>JAWWMU010000153.1:29904048-29992481 GCA_035048155.1 Cinnycerthia olivascens
CTGGTATAAAGAAATAAAAAATATGGACAAAAATGTAGCAGAGCAGAATAATTTTCTCTGTACACTAAAAACCTTTAATCCAAAAATCATAAAAACCCCTTATTCCTGAGACTGAAAACAAGGGCGTTAACTGAGTCATGGTACACAATCTCTTGTTAAAAATCTCACAAAAATGCCAAATATCAGTTTGCACTCTGAGATAAACATCCTTTTTTTAGCCAACTTGTACAAACTGACAAGTGTGATATAATTTTGATACGTCTGATGGTGCACACGAGTACCTGTGTGGCCCATTCACCTCGTTGATGTCACTTATGGATTCTGAAGGAGTCAGGGCTTATCTGTTCTGTTAAACTTTTTTGTGATATACAGGAAATCAATTCTGGTTTATATTTCTGCCCAATTAGTACAAAATGCAGAGAGAGAAGTGCCTGGGTACTACAGAGATAAGTCCAGGTAAATCCTCCCGTAGGTTCTGTGGGCTACCCACCTAGCTTGCTGTTTTTGGAAAGAAGCAGACCTGGTTTTGACAGTATATTTTGTGTGCAATTTGTGATGATGTTGTAGATAGGTAGAAGACAAACACTTTTGTCAATTGTGTTCAGCTTTACAAAAACAACATAGTTAAAATTGGGGTTGGGTGAGATTCGGTAAACCATTTAAAATTAAGATAACCTTTTTTGATAGTCTAATTTCCTGAGTGAAAGTAGCTGTGGGCAGCTGCTGGGAGGTGCAGAGAAGCAGGCAGTGAAGGACACGCTGGGGGAAAAGTGTATCTCTTTACCAAGGTCTCATCCCATAGAAATACAGGCTGTCCTCCCAAGGTTTGCAGCTCTCCTGCATTTGCAGAGCAATGACTGCCTGTAAGAGGAACATCCTGGGATTCTCCTCTGTGGTGCTCTGAAGCTGTCATATTTAGCACTGTCACTGCTGCTTCCTGTTTATGGGAAATTCATAGTGAGAATAAGATTGTTTAGGATTACCGCTCAAATGAAGCCAAAATCCTGAGAGCCAGAACTCTGGCTGTTTTGACCACTTCAGTAATCCGCTCCTATTGCTATAACTGGGATTTTCCACCTTTTCTTTGGTGCTTTCTCCTGCTGGGAGCTGGATTTCTGTCCTGTCAAACAGTGGGGGGCTTGCATAGGTGCAAATCCTCAATGTTACACTACCCACCTTGCTGAGTTTTTTTGGTCTGTGGCTCACAGCTGATGTGGATATTTTTACTTCGGCTGTATAAAATAAACCTAGGTAATTTCTCTCATCTGAGGAGGCTAAGCATCTCAGTTAGTGCCTGCAGGACTCACTTAGCCTATTGTCTTCCTCAGTGCTTTCCACACTCCTCTTGTCCTTACTCTCAGGAATTGCACAGTCATCCTGTCTCCATCTGTTGGTACTGGCTTTAGTTTCCTATGGCCTTTACTGGTTTTGGTCCTGTTAAGCTGTTTCACATCATTAGTGTTAAAATGAGTTCCTGCTCCAGATGGTCTGTCCCCTCAGTGTAGGGTGGTGGTGGTCTCTGTCTTCTTATCAGTCCCTGTTTGATAGGGCGAAGGATCGCTGGCCAAAATGCTTGCTATGGAGAGAAAAGTTAGGGATTGCATCTGCCAATGAAGGATGCCATGCAGCTAGTTAAGATTTTCTCCTTCTTCCCTGAAATATCTACGTCTCTCTGCATTTTAAGCACAGGAATGGAATTAAGGGATAAAATATCCTCTTCATTATCATTAAGAACGTTGCTTCATGGCCTCTTTTACAAATCAGTAACGGAGGGTAATGGAGCAGAAGGTTCTCTCTGAGATCTTAATTAATCCAAGCAGAGATGTGTGTCTGATGTGAGGTAGGATTAGAAATTAGCTCTAAAAACAAAGCAGCCTATGCAAAATTGATGAACACTGCCCTATAAAACAATTCAGTGAATGAGTTCCCGTTTGTAATGTGGCATTCCTTGTAATAATTGGCCAACACAGTCTTCATCAGAGGAGGTAGTAAAGTCTGAATGAATAATTTTATCACTTTAAGTTAATTTATGATGGTGTGGAGAGGGTGACAGAAATGTTCTTTCACTGAGCCAGACCCTAGTATGTTATGGTGGCCTTATAAAAAGATGCTCTTTTTAATTTTTGAGCTGCACCTTGAATACAGAGGTCTGTGATCTGCTTGGGTGGCTCAGCCAATCTCTGAGGGAGGGAAAGTAACCAAGAAAAAAGTGTAAGAATGTGTATGTGGGCATCAGAGAAGAGAGAGGGGTTGGAGGAATGACAGGCTTCCATGTCAGAAAGTGAACTTCCTCCCTACGCACGCCTGCAGGAGTGGGTGTTGAGGGGAGGCTGACTGCCTGACTTGGTTCTGGAAATTTTCCATGTTTTCAGTGGAATGAAAAGAACATTATTTTTATTGCCATTAAAATGTGCTTCTGCACTTACAGTGTCTGTAAGTGAGTATTACAGTGCTGCTCAGTGGAAGGTTAGCTGAAAGTCACAGGATGTGTTTAGTCTGATACCTTGGGAGACCACAATCTGCATTGCATCTGTAATGGTCTTAACACTCAGTACAAAGGATGAGGAGGTTTCCATGGTCAGTAATGGGATACAGGAGGCCTTCACATGGGGCAGGGGTGCTCTTTGGTGAGCTATGAGAGGGGAAAGTGAAGGCCATGAGGATTATGAGCAAGAAAGGGCAAAAAAAAGCATGTAAGAGGACACAGCATTGTCCCAGGGAAAGAAAGGTGACTAATGCTTATTTCCAAAGGCTCTGAGTATAGAGTGCCTCCTGGGAGCAAGGCATTACATTGCTCTGAAAAGAAGTGTCTGTGTGTATGGGCTGGGGTAGGTGACACCAGGACTGAAGGACAACGGTGGAGAAAAAGGAAAGGTGGTGGCTTCTGGGTTTCCCAGGAAGCTTCCTCAGTTGAGAATAAATTTTTGCAAGGAATGAATGCTGCCAAACTATTGATTTTATATTATTTTTTTCACCTGTTGCTTTATTCTGTTGGGAGACTGTGTTGCTCAATATCTCCTGTTGCTGTTTGGGTATGATGTCTCATTTCAGCTGAAAGAAGATTAGAATGATAAGGTATTCAGTGGCCAGCTGCCCATGTATGTAATAGGGGCATAGAAAACGAGGGCTTGCCAAAAAGGTGCCTTGGTGGGCACTGTTGCTGTGGCATGCTTGCTCTGCCCATCCTGCATGTTTCCCTGCTGGCCAGAGAAATCAGCTGCCTCCCTCTGCTCCTCGTGATAGCCTAGCAAGCTGGATGAGTGTGGTACGGTCTGAGGAAGGAGTCTGGTGTGTTGCATTGTCCTGCCCAAGCTGCAGGAATCAAGGGCAGAGCTGCTCAGTAGGTGCTTCCAGACAGCCCCAACTACCTGGTCTGCTTGCCTTATTATACCTCCCCTCACTTCTTCACCCTTCTCCCTCCATCTCCACAGCTCCCTCTTAACTAGCAACTGGTTAGTGAAAGGTGGGACTAAGCACTTTGCTTAGGTGCCTTCCTGAGCCCCCAGTGCCATGGGGCTGGAGTGTCTGGAGGTGGTTATTCTGGCATGGCCTTGTTATTTTTGTAGTTAGATTAGGTAGCCTTCTGTGCTGCCTTTAGGCGTTTTGTGTACCCCTCTCATCAGTATTACCACCCTGGTGGCATCAGCCAAACCAGGGTGTGCAAAGTGTGCCACAGAAAAATGAGCATTGTCAACAAGCCTTTTCCTTGCCAGCAACACTGAAGCAGAAGAGTATTCCCGTAACTCTGTGTGCTGCAAATAGTCTTTGTTACCAGCAATTAAGGATTGGATGTGATTTTGAAGAATTATATTGGCATCTGTTAAACTTAACCCTTTCAAATCATTATTTGGCACAAAACATGCTTTGTCCTCTTCAGCTAGTAAAACGCAGAGGTTGACAATGCAAGTCTGTATCAAAGCAGAAGGAAATGAGTGAGACGTGACTATACCTCTGGTAGCACTGTGTTACCTGAGGGGACAGGGAGAAATCACAAATCCTCTGCAGGGAGTTTGTTGACTTCCCGTGGGAAATTCCTAATCTGGCATGTCAGGTCCACTCTCATTCTTCTCTTTTCTTAACATTCTCCCCTTTTATGTCTTCTGAGAGTCAGAAACCCGGTCCTCCAAGGATATTGAATGATTGCCCCCAAAGTATGGGATGGTGCTCCCCTCAGGCTCCTCTCTTTCTAGCTCATTAGGGAACCCTTGCCAGGCAGGTCTCCCAAGACATAGTTAGACAGGAGTAGGTCTGCTGTGAATGTATCAGATTAACAGCATGAATTCTTTATATTTCTTGTGAGTAAATGATTTTTTTCTCTGGGTAGTTCATAAATTTGTCTACTTCTTCATGTAATCCTCACCAAAAAAAAAAACCCAAAAAATGCATAAGAGAGTAGTCCAGGGCACAATTCCCCAGTGGAATAAAAAGAATGCAAATTTTTTTAGCCCAAGTTATTTTAGAGGGTTGACAAATCTAAAGAGTATTTAGTAGATGTTTTGAAAATGTAATCCAGTGCTCTTTTCTGTTTATTTTGATTCCTTTCAGTCATTTTTCTCTTTGTTTTCTTTTGGTGGTTTTTTTTTTTCCCTCCAATTTTATCAATTGCATGCTCAAAATTTAGGGATGAGTTAAAGTGCAGGAAAGGTTAGCTCCAGCTTTATTGAGAAAATAGCTCTTACTCAGTGAGTGTCCAAAATGTCCAAAAGGAAGAAAAAGGAAAGTACTCTTTGGGGACCTATGCCCATTGCTGGCGTGGCTAATTACAGTTAAGTAATTACTAACACTTCAATAGTGGCCATAACTGAATTTTATGAGCGCAAAAGAGCACGATGCTAAAAGAAGCCGCAAAGTTTATTAAAACAGAGTAGAGTGGGAAAGTCCTGCACCTCCTCTGGACATTTTCAGGGTGTTGGGGAGAGCTGGTGTCCCTGACATCCTTCCATCAGAGAAATGTGTCACCTAGACAAAGTACATGAAGGACAGCTTGTTTGATGCCTACCAAAAATGTATCTGTTCGTCTTTACGGTTTGTAAGTGAACTGATGTCCTGGCTTGCTTCTGCCAGTGCTGTGGCATGTGCTGTGAAGGAAGGGATGTGGAGATGTTCCTTGTGAGCTCTGTGACTGCACCCCAGTAGCTGCTTTGAAAGAATGTGGAGAGGGGGCACAGGTTAGATGAGATTTGTATTCTTGCAGCAGAGGGTAAGCATCCTGCTCCACCTGCCCTTCCATATTCCATATTCCTGCCCCCGAGGCTCCTGCAGCACACTTCTGCTTTGTACGTTGTTCAGCGCTGTATGTCTCCTTCCCTTATTGTTTTCCTAACATAGTTCATCTTGTTCCACAGAGCTGGGCAAGCCTAGCAGTAAAATAAACCAATGGTTTACTAATCAAAGGCAAAGACAAAAGTATGAGTGCTTAGAAGGCTGATGACTGCAGGAACAACTGATGTGGTTATAGTCTTTGTTTAAAGTGAGTTGCCTCCTTAGCTGTCTCAGTACATCTCAATTCAAAGGGCTGTGTTGCACATACTTACTTGAGGGAGAAGACCTGATCTCTTCCCACATTAGATAAATTCTTCAAAATTTGGGGGAATTCAATTTCATATATAATGTTGCTGCTGTTATTTTTAATAACAGGCCAGTAGCAAAGCACTGTGCCAAGATCTACTGCTCCTCTCCAATAGTCAGTCTCTTTATCATCCTCTCCCCAGCACGAGGGAAGGTTTTAGGAGAGGGCATTGGTAGCTCCACGATGGACTCCTGCATACACTTGTGCACACATGTTGACTCTTTTATGCTTCTGGGGGCAAATGGCAGAATTTCCATATGCTCTCTGTGGAGTGAGAGGATAGGATAGCCAGCGAAGCTTCCCTGAGAGACATGACTGTAGCAGTAGTCTCGGCATGCTTCTTCAGATGGAGGATGATATCTTAAGAGAGTAAGAAATAGACTTGTTGGTTTCTTTAAAGGACCAGACAGCTTTATGAATAACTGTTGTATCTTAGTTATAACTAGCTGTTTGTGATGAGGGGAAGTTGTTGTTGTTGTAGTGCCTGTTATTGACAGCTTGCTGAGTCACTCAGAGCATGATTAGAGAGATGAAAGGCCAGTGTAAGGTCCTGAAGAATCTGTTCCTGGCCAAGTGCCTCTATCTTTTAAGACCTTTTCAGTGTACCTCTGATAAAAACTTTGAAAGCAAATACAGAGCTATGAGGCGAGGACCCTATCCTGAACTGATGAGGTAAGATTTGGAAGTGCAGGTATCTGCTATTCCAAGCAAAGGGCATGCTCTGAAGCCACAGAATAAACAAATGATGAGCGGCAACAACTCAGAGGAGACAAAAGTTAAGAGGGAACTCATAATTAGGAGAAGCTGCTACTTGAACCAAGAACATTGTAGGGATTTGAAGGATTTCTAAGAGGGAGTAGAAAGTAAATTGGGAGCTGGTTCTTTGAGCATGAAGAACACTGGTTTCCTTCTTTCAAACACTTTCAGTTTCTTATGAGTAACCTGATGGGGGTATTTAGGGACACCACAATAGCCATCAGAGTTGCTAGGATACTCAGTTATATTAAAAAGGGGATTAAAATTCAACTAGAAGGTGTAAACCTACATGGCATAGAATTGAGGGCAGGCAGGAATATCATGTGAAAGGTTGCCATCCCTTCAGTGGCAGCACTCAGAAAAGATGTGATAAAAGTGGTCACAGGAGGAGGCAGGATCAGTGTGTAAGAGATTTTAAAGCAAGGTTACAGGAGACAGGCCTGAGGCTTTCCGAACTGTGAAGGAGATTATACCTAAAAATATTTTTTAAATCCCAAAACCTGTGAAGGGAATAGTGAAACATTTTCATTTCCTTCATGGTTTTCTTCTTGAATGAAGCCCTTTTACACTCCTTAATGTAATGTTAGTGTAGTAAATGTAGAGCTAATTAAAGGATATACTTCCTTTCCCAACACCTGCAGTTGCAAGAGGTGGAGGCACATGAAATAAATGCTGTGGACTTACCGTTGGAAGACTGGCAATTTTACAGCACAATGCAGCATTTGCATCATGGTACCTGAAGGCATAAGTGATGGTATTGCTCACAAGCAGGTGTTGGGAAGGAGCCTCCTGTAGAGTTCATGCACAGCCGTGCACAATTACTGGGTCCTTCCCTCTTCCCGTTTGTCACTGCGGGTCACACGCATCATTTCTCTCGCGCTTTTAGAGAGAGCTACGGCGGTGCTGGCACGGCAGCCCCAGTGGACCCCTCGTCTAATCTGCTGTGGCAGTTCGCCTTCTATGTAGGCCACTGCAGAGCAAATTAAACTTTTGGTGTTTTCATTTTCTTCTGCAAATGGCTTCCCTCTTTGGTTCAGCTTTTCATTTGTATCAGCATTCACTTTTTTTAACTATGTGGCTCTGTCCCTCACCTTTGGCCTTGCAGAGAATCCAGTAACTGTTTTCCTGCAAAAGGCGAGTGTATTTTCAAGGCCTAGGCTTTAAATGGTTGTTCTGGCAGAGAAGGAAAAAAAAAAAAAAAAAAAATTCCTCTCACGCCCTTGACATGAAAATAACAATGTGAACAATGGGAGCTGGCCGGAGCCAGCCTGACGCTGGAGAGCGCCGTGTGGAAGGAGGCTGAAGAGGGAAAAAAAAGCCTCTACATGCCATGGAGGGAGGATGTTCAGCAGACTATTTGCATCAGAGTTTGAGAACCCACACAATAAAAATGAAAGTGCAGAGTGCAGGCCAGCTGCCTGAGATAAGATCACATTGTTGGAAAGGGGAGAAACGTACTGTCTCCACACTAGCTGGGCAGGCAGCAAAAGTACTCTGCAAAACAAGTGGTGAGATCAGATGTGCAGCCGCTCTTCCTTGCTTGCTGACGTATTGAGTGATTCCGATTGATTTTTGTATGTCACGGTATGCCACAGCCAACCTGGGAGAATTAAGCAGATGGTACAGCATGCAGGGGAATCGTGCGGAGCGTGGATATGGAGGGCAGCTAAAATCAATCATTTTGAACAAGTAAATGCAACTTTGTGCGGTTCCCCAGCAGCGGTAGGGCCGTAACTGATGCGATGGCTTTATTGCAGCTGTTTGTGGGTGCGCTTGGCCTCAAACGGGGAGGAAAGAAGGCTCTGCTGTGGCTCAAACAGAGCTCTCATTTGTTCTCTGCACAGCTCTGGGATTCGGTTCCTCGCATCTGTGGCAAATCATCTTATTTACCACCTCCAGTGACCAATTCAGATGTCGACAGAAATGTCAATTTTAGAAACTCACAGATATTATTAGGAGTAATGAACAGGCTGGATTTTTTTATCATATATTTAACATACATTGTGATAGGACTACAGAATTGGGTTTGAACTCTCTCACCTAATTTTTAACTCCAGGGTTTTTTTAATGAAAATTACTAAAAATAATTTTAATCCCCCCTAAATTACCTTTAAAATTCTCCTGTGCCTTCCCCGAGCATTACAGAAGATTGTGCAGCTGCACTCTGTTTTCATTTAGTCCAAGCTCTGTTCATCATCTTGTATTGCTGGCTAGTATTGGTGGTTTAACTTTATGCTCTGTGGATGATTTCCTGGGCCAACTACACTACTTTTATAATCAGTGATAGAAAAGTGATTTGCCTGTATGATTGCCCCGCAGACATGGAGGGTGCCAGCTATTTTTCTCCACCCTCGTATGGGCAGGTGCTAGCATGTAACAATGCTTTCAGCTTTTGTGCTCTCACCTGCTTTGTCCTCTAGGGCTCCTTCTTTCCTGCTACGGATTTGCAGCCTCTTAAAACCATTAGGAAGAGATTTTAGGATGAATTTCTTGAATACCACAACACCGCCTTTATGTCTCTTCTGTTGTGAAGTGTGGATGAGATCTTCTTTTTACTGCCTTCTCCATGCATGCCCTGGGCACAAAAAATAACTGATGTGGGAAAACCCTGTCCTAAACGGGGCAACTGGAGAGACTTCATTGCAGGGCATGGTGCTGTGTAGTTGATCCCTGCCAGAAAAAGGTTGCTAAGCTACCCTGTAAACAAGGGATTCTTCTGCACCTTTTGTGACCACTGTGATGGTGTGCCAGAAGACAAGACCTTTGTCTACACCCTGTGGTCATCGTGGACCTGGGCTCCTCATATGAATGTGCATATCTAGAGATAAATCCACACAGTCCAACTTGGCTCTGTCAGGTGAGCTGGTTCAGTCTTTCTCTACCAGTGTGTGCAGATATTCCCAGTGTTCTGTTCCATGTTGCTACTCTGCCAAATAGAAAGGTCCCATTGTAACAGCTTCTTCCTCTGGCCATCCAAGACGTTGTCAGGACTGGCACTGCAGTTTAGAAGCACAGGTACTTGCACACAGGTGATTGCATGGAGCTATAGAGGTTTGTGTCAGGATTATCACAGGAACTGTATGTGTAGATTCAACACCTTTAGCAGAACTGTTTAAAAATTACTTTCCTGTGCCCAGAATTAAATGCAGGATGCATTTGTCTGTGTAGAGATGCTAGTCCTGTGCTCATGGTTAGTTTGATTATAATATTTTTTTTTTTTTTACATTTTTGTACACTGTTGAGCTATTATTGATGCACGTATACAAACCAATATCTGTGAGAGTTGTGGCATACTGAATAAGCCAGCAAGTAGGCTGACTAGAAGAGAGACCATGAAGCTTCAGATTGCTACTCAGTCAGTGTAAAAATGTGAGCAACTGGTTTAGCCTTTCAGTGTCTTTATGATTCCTCCTCTTTAAAAGAGTCTGCAGAATTTGCTTCTGGAAGGAGCTTTTGTTTTTTTGATAAAGGTGTTGTAGAAGGGAAGAGCATCTTTTCAGATTGCTGTGCTCCCAGCTCTGCCAGGTCAGCCTTTGCTCCTCAGCTTGTTGCTCTTCATCAATAATTGATGAAGATGTTATATCAATGTTAGGGACAGAAAGAGCTCTAACTAGCCAGTGGGTAATGGGTGGAGACTGTGGCCTGCAGAGTAATTAGGATGTTTGCTCCCTCCGCTTACTGACACTTGAACTTAAGTAGGTACATCCCAGTAGAAGAATGCTACTGTAACTCTGTTTCCTGGTATTTTAGAAAGCAGAACCTTCCTCGCTCAGCTACATCTCTAGAAAATTTACTGGGCTTGTTTTCAAATTCTAACTCTTGTTTGTTTCTTTTTCTAAGTGAGTTTTCATATACCAAAGTGCATCTATATATAGACTTTTCCAAACCATGCAAATTAGTAGGGAAAAGTCTCCACTATTCTCTAGGATTATCTTAAAGAAAAATAGTAGAAACATGCAACACAAAATACAAGATACTAAAAGTTCTCAGTAAAGTCTGTTTAACTCTTTTTCTCCCTATTAAAGAGAGACTTTTCCATAAGTCTTTTCTATATATATATGGATTTATTTTTCATTATTGTTTTTATTAAAAGAATTATGTTTTAAGAATTAGTCAATCTTCTAAGCTTAAACAAAGAATTAATGTCTGAATTGTCATTATAATGTAATTTTTAGGCTGAAAATCCTTTTGGCATGGGATACTTGGAGCCTAAATTGTTTCTGCTATATAAGGAAATGGATTTTATTTAACTTTCCCAACCAAGTCTATGAACACAAGACAGGAGCATCCAAATTCAGACTAAGAATAGAAATTTTTTAACTGCATTAATGAGTTTCTGCTATAGCTCTGTAAATAGTAGTCAACAGTTTATGCAATTACTCATCTCTGATTTCATGAAGGCTAGAGGTCACAGGTGTGTTTTCTTAGTAATTTTATTGTATTAAGTCTTTTTGTTGCAAAGTCCCTGTTGGCAGCTATTTGGATGTGGGCTTTGCTCTGTCTTCCCTGTAGCTGTTCTTCCCACTGTGCGGGCTCTGAGCTTGGGTGGTGAAGGCAAAGGTAAGGTTCTTGAGTCACAATCCTAGGACTCCTGAAATCCCAGTCCTTGGCTTACCATCCCATGTGTTCTGAGGTGGACAGCGGGTCTAGTTGCTGAAGACCAAGCTGCTAGGTAACACACACAGCTCAAATTCCTGATCCTTCACATGTGGGCTGTGCTGGGGTCTGTGCACGCTCATACCAAAATCATCTCTCGAGCTTCCTGGCACAAGCAGCTATGCCAAATGCTGGGATCCAGCCTCCTGAGATAGTTCCTCTGGCACCAAGGAGCTGGTGGCTCCTGCATCATCTCTAAGTAAAGGGGATGCAAGATGCAGTAGAGTGGGATCAGGCAGGTTGAGTCTGGCCCTCTGGCTTCAGCAGCTGCCTGAGAGTGATGCCGGTTGATTTTCTGGGCTAAGAGGGACCCTTAGCCGCCTTCCCTCAGGGCTGTATCCACAGAAGGGGTGATGCTGCTACCAGGTACTTTTAGATGCCGTATTTTGCTTTTTAGTGTTTCACTGATGCTTGAAAGCAGAGATTTGCATCAGGGAAGGGAAATCAATTGTGCCCCATATTGACCCACACATTACATCTTGTCAGTCCATGAAAGTGAGTTTGTAACTCCTCTTTCCCTGCACGCCCTCCCTCCCTGTTGGCTGGGAAACACTGAGACAGTGTAAACCGATTTGG
This sequence comes from Cinnycerthia olivascens, assembly GCA_035048155.1. Taxonomy (NCBI): domain Eukaryota; kingdom Metazoa; phylum Chordata; class Aves; order Passeriformes; family Certhiidae; genus Cinnycerthia; species Cinnycerthia olivascens. The sequence continues at coordinate 29,915,606 of JAWWMU010000153.1, forward strand.
TGGCCCAAGGCATAGCACAGATGTGTGGTGCCATGCCCAGCTGCCTGTGAGCCAAGTCCTGCCTGTAGGAGCCCACCAAACCCCTTCTCACTTGGTAATGAAGCATAAGAATTTCTTTCACACATCTGCTGAGATGCATTTCTTGTACTTGCAAAGAACAAGATTCTTTCACATTGATTCGTCTCTCTAAGATCTGATTTTGCTTTTCACTGTAAGTTGTCACTGAGTCCCTTGGTACTGGGGGATTTAAATGGTTTCAACCCAGCAGCAGGAGACTTGGACCTGCAAATCTGTGGCTGAGGTGAATGTGATGTGATGGTTGGGCCCACGTGCAGTTCTTTACAGCAGATATTGCCATTATGCATAAAGGCTACTTAACAGCCCAAAAGAGCTAAAAATGTTATAAATTTTACCTCCCTCTCTCCCCCAGTAATGTCTGGCTCTGCTTGTCCTGTAATCCACTGGACAGAGAAATTTGGTAAGGAAGTACAAGGACATAAACAAGTAGGATCTAAATGGGCACCCCACGCTGCTGTTGGCTTTGTGCACTGTGGTCTGGTTTTCTCTAAGAGGATGGCTGCCCTTCTCTGAAGCTGTCATGAGGCCATTTGGGGTGAATATCAGTGACAGTGGCATGCTGTGTTGTGCCCACCATGGTGAGAGGGAGCTGCAGATCCTCCCTGGCCTCCACAGAACGGTTAGACTTAGAAGGGGACCTTTAAAGGTCATCTAGTCCCTCCTCACCTGCAGTGAGGCTAGGTCAGGGTGCTCACAGCCCCATCCAGCCTGACCTCGAATGTTTCTAGGGATTCCTGTCCCTGTAGCTGCTTCCTGACCATTGCACACTGTCAGTGAGACTTCCATGGCTAGTCCAGCCCTGCCTACATCATTGACATGGGACAGCCCAGAAACCCTCCTCACCATTTCTTTTTTTCACACTGTAAAATGCACAGGTTTTGAACTACCATGGGAGACTATAAGTGCATCAGCTGTTAATAAACTCCAGAAAAGTCTTTTCTTCTTTTCTTTTTGTTGAATTTGGCTCATTGTGGTGACATGCACTGAGACCTAAATGATTCTACAATTCTGTGAGACTATTAGTAGCACGTCCTACCACGTCTTCCTCCTACATGCAGAAAGCACAAAGACTCCCTGTCAGATGGCCCTGCACGTGATGGACTTGCTGCACCTCAAGTTAAAGCGTGGCACCTACAAATAGAAGAGTTTAAATGGAGCTGCAGGTGAAGCAAGGCATTGTGGACCTCGTATGTGTAATAGGGTTGGAAATGAGTTCCTGTCACTTCACTGTGGAGTAGCTCAGCTTGTGACAGCGGTGTTACTGAATCCCAAGGACAAGCAAGGTGCCCCATGAGTTTAACCTGCTTTGGCTCCCAGCTAGTGCAGGTAAAAGTTTGTTGTGTCAGTGGCTTTTGACACTGTATATATACTATACAGTATATATAATATATACTTACCGAGGAAGAGCAATACAACAATGGCAAACATTTAACACTTGGGCCCCTCTGCTAAAAAGTTAGTTCTGCCTGGAAATTAATTTAACTTGTATTTATTCAATTCTTTAATTTTTTTTTACTAGAGACAGTAGGAGCTTGTTCATATAGGGAAATTCTGCCAGTCACACTTGCATAATTTTAGCAGGATGATTAGAAACACTCCTTGTATAAATGCTTTTATTCCAGTGTGATGATGACTACTTGACAGAGCTTATATATCTTAGAATGACTGCAGTCATTCATAAATTAAGAAGTATCATTTTATTCCAGGAGTCATAGTGGAGTATCTCTAACTCAGCTCTCTGTTTTATACTTCTGTAGCTTTTCTGGGTGGCACAGATAGAGATGCCCAGTATTACAGTCTCCTTTATAAAATGATTCTACTGAGAAGGGCAGAATGTAGCCATGGGTCCAAAATTTGTGAGTTTACCCACTAAGCCACAGATTCTTCTCTTGCCTTTGAAGGGATCATGATTTGATCTGCCTGTGTATGCTCATTTGCCCTCTTCTAACAGCTAGGAAAACCTCTTCTTTTCAAGTCTCCCAGGGTGCTGCCAGGTTTGAGTCTTTAAACTTCAGATCTGTGGCTAGGAGACACTATTAGCTTTACTGCTTGATTGTATTATCCTATTGTTTATATGACTGTGGTCATTCTTTAACAAACACAGTACTATATAATCTCTATCCTAAAGAAATCCCATCTCACGGAGAAAGAACCATATGCAGTAATTACAGTCAGGGTTGCTATTAAGCACCAGGCTGTTGTTAACTTTCTGCTGGTGTCCAGCATCTCAGAGGCATCCCCTTGTTTTGCTGCCTGTGACTGGGAGCCATAATGAAGAGTGACTGGGACAGGAAGAACAGTGGTCCTGGGTGGGCTCCTACAGCATCTCCTTTGAAAGGACACATGGATCCACAGGCAGCAGCCCTTGCAATAATGAAGACTGCTTCCCTGTAGATTTGTGTCTTTGGGCATTGTCTGCATCTTGGTGAGTTCTCAGATGTCTAGTAAGGGTTATACTTGGAGGATATGTTTGCTGTCAGGGAAGGCACCAATAGGGTGATAGTCCAGCTTTCCTCCTGCTCCATTGTGTGGAGGCCTCTTGGATCATGACGGGAAAGGAGCGTTAACAAAGCCAAGTTTTCTCCACCCCTGTGGAGAAAAGCACCTTCCATTTCAGCAAGAATGTAATTTGGATGATCTGAAGTAATCTAAGACCACTTAAAATCCTCTTTCATCAATACCGATGTAACTTTATGGTCTTCTGTGGAGGTACCTTATCATTTACATTGGTATAAAGGAGAGATAAATCGGTTCTTATGTGCATTGCTGACTGGGAGAAGAAAAAATTAAACACAGTGTTGCCTCTTCCTTTTTGTCCCCATTTCTCTGTGGTTTCCTGTTGAGAGATTCAGATTAGCTCCTTTCCTTTGTCTCTCTTCTCTCATCCATTTTACAGTCTTTGCATTACCTCTTTTTAATAGTCCAAGTACCCATGTGAAGGGCTTATTAGAAACATCTGAGTTTGATAGCTGTATCATTTGAACTTATCTGGGCTTCTATTTAATCTCTGCTCGTGGTATGTCATGATGAAGAATAATGCGGGAGAAGATGACGCGTCCCTTATTCAATAGCATCTATCTCTTCCTTCATTATTCTCTCTACTGTAGAGTGAAACAAGGATAACAAAGTTTAGATCTTGTCTCTTTTGATTGCTTAATTCATTTTATAGCTGTATATTTGTAACATAGCTTTGACAAGTATATCTTCAGTAGAAACTCTGACCCAGTTCTTGTCTTCATGGGCAGAATATTGAATTTTCTTACAAATGCACTTCTTTTGTAACAGGATTTTTTTGTTCTTGCAATTCATTTTATTGTCTGTTTTTTTGTGAGGAAGGTGACGTTAACAGGATCACAGTGAGCAGATACAGTGGAGAATTGTGAATACAATTGTCCAACATGTTTCATTGTAAAGCAGTAGACAGGTTTAGGAGATGTTATGTCTTAAGGCCACATATTTGTTCCTCAAGTGCCTGTAATCACATCCTAGGGGAAAATGGTTTCAGTAGAAAGTGTTAATATAATGAGTTCCATTTCTAAGCACAATAGGAATTATGTAGCTGTGTTTGGTTCTTTAATGCAGGACCTACATTTCCAACATTGAAGGTTGCCCCGACACTAACAAATCATTAGCATAATGGCTATGAAACATTTTCAATTGATTGCCATTTTCAAATTGTTGAGCATCTTTTCTGCAGTTACCAAATAATTTAATTTTTTTCTTGGACTCAAACAGTTGAGCAAAATTTCAAGGCACAGCAGGCTGTACAAATGAGGATAAGCAAATGATGGTGTCTGTGCCACTGCCCCACATGTGTATGTCAACAAAGAATATGCAGAATCCTGTATTGCTGCACTAAGGAAGGGAGTGGGGGGAATGGGACAGAACCCACAAAATAGGTGCTATTTACATGGAAAACAAAATGCTGCCTGAGGGGGTGGGGTAGGTGAGCCCAGTGCTTAGTCATGCTGTGCTCCCTCTGCTTGTCTGCCTCTCTTTGGGGCTTGCTTTGACTTGTTTGTTTGTTTTTTTTCTCTCAGTTTTTTCAATTGTACATCCTCTTCTTATAGGAACAATCACTAAAATAGCTTTTTTCTCCCTTCAGATGCATAGCACATGCTTGTGTTCAGAGGGTAATTTGTGCCCCTGTTTAAGGAGCCGGTTGCCTTTGTTTCTGATGCCTTATCCCAGCAATAAGGCAAATTATGTTGGATTTTTTATGCTTTTTCTACATGCCAGGTTGCTGTTAGACTCATCACCTTTCAAAGAGATTGAATACAATCCATTATAGCATTAAGTAATTACTCATCTGTTGTTGCAGCAAGAAAACTTACAGTGATGCTTAAGGAGCTTCTCTTAATAATGTAGGAGATACAGATATTTCAGAAATACCAGTTAACACTGCTTTTCTTACTGTTTTTAATGGGAAGCATAGTGCTCATTTGTAGCCTCTGTTGACCTCTGTTTATTTTTTATTTTCACCGGAGTATTTACCATTGCTGAATGTCCGTCTATAATAGAATAGCATGCCTATATGATGGTTGTTTCCATTGTTTGCCAGTGCCCTGTCTACATATTACCACTGGTTTTCCTACCATCTCAGGTTCATGGCACTGAGGGGTTTTCTGAGCTGTTATGTGTGATGAAGCTATCTCTGCAGAATTCATTTCATGCTTTTCCTGTATACACATTATGCATTTGCTGTTGGAAACATTTGAAACAGCTAGATCTTTACTGTGTATTTCACTGTTTTTATTAGACACAGCCTGTGTTCAGAGAAAAGAAGGATCAAGAAAACTAAATTTGAACTGTTAGGGGTTCAGAAGGCACAATAGTGTCCCCAAAATTGCTAAACACTTCCCCTCCCCACTCCTATTCCCCACACAGACCCCACCACTGCTGAGCAGAAAAGCATTAAATGGATCTTCTGCCCTGTGCAGTGAATGCTTGCCTCTTTCATCCCAAACATGGGCTTTTATATTTGGTGTCTGTCTTGAACCAGACACTAACCAGATGTGGACTATCACTGTTTCAGCAGGCTGTAAAACAAAAGGAAAGAAAAAGAATTCAGTGGAAGTGGAAAAGTTTTGTTGGTCATTAAACTCAGTGTCAACGCTTAACAATATCATATTATAGCTCTGGGTAGACCTTTTCCTCTCCACTCTGTTTGGATAGGGTTTAAAAACAAAGTGCTTGTGGAGATGGTTTTGCCTCCCTATTACCACTGTGGTCACTGATACATAGAAAACTGCAATGACTGGGACAAAGTCAGTGTTGGGAATAGAGGACAACGTCATTTCAATGTACAAATATTGCCATTTCCAAAAGGACCGTTTTCTCAAACTGAGGATGTTTTTTTCTTGTTGATGCATGTATTGCTTGCTTTATCCAAGATTCATATTTTTAACATTTTAACAAGCATAACACAAGGTCATGGTTAAAACCTGATGGTGCTGACACGAGTGAAATTTTCATCATTGACTTTTGCGAGAGGCAGAAATTTCCCTGTTGAATTCTGTATGCACTTTTAATGCTGTTCAAACCAGTCCAAAGATGATTTATTGTTCAAAGAAACTGTGTGGCCTATCACACAAGTTTTATTTTTCACAGCAGTGATCCTAACCAGACCTGAGGTCGCAGTACTGACACTGTGCAGGAGGAAACCTAGTAGTACAGGACTTGGCAATTCACAAAGTAATTTGGGATGTTTGTTTAACATTGCAGTCAGTGTGTTTGTAGAATGGCTGGATTTTTTTTTCCCTCCTATTTATTTTCTTTGTTTTTATTGTCTTGGTGATGGGTTTTGGGTTGAGTCTGTAGGCTTGCCCAGAGTATTTCCTTGGTTGTTTACACCTGTTATGTAAATCCTTGGCAATGAGCTGTTTTTCTCAGCTGTAGAGGCATGTTGGTTTGAGCTACCCTACCTGCAAGTGTCATGGCAGTATTGGGGCTTTGTCCACATCCAACAGTGCCTATTAAGGGTGTCCCAACCTCCAAGACACGGGGAGACTGAGGCTAAACAGCCACACCATTCACCACCACTGATCCACCTATATTTCTGAGGCTGTTGTTGCAAAATAAAAATGTTAAATATCTGCTCCTTTTTTTTATTTAAGTAAGACTTAAGGTTAAATCTCAATCTTAAAAACATGAAGAAATGCATGGGCCCATATTTTGCAGGTCTGTAAGGTTATTTTTATTTTTTTTTTGGTCTAAATATTGTGTAGTTCTGTGTGTTGTATACCTTTGAGAGTGGTAGGCCTGGAATAGAACAGGAGAAGTGATTCTGGGTTTAACTTCTTTAAGTCTCTCTCCTTTGGTTTGACACGCAATATCAACCAACCCTTTTGTTTAGACCGCTTTTATTTTAATTCCTTTTTTTGTTTTCCTTATTCCTGTTATTAAAAACATTCACTAATAGCCTCAGATAGTATCCTGTACTAAGTGGGAACTATCCTACATATCCTGCTTTAGAAGTGTGTGAGGAGAGAGGGAGAAGCAGGACATTTGGGGCCAAATTTCTGTTTGTCTGCCAGTGACACCCTGATGGCAGCAATGCAATCATTGGCAGATTTATTTGTTTCTGAGGACAGCTGTAGACATCTATTAGCTGTAGACGTAAAGTTCCCAGAACTGCCCAAGAACTGCAGAGCATTCTGTCTTGAAGCTACCCTCTGGTGTTTGAGTTGTAGTCGATATTTGAGGTGGCTTAAATCAGAATTGGTCTTAATATGATTGAGAAGCCTAAGGTGAGGAACAACACGAGGCTTTTGGTTTGGGAAGTATTAAGTTTTGACATGGGTTTTGGGAAAATTTGAAATAGTCAGGCTCATAACAGTGCTCATTTTGAATCATAAGATATGGTCCATCCCAGAGAGGTTTGCTCACTGTTGTGTGACACAGTTAGTCAAACACGTAGGTAACAGGGAGAGGGGATTAATTATTCTCCAAGAAGAGGGTAAGCAAGAGTATAGCCAACATTTCCTCTTCAGAGGTCCTTGCCACTATCACCAGCTTCCTGACTGCTGGAGGACTGGAGCTGGGTGCACAGTGTCCTCTGCCCTCTGACTTTGCAGAGGAACAGAACTCCTGCTTCAAGTCTGCAAGTCAGACAGTGCACCAACCAAAATCTATTTCATTCCTGGTGCTGTCAGAGGTAGCAGAGGTCGGGCCAGGGTCAGTTAAGGCTGTGTCTGCCATTTCAGTGCCAAAGACTTTTGGAATTGCTGCAAGTGATGATATGATGAAAGCTTCTGTCACAGGGTGGTAGTGAGCAATTTACAGTGTTTATGCCATGTCTGGAGATGGATTCATCAGGGCTGGTCTTTCCAAACCTGAAAAATTTTTCATAAGTCTAGGTGTAGGCTTTCAGGTCTGACTGTTCAGTTCTGATTACTTTTTCTGGTTGTACTATTTTCAAAAAGGGTTAGAAATGTCTAAACAGCACTGCTGATTCAATAGAGAGCCCAAATCAAGTTCAGGTAGAGCAGTCACATTCCCCCTGTCCAGCCACTACCATACTTCCTCTTGAGGAACCATTACTTATTTTGTTTGTTGTTTTGATTCCTCCTGAATAGAGTACAACGCAAATGGTGTTCCTCAAGATTCTTGGGCCACCTACCAGTCAGACTGTGTGGATGTTGGTCATTAGGTCTGTTCAGAGAGCAGATATGAAGCCCACTGTGCTTATGTGTTCAAGCAAAGTTAGATATGATGACTTCCGCTGATGTTTCATCAGTGCAAGATTTTTGCTGTGCATAATAAATATTTTTAAGAAGCAGATATGAGGGGGAAGCTTGGAGAGGACTGAAGCAGGCAGTAAAATTTGAACAACTATACCAGTGCCCTCCTGAGTCACCTCTTCTGCTGATTTGACCTTTGGAGGGTTCTGGGCTGTCTCTTCTGTCAGAAGATACACGCTAAAAAAAGTGTTTGTCCATTGCTGGCATTGAAGTGTATTATCAGATGACCTAGGACATACCTATGTGTTTGGTCATGATTTTTTGGCACAAAGCTCTAAGGCAAGAATGTCACTGAGTGCTGTGCTCCCTCTGCCTTATTTTCCTTTGCTTTTTCATCTGACCGAGTTCTTCACTTCCTGCTGTATTGTACAATAGTCATTGCTCAGATATCCACCAAGTGGGAAGATTGTATGAGTGTATGAAGCTAGGAGAAGGAATAATGGATATCTCTACATTATTGTGTTTCTGTGTATATACTGTTATAGCCACTGCTTGATTTTTCATGATGCACTGTCCTTGTGTATCATTTTCCTTGACTAATTGGGCTGTGACAGGCAAGGTGAAACTGAGGAAAACACTATAGTTTTAAAATAAACATACTTGTCTTGAAATTGGAAATAACTGAATAATCTGGATCCTAATTATACTTGTACTATAGGGAACTTCATGTGGTTTTGTTGTTTTTTAATGGAGGTTTATTTTTTTTCCCCCATTTATCTTCTGTTTTTTAAAGGATTCAACTACTACAAATGTCAAATAAATCTCTGGTGATAAAAAACTAGTGTAGCTTTTATTTAAAATCATATAAATGAAAACTCAGTATCATAAGCTGTTTCTTTCAAAGCAGAACACAGCAAAGTTTTCCAAGAGGCTAAATATCATGAGACTCATGTTGCAATACAATGAGAATGGGAGAAGTGGGGGAATTTAGCAATACCCTAGATATTCTGAGTTCAAAGCCACACTGAAATAAAGCAAGCCTTTCCAGACTTTGCAGGGAAATTCATGTCAAATATGTGTAGCTAATAGGTACACGTTATATTAAAATATTTCTTACACTGAAAAAAAATGAACCTATCTTGTTATTAAGTCATTTAATGCTTTAATTTTGTCAACTTAATTTCATGTTATTTTGTGTGCAGATTAACATTGTATAATTAATATCTCATTTATAAATAGAAAGAATTATCTAGAGTTCTAGTACATTTCAGTGATTTAATCCTGAAAACACATTTTACAGAAATTGGAAAGAGCACACACAGTTTGAGAAGAGTCTGTGATTCTTGCCTCTGCTTGTTTTGTTGTGTTTTGTTTTGAAAGGGCAAGCACGTTTAATGCATTGAGACATCGAAACGAAAGACTTTCTGCTAATCTTTAGTTAGGAGAAATCACCAGTGTTGGCTTTGATTCCAGTTTTAATAAGCACAAACGGTGATGACAGCTTTGCTCGGTTTTTAAGACTGTCAGTCTGTTTCCGGATGCTTTTCCTGCCGGGGCTGAAGGCGGGTGGGAGCCTTGTCAGGGTGGGCTCGGAGCTCTGGGGACCGAGGGGTCCGGAGCAGCCTGGCTCCAGTCCTGCCTGTACCTCAGGAGCTCCTGCGGTCCCTTCAGCAACAGCTTATGTAACTTCGGACATGCTAGCAAAATCCTACACTGTGAAATAGTCTCTCGACTGTTTGTTGGGCTTTTTATTTTTTTCTTCTACTCCCCCCACCCCTCCTTCCTTCTCTCTCGGAGGGATTGCATCATCTGCCTGCATTTCACAGCTTGGGCAGCAGGGGAAAGGAGTTGAATAAATCAACATGTTGCTTTTATCAACTAAATCTCTGTGAAGTGGCCTGGTCAGAAGAAATTTATATTCTTTCTGTCTAAGCCGTGTTTAAAGAATGCTTCACCCCTTTTTTCCTTTCAAGGATTTTTTTCAAGGCTTTCCAAATCACTTTATCAGAACTCATGATAAGTTGATGCTGTGTTTTCAACAGTTTGCAGGACTGCTAACCCTTCTTCTCAAAACTAAGATGGTCTAATAGCTAAAATAATCTGAAAATCTCCTTGCTCTAAAGACACAGTGGGACTGTTACCTCCATGAGAGGTAAACATCCAGCACCCCTCCACCAGTGCCACTGGAGTTACTGTGAACTCAAAGAGAGGGAAGGGAGGAGAGAACCTGTCTCAACACTACCCAAATCTAGAAAAAGTAAGATGGGTGTGAGGAATTGATCAGCTTTTAGTGGGAGCAATGGCACCTACATCAGAAAAAAAGTACGGAATGGTGATGTCAGGTTTTAACATGCAAAAATATTATCAGCTCTTCTAACATCTTAAAACATGGAGTAGTGGCTACAGTCACAATTTCAGTTGTTGGCCAAGGATTACCTTGTTCCAGTTGTTTGTTATTGCTGGTTTTCATGTTTTCCTGTTTCTCTTTATTTTTTTTTTTTCTTTTCTTCGAAGGGGAAAAATGTGCCATAAAATAGAAAACTTTGCTCGGTTTCCAGGATTATCCTATGAGTGTTGTAGGAGTACATGCTTTATATTAAGTACAGTTGGATACTTTTTATCAATTTATATTGAAATCTTGTGTTGCTTTCAAGATGACAAGATTAGGGATAGGATTTGGTAGGGGCACGAGGGGAGGTCGGTTTTCCCCTTAGGCAGATTGATACATATCAACTAAAGATCCTGAATCAAAAAGAAAAAAACCCCAACAAACTTCCTGGCAATCTTTTAAGCTTGAAAATACATTCTTATATTGGAGGATGAGTAGCTATAGAATTGTTTAATCTCTCAGAGCTTCTTCTGGATCAAGCAATGCCTTGTACAGTTCTTACAAGACCTGTATTTCAGAATAAATTTGCTCTAGTGGTCTTGCCTTCCATGTTACCACTCCTGAAGCTCAGAGAGGGCCAGGGATGGTTCTGTAGAAAGCCACATATATGGCAAAAAGGAATGAAGCCCCTGTCTCCTGACAAACAGATTCCCTGTTGTTGCTACTAAAGGCTGAATGTGTCTCTCTGCTGTGCTGCTGGGCTTTAATGGAAAGAGACTGGCTGTGCAAATAGTCGCCATCCTTTTTTTTCTTCATTATAGCCCAGGAGAACTGAAAGGGCAGTGAAAATAGAAGAGCCCTCACAAACAGAAAAGAAAGGATTAAAGGTAGCATCTATGGGTTATGTTCATGTGCAGGCTAGGAACTGGAGGTGACTGTCTGGGTTTGATTTTTAAGGAAACTGCAAGGCACTGCAGTTAGAATCTCAAATTTGAAGTGCTTGTCAAGAACACAGTCCTACTTAAGGGTAGTATTAACGCTTCATTTGAAAGTCCTTACCTGCATTATGAACAATGTTTTAGAGGATGACAACAACGGTTTAACACAATTAATTTATTTTGTAATTTTTGTGGGTTTATTAATTTTTTTGTTTCTTTCAGTCTGCTAATAAAAATATGTATGTTTTTCTTTTACTTGTAAACAAGTACATGTTCCTTGTTTGGGATGCACATTCTGTGCTTTGAAAGTTGAATTTTTATAAATTTCTTTTTAAAAATTAATATTTTTATTTTACTTCTGTTTATTGCAAACCATATTACAGGAGCCAATTTAACTTGTCACTGTCATTTTAGATGTAGTCTTCATTAAATATCTAAAAGCAAATTGAAATCGTGAATGTAATTGAGATTTTTTTCTCAAGGTTTTTGCTTCCATCACCAGAAACAGAGGAAAAGAGTGCCAGGGACTTTACTGTGTTGGAAATAGAGAACACTTAAGTGCCAGTGAAGTATAAGATAGCTTTATATAAAATAAACATGCTAGAAGATAACCTTTAGCAGTATACTTTGCATTTGGTTCACTTTGCTGAGAAAGGAAGTGTTTACTTGAGAAAGCATCTGGATTTTATTGTGTTTTAATTCATTGTGGACAGCCTGATGGAGTCTGGAACCACTTAGAGTGTCACAACCTTTCATTGTCACATGCAATGTGGAAATGAAATAAAAAGCGATCCAAATCTCAGACTGTATGTAATCCAAGTCATTACGTTTGCTGTGGTCTTCCTTCTATGAGACAGACTCCTTGAACAAATACAAATTTGTAGTGACAGTCCTTAGAGTGCCTATTTGTTCATCTGAATAGTCCCTTGTGAGCCTCAGTCACATTTCTCAGGGCTAGGAAATCAGGAGAGAACCTGGTTAAAAGAAAAAACGAGCAGAATCCAGTGACTAGTGTCTTTTCTGGTGAAGGCAAATGAGAGGGGGTGGCATCTGTGGTGGTGCATCTGAGACTGGGTTCACTAATTCTTGGTTCCCCCTCCCCGTTCTGGTCACTTCTGTTTGTTACGTTAAGTGACATCACTGGAAAGTTAACTCATTTGCAAGGTCAGCCCTGTGCTGCAGGCATAAGTCTGACTTATTTCAATAAACTTTATCGGTTTTTTGAGAAGCATGCCTGAATTTTTGGAATTAGTTTCTAGTCCCATTTCAGTGACTCATTTATGAGAAGATAAGACTGATGTAGACAAACTGATCCTCAGTGAGCTGCATCCAGCAGTTTGGTTTTTATAAAATTTCTAATTTATCGTTTTAAAGGTAACCTGCCCACCTACACGAGTCTGGTGAACAGATGATACATTTCAAGAGCAGATACTTTCATTCTCACTCCTCCTTTGAAGCCTATGAAGTTACATCAGAAAACAATTTGGACAAATACATCTGAGCAGGCCTTTTGTTTAATAAATATCCGCAAAAGAATCTGGTATTCCCTTTCTCCTCATGTTCCCATTCTTCCTTCTCTTTGTGTTTTAAATCACGCTTCTTTGTATCAGTCTGTTTATAGAACTGGTGTTCTCATCTTCAGTAACACTTTCTGATGGCAAATCCTTTGTAGCACTGGTGCACAAAAGTCTTTGTTGTGAAACAGCTATGTTGTATGTTTGTGTGTATATAGCAACCCTGATGGCCCTAAGCCACAAAGGCATAAGAATCAAAAGCTGATGTACGTGCAGTGTTGCTGACACAAAACCAAAGAAAAGGAAGATGAAAATCTGGAAAATGAGGGCAGTGCATACCTTCCACCCACATGTCCATCCCTTACTGTTACTGCAAATCCTGTGCACTTAATTAGCAGAGAGAAAACTTACCCTTCTGCACTCTCTCCACTAGCTCTTTCCCCTTCCCCACACAAAATGCGAACAGTAGAAGATACTACAGCACTGAATTGTAGCAGCAAAGGATGGTGTGCAGGACATAACTGGAGTGGGGGAAAACTGATGCTGCTGTGGAGCCAATTTGAGACTAGGATTCATGGTCTGTGACTCCTGACGCTTGTGTTCATAGTATCATCATCATATAATACCCATTTGTAGGTGGACAATTAGCAAATGTGTATTGTTTAGGTGGTTATTAGCCATGCCGAAGGCACCAAGATTGTTGTTTCACAGTGAATGATAACTTCCTCGTTCTATTGAAAGACAGATCAGCCAGGAGGGCTCCACTTGGCAAAGATGTTGGACTAACAGGAGCAGAGGTGCGATAAGAGTTTCATCTCCCCAGTTAGCAGAGACCCTTGGAAGGAGAACTTATCATGATACAATGCTAAATGGCACAGTCAGTTCCCTCCCTTCCCACACTGTCTCTGCTGTGGTTATGTAGGACAGTCCTGGGTTGGGTTAGGGACAGTGGTAAAGTAGAATTACTAATAAAAAGGCAGCTTCTCATGAATCTTCCTTTATTTTTATTTTCCCCAAAATCATAGTATGTGATGTTTGACTAAAGATTGCCTGTAATTCTAACTTCCTTTAGAAACACTTGTTGAAAAAGTCTGCTCTGGCAGCTTCTGTGAGGCTCATCCTAGAACAGGATGGAAGGCAGACTATGGTTTTGCTTTTTATTGTTGATGGGGGAAATCTAATAAACAATAAAATGTAGTTTTCCAAAGGGAGATCAGCATCTAGAGACCAAGTGGTAAAGTGTCATATGAAAAAATATTAACAGAAGAGAACAAATGGAATTGCTAGATTCATCAGTGTAGACACATCTTAATATAACATGTCTGTGATGAGTACATGCATGTAAAGCACATGCATTTTGGCTGCTGTATGACACATAAAAGATGGACATACAAAAGTTATTGTGTCTTCATGTCCTGGTTCAGCACATCTTTCAGGTAGAAGTCCAACTTTCAGTGCAGGTGTCATTCCTGCTGACTTTAAGGGTCCCCATGTGCACAAAGGGTGAACATGACCTTGGCTGCTCTGTGGAGTCCAGTTTGTTGCACAAAGTGCATTGTCATGATTCCTGTAACATCCTGTCACATATGGGTGATTCATGACTGATGGAGGCCGAAGCACTTCTGTGCTTTTCTAGTTCTGCTTCTTATGGGGCAAATGGAACCATATTTTCAAAGCACAAAACAGCTTTAAAACTGCAGCAAAACTTTACATCATAGCAGAAACGTTTGGTTCCATCTGTGGAGAAGGCACTGGGCAATGTGGCCGTATCCGTGGTGCCTGCAGGATTGCATGCAGCTGCAGGCCCTTGGCATCGTATTTCTGTGTACTTTCTTATGAAGAAGCAGTTCCTGCCCAGTTTGCAATTGGCCTTTTTAATTGTAAACTTCTGTTTACTGTTGCCGTGGGTGTTTTTCCTATTTGAACCACAGCTTAATGGCTCAGGAATCTCTCGCGCACAGGTTAAGATCTGCTTTCTTTTTATTGAATTAAAGAGACTAAAGTCCATCTGTTTCCCTTTGGTATGACACTACTGCAGCCTCTGTGAGTGAGCTCTGCTCACCCATGTGATGGTCTGGTGATCCCAGGGCTGATTTCTGTTTTGTTCCATCAGTGGGAAAAAGTAATTGCACACTTAACTGTCTTCATAAATAACAGGTTATTTTCTCACAGAACTCTTTTGTTTGTAAGTTTGTCTGAATTTCAAATAATATCAAGGAAGTAACTCAATGTGCAGACAGAGTAATATGTTGTGAGCAAGGCTTGTCATTGGTTTTGTTTTGAACAATTTTACTGGGAAATTATTCCATTTTATGAGGGTATGAAACCAATTAGCATGCTGCCCTTGTGGTAGTCTAATTTATCTGCAGAATTATTATATAGAACTCACTAGTAGTTCTCATAGTACTATTTAGGCAATAAATAAATATGAAATAGACTTAAGTATGATAATGGGCAAGCACCAGAGAAAATTCTGCTTCATGCCACTCTTCTAATTTCTTAAGTGACATAGCTCCTTGGTACCTAAGTTTTGAGTCTTGTTTTAAAGAAATTGTCTTTTCTTTCTGAACTGTGGACTCAACGTTTGGAGCAGAAGCAGTGAAAAGCCTTCTGTAAAACTAAAAGAAAAATAGCAAGCGAGTTTAGTATGAACTTCATTGAACTGAGAGAGAGAGAGAGAATGAGTTTTAACCCTTCCCCATGTGGCCTTGTTCCAATAGTGATGACATGGTAGCAGCCAATGGTATGTTTGACCAATCCAATTCTGGGTGGGTGTTAGCTATGATTTCTAGTTGCCAGGGTGCTTTACTGAAGGACCAGTGTCTATTGATTTATAGGGATGTGTATAGGAAGCTTCTACCCAGATATCAGGAGCAACACAAACATCTTGTTTATATACTAAAGTCACAAGTAATGCACATTGTCATCTAGAGTCAGCTGGACATCCTCAAGGTGGAAAGCAGTAAGTAGAGAAGATATTTAAAAATTTATACAGGGGATTTGCTTTCTTCCCTGTCTTCAGATGAGGACAGTGGTTCATTCCCTACCTTCTAGGATTTTGCACTGGTTTTATCTGGGATAATTTTGTTCATAGGTCATGACTATCTGTATTTAGGATTCTGCAGCAGTGCTAATGCTGTGTTTCTCCATGCTGGCTAGAATTCCCAGTGGCAAAAACTGTGCAGTGCTTGCTTTTCCCCAGGTGGGCTGTGCAGCACCATACCTGCTGAGCACTCTGCGAACAATCAGTGCCAGGTGGCAGCAGTGCTAGGATGGATGTCCCTGAGCAGGCTGTGTCTGCAGGAGTTGCTGTCATGTGTATGGGCTGTAGCATGGAGATTCTCTTCTATCCTCAAAGATACCCTCTCTGTAGGTAGGGGCTCCAGGAACTTGAAATTCTTCAGATTCATGTAGTAACATGTCAGAGGTTTTAAAAAAAATAATGGAGAAAATAAGCTCCTTGTTTTTTTATGCCTCTGTCATCTGATTCACATCATTTGCAAACATCCATTTTATGAAAATTTGGAAAAATATCCCACCCCCTACCCCCCAAAAAAAGGCTTCCTTGTCCTTGGAGCTACGTGTGAAAAACAAAAAAAGCCCAACTGTACTGGAGCCCTTTAGGGAGCAGATGAGGCTCACTTAGCTTTCAAACAAAGGAGGGAGAAGGAAATCTCTCAATTGACAAGACTTGGTTCTATCGTTCCTCTTTATAGTTACAATTTTGATTTTATTGGAAAGTTCTTCATTTCAGAAAGCCTTCAGCTTAGCTTCCCCAATAGTGAGTGCACAGGGAGGTAAAACTTGCCTCTGAATGTCAGGTGTTAGGTAGTGAGGGCCACCAAAAGCTGCTTTCTGTCTTGTTGGCTGTCTTTGGAGGTTTTGTTTGGAGCTTTTCTAAGCTGAAGGAAATGACTGTTTAATGCTCCAGCCATTCCAAATCCTCAACAAAAGATCTGAACGTGCTTAAAAATCTTTCTGCACATTCAGTCACTATGAGTAGAAGAAATGTATCAAACCAGACACTATTTAACTTTTTTCTTTAACTGGAAGTCTAGGACTCAAAACTCTCAAAGATCAACATCGTCACTCTGTAGAGTGGTCCTATGAAGTGGTGAGTCACTATATTTTACTATCTCACTTTTATTTAACTGTTTGGGAAACATGGCAGAGCATTACCCTAAATAGTTACTCGTTTCAAGAAACAAAACCAGCAAGTGTCCCCAAACTGCTCCTCTGAGCCAGACACTCAGCTAAAGCAGAGGTGCCCATGAAAGGAGGCTCGCTGGGTGTCAGAGCTGGCTGTGATGAAAAGAGCAAGCCCTGGCTCCCTGAACGACGCTGGCATCTCGGGGAGGGAGCAGGAGGGGCTGGCGCTGCAGGGACCCGGCAGATGGCATTCTGCCGGCTGCATCTGGTGTGTGCCAGGAAGCAGGGAAGTGATGAGCACCGGGCTGTGCAGCCCTGTTACCCCACTGCCCTCACCATCCTCTCAAAATAGGAGATGTAGCGTCATTATTTATCTGGTTTAGTGGGATACGCTGCTGGAACTGCCATCCAAGCATTGCCAGCCAAGGGTGAAACAACATTAAAGGTTAAGAGCCCAGAAAATAGTCAGGTCACTTGCAATTTAATTCAGTTTGGAAAGGGAGAACAAAGTCCAGAAGTTTCCAGACTGGAGGGGGGGCGGGTGGGGTGGAATGCTTACCATTTTTTACAGGAAAGCTCTGATTTCTGAGGGTTCTTTTTTCACTCCTTGTTGCAGTATTTGCTGCAGATGTTTAATGATTATACTTTTATAACTACTAAACTGCATGGAACATGTTTAGACTCTGTATACTGAAATTACAGGAATCCAGAATTAATAATTTAAGATTCAGAATGGATGCAAAGGGATAATGAGTTTTATTTTGCTTTTTATTAATATCATACCTGTAAAGAGGTAAGTGCGTGTGCTGTACTGCCCGCTGTCACTCATGGAAGTTGCTCAAGCTCCCCATCAATGCCAAATCTGAGTCTCTCTAGCACTAAAGGCTTAATCCTGACATTGTCCTCACAAGGCTGAGAAGTGCATTAGCTGGGTTGTAAAGGGTGTCAGTAGAAGGATTAAATCATGCTGAAAGCCTCTTCAGTTTGAGGCCTGAGGTATCAAACGTCTTCTGTCTTCTCACTGCTCTGCCTTTGAAGCTACTTTCACCTGAATTGCTCATGAAAAAGTTATCTGCCTGCCACTCTTAACATGATCTCTCTACCTGATGAAGCTGGGGAAACCACCTAATGATGGTGTAGGGGAAATGGAAATACTA
This sequence comes from Cinnycerthia olivascens, assembly GCA_035048155.1. Taxonomy (NCBI): domain Eukaryota; kingdom Metazoa; phylum Chordata; class Aves; order Passeriformes; family Certhiidae; genus Cinnycerthia; species Cinnycerthia olivascens. The sequence goes on from JAWWMU010000153.1 coordinate 29,933,453, forward strand.
GCCGAATAAATACACTGGAATAAAACTGGGAAACATCCTCTAGGCTTCCTCCTTCAAGCTTAGAGCTGGCAGTAGAAGAAGGTAAAGTATATTCTGCTTCTGCCTTCCTCATATGTAGGCTGCCCAGCTCCTACAAAGAGTAAGCCTGCAGTACAAGGCAGTATAGCAGTATCCTTATTATTGACTAGGCCTGTATTGCTGGCGTTGGCTCACTGTTGAGTTTCTGTGTCCTGATGGAGACAAGATAACCCCTTGTGACTTTACAAATTCAGAATACGTTGCCTTTACCTAAGCTGCTGCCTGCTGTTTCACCTGTGTGTGTGGTCAACCAGTGGATAGTATCTTTGTCCACCACTCTTAACAGGACAGTATGGATGAGCCCTAAGAAGAGTTTGGGAAATGTAACAACCGTGTACAAATCTCGCTGGGAATACTATCTTTGAATGGGCATGTGCGCTAAAGGCTGAACTCCAACATCCATCCTCTTTTCACTGCAACAAAAATATTCAGAGGAACTGAAAATATAGAACACAGTCTCCCTACAGGTCTTCATTAAACACAGGGGTTCTCAAGTGATTTGTTTCAATTTGTTGAATAGTTTTGAGATAATTCTGATATCTCCTACTGATAGTACATGCAAATACCTTGGGGATTCTTTGCAGAAGTTGCTTTTGAATGATGTTCTTTTAGCAATGTGTGAAGTCTAGCTTCTTATTTGAGATTATTGCTTATAATTTTCTCAGTCTTTTGAGAGAAGTGATTACAAAGACTTAAGACAACAACTTAGTTGGAGCCTAGCATTTACTTGTTGAGTTTAATCTATAACCTTGGATTGCAAAACTAGTCTGAAGCAAACTATTTTCAAGTCTTCATTTTCAGGGGGAAGGGCTAGAAAGCAGGTTTAAAAACTTAAAAATGTTTCCTTTAACCTTGTGAAGCCAAACACAGGAGGCCCCATGCCAATGCCTTGTAGCCAGAAAGTAAAATAGTCGTCAAGAGAAAATAAACTTGTCTAGAGCATCTTTGACAGAACGATCACAGAAACTCTGCCTTGTAAAATAGCCTAGCAACTAAGCCAGCCTGGGTGGTAGAACTACACAAAAGTCGTTAAATCCTCAAAGATGATATTTTGCCTTTTTGCGTCCAGAAGGTACCTTCTTGGGGACACTACATTGACCTCCAGGTTTTGTATAAATTCTTGCTGCTATTCAGCTACAATTATTCATATCTTAGTGTAAAATAACAGTATTTTCTTGGGTTTGGATGTTTTTTGGTTTTGGTAGAGTTTTATTCAGTTTATATAACAATATCCCTGCCTTAGGCTTTTGACAAATTCCTTGGGATTATGAAGTTTAACAGGATTTTGAAACTTGAGTGATTAATTTTTAGACTGCAGCTCAAGCACTATTACCATGGCTTTAGAACAATAAAATATTCTAAGAGAAATTTTCCTGTCTGTGTTTTTGGACAAAAGAAAAAAAAGAGGAATAAATAAGCATATAGAAACCACTGTCTGCTCCATTAAATGAAGAAACCGAAGAGCTATGATTTTGAGAGCTGTTATTTAATTCTGAGTTTCTGTACTTGATACAAAAGATTCAAATGGACACATATGAAAAGCTAAAATATTCTTTGCCTTGATCAGGCATTTCATATCCCACCATTTTTGATGCCAGACAACCACAACACACTGTGATTAGATGCTACTTCCACATTACTCTTGCAATTGCTTGGGTTTATAAAGCCTGGTGTACTTTTTAGGATCAAGTAGCTGCTAGCCTTCCTTAATGCTGTTCTGCTGTGAGCAGAGAATGGGAGACAGAACCTACCAAAATCATCAGGTCAGGGATGAGGGAGGTGAAAAGATTGATGAGCACATGGAATATGGGCAGAGTGTATTTCTGATGATAAGAGCATAACCACATGGATTTTTTTCACAGTGAAGGGCACTGGAAACAGGGGAGGAATCTGAGGAAAAAATCCTGCCACTGCAGTAGTAGTAGGAACGATACTAGCAACAGAACTCAGCATGACCTTGATAGAAGAAGCACATCTTTGAAATCCACTGATAGTTTATTCTCATCATTCCCACTGGGGAAACCATGACTGCTTCCCCAGCACAAACCCAGACTCGTGCTGTGTGACTTGGGAAGAATGGCCAAGTTTTTCCCGGCTTTGGTTGTCTGTGTGTGACAGCTGCCTTTGGAAAATGCCAGGGGAGCCTTGCCTGGAAAGTACAGTGGCAGGGATGGTGAAGTTCTAGCATTTGATGTAAATCATCAATGAATGGTGAGGATGGAGCCCTGTTGGTGGTCTGCTCCTCATCAGCTCCAGGGCAGGGTACAAACTCTTCAGATTTAGGTATGTGCCTCTGTGCTCCTGGCTTTTTTATATCAAAAGCTTTCCCTGTAGTGATAGCTGATGAGCTTTTTAACGTGCCAGCTACAGAATCAGGCTCATTTCTTAAAAATGCTGTTAATGATGGAAGTGAATTGGTTGGCAATCCAGTCCACATGGAACCTGATTAAAAAGCAAATATCCTTGAAGGTCTGTTAGGTCGGATCAGTTGGTTCCTCGCCTGAATCAAGACCAATAGCTACTGCATAAAAATGAACTTGACCTGATTTACGCTTCATAATTCTGTAGTGACTCACTAATTAAATTTCACAATTCCAAGTGCACCCCCTGGCTACTCATAAATATCTCAGAGGGTTTCAAAAAATGTCGGTGTTAGTCTTTTAGAAAGATAATATCAGCCTATCTTTTAGAATCTTTGTTTGCTAAATGCTGGAACTATGGTGTCTGTTTCCAAATTTTTGGAAAATACTTCCACAAATGATGAATGAGTCATGTTTTTCATCTTTAATCTCTAGGTAACTCATGATGACCTAGCTCTTGTTCTCCCTCTGTCCTTAAAAGATGTTTGCTTGCCCCTCATTCATGACTTATTTTTCTGCTTCTTGCACTGGTTGGTTCACCTGAAAATGTTGTCTCATGGTTAATATTTATTTCTTCACACACAGAAATAAAGTGGCTTCATCTTCCACTTTAAAATTTATGCTTGCTTTGTTATTTCTAAGTGAACCTAGTTTGTTCTCTCATTTTTCAGGTTTCTGTTACATTTATTTCTAATGCTATCATCTCATGGGCTTAGTCAACCTTCTTTTAACTTTGATAGAAATTCCTTCTGTTGGTGCTTTTCGAAGGGCAGGCAAGGTTAGAAGAGATTGGGAGTTTATAATGTGATTTTACCTCTGAGTGTGATCTTCAAAAATGCCTACCCTGTAAGTTTCCCACATAGTGTACTGGAGGCAAAAAGTGACAGGTTTATTTGCAGTTGAGACAGTGCCATATTTTTGTACTTCGTCTTTCCATCCTGTTGTTTCCCTGCATTTAGTTTCTGGAAGACATCCTGATATTAAAATAAAGTCTCATGCTCTAGGGCTTCATCTGGCTGCCCACAGGGGTTAGGAATATTTATGCATACTGGGAGTGGTTTTCACCTTTTTTTGTCTCCTCAAGGACAGGAAAGAGTTGTTGATGAGAGACCTCAGAGGGTAGATAGTAGAGGGACTTCTCATTTTAAGATATCTGTGTAGTGTCTCATAGTCTTATATCCCATGTGAAACTGCTGATAACAATTGGATCTGCCAGGGGAAAAAACTATTCTCCTAGTCACTCAGCTGAGACCTGGAAATCAGCTTGTTTCTCTTAGGATGAGTATGTGGATCACCTGCAAGGAATGTGTGGCTGTACCACACCTGTGGTTGCAAAGATTTGAGTTCTGTCTTCCTTCCTGCTCGTAGGCTTGGAGCATGCAGACAGCTTGGCTGACTGAAGAATCAATTGCTTCATTAGAATGAAAATCGTTATCTTCAGTAGGAAAGGCATTAGTGAAATTTAATGGCAGGAGGCTGCAGTAGCTCAACTTGTGGTCTCTTCTAGCTTTAAACACTAGGAAATCTCCCTCCAAAACTGATGCCATTGTTACTCCATAGGTTTGCTGGCAAGGAGAGAATTTCAAGGCAAGCATCCAGCACCCACCCACAGATTGTGTTGGCTTTGAGCCTGGCGACTTGAGTCCCTTCCAAAATGTATCCAGGATCTTCTCGTTAGGAATGCACCATATTGCTGGTTGTGACACAGATACAGCTGAGTTTACTCCATGTCTTATCTGTAACCTTTTAAGATTTTCACATGGCTTACTCTTTGCAGAAGCTTTTGTAAACCTGAAAACAGAAAACAGCATGGGTTTTATGCAGCTACTGCTGTTTCCCCTGATTTAAGGTGTTCCCAGTCTTGCCTCTGAGTATCCTTCATGTTACTTTCAAACCTCCAAGGGTCTGCTGTTGTTGCTTTCTGGCCCGCACCCTTCATTTTTTCTGGGCAAACCTCCCTCTTGCCTGATGATGTCGTTCCTAATTGCCCAAAGGAATCATTGCTGAGCAATGTGAGGCATTTCCTTCTCTCTTATTAAAAAGCACCAAAATAAAACTTAGTCTTTCACAGCAGTGGCTAAATCAACCACATCTTAACATTGTGTTATGGCTACAGCATTTTGGACTGTTAGTGTAAAGTAGCAAGGTGGTTTAGATCAGGTTTTCATTAATCACTCCTGTTCCGTGACATTAGTACACACTGCATGTACATGCATGGAGGCTCAGTGAGCAGCCTAGTATTCCCCTGACAAAAAAATTGCTTGTGCCAAGGTCATGTCACTATGGCACTGTAAACACTGGGAGGAGACCACTGTGCTGCTGTTTACATGGGGCAGAGGTTGCTCCTAAACTCCACTGAAGAAGTGGAGTTGAAAGTTGAAAGAAGTCAGTTGAAAATGTTTTTCCAAGGTACTTAATTTCTGTCCCCTGTACTGACCACCTGTGATTTTTTTTTTTTTTTACAGAATTACCTTGCACTAACCCAGAACAGAGATCTGTCATGTTAGTTTGTCATAGTTCTTGAATGCAGAACAGTTGATTGTCCCTCCTTCAAAGCACTGACAAGTAAAGTGGTAAATACACAGTCTAAATGAAGTCTAAAAAAAAATAAAGTTGTGTTCACTGCTACTTCATAGTGATATAACTCAGTGTTCTTCTTAATGAAAGAGAGTAAACAACTCAGCAAAATTCTGGTGATTTTTAGGAAATGTATAGTGGTTGCTGAACACAGTCTGCTCTCATCAGTCTCTTATACTCCAGGACTGTCCCTGGTGTTCTGGTTTAGCAGAAATAAAAACTCAGGGAAGAATTGTTGATGAAATAGATTTTGTAGTACTATTAGAAAGCTGCATGAGGCTTTACAAGTCCTTAAAAATTAGCTTTTGTGGGTGTTAGCGCTTTCTTGCAGTCAGTTGCTTTGATTAATTACACCCTCTCTTAAAACTTCTCCATGAAAAAAAATCCTCTTCTTGACAACCAGTTAGCAACTGAAGGTCAATAAACTGGAAGGAGGAGTCTTGAGATTGCTCTCACAGTAATGGCTAGTGATAATCAAAAGTTAAATTTATTTTCAGATGGAAGGTTTATGATAGAAATTCTGGACCATGAAAATGCCAATAAGATTACAGAACCATTTCATTTAGATTGGAAAAGATCTCTGAGATCATCGAGTCCAACCTTTGACAGATCACCATCTTGTGAACTAGACCATGGCACTAAGTGCCATGTTCATTTATTTCTTGAACACTTCCAGGGATGGAGAATCCAGGACTTTGCTGGGCAGTCCACTTCAATGTTTAATAATCACTTCCATGAAGAAGTTCCTCCTCATGTACAACCTGAACCTCCCCTGGCACAGCTTGAGACCTGTGTGCTCTCATCCTGTCGCTGGTTGCCTGAGAGAAGATGCCAAAGTTCCCTGACTACAGCCTCCTCTCGGGCAGTTGTAGAAAGCGATAGGGTCCCTCTGGGTCTCCTTTTCTCCAGGCTAAACAATGCCAGCTCCCTCAGGCTTTCCTCATGTGACACTCTCCAGAGCTCTTCACCAGCTCCTTTGCCCTTCTCTAGGCCTGCTCCAGCCCATCATTGTCCTGCTGAAGTGAGGGCCCAAGAGCTGGGCACAGAACGCAAGGTGTGACCTCACCAGTGCCAAGTACACGGGCACAATGACATCCCTGCTTCTGCTGGCTACACCATTGCTGATGTTGGCCAGGATGCCATTCTTGGCTGCCTGGGCACATTCTGCTTCACATTCAGCTGCCTGTTGACCAGTATTTCCAGGTTCTTTTTCACCAGACCCTTTCCAACCACACTTGCCCATGCCTGTAGTGCTGCATGGGATTTTGTGGCCAAAGTGTAGGACTTGGCCTCGTTGAACCTCACACCTTTGGCCTTAGCCCAGCAATCCAGATCCTTCTTCAGATCCTACTTACCCTAAAGCAGATCAACACCCCACCCAACTTGGTTTCGGCAGAGAATTTACTAGGAGTGTACCTGATGTCCTTGTCTAGATCTTTAATAAGTGTATTGAACAGGACTGAGCCCTGGAGAACACCACTGGTGACCATCTGACCAGTGGATGTGGCACCATTCACCTCCACTCTCTGGGCCTGTCTGCACAGCCCCTTCTTAACCCAGCAAAGAGTGGACCTGTCCAAGCCATGGGCTACCAGGTTTTCCAGGAGAGGGCCATGGGATACAGTATCAAAATCTGCTGGAGTGTGAGTAGACAACATCTACAGACTCTAGGTGAGTCCTCTGGTCATAGGGGGAGATCAGGTTGGTCAGGCAGGACCTGCATTTCCCATCTCTGTGATGTCTAGGCCTTATCCCTTATTTGTCCTGTATGTGCCATGTGAATGCATTCAAGATGATCTGTTCCATAAGCTTGGCAGGCACTGGGGTCAGCTGAGAGATCTGTAGTTCCCTGGATCCTCCTTAGGGCCCTTCCTGTGGATAGGCATCACATTGGCCAACTCCAGTTGTCTGAGACCTCCCTGGTTATCCAGGAACTGATGATAAAAGATGGACAGCGACTTAGCGAGCTCTCCCATCAGCTTCCTTGGCTGAATACCATCTGCTCTTAGACTTGTGAGTGTCTAAATGGCTCAGCAGGTCACTAGCTACTTCCTCCTTGATTACAAGGGGTCTATTCTGGGATGCTGAAGTCACTCCTTTTGTGGAAACTCCATCTGCTTCTCACCAATAGCTTGGAGAGTGGCAGGCCTGGACTGAGATTTAGTCTCAGAAGCAGTGTTATGTTTCCTTCTGCTCTAGCTGGAAGGACTCTTTCAATTGATAAAGATAGTTTAATCTGCAAGCAATTTGGCCTAGTGTTTCTCCCACTGAAACTACCAAGGTAGCTTGTTAATAATTTCTCATCCCAAAGATGTATTTTCAAAGTGTGGTTGCCCTCCCTTTCATAGAAATTGTTTGCAACCATTAGTACCCTACAGGCAACCAAAAAGCCATCAGAGCACAGAGAAAGGTTTGAGTTGTGCTCAGCAGAAACATCTCCCTGCACATGAAATGAGAAACCTTTTCTTAATGGGTGAGGAGAGCTGTATCGTGTCTTAATACATTAATAACTCAATTGTTAGCCTGGTAAATCTCAAGGTGAAATGCTCTTGCTATTAGCAGCCTCCTGACATATCCAGTCCACTCCAGTTTTGTACCACTGCACTGACTTTGATGCTCTACCCTGCAAAGGAAGTTGCTTTGATATCTTTTTGCTTTTCCTTTTTTGTTACTGAAAATGCTAATTCAGTATTCCAGTGCCAGCATGCAAGCACGTGCTGCTTTTTGTGTTTGATGCTAGGCTACTACGTTGATGTAACCTGTTGTGCATTAATTGTATGGTTTCAATTTGCCACTGAGGATTGCTGAAGAAATAGTCAGGAGAATTAGTTGTGCCTCTCTCACAAGACTTTTGGTTTTTTCCCGATTCACAGGTGATCAGGAGCTGTCCCTAGACTCTGTGTCTTCCCTCTCTGCTTGCCCAAAGTTCCTGGTGGATTCTGCTGCTTTTAGCTGGGAGAGCAAAACACCAGTTTTTAATAATTTCTCAACTCACCCTTTCTGGCTGGTGTTCACTAACACAGCTTAGCTGTAGGATCTTCAGTAGTTCTGGAGTTAGCAGGACGTTTTGGTTCCATTCATTTCAATCCTCCCTTTTATCAACATGCACAGCACTTTCTGATGGAGATAAAGATGCCCTGAAAAGCTTCCAGCCCAAGTTAAAAGAGAACAAACAAGAGAGAGGGGCAACATGGAGGGGGGGTGAGAGGGAAGAGGGGAGAAAGGGAATGGAGGCGAGACTGGCATGTTTATTGGGAAAACTTGCTCAGATGATTGATACTAGTGAGTTTTCTAGATTAATATGAATAAGTTTTACGACATTTTTTCTGAATGTGGCAGAGGCCACTGCTTAAGTTTCATTCAAGTTAATTTTGTGAAGGGGAATAAGGTGGGAGGAAGAAAGAGTGAATGCATGCCAGATGGGGTTTAAGAAGAGAAATCCGGGCATAGACAGCATGAAAAGATCTTGCAAGCAGGCATGTGAGGGGAACACAAAGGGGATGGAGGGAGGGAGTGAATGGAGATGGGGGAGGGCCAGGCTGAGCAGATGGAGACAGCAAGAGGAGGAGGATGGGCTAGCGGGAAGGGGATATGCTGGTAAGGAGACCCTGGAAAATAAAAGTAAGGAGTTTGGGATTGGCTGAGAGGTGGGGGAATGGAGAGCACATGGTACCCCCTCGGGGGCTGAATGCAAATGAAGGTGCAGAACTTGGCACCCTGGAAAAGTTTGGGTGGGTCTGGAGGGAACTTAATTGTTTTCCTGGGGCCAGAGCCCAGCTCAAAACTGGGTAGACCAAGGCCTTGCTCAAGTGATAGCACAGCGAGACAGGATGATGTTTTTTAAAGATACAGGGAACAGGATTTATGTAAGACCTTTCTGGAGAGTCCTTCTTTGTACTCAGCATTGCAGCTATGATTCATGCACAGTCGTAAAGATGTTAAAATGAAACAAGGTACCAGCTCCTAGTAACTCAAACATGCAAAATCTGTCAAGGGGACAGCTCAGAAAGACAAGAAGGAAAAGCTCCATGTACCAAGACTTGAGAGATAAGGAGATAAAAATTATTTCAGAAACACTCACACCTGCAGAAATGGAGAGCAGACAGGCCTAAAAGATTTCCAACATAAAGAAGTGGTGTAAGTACTTCCATCACCTGTTGCTGAGCAATAACTCCTGTTTCCTGCTAGTGGCAATGCCTGTCTGCCTGCATGAAGAATCAGGAGTAGACATCACAAATTTGGGTCATCAATTTCACCTCATCATTGCAGGCCTTCATTAAGGGAGCGGGAAAAGGATTTAACTGCTAGCAGTTGGGATAGCTAGCTAAAACATTATGGTCCTCCTGTTAGCAGGGAGCAGGAGAGAGAGCAGGGTACCAGCAGGATATGCCATCTGAGAGACTGAGTGAGGAGGATGGCAGGAGAGAGGAGTTCCTGTCCTGTGGGGTGGAAGGTGGGCTGTCAGAGGGAAACCTAATTTTGGAGCTATCCCCAGCTCAGGAGTATCCTCTGCTCTCTGAGTATGCTTTCTCAGTCTATCCACCCCCAAGAGAGGCTGCTCTGCTGGGAGAGAAAGTAATTTTTTTTCTTTAAGTCTCATTTTAAACCTGATTCATTTTGTGGAACAGATCAGAAAAAGATGCTCTCTATGTTTAGATGTATCAAGTTGTCCCAAAAATATCTCCCAGTGTGAATATGTAGTGCAGGTTCTTGAGCACGAAGATGGGGCCAAGAAAATCTAATATTTCAAGAGATTCTGGGGATCTTTGTGTGTCCATATGCACAAGTCACCTTTAGTTTCATGTTTACACTTTTTTTTATTCCAGACAGCTTTAAAATAACTTTTTTTGGTTTTGTCATTTTTTTTTTTCCTTGTTCATTTGTTTTTGCAAACACTTTCATTTAGGAAAAAAAAAAAATCAAGGGGGGAAATAACTAAACTTTTTAAAAGGTAGAATATTTTTTCCCAGCTGAGCGCAGCTGGCCTTGGTGACCAAAACTATGTGGTGGTAACACGCTGCTCCTTGTCCCTCAGCCACGTCTATGCTGTTTGCAATCACATCAAGCAGATTGTTGCCTGGGGAATTACCTTTTCCATGAGTGTTGGGGTGATTCAGAGTGCATTCAGTTTTGTGATTCACGGAGCTGCAAAGGCAAACTGATGACTGGGGGTGGGGGAAGGAGCATGACAGTACGGCAGAAAATCAGTGTCCAGAAGGCATTTATGGTAGGCATGGTCCAGAGTTCCTAACGATATCGGCCAGAGACATTTGGCAACCACTGCAATTATGCTGCATGCTCGAATCTTTACTTTCTGACAGTATTTCAATGTTTTACAAAAACACTATTGCTAACATATGAAAACTAGTATTTTTAGATTGCTTCCTACTCTTAGGTACTGTTTTATCACACAGAACAAGTTAAACCAACTGTTTCAGCCAGTTACCGGTTTGGGAAGGCCCTCTGTTCTTCGGGCTTTGTTCTGAAGCCATTATTTGTCTTCTGTTTTGCTAAATTTCTTCTTCATGTGAAAAGCTCTGGTTAAAACATGCATCCCCCTTTGCCCCAACAATTTTTTCAAAGTGTGGCTTGGTAGGAACATAGAACACGCCATTGCAGATAAGCCTGTCTGGTGGTCTTGCCCTGCTTTGAGAGAGTCCATTCTTAGAAAGTTTGGAAGAATCTGCGAGAAATCTCACTGAAGTCAACTGAGGAACAAACTGCTCATGGGAGAGGGATTTTTCCTAGTCTCATACACTGAATTACCAGGCTAGATGCTGAAACTTAGGTGAACATCTAATTTCAAGCTTAACCTTGTTAAACTGATTTTTAAAGTAGCAGTGATTCACACAACATGGTTACACATTGCATATTTTAAATATTTTTAATCAGTTACACAATTTTAGCGTTTCTGGAGAGGAAGCAAACCTTTTTAGTTATTAACTACACTACACTACCTTGGGTCCCCAAGTTTCTGAAAACATCCAGGAACCATCAAGATGCACACATGCTTAGGTATACCTCAGCATTCAGCATTAATTATTTAGTTAGTTTAGTGCATGTAGTAGTCATTTGTGCAAACAGAGCATTTGCGCAGTCCTTAAACACACGAGAACTAAATATTCCAAGGATTAAACGTGGGCTGAAGTGACCTGTCAGCTGAGGATGCTCAATCAATACCTGTGTCTGGAATATGCAAATGTCTAAAAAAACCATGATCAATAATATGTACTAATGGAGTCAAAAAGACAATTTCTTTGGGTTTTTATGGGAAACAGAATGCAAATAATTATGACAAAAGCAAAGAAATTCAGAAAAACTGTTTTTCAAGTAAACACAGCATTTCCCAAACAGCAGGACATAATGGTTTGAAGTTATCTGCAAAATCAGAATTATTCCCACAGTAACTTTTGGTGAGTAGCCTAATCATACAGTGACACCAAAGAAGAATGAACTTTAAACAATTTCTCTGGTGTATTAAGTACAAGATGCTTTCATATAGCATCTGTTCCTTTTGTTCCACATGGTTTTCTTCTAAAACTATACTTATTATAAAGAACTCTGAAGAAATCCTTTCATTATGCAATTAATGCAGGGCTTGAAAAATGTACCTTATATCTAAATAGCCAGTAGAGACTGTGTCTACATATGTGGGCAGTTTGGTTTGGTCTCATGCATGGAAAGTCCAATTGTAATTCTGCTTTCCCTGGCTTTCTGAGGATTTTTTTGTTTTGTTTTGTTTTCAAACATACTTGGAAGGCACATGCTGACGAATCAGCAAAATATGACAGTCTTGTTAGCTTTTTAAGTGATTTTCCATCTGGTAGGAACATCTAATTGGAGTGGTGGGCTTGAAGCTATTTGCTGCTGCTCATTTTGTGCAATTGAAATACCTGCATGGAGATTCCTAGACTGCCCCCCACATCCTGTGCTCATAAAGAAATGGATATACCCTTTGTCCCATGCAACTACAGCAAGTACTTACCTGCAGCATGAGGCTTAGATAACTTTATACATTTTTTGCCTTTGGAAGGAAGAAAACCTCCTCTCAAGCAAGATCCCTGTAAGCTGCAATTGGAAAGGCTTTGAAGTGGGAAAAATAGAAGAATTATGAAGAGTGAATAAGGCAGTCAAGCAAGGGAAGGGCTAGAAGAAAAGGCCAAAAACATGTGGTCTGCCTCTTCTTTTGATTGTTCTAGAAATAACCCAATCCATTGAAGTCCATGGCTTTATGCTGGCACAAAGCAGAAAAAAACAGGTGCAAGGTTTACAGACAAAGCAAGGACACAATCTTTCATGTAAGTAAATGAATGAATGATCATTGTTTAGCTTCGACTTCTCACCAGGAAAACTATTTTATGGTTTAGGAAGCAAGAACATGAAGGGTCCATTATCTAAACATATTTCTAATTGCCTGAATCTGCTGCAGCGGTGTGGTAAGATTTAAAATAACTACTGGCTAAATGGCAAAAAGCTCTCCTAGACCTCCAAGATGACTCCACTTACTTTTCCATTAACTTTCTCTACATTTTCCTTCCTTCTGAATTTTAACATGCCATCTGATTAACACAGCTGTCTTTCCTTGTCTTTTGTACTTTCATACTTTCATACAGGAGATTTCTAGATCTTTTTCATTCCTTCCTACATTTATTCTTGCATTTCCTTAGAGTGCTATAGAGAGTTGGGAATGTAGTATACACTGGTACCTCTTTTCTAAAAGAGAAGTATCTTTGCTGAAACACAGCTATGCTGATTTTCATGAAAGAGTAGTAGTGTGAATTAACTTTTTGTTGTTGTTATTCAAAACAAGATCAGTTTCAAAGTCTTTTGAAAAACTGAATCTGACACACAGTGTACAGAGAAGTAGAAGCTGTAATAAATCCTGCTGGGGTTGGGCCATTTGTGTCCCAAAAAGGAGTGCAGGCCAGTGTGACTGCAGCAGCTGCTGCTGTGTCAGTAACGTTTGTATTGCTGCCTGAAACCCAGCTATTGGAAAAATCTAAAAAATACCTCAGAAGCACCTCAAACTGTATGTCAGGCTTCAGCACAGTTCATGTGGATCAAATATTTTTCACTTGGCAGAGTAATGCAGTGATCTCATGAAAGCTGTTAATATTAACAATGCACTAATCTCTAGGTGGGAATCTTCCTTCTACACCCAGGCCAAGCCAGATATCTGATTACAAAGAACAAGTTCTCAATTACAAGAAGGTAGGTTTCACTGGGAAGGTGGGGGCTTTTCTACATCTCACTGTGAGCGAAAAGTAAACTGAGGTTGGTGGGGATTGGGTGGGTTTTTTATTTTGGTTTGGGTTTTAATCAGATAACAGCTCAGTTGTTGTCTGAAGTTTCTAAATGTCTTCTCAGATTAAATGAAGTCATTTATGTACATTGTAACTTAACGCTTGGTAGAGTGGCCTTGCATAGGAGACTGGCAGTTCATAGACAAGGAGGGATGGTTTGATCTCAGCCATGAGTGTGGTTTTGAAAAATTACACTTCTGTTGAATACAAGGGTTTGTTTTAAAACCCGTTTAGTGTCACGTATAGCAAAGAAAAATGGCCATGGGAAGAGGGAAAACAAAGGAGAGCAGAAGTTTGTTTTCTTTAAAAGAGCAGGACAGCAGGCACTAAGGACAAGCCGTGCATTGTGATCATGCTCTCGGTGGCTGAGACAGCAGGAGGCTTTTTAGGCAGGGCTGGAGTTGTGCTCTTTGGGTGGCTACCCTGCTGGAAGAGCTTGTCTGCTTGCCTTCCTGGAAAGGCAGAGCAGGCAGCCAGGTGCCCTCCGGCAGTCTGCGGCTTTCGGGATCTGCTTCCTTTGCCTCTGCCTGGAGCCTGGACTCTGTCCTCCTACGTGCAATGCAGGAGAAAACAGACGGTGATGTTGCAGGCAGAGAAACAGAGGGAGGACCAGAATACATCTGTGTCTTTTCTTCACTGGTCTTTTATAACACTTTTTAAAAACTTCCTGCATAACTTCAGGGGGAAAATAATATAAACTTTTGTGTTTCTTCCTCTCTAAGGCAGCACTAGTGAATAATGCTTCCCTGTTTTGCAAAGCTGTCAGGCAATGTCTTGAGTATTTGTGAAGTCTGCAGAAATATTGGGTGCTGTTGACCACCTGAGAACGAAGTGTTTGTAGCTAAAGGGAAGACAAATGCTCTGTTGGCATCAGGAAGGTTACAAATTGAATTTAGCAAGAATTTGTTTAGGGACTGAACTGGTTTCATATTTTCTTTCCTACATGCAAGTAAGGGTGTGTTAGCAGAGTTTATAGGTTATAAAATTTGAGAGTCTATTTTCTGCACAGAGGGGAACTGGTGCAGACTTTAGTATGATTCAGAGAGCTCTGAAGTCTGTATGACTGGAAGCAGAATGAAGCATAGCAGTTCAAAGTGCAATATCATTCACCTAGAGACTAATATGAATGCTGTCTTTGAGCTCATCAGCTGGAAACAGCCAAGAGGAAAGAAAGTCCTCATGGCAATGTTCATCACAAAATGACTTGGGCAACAGTGACTCCTCCCACCCACCCAGTACTATGATCGTGATGTATCAGGCAAAATGTCTCCAAAAGAACTGGCAAATGTTTAATCTGTCTGTAAAACATTAGCAAGAGCTGTCTGCAACTGTAGTCTCCTGCACTGAGGAAAAGTGAATTCCAGGTGGAAGAGGTATAGTGAAGGGCTTGTAAGGTGAGAGAGACACCAGGGAACAGAACAGCTGTTATATGAAAGAACTAAAAGTTTGTGCCTTGATTAGTCAAGGAAAGCAATCTGATAAAGATAAATTACCCTCTTTAAATACCAAATGTCAAAAAAGTGGAAGATATATTTTTCTACTCTATTTAAAGGTTCCTGTGGCTTCCTTTCCCCTTCATTTAAAGCCCTCCTCTTTAGATCATTTACAGCTGCATTAATGTTATTTTAGAGCTCCGTGGGGCTGAAATAGTCAAAATATTCTCCCACTGTTTTTTAGGTGAGAAAACTGGTATTCAATTTTGAGTTTATGTTATGATAAGCCACGTACAGAGCATGTGCTGGTAAGCAGGAAAAGCTATTGATAGCAAAAAGTTTTGTTTTTCCAGTAAAATTATTTAGATTTTATTTAGTGAAACTCCATTCAGTCAAACCACAATTTAGGTTAGAGTAACCACAGGTGAAAACTTCACATAGAGCTTTACTTAAATGAGAGGTTTGCAGTCTCACAAAGGAATCCTTCCTCCAGAAATAAACCCAGAGTTGTTCCTGCATTAATGGCTTGTTTTGTCTGGATGTCAATCTGTACTGAAGGGAAAAAAAAGTAATGATAGATAATTATATCTGAGTGTGCACGAGCCATATCAGATGTAGAGATGGTCTGATTGACTTGGTGTTGGGACTGCTGTGTGATTTACTTTTTCTGCTCTAGGAAAATGAGGGCTTGCCAGAAGCTTTTTCAGTGTACAGATTCTGAGTTACATGGTTTGGTGGGAACCACATTGTTACTTTGCTTTGAAAATAGTCAGACCCAAGGTTCAGCATTTACATCTCTGCAGACTGTACCCAGCAAAAGAGAGCTGAGCTGAGGAAGCTGTTGAGATTTCTTCAAGCGGGTTACACTGTGCTTTCCCTTCTGATTTTGTCCTAAAAGTGCAGGACATTAACAGAAAGAAGTAAAGAAAAAAAAAAGATAAGTTCAAATAAACTTTTTTCCAAAATTTTGTAGGTACTCAGGTCTGTTTTTTCCAAATATGACAGAAGTATACAGTTCCATATTTATTTTATAAATAACAAAGCAATCAATATATTTTAATATCCCTGCCCTGTTTGGTTAGCAAGAATGCAAAGATTCCTAGCCTGGGCAGGACTCCTGTTAGTTATACCTATGGAATCCAATTTTACTTTCTTGCTATAAAGAAATTATTCATAAAGAAATTATTCGTGCCTATTTTATTTCTGTACTGCTGGTCTTGTGTTATCGTAGGAGTAGGATGTGTCCTATTTGTTCTGCTTGAACTCTGTGGTCTGTACTCCCAGTCATTCATTCAGAGGACCCATATCAAGCAGGAGAGATGAAAAACTCCCTGTCTCTGTGGCCAAGCTGATAAGATAATGCTGCCTCATTTCTACCATCCTAAAGCCTCCTCCGTAGGCAGCCCTAGGCTTCTGGCAGAGAGCAAGCAGTCTCTGTCCTTCTCCTTCTACTTTAACAGCTAACCTTTATTCAGACCCAAGGCTTGGAAAGAATCTCCCTCCTCTATTGAGGACCAGAGGTTTTTGTGGGACCTGCACAGCAGAAGGGCAGGAAGATGTGCTTCTGTTGGAGAAAAACTTTGGGAGTAGTAAAGGGAAAGCAGGTGAAGAGCTTGTTGCAGCTGAGAGAACAGGGATGCTGCCAGCGTGAAGTATGTTTACTGAGATGTAGCAGATGTGGCAGCATGGGGAGAAACAGTAAACTGGAGAGAAGAATGGATCATGCATGAGGGAGAGAAGGCTATGGGAATAACAGGAGCTGCTGGATGATGGCAAAGGAGATAATGGGAAATAAGTAAACAAAGCAATAAAAGCCAGTGAATAAAAGTAGATGATAATTTTCTTATTTCTAGAGAAGAATTGTACTGAATCAAATAAAGCAGTCTGCAATGGTCTAGGGTTGTGTATGTGAGAGTATTTGTTCTGGTATGATGGCAGTAATACCTCAGCCTTCTGTGTGGTGGGTTTCACATGCTGATGTTAAAATATTGCATAAAGAAAATCTATATTGTTAAGTTGATTCCGCAGCTAAAGAAATATTGTCTGTGTAGGAGAGACAAAGAGAGGGACAAGGAAAAAGAGAAAGAAATAGGGGGAGAAGTGGGAAGAGCAGGCAAGAAAAAGATAGCAAGTGGAATATAAAGACAGCAGGTACACGTTCATAGTGTGTGCATGTATGTTGCTTTAAAGATATAAGTTGGTTTGAATTTCTTGGTCCCTAAGGTTAGGATGGGATGGAGAGAAGTTGCTTAGATAATAAACATTTCTCAACTTTATTAGCTCAGTTGTGGTATTGAATGAATGTATGTTTCAGCAGTCTGAGACCCCACGTGGGACAGCTATGTTTGTACAACAAACTTGAAGAGTTCGAGCTTTCATTTTCAAAGTCAAGCTTTTTAGTTTTCAGGACTGCAAAGGTATGTTTCCATATAGAAACAGGTCATGGTTTTGAAACCAAACTTTCTAGAAAACACATTAAATAATCTGTGGTTGCTAGAGGTACACATTTCTTTGCACTTTTTGACTCATCAAGGTGTTAACCCTGAAACCTAATGACTGCCTTTCACTGTCAACAGTTTCAGGTCTGACATCTTTAATAGAAGAGCAGGAGTAAAAGTCCTGTTCCTCACAGGGGGTTGCTTGGTAGTCAGCAACTGAAAGAAGGAGGAATTCAAGTGAAAAGGGTGAAGCATTCTAAAAAAACACTTATTTCCCTTGAGCAATTATTAGACATCACAACAAGGTGCTTGCATTCAACATGAAGTTGTTTTGTTCGTAGGAAATTCTAAAGGTTGGACTCAGTCTCTTTTTTTTTTTTCTTTATTTTGTATCTGCTGTTAATATCAAAGAGGGACCAGCTGTAGGTTTAGGCTAAAACAAAGTTATACACTTAAACTCAGAGCTGAGATTGCTAATTGCACCAAACAATTTGCCAGTAGGACACTTTATGTAGTGTTCAAACCACGTTGGGGAAAAGTCTGCTTCTTTTTACTGATTGTAAAATTTGGGAAAATGAAGAAAGGGGTTGCAAGAGTTATAGGGGAGAGCTGGAATCCCTGTTGTGACAATAGCAGTGTATGCTCTGTGTTATGTGCTAGCAGGATGCACACACAACTCACAGTGAATGAGTACAATATAAGTCAGTATTAGCCTTTCCTTTTGGATTTTTGTTAAATTTATTCTTTAGTTCATGTAAAGAATGGAATTTTTATGTTCAGTTGAGTACAGAATAGAAATAGCTTATTTGTCTGTAGCACATAGCAAATTATAACAAATTTCTATCCTAAATTAACTGTAGATTTCATTATGAAAACAGAAAGGTAGAACTGCAAAAATCCTGACAACACTATTTATTTTTCTTGCAATAAAAATGTCTCTTCCAACAGTACTGGGTAACAACAGAGTTCCTGCCTACCATGCCAACCATCCTTTGCTGTTTGTGTTTCATTGCTGCTTCAGAGGCCCTGGTCCCAGGCCATGGTCCTGTTCTGCTGGACAGGATTCAAAAGATGGTTTTAGTATCAAAAAGCTTGCAGTGTTTGTGCTACTTTGGGTTTATATTAAAGCATCTCAGCAAAGAGAGCTGCTACTGGAGTTTTAACTTTAAGGGACAGTTTTTCTGGAGGAGTGTCCCCTCCTTTAATAACAGTAACTGAAACCCAAGGAGCCATTTCTCTCTCTGAAAACCTTCTAAATAAAACCAATAAATATCTGTTCTTTGTCCTGAGTAGGAAAGCAAAAAATGCTAGATGGCTTCATAAGGCTTCTTTCATAGTCTTTTATAGGAAAAAAATCTGAGTAAAATTTTTGTAAATGTTTCTCTCTATATATTGACACTAGTTCTTTTTTTCATTTAAAAATTAATCTATTTTTTTATTTCAATGTAATATTTAATAATAGATCAACCTGAACATGTTGTGATTAAAAGTGTCCTACCTTTGTACACGAAGTATCTTCTTTCCATAAAGAATTGTAGGTTTTCTCTGGAAAATAATGCTGAAAAATTCTCATAGTTTTGTGTGTTTCTAAAAGGAAGTAAAAAAATTGGCAGGAAAAGACATGGTCTTCACAGCTTTATTAATGTGCCCACTATCATACATCACACAGCATAGCACTTCTAGAGAAACTTTTATCATATATAGTTTCAGCCACAGAACCTTTCAGCTGTGTTGAAAGCTGAGCACAAAGTGAAATAACACTTCGAAATAACAAAGTGAAATAACACTTCGAAATAACAAAGTGAAATAACACAGCTTAATGAAATACTGAGAGTAAACAGGACATTTATCTACTTTTTTTTTAATTATTATTTTTCTGGGTGTCAGTTATCTCTGAACAGACCTGGACTTCTTAAAAAAATATGTTTTTTTGATTTTCTGAAAGAATTACCATTCATTTTGTATCTCACAGTATTTCTTCTGCACCTGGACTAGGTAATTCCCCAGAATATTTTCAAGATGACTGCTAGCACGTTTGTCTGTTACCAACACTTGTAATTAATATTTGTGTGGAAAAGAGGTGGCTTGGATGAGTGTTTGTGGGAATCAAATAATGGCAGATACATACCCTTTAAACAAACTTACTCCTTGCATGAGTATGGTGTTTGAGAATTGTCCTTTGTAAGAACAAACTCTGATAAGTAAGAGATTCTATAAATTACTCTAAAGGTTTACGGAATAAGGAAACAACATCTTTTCTGGAGGTTTATAATTTGTGATAGCAATTCAGTATCTAGGTGGCAATTACTATATTCTGTAAGATCATTTAGCAGAAAATCCCTGGGGGGAAAAACAAGCAAAACAAATACTTTAATCAACTTGCTCAGGACTTTTCCATAAATATTTTTACTTGTATTTACTCAGCCTCAGAGCTTAGATTTTAGCTGCATTAATCCTTTTGTTGCCCCTGCCCCGCTTTTCCAGCAGGTTGCCTTCTCTCTATTTCATTGTGGCTGCTTCTGTCTCACCCATGTTCATGTGTTTGGTTCTGTGAGCTCCTCTACTGCTGTCATCCTACATTTTTATAAACTCCCTTTTCCCACAGTCTGTCCTATTTCTTCTTTTTTTTTCAAGGAATTGATCATACGTCGTAAAATGGACTCAGGATATAAAGATAAGAGGATTTACCAGGCAAAAGAGTGGGACCAGATAAAAGATGAGTTACTGTCATTCTTAAAATGGAGTTGACAGAATTGGGAAAGAACAGGTGTTTGGTTTTAAGCTGTATTTAATACCAAAAAAACCTTTGTTAAAACTTGATTTTTCTTTTTCCACACAATGCTTTTCTTCAACTATTTTGACTAATATTGCCAAATTATTGTCAAACAGTCTTATTTGCTGCTTTCAAACCAGGCCTATGCTTGTAAGTACAATGCACCTGATGGCTTCAGTGACCTCCAGATGGCTTTAGCATGCTGTGACTTCTGAATTCCCGTGAAATGACATTTATCCATGTAAATACAACTAAAATCCTCTGCTCATGGTTGCACTGAGACAGGGCATTTGTACCAGAACCCTTGCACCTGGCCCAAGGGAATGCAGCAGAGTATTTTAACTTGCATTTTGTTGTGTTTCTGTGCTTTTAAAATCCTTTTTTCTTCAGGGGGAGGGGATGTGTGGGGAGATGACGTAGCAAATCTCACTATTTCATATTGGAGTGGGTGAGACTTCTCTGGTAAATGACGTGAGTGTATGGTTAGTACCACAGTGGGATCAGTGACATCACTGCTCTGTGGCAATGGAAGTTTTGATGCTGCCTGAGTGATGAAAACCCATATTGACATGGATGAGCAAATGTGGGTCACCACTAATTTATCCCCAGGTATTGAGATGGCCATGGAGCATATTTAACTTTTCTGCAAGTTTGTATAACTTACAAATATAAATGTAGAGAGCTTGAAAATTAATTTTCACTGTCATCTAACTTTTCTCTGTGATTTCTTTTGCTTGCCCGGCCAAAAAGCAGGTGACCAATCAGGTATGAATTGCCAATGGCTAATGAATAGTGATTAGATGAATAGTTTGTAAATAACCCTTAACCTGAAAGCTTCTTTTCTAGAATATCTGATGATTTCTTACAAATCAAAATGTATTTTGCCTGTTTGATGAACATGCAGATATATATTTATACATGTATAATTGACATGCCTTGTATAAATACATTGATATGCAGTCTGAGACAGTGATATTTGAACAACTGCAATTTGGATGAACAGCAGTTGAGGAATTTAGCATAGATTAGCATAGTTAAACAAGATTTCTACAATTAAAAATTAACGATGTAAAGTTTCAGTAATTTAGTCTTGATATTGACAGAACAATTTGGGACTAATCTGTCTAAAGTACCTGCTTTCATTTTTTCCGGTGACTGGCTCTTGCTTTTTGTCAGTCATGTCAATCTGATTAGCTGTTTCAATTTAAACATTTTAGTGTAAGAGTTTTTCTGATAAGAAATAGTTAACTGTTATACAAACAGGCTGCAATAACAAAACACAATTCACTGAAATTTTGTTTCCATTAACAAAGCTTTCTCTCAGAGAATTTAAATAGTCATTGAATCTCTAATCCCCGTACAGCAATTTTCAGGGAAAAGCTCCCTATGTAATGGTTGGACTTAAGGAAATAAAAGCATCTCACACAAATAGGCATGTGAAATAGTTATTAAACTATTTTGGTATAGGCAAATGTACTGAGAGAAAGTAGATCACAAAAGCAGATTCAGTTTTCTGCATTTTAGTTCAGGATTTTTAGGCAACAGGTTTTAAGAATCATGCAGATGGAAACAGTTTAGTAAAACCTGAGTCTTCTTGTTTCGTTTTGTGGGTTCTTTGTTTAATTAGAGTCTCTAATCTGTTTTTGCATTCTAAACCTTTTTCAAACTCTGTGGATTGTTTCTCACTGTTACTGAACATTCAGCTGGCTGGAAATGCACTTTAATTTGAGAGCGTTGCTATTTTCAGAAGAATATCTTTTTCAGCGTTACAGATTGAAACAGAAAGACTCTAGCTTTAACAGGAGTTGGTGTGTTTTCTAGCATTAAAAGAAGTCCTGAAATGATAAATATAAAACTCTTGAACGATTTAAAATAAAACTCAAAAGCGTAGGTTTACACTGTTTTCAAAGCAGGAGTCGAAATTCGAAAGAGCGAGCCTAATTTTGAACGGAAATAGGAAGACTGCGGTAGTTGGATGAGGATTCCCGCCGTCACCTGGACCCGGTAACGCAGCACCTGGAGTGGCGGCGGACGGCGCGGAGGTCTGATGTCCGGGAAGGTAGATGAGCAAAACAGAATCTCCCGCTTTTCGGGTGCCCAGCTGGCAGCGGCAACGCAAACATCTTTTCTGCCAATATATCCAACGATTGCGGCCGTGCCCGCTCCATCCTCCCCGCGGGGCAGCGCCGCCCTGGCTGCGCGGGGATCCCGCCGCGCCTCAACAAAATCTGCTGCCAGCAGCACGGCGGCGGCCCCGCCTGGGTGAGCAGCGGCGCGGCGGCCGCTTCCCCGCCCGCCGGCGTGGGGGAAAGCCCAGGGAATGCGTCGTCCACCTGGGGAAAGCGGTTCCCTCCGCCCCGTCCAGGTAGCTGCGGGGCAGGAGCCCCGGGCGCGCTGTCCTGCCGCGGCGGGGTGGCACTGCGCCGGGCACCAGTCTCTCGCAGCCGGGCCCCGGAGGTGCCCCCGCGCTGGCGGTCAGCGCCGGGGGTGCCCCGATGGAGCTCCTGCTTGGCGCTCGGGTAGCCCGCGTTGAGCCCCCGCGCCCCCTCCGAGGGCGGGGGACGCCCCACTGCCCGACAGCTGCCGCCGGGCGAGGGGAGGCGACGGCCGGGCACCGCGGCCCCCGCCCAGGTGAGCGCCGCCGCTTCGCTGAGGGCAGAGGCGCCAAGGGCTGCACCGGATGCCCGGGTGATGAACGATGATGGTCGCTTCTCGGCGCTGACAGGGCTGGGGGCACGGCTGTCCCGGGGGGGAGAGCTCGGCGGCTGGCTGCCCGCAGCCCTGGGGCTCCGGTCGTGCCGACGGGCGACGCGGGGCATCGGCTCTACGACGGCCGCGGTCCCGCTCGGCACGGCCCGACGGGAGCGCCCGGGCGGGCTGAGAAGAGCTCCATGGCAATTGGCGATGCTGGCCACCCTTTCCTGGAGATGAACCCCGGTGGGCTCGGACCTCTCCTCCCGCCTCTCGGCAGCTGAGGACCAGGGTGGAGAGAATTTAGGGTGAAAACGAAATACAAGCGGCGGGGGCCGTGAGCGCGGTCATCGGCCCCGCTCCAATCCGAGCCCGCCTTTGGGCTTCCCTTGGCCCGGCGTTTGGCCGGCGGCTGCCCTGCTGAGGGCCGCCGTAGCGCGGACCGCCGAGGCGCCCGGACGGGCGGGGTGGGGCGGCGGGGAGGGACCTGGAATGCCCAGGGACCCCAGCGCGGGGTCGAGGTGGAGGCTGGACAGCGCGACAGGCGCCACTGGCGAGCGACGGTGCCTGTGCTTGCGGAGTAAGGCCGGTGGCAACCCTGGGGCCACACTGCACCTGAGAGCGGGGTCTGAGGCAGCCTCCGGGGAGCCGGAGGGCTGGATTTGAGGGGTGGGTAGCTGTCAGTGTGCCAAATGGTGAGAAAGGCGGGGGGGAGTCAAAGCAAACACGTGTGATGCTGAGCGTCTGGGAGGGTCCGCGCATCTTCGCGTAGAAATGGTGTTGGATGCCCCACAGAAACGGAGGGGCAGCTCTCTGGTGTCTCCAGCCCAGGCACAGCAGGGCGTCTGCCTTTTGATCTCAGCAGCTGGAAATATATGTTTAATATAATGACACCGCATAGGGAGGATCTTTTCCTCGTGTTTCTCCCCGCTTTCCCTTTAGGTAACCGCTGTGCCGTAGCTCCCGTGTGCGCGCCTAGCAGAGAGAGGAAGGGAGGGAGAAGGGAGGGGGGGAGCCTGGGAAGCGCTGGCTCCGCCAGTGGGCGTTTTCTGGCGGCCGGGGCTGGTGCTGGAGCCGGCACTGCAGTGACTGTATCTGCCTCTTTGCAGGCGAGCGGGCACACACGGGGCAATATTTGCCTCGCTCGAAGAAAATACAGATTGTTGCCGTTTTCTTGCTTTGAATGCGAGGTGGGAGCATGGGGAAAAGCGGACTTTAAAGGGGATTGAAACCGCTTGGCGGTCAGTAGCGCCCTGTCCCCTCTGGCCTAAAGGGGGAACGGAAATGTGAGGACTTAATGAGGGCGGGGAGCTGGGGTGCGGAGGAAATAGTGCCCGGGAGTTGCCGGAGGGAATGCAGGACCGATCCGCGGTTGCCCCTCGTTTGGCTCCGTCCTTTTTCGGCTTCCCCTTTCGCTTTGCTCCGGTATCTCTGCTAGACGTCCTGCCTTAAACTACCGCGAAAGGGAGGGAAGAGCGGAAGCATGTCCAACCCGGAGAAGCGGATCTTATCCCGCCCCTCGGCCCCCCTGGCTGCAGCGCCCGGGGAAAAGCCCGGCTCCGGCAGCCGCCCGCTCCACTCCCATGGCCAGAGCGGTGGAGGTGGAGGCAGCGGCGGGTCTCCTCCTCCTCCCCCCGCTCCTGGAGGTGACTCGGCTGCCTGCAGCTCCCTCTCTCTCCTCCTAACAACCACCACCAGCAGCAGGAGCCGCGCTACAGGCACAGCCTCCTCCGCCGTCTCCGCCGGCATCGTCTCTAGAGTGGCAGCGGCTCCTTTCCTCGTTCCAATCCCCTCCTTCTCCTCCGCTTCTCCATCTTCTTTTTATTTCTTGCCGCCGCCTCCTCGTTTCCCCTCCTCATTTTCCTTTAACCTCACAAGTCTCCAAGGGAGGGAAGGAGGAGGAGAGGCAGCGAGAGCGGCAGGAGGAGGAGGTGGAGGAGGAGGAGGAGGAAGAGATGTTGGCGGAGCAGCAGCAGCAGCAGCTCACTTGATCGCCCATCCAGGCGGCAGCGGCAGGAGGAGACTCTTCTGTTCTTCCTCCATCCACGGCTTGCTGCTCCGTTCCGCAGCCGGCGGCCCCCGGCAGCACCACTCCCGGCTCCTCCTCTCCCCAGCCGCCTCTCGCCCGTGGTCCTGCAATTCCCTCGGTGCTGCAGCAGCAGCAGCAGCAGCTCGCGGCGACGGGATCCGAGGAGGCGACGGCCCCGGCGGGAGCAGGACTCCTAGGCGGCAGCAGCGGCAGAGAGGCGCCTTCATCTCCTTCTCGTCTCCCCTGCTCCTAGGGCCAGACATGGAAGATGGATCTAATTCTGCAAGCTGCTTTAGGAGGTTTACGG
This sequence comes from Cinnycerthia olivascens, assembly GCA_035048155.1. Lineage (NCBI taxonomy): Eukaryota > Metazoa > Chordata > Aves > Passeriformes > Certhiidae > Cinnycerthia > Cinnycerthia olivascens. Next base: position 29,958,442 of record JAWWMU010000153.1, read on the forward strand.
ACTGTTTCTTGAATACAAGTAGGTACCGGAGCGCTCTGCCCGGCGGCGGGTCGCGTGTGTCTCGGGGAAAGGCGAAGGGCTGTGTCCGAGGCTGGGTGCATGCCTTGTGGAAAGGGCATTTCTTTGTGAGTGGGGGGGAGGCGAGGACACAAAGGGGCCGTATACGTGGGGCGTGCGTGGACGCATGGAGGAGCGGCCGGGTGTGTATTGAGGATGCACGGACAAAGGGGATGCTCGATGTAATTGAGTGCTCTTTGTGGGAGCTGGCTGTTAACGCCTCGAGGATTTCGGCATCATTCCGGGCTCAGACAACTCTACGTATATGTATGTCAGCCTTTTGCCTGGTACATGCTTAATTTGTTCAGGAATGACACGTAGGGGAATGGAGACTGTCCCCCTACTTACTTGAACAGGCGATAAGGAAGCATTATGGTATCGGCAATTGACAGAAAAGCGGCGGCGAAGGACCGAAAAGGGTGAAATGGATCGCTTCTTTCTGCATCCCCCATCAGATCTGCCACGCGCGTTCACATTCCATATTTCTGATTCGGCTTTGGTACCGGGTGCCGCCTTCCCCTGGCCGTGGCTCGTTGTAAGGCGGGCCAGGAGCCCGAGAGGAAACATGTGCTCCTTGCTACGAGGGGCTGGCGCTGGAACGGGGATAGTGACCGGCTGGCGGGGAGGGCGGAATAAAAAGGGGGAATTGAGGCGCTCCACAAAGGGCGCCCCGCAGCCAGCCGTTCCCAAAGCCTCGCCGGCTCCCACCGAGCCCGAACGCGGGGGAAGGGCGCGGGGCCGCGGTCGCCCCGAGACGGCCGGCGGGAGCGGGGCCGGAGCCGCCGCTCGGCCTCCTCTCGGTGCGGGGCTCGGCGAGTGCCCTCCCCGTGCTGGGCGGGGGAGCGGCCCGAGCCCTGCGGCGGCTGTGGGAGCGGGGAGGAGGCTTCGCAAGGCACAAACTCCGCGTTCGCAGGGACGTGCGACCCGGCTGCCCCGCGAGTGTCTCGCCCTCCCGCCTCCGAGGCGCTGCCCCGGCACTCCGCGCCCCGCCGGGTGCGCGCCCCGGGGCTGGGGTGGCCCCGGGACGGCCGCGGCTTCGGGCCGAAACCTCCCGGCGTCTGCCTGCCCGTGTGCCCCCGCCAGCCCTCAGTTCCACCGCCCCGCTGGGGCTCGCTGTAGTCACGGGACTAAAGAATTTACAAGCTGAGCATGTATCAGGGCTGAAATATATATATATATATATATAAAATATATTTTTATAAGGAACTTTTTTTTTTTTTTTTTTTTTACTTGTCTAGTATTTTGATGCTTAGGGTGACTCCTATCAATTGTGGCTATATTTTCTTTTTGTGACTGGTCCTTAGTTCGTGGATCTATGCCTTAAGGTGTCCCTAGACTTGAATTTTAATCTGTTAGTATACTTTGATAAAGGTAGCTTTTTGGCTGCAGGTGCACCGTGTATGGTTCATTGAGGAGATATGAGAAGAACTGCAGAGATGTCCACTGAAACCTCATTATCTATTTTATTGTTTACAACTGTCTTGAGCACAAGAGCCTGCAAGTGTGGTAGTACTTGTGTTCCAGAGTAGTGGTGAATAAAGATGATATTTATATTTGCTGTGCTGTCTTTCTGCAACTTTATTCAACAGCTGCTTATGGTACAGAGCCACATACCTGTTTAGTCTTGAAGGGAGTCCTAAACTCTTCCAATTTTAACTTTATTTTAAGAGGGGTAGAATGCTGCCACAAGTGTGGTACAACGTTGGTGTTTTAAAATAAGTGGTCTTGAGAGCCAGAAACTGAACCCAGGGAATGTGTATCATGTAGGGCAATTCACTCCTGTGCTAGACAAGGAAAAAGATGATATGAAAAACATCAGCTTTGTTCAAAACACATTTAAAAGCAGCAGTAAATTCAACTTAAGCTATTTTATGAACCCTTGAACACAAGAAATTTGGTCATCTTTCACTGATTGTGACCTCTGACTGAAGATTTTCCGGCAGGCAGGAAAGGAGCAGAACTATTCTTTCCCCTGTGAGTTTACTGACGTCTAAGAAGACAGGCAGCCTCCCTCTGTGGAAACACTTTTCCATATTCTGCAGCCCGTGCTCATGAAACTTTCAAGAACTTAAAAGTCTGATATTCTCTGCTCCTCTTCTGAATGTGATTGAAACTGACCAATGGGCTCAAAAGTGAGGTCAGACAGACAGTCAGACAGACATTCACATGCAGTGCGTATGCACATATGTGTACCCTTCCCTCCCTCCCTCCCTGGGTGAGTGCATAAATCTGATTTCCTTAGGAAACCAGGCTAAAAAAAAGGAGTGGAGGGAAGTCAAACAAGATACTATTCAGTTCCAGGGCAGCCACTGCGAAGAGCACTTGTCCAACTGTTTGGAGTGCTGTGCACAGTCGTGGTTACAGTGCAGCCGGAAGGCTATCATTGTTTGGAAGAGGATGAGATCATGTAAAATAATGAAGATAATGTGCTGTGTCTCATAGCTTTTGTTTCCTGAGTTGTATTTTAAGTTCTGAATCATATCTATGTACATATATATATGCTCTTTGACTTTAAAGACAAAAAGAAGAGCCTAAATATTTTTGCAGGGAACCTGAGCTCTGTAGGGAAGAGAATTGAGATGAATCCTTCTGGAAAGAAGATTTAAAAGTGACATAACAGAATCTTCAAGAGTGGAAAACAGTGAAATTGCTAGAGATGTATTCTTCTTTCGTCTCTGAGCTCTTTCGACTTGCATGCTTTCTAGTCAGGATTTTGTTAAAAGGTTATTATTTAATTAATAAATTTTAAAATTTATTAAGTTAAAGTTTTAGATTCTTCAATACTTAGTTTGTGCCATATTTGGCTATTTTTCTTATTAAAATTCCTAATGAAGCACTGGACTGCAGCAGCTTATATGAACTTTGTGTGGTGTATGTTGTTTTTCTTAACTGTTTAAAGTCTTGGTGCATGGCACAGTGTTTTAAGAAACTTCTAGAACATCCTGGATCAATACTCCAGTGGAGTTCTGTCGTATTTAGAGTACTACAAGTTGCCAGGTATTCCAGTATTTCAGGTTTCTGGGAAATATCTTGCCTTTAGGGGAGCATCCCATCTTCCTTCCACATTCAAGATCTTCTCTCATGGTGCAGGTGTAGCATATGTCATCTGTATCACGAGTGTACCGGCAGGTATGAGTTTTTTACAGTACGTGGGCTTTCTGCTTGTCAGAGAATTATCAGCGTGTTTTTTTTATATTCAGTTACCTTTTTTTCTGGCGTTTTAGTCCAGACCTTCACATGCCAGATACTACGACTTTCTGATTAAGCAGCACTCTAAGATAGAATACATGTGGTGAGATCTGTTGTTCAGGAAGAAAATAGCAATTAAAATTTAAATAATGTCATAAGCATTCCTGTTACTTGATCTAATGGAAAAGTTAATCTTGTCTTGACTCTTGTTTTTCCTGGTCTGTGTATTCATTTTGTTGCAGTCTAGGTTTTCTAAGTTAAATGCTGGTCTTCAGCAATGACTCCCTTGTGTGAAGGTAGACAGAATTTGGTTTTCCAATTAAATCATGCTTAAAGTTTAGAATACATAAGAAATTAAATTGTCTCTGGTTTTCACACCTTGGATTCTGACTCCAGGTTAGTTGAAAGCAAAATTATCACTAAAGTAGGATGTAGTTATGGTAAGTGATGTCATTCAACAGCTCCCATTAGGATTGGTGTTTCACATTTTGCATTAATGTATGATACACCTTTATCCTGGTCTGCAGCACTGCCATTGTGCTTAGTGGGGTAACAGAACAATACATGGGGCAGACAGCAAGGAATGGCATGGAAAGGTAAGGAAAACCATGCAGGCACAAGCAGCTGACAGTGGAGAAAGGCATGCTTTTCCAAGTCAGGTATTTTTACAGATGGTTCTCTGTAAACATGCGGTTTACATTTGCAATATCTAATGTTCTGTCCTTTTGACTCCTCAGCTCTGCTGCCTGTGCCTGATGGTTTGGGAATACCTAGAGCTCATAAACCTTGAGAGAGGAGGTAACACCTTCCCTGTTAACTCAGTAACCCTGCTCCTCCTGTGAGATGGGCTCTGGAAGGTGTGATTATGCACAATGGGATAAGTTAGATGAGTTGGGAGAGGGTTTCTTTTTGCCACTTGTGTGGGGAGGATGGCAGCTTATTTAATGTTCTGACATGAGGCTGGCAGCTTCATTCACTCCATTTGTGTCCTTCTCCCTTTTACTCATGTTTAAGCCATCCTCATCAGCTGGACATGGTGAAAACCTGAAGTGTGAAGATGAGTTTTCAGTCACCATTTGTGTGACTCAGTGACTTGATTTTGAAAGTCATGCAAGTGCTTATTTGCACTAATGATCTAGGGCACATACCTGGCTGACTTGCTCTTATGTCATCTGCCGTACAGATAAGTACAACAATAACTTCTGTTTAGTTTGAAGATTCTGTGCCTTTTTCTAATACAAGTAGATTATAACCAACATTCTCTCAATATCATGAAATCGTGGACTTAGTTTTAGATTCAGAAAGTTAAGAACGAGAGGCTGTGAGTGGATTTTTAACTTGGAAACAGCTTGTGCAGCTTGTTGATTGATATAAACCTTGCCTGTGTTTAAAATTGTATTTCAAATTGAGTTTAGTATCAGCTCATTTTTTTTAATGCTACTTTAAAAAGTATTTGAGTTTCAAGTCATTCTAGTTAATATGTGAGCATTTGATTTTTGTTTGTTTCATAATATTACATTTTTTGCACTGTTGGCACTAGTATCGTATTCGAAATGAAAGCTAAAATCATAAGTAAAAAATATACATAAAAAGAAAAAAAGGTTGTTTGAGGGTTTTTCAATTGTTTTTATACTCCCTCTGCTGGTTGTTTCAGTTACAAGTACCTGTACTTGAACATTTGTTACTAAATCTGCTCTTCCCTTTACTGTTTTATCAAACAAGTCGTAAAGTGTATTGATTTTAATCTGTTTTTAACATTTTTTTAAAAAAAGTCTAATTGTTAAATGAAGAAACACTACTTGCATGAATGGGAAATCTGACACTTTTTTTTTATGGAACAGTGTTTCCATTTTTGTTTTACTTTGTATTGATTTTAACTCCTGTCCTAAAAACAGTTGAATTTTTGGGTGTGTTGGTCACATCTTCACAAGTGAATTTCACAGAAATAGCAATACATATATTGTCCCAAATGATTTATCTGTTTCATGTGTTGTAACAAATGTATTGTCTGCTTTGAAGAGCAGCTGAGATAAAACGTAAATAGTTATGCTAAGATTTTTTTAAATTAAAAAAGATAAAATTCAGTCACGAATTTGACTCTACTTCTACGTAATTAGCTACAATGCTGCACTCAAAGTGTTCTGCAGATCTAAGGTATAATTTCTCGAGGTACCGGTTTTGTTACAGTAGTGTACAGTAGTGTTCATCCAAAATCTTTATAGCACCCAAAAATCGTAATTTCTAGGAACTTCAGAGATTATATACAAGTGTTGCTTTATATATTATAGAAACGAAGCCATTGCGTTCCCCATGCTAGGGCAGTTGGGTGTTTCTGGCTGGCCTTTGTGCCGAAGCTGCGGGCTGCTGTGTCCTGCCCTGCGCCGCTGCTCGGCTGCCCGCGGTCGCAGTTTGGAGAGTGCCACCTGCTGATTGACGGCTCCGGGAGCGCTGCTGCCGCCTTTGCCGCCTGAAGGCTCTCGCGGCTCAGCCTCCCTTGATGCTGTTGAACCTGGCAACTGTGTGGAATCAAGTCTCAGCTTTGAGCTCTGCTATTAAATGATGAAATTTTTTTTTTTTTTTTTTTTTTTTTTTTTTTTTTCAAATTCGTTTCAAGGCGAGGACGCAGGATTTTCATCCTGGCCGTGTGCTTCCCTTGCTACCTTTGTCCCCTTTTAAAAGCTTGCGACAAAGTGTCATATTTCTGGGGTTTCTTCATCATTTCTTGTCAAGCTGTCATAATTAGTGTGGGAGGAACCAGCCTGGCTGGTGTATATTGAAGACTTTGGCTCCTGCTATGCCAGACAATGTAATGAGTGTTGCACACACAAATGAGGCCGTTCAAAAGGCAGGTAACAGACTCACCACCACGACTTTGTTAACAGATGAACATTCCAGAATGCTCATTATGTGTTTGTTTTTGCAGGAGAGAAGGACAATTTGGTTAACAAGTTCTGAATTTTTACAGGAAAGTCATGCATAAATCTTGAGTTTAGTGCACTCTTAAGAATGCTTTATTTCAACATTCAAGTATGCTAATTATGGCTTTAAAAAAAAAACTTGGCAAGAATATGAATTAGATAAAAAAAGTATCATTTACATACTTACAAAGAACTCCTTTATTTCAAAATTCTTTTAATATATCTTTTCACGGTGATTTGTTGCCGCAGGAAGCTTTCTTAATTCCAGCTCCTAAGTACCTTGTCACAGGTGGCATTAACAACAAAAAAATACTGGTTTTACAAGTTTCATATTCTTTTGGAAAAGACATTGATAACAAGTTTTTAGTCTGTGTGAGATTTTTAACTATAAATATCATTAAGAGATGCCAAATCTTATAGCTCAAAAGGACTAGAGTTGTGGTCAATGTATCACTTTAAGGCTTTCTGAAATAGTTCTGGCTCAAGAATATTAAAAGAAGGCTTTTGAATATTATTCACTGCCTTCAGACAACCCATACTAATGTTATTGATATCTAATTAAAATAATAATAAAAAACCTCAGTGTAGAAACAGCAGTAGTAATCTTGCCTTCTTTGGTGCTGGGACCCAAAGAAGAGGTTGTCCGGGTCTGAGACCAGTTAATCCACCTTCCATCTGAAAACTTTTAATCTTTTCATTAGCACTTACTCATCTGATTCCTTGTTTCTGCGTTATCAGCCAACTCCCATGCACCAGAGCTGTATTTCTCTTAACGAAGTTTATTCAGCTGATAATAATTTTAACATTCTTCCTTCCTCTCCCCTTCCACTCGCATCAAAAAGAAATCCCCTAATATCAAGCCATACATACTTCCTAAATAAAAGAAAACTTTTTCATCTGGAGTTCTAATAACTTAGTACAGAAACCTTGCATCTCTAATTCTTCTGACCCAGACATTCCCAAAATAGCAGATATTTGTAGCTGCTGACTAGCACTGCTATGCCTACCTTAGTAATACTAAGTAATACTTGCTTTGCTTCACCCTGTGGGGAAGTTTCCACATTGGCAGGAAAGAAGTCACTTTCTTTGTCATATATATTTTAGTAGCATTTCTGCAATATTGTGATTCAGAGAATAAGATGCTTAGCCTGAATTATGGTGGCTAGATGTGCATCCTTTTTATTCTTTTGTAGTTTTCCTCACTGCCTAGTTTTTGTATTTTCATTGTATTTCTTCTGTAGTGTCTTATTTTATTTGCTTCCAAACTGGATGAAGTTACTTCCCTTTCTTCTAAAAGTCTTTCACTTAGCCTTAAAAAAAGAAAAGGTGTCTCAGTATTTCACTAACTTTTTTTTTGCTAACACATAGCAGTTGAGTTTATGATAACTCATTCTTTTACTTACAGTGGGTTTTTTGTGTTTATATTTTGGTTTTCTTTCATGCATATACAGATACCTTGGCAGCTTCTCTAGAGTGAATTCTTTTTTGGAACATAGCTCTGTCGGCTGTCCGTTCTTTGCGTGCCTGTCTTTCAGTTATATTGTAATTTCAGTTTTATATTACTTCCCCCTTGTCCACCCATAAGCTTATTTTAGCTGATGTTTCCTCCTTGATTGCTGAATTGTGTTGATTTTGTTTCTTCCTGCAGTGGTCTGGTGTCTTATTCTGTCCTTTTAACAGTGTTTTTGTTTTCCCCAACTACTTCTGTTGTGTGAAGGCACTGTGGTGCTATTATTCTTCTTCTGATATGGTTCACTTAAACAATATTGTCTGGAGTTTTTTTGGTAAGAAGAAATTTTGCATGGTTGTTTGAAAACATTCACGATGTGTTCTGTATTTGTGGTGACTCACTGTATTTCCTAATCTGCCACTGTCTGCCCAGCCCTAAGTGTGATGTCAGTAGAAATTTTTCTTCTTACTATTTCTTGAGCACACGTAGGACTGATGAAAGTTGCTGTTTGATGTAACAGGAAACTGAACTCATCTGTTCTCAAAACAGACACTGCCTTAGCTAATATGCTCAGATTTCGTCATGCTAGGCTTCTGTGTCTCATTCTTGAGAGCAAATCACTTTTGTGTGGATGTGTCCCCGTGTTCCTGTTTCTTCAGACTTCAGTTTTCACCAGTACAGACTCCTGAGGCAGCTGCTCGTGGAAGCTGCTTTTTCATGGATCTTAAGTGTTAAATGTAGTTTTGTGGCCTTCAGCTCTTGATTATGAACGCAAGAAGGTCTTGGGATTAGAGGTGTCATTTTGAGTAGTGCTTTGAAGACTTCAGAGAGAATGGGTGACCTGCAGTCTCCAATGTTTATAGAACAGTACAACTTCTGGCTTAGCTCTTGTGATGGTAGAGAGATCAGGATCATTTGGCATGTTGCAGGAACTTTCATAGACTTTATGTGGGTAGGAATGTGCTTGTAGATTGTGTGTTTCTTTCAGACCTTTTTTGGACTTTTGTTGGAGCTATATGCAACGCTCACGCTTTTTGAGCTAAGCACAGAGGATGTGGGCTCAAGCTTTAGTTGTCTATTCTGCTTAATTTTTAGTGAGCTCCTTGGTCCGATTTAGACCGATGCCTAATTGCATTTCTGTTGGGAGTAAGCAAATGCAGACTGTTCCCAAAAAGCACTGGGAATTATACTTGCATCTCCCACCTTGTGAAAGAAGAGTTTAGCTTTGCAGACAAAAGCTGTGTCATGCCCCTGTACTTTGTGGTTAAAGATCAAGCTCTGGGCTGTTTTAATTGCTTGTTTAGGGACAAAGCTCTATGGAGCAGCAGAGGAACCAAACAGCCTGGACTGTTTGTGGTAGTAGGCAGACCTTGTTTCTACACACCGCGCTCTCCTAGGGAATGGACCACAGGTTCTACCAAGTCCTGAATGAAAGATGCACGCAGTGAATAAGGGACCGTATTGGAGGACATGACTTGTTGCCTGAGTCAGCACAATTAATTATTTATATTTTCTGTCTTTCTTTCCTGGACTTGCTGCTTTGAAAGGATCTTTGGAAATTGTGACTAAAATGTGTATAAGAATGTTCATTGTGAAGACACAAAGTTGGTCAGTTGACAAGGATGAATGAAATGTGTGCGGTGATATTACGTTTCTTAAGTTAATGAAAGATGGTGGAGACTGGTCCATCTATGACAGCAGTATTGAAGGGACAAAAACTAGGAGTAGAATAGGGAGAAGACTGGAATGGTGAGAGGAGTTTAACATTTTTATTGCTCAAAGGAATGCAATTACAGCAGAAGAAAATGTTCATCCTTATAGGGAAAGTTATTTATAAACTTTAAGAGATTTCTTTTGGGGTAGATGAAAGGCTTGATATGTAAATATCTTCCAGCAAATTATCAAATTTCAAGGGAATCTCTTCAATGAAGTATAAATTTGACTGAAGTAAAAGATTACTGTTTTTTAGTGTGTTATTTTTCTTTTTAATGTCACAAATGCTTTCTTTCTGCTTAACTATTGACTTTTTCCTCCTTAGTAACAACATAAGTGTGCATGGTGAATCTTATATACTTTATGAACATGCTGACAGATAATATTTTAATTTATTTATTTACTTTTTGCAGCTTAATATTATCTTCATGAATAGGCCAGCTGCTATTTGACAGTCTTTTGTTTATGCCAGCTGAGAATGTCCTTTACCATTGTTTTTTAAGGTCGAATGAAAGTTTTACTGTTCTACCCCATGTGGTTTTTATTTCCTTTTTCATTTTTCTTTTTTTTTTAATGCTTTAATTGTAGTTTAATAACTGATCCACCTTGTTCCTGCTTTTTTTATTTTTTTTTTCCCAGCAGTTTATTAAAGTGTAATTCTGGCTACATGTAGAGCACATGCCCTTCTCTGTCTCTTAAAATGAATGGCCTTGGGTGGCTCTGGCTGTGGACATGTTGTGAGTATAGCTAACATCACTGTGGTTGGCTGCTTTGATGATGGTGACCTCGTACTTGTCCATGACAAGCCTTGGTTCTTGTTTACAAGATGATGTTGCAGGTGTTACCTGATTTGACTGCAAGGCTAATTTTTTGTTTGTTTTTCTTCATTCAGCTGTCTGTACTTATTTAAAAAATATGTTGAACTACTCTCTTAGCACTTTGCAACATCTTGTTTTAACAACTTATGTTTGAATCAAAGCAACTAGCCATTCTGCTGTGCCAAGAAACACTTCTTCCCAAGCACTTTTAAAAAGGAGGTTTTTGTTTCTCTTGTTTCACAATTCTTTTGCTGTTCATGGAACTGAAGGGAGGAATGGTAAGGAAGATGAAATTTGCTATATATATCAAAATTGAAAAGAGAACATGAAAACAATTACACAGTTATATTGAGCAATATTGGAATTTTTGAATTCTTTTGCCAGAACATAAATTGTTTAAGCTTTGTTTAAATATAGTTCTGTCCTGAACTTTGCTTCAGAAAGTAAACTTCAGTTGATAAACTGATTTTGAATCCTCTATAAAGACTTTAATATTGGCTTAAACCCATGTAATTTTGGTATGTTTTAGATGTCAGAAATGAGCTCTGAGAGGTCTACTAGTGGCAACTGAGATACTTAACCTGTGTTTCTTTGCTTGAAGTCACTACCAGCTCTGCAGAGGTAGCAGGAAAAAGGCTCAAGTGCATTGTTTGGCTTCCTAACCTGTGATACATGCAGAGGTGAAGGTCTGCTGACTTTCTGAGCTGTAGGCTGCTGTGATGGATGAAGAACTGCAAAGGTGACCTTGGGTCCTACTTGTGTGCTGGTAATCTCTAGAAGCAGGTTACAACAGGCTGCTAGAAGCAATCAGGACATGAACTGTTCCACCGTCTGGCTTTATTCCCCGTTCTGTCTGTTAATTCTGGAACACGTCTGGTCCCAAAGCAGGCTGTTTCGGGGGCTGAGATATGTTAGGTGCTTGTTGACTCTCTCTAGTGTAGAGTGTGTTTTCTAATAGTTCACTTCCTGAATAAGTTCAGGAAGTTGAATTTGTGGAGTCAAAGGGTCACTGGTGCTGATGGGAAGCCTGGTGACACGTCAGCCTGTTGCTGGGAGCTGATGACAGGATAACCCCTTCCATTAGCAGCTCATCTTGGATCAGCTTGGCTGTGCTTGGAACTTACGCCATAGTTTCATGGTCACTTGAAGTTTACATAAACTAACCCTCTTGTTTAAATAAATGGCCTGATTCTTCCTCCTTAAGACTGCTCTTTCCATACAGGAGTACTCCTCCCCTTGTGCAGGCACGTTTATGGGTTGGAAGAGTATGTTTAAAATATGTTATTTGACATGGAAGATGAGGATATAGCATGATCTATTTAATGTAAACTTTGCCATCTTGGGAGTCAGCTTTATGAAGGTTTCTGTGTTTAAGCTGAAGTGCTTTTTTGTGGTTTGGTGGAGTTTTCTTTCCTAACAGGAATTTTGTTTCTTTGGCCCAGTACTTTCCCCACCCCAGAGTGTGCATGATGTTGATAGGAAGTGTTACTTGGTATCTTCCTTTTTTTTCATAGCAACACTCAAGTTATTCTAATTCTATTGTAAAGACATTTTACAGAGATGGAATTGATAGTTCTCTTTTGAGCTTTTCTGCTGGTGATGGTTGCATGGAGGTTTTGTGGGCATGAAATAATTTTTTTTCATAGAATCATAGAATATCCTGTGTTGGAAAGGACCTGCAATACCATTGAGTCCGACTCCTGACTGTGCATGGAACACCCCCAAGAATCACATAACAAGCCTGAGAGCACTGTCTATGCTCCTGAGAGCATTGTCCAAATGCTTGTTGAATTCTGTCAGGTTTGGTGCTGTGATCACTGCCCTGGGGAGCTGTTCCAGTGCCCAACCACCCTCTGGGTGAAGAACCTATTCCTAATATCCAACCTGAACCTCCACTGACACAACTTCAGGCCATTCTGTTAGGTCCTGTCAGTGACATCACAGAGCAGAGATCAGTGCCTGCCCCTCCTCTTCCCCTCCTGAGGAAGTTGTAACTGCACTGAGGTCTCCCCTCAGCCTCCTCTTCTTAAGGCTGAACAGACCAAGTGAGCTCAGCTGTTCATCATGTGTCTTCCCCTCAAGGCCCCTCACCATCTTTGTTACCCTCCTTTGGATGCTCTCTAATACTTTCATATATTTTTTATGCTAAGGGGCAGTAATAATGTCTTGTCACTTGCATATTACTGAAGAATGGAAAAGGGATTAGGTAGAAGTACAAGAATATTCACTAGTTTTCTCAGTTAGTTAATGGTTGGAGTTAACCTGAAATAATTATATCCACCGCCCCTACACAGCCTGTGCCCCAAGCACTGAGTGAACATAGACTAGTTCTCACAACAAACCTGGAATATTGCAAAACCAGGAAGCTGCAGTGAGCAGCACTGTCATCTTTCCAAGCAGCTGGGGAAACCTTACCAAAGCAGAGGAGTGGCTTACAAAGTAGAAAAATGGCAGAGCGGCTATGGCTTCTAACCTGGGAATCCCTCTGACAAACCACATTGGTTTAGTGATCCAAGCAGGATGTTGGTATAGCTTCCTGCGACTTAATTTGTGTTTGTGTCTGTCTATTTCTGTAAACAGCTCCCAGATTCTGGGGATCGGGGGCTTTGGGTGAAAAACGTAATTTTCTTCAAGGGCAACAGTGAAATCACTTTAAATGCTCTTGCATTGAAAGCATGAAGTGTGAGGTAATTATTAGTTTTGATTAGATCTATTTCTGCTACTGCCACTTTTCTAAGTTACATTTTAATTGAAGAAAGAAATAGTGTTTTAGCAGATAGCATTATATATATTATATAGTGAGAAATGGGAAAAACAGTAAAGATGACAAAATTACCTCACCTTCACCAAAAAGACTGGGGTAGAAGAAAATAAAAGGAAAGACAAAACATGTTAAAGAGAAGACAGACACAAAGATATTATTTAGATGCTTCATGACTGTATTTGCAATTCATACTTTGATGGGCACTTACCATTTTCTGCCTTATTTATTGATCTTGAGCATTAGAACTTAAAACAGTTTTACTTCACCTTTTGTGATGAATTTGCTCTGAGTTTCAGAGCATACTTTCTTCCTCCTATATATTTACTGGTATGGTCTGGCCACAACTAAGTGTGCTACAGTCAGTGCTGTTGCTTAAAAAGTGCAAGATTAGGCCTACTGAGGGAGAACTTCAGTTGGTAATGTAATGTTTTCTGTAGATGTTTTCATAAATCAAACCTGCATCCTTGTATCGGTAGGGAAATCTTTCTGAAGCTATGCCAGAGCTCTTGAACTTCAGGATAATTATTGGGTTTTGGGAGCAGTATCCGTAAAGGGTGTAAAGGCGAAATAAATAAGCATCTTGAAAATTGTACAGTGCCTGTAAAGTAATATACCTTCACTCTAAATGATGGTTACTGCTACTCAGTGTGCACTTTGTCATTTACATGCAGAAGCACGGATAGCAGTCACTTCCTGTCCTGTACTGATGGAGATTAAATGTTTACTTTATTTACTGGTGTCTTTTATATCATTTGGCTGTCAAAATCTGCCTGCGAAGGTTTAGTCTTGTCAGTTTTATCAACTGATCACCGGATGTGCAGTTCAGTGAAACTTTTGAATTAAGACTTGGGACTTACTTATTTTGTTTTTAGCAGTTTATCTCAGACTTATTTGGTAATAATCTTGTTCTGAAATAAAAGTATTCATGAATTATTTTGGTAAAATGCTGCAATACAAATATTGTCATCTTACTGACATAATGCTTTCTTTTTATAGAGCAGTGTATAACTTGGGTACCACCCAAACTGCTGCTCTCCTATTTTGTATGTCTTCATATTTTAATAACTTTGCTTGCTTGATCTTTCTGTTGAAACATCATGAATCTGCTCAACTCTGAACCTACAAAATTCAAATTTAGTAAGACAAAGACCTATAACCCCTAAACCCCAATCAATTCAGTAGTCATTAGATCTGAAGTCTGGATATTCCTGATGCTTTTTTTTTTTTTTTCTCTTTCTTTCTCCACCCTTTTCTTGCTGCCTGGAATGTCTGCTATCTCATAAGATGGGCAGAGTTCCTGTGGACACTTGTTCATGTTTCTGTGGTCTTCCCAGCTGCTGATTTTCATGAACTCATCTGACACATGTATGGTATGGTCAAATTTGATTACAGTTAATCACAAGGTCAAAATCTATTTGTATGGGCAAATTTTGTAGCTGACAAACCAGTAAGCATGTTTTGTTACTTTTGACTTTTTAAGGATCTGTTCAGTTTTTCTTCTTGTTGCATCTTCTCTGGATAACATTGAGGTTGTATTAACGATGGCTCTAATTTCTTTGTATTCCTAAGATATTTAGTGCTTTATGCACAAGGCAGAGACACATAGCTTCTGCAGGAGAGGTCAATGATGTTTTCAGTAGCTTTTTCCTTCTCAAGTGTCATTTACCAAGGGACTCTGCAATCGAGTCATCGTGATGGGAAGTGCATCTCAACTGATGTAATGCATTTGTGTTTCCTGGAGACAGAACAAAAATCGCAGCTCCGCTTCGTTTAATGTGAGATTTGTCATTGATTTCTGTTGCCGTGAGTCGTGGTTTTAAGCCCAGCTGGAGATTAAACAGCACTATTTATTTATCATATTTACCCCTATAATTTGATCTTTTTGTTGTAATGGATTGTTCATGCTTTATGAATCTGATTTCCTGACATTGGTTCCTTTAAGAAGTATTGAAAGTTTTTATTCATGAAATTCACAAAATATTTTGAAATATGATGTAACTATATTGGATTTCAACAAAACTTCTGGTCTTTTTCTCTGCAGACTATGCTAAAACAGGGGATCAAAATAATTGATATGGCAAGAGGGGCTAGATGCATAAAGCTGGATGGACTTGATAAATTCTTCAAACAGACTAAATATTTATCTAATGTGTTTTACTCCTGTCAAGATCTATGTGGTGTGTATTTTTCCTGTCGAGTGTATTTTCTGATGAAGATGCATTCTTCTCAGTCTGTGTTGGAAACTAAAGTGCATTAAGTTGAAACAATATCACTTTGTTCCTGTTGGCTGCGACTGTATATATTTAAGCCGAATCACTTTTCTGTCTGCTATGTTATATTTTCTATTTTGCCTAAAATCTCATTTCATCTGAAGTGGAAACACAGTGCATTATTAGAGAATATTCAATGAATTCTGTGTTTTGACCCATGGAACACAATGACTTGTCTTGCTGCTTTCTTGACATGGCTTCCTCTCCTTGACTTCAGAGAAAGTTATGGCAATATATGGAAGACCACGAGCTCCGTGATGTACAAGTGGTTGGTTTGAATGCTTGGGGTGCACAAATGTTTTTATCTGATCACAGTTAGGAAACAGCACACAGAGATTTACCTTAGTGGTAAGTTGTAGGGGTAATAACTATGTGTATCAAATTTGTAACCAGAAAAATCTTCCAAAACGCTCCAAAGGAAAAACCATTCCCTTATTTATTCTTATATAGCCTTGGTTTTGATGGGGAGAGGATTAGAGGAGAGGTTTGATGTTTAGTAACTTTAGCTGATTTTTGCTGTATTTGAGGCAATGATGAAGGAGCTCAGAAAACACACAACTAAAATTATAAAAAAAAAATAGAGCAAAAACATCCCTCCTGTCTACAGACATCACCAAGATTTTTTTTGCTTCAGCCAGACTGCGTGATGTTGTTGTGAAAAGTTCTGTAGAATTTTTTAAGTTTTAATTTTTAACCATTGCTTATGCATGCAGATGTGGAAGCAAAAATGACTGCTTACAAAGGTTCCCTTCTGTCTTGGTCATAATGATACTTTGATGGCTCTGCATTATTATAAATAATAGTAATTGTGTTATGAGTAATTCCCAATTCTAGCCCATGATCTCAAGGAAGCTTGAAAGGCATGGGCTGAACCTTATTTGCTCTGATAGGAAGGCAATGGCAGCTAGACACACTGTTGTTCTTTCTGTATACTGTAGCATAGAAGACTCAATGTTGTTTTTTTTTAATTTGCTTAACTCTGCATAAATCTTGCTGAAGAAAATTTCTACAAATGGTTTAAAAACAGTAGGATAAAATTATTTTGTAAAGTAAAACAAAGTATATTTTTATAACAGCTGGAAGGTACTTGCTCTGTTTATGGTTCCTTTGTGGCTGTTCCTTTTGCCAGGCCAAAGATGAATTTGAAACTCAAATCCCAATAAAACTCTATAAACAAGAGCTGGATCCAACGTTGAAAACTGTACATAGATTTTTTAAGTTTTTTTTTTTTCCGGAATAGACCTGTATTCTTTTAAGTGGAGTGACGTGTCTCTAAACTCATTTCTGCATTAAAGAAAGGTTGGTTTAGCTTCAGATTTCAGGAAAATTAACTTGAAAGGATGCTCTCAGATGATCTGAAGTAATGAGTAAGGAATGTTAAGCTGGTGAAAGTTTTCCTTTTTTAAATGTTGCTGCACTCGGTTTGTACTAAAGAGCAAACTCATCTGAAACAACTATCATCCTCTTACTTTGTTTCTTTCATCATTTACTTCATGTTGAACCACTCAGTCATTCACATTTGTACTTTCTGTAAAATTATACATTTGCGGAAGCTCAAGGGCATGACCTGCATTTTGTGTATAAAAAAAGAGAAATCAAGGGAAAGGAGGGAGTTGCAAGCTGTGATGTACTTTTCTAACGAAACTTCTACACAACTTTGCTGTTGATTTCTCCTTATTTGTATGTCTGACAGAAAATGAAAAACAGCTTTCCTTCACTAACTCCTCCATAATAAAAAATAGGGTTTTTTGTCTGCTGGTCTGAAGATGAGAGTGGAGATGGCAGCTTGTTTTTTACTTATGAAAGGACTGTGATATTTTTGTGGAGCTTTTTAAGAAAATAAAACATTAACTAGCCATTGTACTAAGGGACGCCAGCTGTGAAAGACACTAGAGGTATATTTCTGAATTGTAACTTGCATTTTGGACTTGAAACAGACTTTTCACTCCCACAGTGTTTGTGACAAATATTAAAAGTGAATTGGTAAGGATAATGTTAGTCCTGTAGCAGCTGGAATTTTAGAGCAAAGAGATAGTTCTCCTGATCGGATGCTGCAGACAGGCAACTCCCTACTTTGTCCTCCAGCCCATTGTGCAATGCTCAGGGCTGAAAATCTGTCAACAGATTTTTTGGTTTTTTTTGGGACACTTGTGGAAGCAGACCATCAAAGCTCCCTAACAATCACACTTAAAAGCTGCTGGGATAATGATTTGGATAAGAATTATTAATTCAATTAACTTAATTCCAGGTTTTGAGGAGCACAGTGGAACTGCCTGAACAAGAATATTTGACATCCAATTATGTTTTAGTTTGTTATATTTAACAAAGTTTTTCTCTAATGAAAGTGGGAAGAGCAAGAAGTTTCTGTTTCAGGAGATTATTATCTGATTTGCAGTCCCTTTACCCTTTTATCTGAGCTCACAGCAATACTTCATACGCTTGCTACCTTTGGCTTGAATTCAATTTAATTTTCTGGACTTTTTTTTTTTTAAGTCTTAAAGACATCTCTTTCTTTGACTCAACAGATGGGCTTGTGACATATTTGAAAAGCAGGAGGCTTTATGAAAACAAATGGTAGTTGCTGTTTCTGAGGCTGTGGTGAGGAAAGAGTGCTGTTGGTAATGAGGGGAGACTGGAGTCCAAACTATATATGTAAAGTAGTTTTCCATTCTGCAGCTTTTCTTTTGGTATTCACATAGCTGCATTTAGACAGCAGTTGTTTTTCAGTGCTGTGACGTTTTGAAGTGGACTTTCACTGCCTTTTTATTTAGGTGTGGATCAGAGACTAAGACATTTAAGGTGAAGTTAAATACAAGAAAGATTACTTGAGGGTTTCACCATAGGTGGCTCAGTGGTATGCCTGTTTATGTGCTAGAGGGATGAAATAACCCTTCATCTTCTTTATTGGATAAAAGGAAGAAGGGAAATAATGCTTTTAGATGCTGTTGTTAAATGGCAAACTGCTAGAATTGTTGCAGTTTCACTTAGTCACCTGCTCCCTTCCCTTGATGATTTTAAGTTATGCATGGTTTAAATTTAGATTCATGGCGAATATATTTTTCTTTACAAAGGTACCATACATTAGTAAAATTCCTATGTATTATACATGTAGAAGGTGGGCAGCTAGTGGAAGCTAGGGAAGGAAATAGAGTACTATCAAGTGCTCGTAGCAGTATTTTTAGCAACATAAACTAATCTGTTCATATTTTCCTAAAAGACAGGTGATGTTCCTGGTGCCTCCTCTATTACGGCTTCCTACTGAAAGGGTGAGAGTGCTTTCAGTGGTCTTTCCTCCTTCCAAAACTTGTCACTGCTAATTGATTTCTGCCACAGCCTTTTAGTAGATGCAGTATCATCAGGAAGAGGGTTTTTTGGGCGTTATTTATTATCCCATCTCAGCTTCATTTCAGAAGATACTTCCCTCAGAAAGACCAAACACCTGCCCCCATGCTGACAGCTTTACCAAGGGAGATCAGCTGTCAAATGAGAGAGTTTGGTAGTTTTATAGACACCCATAATATTTTTGAGAGGTGTTAGGGATGGATACCCAGCAGTTACAATTCTGTGACTGCTCCAAGTAGCCGTCCTGTAGCTATTTGTTGCCTTGACTGACGCTGGCAGCATAAAGGGCTGCTGGGTCCCATTGTGAAACATACTTGGAAAGATTAACGCGCGCAGGATGTCTTCAGAGGAGGAAAACGGAAGAGAACAAGAAAGCATATAAAAAAATCCCAAGATAGAATTTTGTAGTTTCCTTGCCAATCAGAAAATAAACATAGCTGAAAAGACAATTGGGACACCAAGAAGTGGAAGGGGCAATAAGGAATTTTCTGGCAGAAGATTTGAAAAATACCAACAAAACATAAATAGATTATGACACATCGGTTCATATTTTTCCATTGAGAAAATACAGTCCCACCTACTCAAGTTTCTGAAAGAAATATGCCAGCTTCTGAGGAGCTGAAATACCAGCTTTTGCTCATATTTCTTGTGATACATTCTTTATATCTTAATAGGACATAGGGACTGTGGTGATTTGTTATCATTTAAATAAGGCACGTTCTTCATTGCAAATAGCAGCTAGTTTTCTGGTAGATGCCTTTTATGGTGCACTTGGGTTTTAATGCTTCCTCAATCATTTCCTTTGTTGCAGTTTAAAAAGGCAAAGGCTGGCTTGCCTCTAAATTTCTTGGTAGCTGACCCAGTGAGAGAGGTGTTTCTCTTCAAGGTTTCCAGTGTGAGAGTAGGATGAAATTTCTTGGCCATTATAGAAGCCTTCAATTCTTTGGACCTTAAACTTATTTTTCAGATATATTCAGACTATGGATTCCTCGCATGTATGGGTTTTTTCCTTACTAAAGATAGTGACTTCAACTGCAAGTTGTGCATGGAAAGGTAAAAGAACTTTACAGGCCTCTGAGTATCAGAGAGTAAAGTGTTTCCTATTCATAGTGTTCTTCAGGCTGTAGGTTTATGTAGAACTGCCTTTAGACATTAATATAGCTGAAACTAGAAAATAGCTGAAACTTCACTGAAAACGCAGGGATTTTGTTTTGTTTTTTTTTCCTGTTTACACTTTTTCAGTGTTGCAGAATTTATTGATGTGTGAGATTTATTTTATTTTAAATTTTTATATTATTTTTCTTCTGCCCTCCTCCAAGCCCTCCGGGACAGAGCTGTCTGCCCTGTAACTTTTGCTGTCATCGTTAGCACTCTGTTATCTCCCGTGGCCGTGTGAGGACTTTAATCTTCCATGTAATTGATGGTGGTGATTGCTGCTAAAGCTGTAAAGGAAAAGCATCCGTTCACCTTCGTGTGAAAGTGGATGATTAACGAACTCAAGAATGTTTCCTCTCGGCTCTGAACTGAGTAAGTAAGGCAGAGTACCTCAGGCAGTCTAATTTCCTGGCTTGATAATAGACTGGGAAAAGAGCCATTTGTTGTCTTCAGGGTTGTCCATATATGGACAAATCTTTGGCCGGGCTGAGTGAAAACAGTCCTCTTTCAGGAAAGAATAGAATGTTACAGGATTTTAGGAAAAAATGGTTTTATAAGCAAAGGTGTAGCTTAGAATAATGGAAGATAGTTTGCTTCAACGCACTTCAGACCGGCACAGGCTCGAGTTTGTATCCTGAAAGTGTTTCAGAGCATGGCAGCTCTGTGTTATGTTTACCCCAGTTGTTTGGCAGCCTTTGCATTGAGAAGAACCTATGGTGATGTTGGTGTAGGTGACCTGCAGACTTTCACTGCCTTTTTATTTAGGTATGGATCAGAGATGAAGACAGTTAAGGTGAAGTTAAATACAAGAAAGATTACTTGAGTGTTTCACCATATGTGGCTCAGTTGTATACTTGTTTATCATTGCATGAAGACCTTTAAGAGTATCCCTTGATGATTTGGAAAATCAAACTGATAATTATCACTTAGAAGATCTCAGAATAGCTGAATAATTCTTGAGTCAACTGCAGAATTGTGGTGTTATTTTCTACTCACTCAAAACAGGGGTTTATGTGGGGTCCTCCCTCTTTTTCTTATGAAATACAGACTGTGTGTAAGCTGTGATTATCTCTGCATTTTGTCATGTGACAGACTTGAGGACAGGAAGCGGGTGGGGGGAGGAATTCATCAAATTCATGGTTGAAGGATTCTCTTTTATCTACTAATCTAGTTTCAACTGGTTACAATATTTTACATGTAATATCTTTGTTCCAGGTGCTGTTGAAGAGACATTGATTTCTAAAGAATAGGGACTGTAAAAAGAGTCTTAGATTTCTAGTAAGGGACTTGGTTTAAGACTTGTCCCAATGAGTGTGTTGTCAAGATCACAGGCACTCTGTTTAGGATACTGGTTCACTTCTGACCTAAGGGAGATTCCACAGAATACACCGATCTGGAGATTCTTTCAGAGTTGTTGACAGTCTTGAAGACGATTACATTTTGGCACATTGTAGTTCAGAAAAGTTTTAACTTTTTTCCTCCTAGCTGTTGTACTTATAAGGGGAAGTTGCATAAGAGAAAGAATGTGGGAGAATTGGATGATGAGAGAATAGCAATGGTGTGGCAGGCAACCTGGCCCCTGATAAGTTACAGCTGTACTAATTACCAAAGAGTGGAGGCAGCCTTGCCCTTAATAGGTTGCAGCTATGTCCAGTAAGGATGTGTGTTGTAAAGGAGTGGGTTGGCCAGTCATGGGGAACAAGGTAGAGTGGAGCTGCCTGTGGGGAGTTTGCAGAGAGAAGGTATGAAAGTTTTACTGTAGCATAAAAAAGGGTTTATGTTTGTCATCATCTTTGGTGTCAGTTATTTGAGCCCACTGTCAATTTGGGGAAAGGTATGAAGATTTTTAGGGTAATAGGGGACTGATGCTTGTGGCAGTCATGAGACCACCATTGATTGGTGCCCTGTGTGAGCAGCGACTGACAAAAAAAGAAGGCAAATTTTTTTTAAAGGGCAGTGGGGAAAAAAGTAGCTGATGTGCTTTAGGCATTACTGAAAGTTTCAGCTGAACTTCTTACACGGAAAGAAAATATTATACAGTAGATTGCTTGAAATGGAGTAATTATCTTTTTCACAGTAGGGATGTGCTTTTAAATATTTTTATTGTCTTAGGGATTAGGCCAGAAAAGGTTATGAAACTATCTTTGGCTACTGAAAGTATTAAGGTTACAATAGAGGGAGGAAGGCATGGATATAGGGTGAGACAGCAACAATCATTCTGTCTTTGAGAGTAGGGTGTGTTAAGTGTTATCAAGAAGCAGTATCTGGATTGACTGTGTTACTGGGCAGGACATCAAATAATGCAGTCCAGTTTCTAGAATATGGCTGTAAATATATGGGATTCTGTAACTTAATGCTCTTCAATCAACAGATCAGTGTGGCCTCACTGGCCTAAGTTTTTAAGCTTACTTTTTTTTCTGTGCTGTGGGGAAAGTATTTAACTTTTTAATATGCTTATTCTGAAAAAGAATGATTCTTGATTTGTGTTTTGTGATGACTTTTCTTTTTAATTGGGGACGGGAAAAAAAAAATCTTGCTTCTCTTTGCCTTTTAAACTTAGCAGTGAGTGCTTCGGTTTCCTGATCATCTTACGGTGCCTTCCTCTGTCAGAGCTGACTTAGAACCTTTGCACAGATCTTCAGCTGTGAAAACTATTATTGCATTTTCTTGTATTTCTTATTAAATTGGGCTAGTTTAAACCATTTCCTGTTTTTACTATTACAGTTTTTGCTGAAAGCAAAAGACAGTGCTGCAGAATTGCTTCTTATTACTACTGCCTGCTTTCAGAAATACCTAATCCCCTATTGGAAACAAGATCCCAATCTGGATCTATAGCAAACACTGGATCATCTTTTCACTAGGTGAAAGGTTGGGGTTAGGTTCAGCTAGGAGAAATGTACTGAGCCAGATAAAATGAAATCATTTTCTTTACTCGTTCTTTAAACAATTTTGTTAGACATGAAGTTTACAATAATAACTTAATTTTTCAAGGAGACTAAATATGAAAACATACATGAAGGAAAGGAAAATAAGGTGTAAGTTAATTTTATTTTTACATTTCACTTATTTTTATTCTTTTCTTCAGAAACTGCACTAATACTTGGCTTGCACTAGTTAGGTCAATTAAATGGTATATTAACCAATACTGAATAGTAGCTTGTCTTCCACCCCTAGCCTGAGCTTTGCAATGAAAAGCATGCTTTTATTTAGCATGAAATACAAGATTTCGTGGCATGTTAGTGAGAACATGTTGGAGGATAGCATAATCAAATTTTAGATCTTTTGTCTGATTAAAAAGTAGCCATATTAATTATCTACATCTGTCCTATATATACTTCTTTTCACTTTTTCTTATGTTTCTGCACTGCATGTAGTACTTTCTAAGATCTGTTTTTATTCTGTCCCTGGCAGTTTTTACTCTCTAATCCTTCTCCCCTTCTATTTTGTAAGATTTTGACTTCCTTCTTCCCAGCTGAAGTGTATTCTATTCCCTGGCTGTTGAACTTGTACGAGGTTTTTCTTTATTCAGCTAGCTTGAGAACTTTTTCCTTTCTAGGCTGCCACAGGCTGACTCTTGCTCTTCATAATTTCTTTTGGCATCAGAGCACATTGTGGCTCTATGTGCAGGTCTGCTGGAACCTCAATATTGGTTTGAAAGAATGAGAGTTAGGTGATGGTGTGGATTGCCTGCATGACAGATTGTTCCAAATGCTTGCTCACAGCTAGTTTAAGCAGAAAAGCAACAAGTCATAGGGAGGTTGCTCAGGAAGAGCATTTCAGATGGTGGGGTGGGTGAGAAAAGGTAAGAATTGGGTCATTGAGGAAGTGGTTTCAGCCTAGATCTAAGGAAGATATGAGCAAGTGGAGAGAAAGGCAGGCATTTGGGGAAGATTTATTTGGTCAAGTTATGAAGAACCACTGACAATTTTCTGCTCTTAAAGGCTCCCTTCTATCTGGTTGATGGTGATGTGGTACTAGATTGCCCATTGCTGAAATTTCTGTCTGCTGGGTTGTTCTGCCATGGCTGAGATAGAAATTTAAGGGAAGCACTGGAACCATGTCCACATTAATATGTTCAGGTCAGAAAGGTGATTTTAAGGTAACTGTCCTAGTTGTTTTCATTTCTTCTTGGTTCATGTCAGAAAATGGTCCAACAGAGCATCTATGTCTTAATTGGATTATTTCAGACTAATCAGAATTGGGATGTGCACTGCAGCATTTTCTCTTAAGAAAGAGGTTTAGTGCATAGGACCAGGTTAGACAGAGTTTGGAATAAAATTAACCTAAACATTAAAGGTGTGAATGCTGTAATCACCTGTGCTGGTCTGGAAATCCATTCATGGGCAAGCTGTGCTAATGTAGGCACGGACCTGCTTTGCAGCTCATTCTTTGAAATTCAGCAGCAACCCTAGGAATCCTTTACAGTGGTTGTGGTGGTAGCAAAATAGGAGACTCAATGTCATGTGTGGAGTGATATTTTGCATCATCTAAGTGTCTGAAAAATTACTTTGAAGTCCAGGGTCTGCTGAACAGCTTTGGCAAAACGTGGTGGAAGTACTGTGGAATATTGATGTAAGAATATTTTGTTACCCACTGAAAGGACCTCAGATGGATGCAGATGAAGAATTGTTTTACTCTGGGCCTATTCAATCTGTTCATGATTAATGTGTTTGTAAAACACAGCTTAGGCTTATGTATTGCACTGTTTTGAGATGCTGTCTTGGGTTTTGGTGATTTATTCATGTTATAAATTTGATTCTGCTGAACTGGTCTGACTTGCTAAGAAAATCAGAATTTTTATTCTGCTGAGGAACAGCATTATGCACTGTGTCAGATTTAGTTACTGAAAGGGAGAGTAAGCGTGGTTATAAAAAGTCCAGTCAACTTACAAAACACAAGTGACAAGAGAGGAATGTTGCGTTCTTCCCCACACTGTGCCATTGTTCTGATTTATAACTCATTTTGAAGACTGATCCTTTGGTATGGTTTTTTTTTGTATTTATATCAATACTGAATCTGACAGAAGAGTCCTAATTTAACCCATATAATATGAGTTTTTTGACAAATTTTGTAAATGTTGATGTTTTTCTCCTTTGTTCTCCTGTATCTAGCCAAGTGCATATTTTCCTAGCCTCATAATGGCTAATGGACAATCCTATGTCCCCTTTTCTGATTATCTAACTTTGTTAAAATAGCCTTAGTCAGAAAGAACTGAAGGACTATACTTTGTGAACTGTGTATTCCCAATCCTGTACTCTTCACATAGGATGTAGTTCCTGTGGTATGTTTTAATTGTGACTTGATCTTTTCTGTTATCTTCAGACTGCCCTTTGTGGTTCGCTTTGCTTTCTCTCCTCTTTGTTTTTTTATGTTGTTTCTGATTAGGAAAGCTAAATGAGAATCATTCAAGTTTGTCTGGTTCTTAAATTTGCTGCTGGAAGGGAGTGAGTGTGGTGTAGAACAGCACGAAGCTAATTTTGAGCCTCAAGCTTCCTGTTTAGCAGTGTACATGGTCATGGAAGGTCATAGAAACATTCATATTTGCAAAAATAAAGATAACTGAACAATTCACCCTCTGAGGTCTGTGCTGATACCAGTTTTGTTAGGTTTCTATTTGTGCTGAGACCAATCTGATTTGCTATCTTATGCTATTGATCCATGTAACATTTATTAAGTTTAACAAGAATTTATATTTGCTGTCAAGAAAGTGTGTGTTTCAGCAATGGAGCACAAAACTGATATTACAAAAAACATGAGCTGAACCTTTCTCTCACTGAAGTTTGTAGTGAAGGTTTCCCTGACACTCAGGAGCTGGGATGAATACTTTGGTGGTTATTTCCAGGTCTGCTGCAATGGGGCCATTCTTACATCTTTGCCTGATATGGAGAGATACGTGTTCATAGGATGGTGGTGCTTGCTTGGGATTTAATAATTTGTATTTTGATTAGTAGCTTTTTTTGTTAGATTTGCTGGAAAGTCAAATAAAACAAACAAAAAAAAATTATGCATGTGTTGTAATTAACTTATTCTTAAGCGCTGCTTTTCTTTTCCTCTTAGTAAGTTTTACCTTCACCAGGTGCAGCATAATATCCTAATGCTGTTTTATGTAGCCTTGGTCACAGTTATTTGCAAGTGTTTTATTCAGTGATAACAAGTCACTTTTCTGTCTTGCAATTTTATATATTTCATTGCTAACACTATAATCATCTCTAGCACTAACACTGTACTGACAGAAACATATTAAAGTGTGGTGTTATCTCACATTTTCTTGGTGTAATTCAGGGAGTATCATGTACACTGACATTTGTATTGTGTTTGGTAACATTGGGAAGTGTGTGTGTGCTATATGGGTTTTGTTTTGTTCTTTTAAGCTAAGCAATTCTACTGTAGTATCATTAGTGGTTTGTTAGTTGGTTTTGATATCCAGGGTTTCTGATGTGAAGTTGCTTTAGGAAGTGAACTGTTCAAACACTTCTGTGATAAAAGCTGTACCTATACCAATGTCAGCAAAGTTATCGAAGGCTGCCTTTGACTCCAACAGTATAAGCTAAGTAGCTAGGAATTCTTGAATTTTAGTGTTGCCATGCAGAGGACACTAGCAGCAATGTTTTAACCACAGATAAGGTGATTTTATTAATTGATCTTTTGCACAGTACTGCTTACAATGGAACTATGTTGGTACTTTTTAACTCGAATACTGTCTCGGCTGTTTGCATATATTGAAAGTATGTTAAAAATACAGATAAGGAATTGTCATGGATGTGGCTTGTTGTACAAGATTCTGGGCTGTTAGCTGGAGAAATAACAGTGGAATTAATGTGTAGCAATAAGTACAATACAACACTGTATGTGAACATACATGTGCGTGTAACAGTCATAAACCACACCAACATGTAGGATTTGTGTGTTTGAACGTGTTTAATGTACATTTCTCTAGAGCTTATGTTTTATTCATTATTCTTAAGCCATTCCTGAGGTAACGCCATTCTTACTGTCAACTGCAGAAGATAGAGCTGCTAGGCTGCACTTGACCACTTTCATGAAAATAAATGTAAGCACAAGATAAGTTTTTTTTTTTTCTCTGTGAGCTATTAAAGAACAAATAGCCACTGAAATGTTAGGTTAGTTAAGCCTCTACCTCCATAAAACTGATTTTATCTGAGGGGCTGGGGTGTTGAGAAGGAAGCAGAAGGGGGGTTATGTTACCTGAAGATGATGGATCCTTATTTCAGTCTGACTTCAGGTCTTGTGTGCTTTGCACATGCTGGTTTCAAAGCAGATTGATTATTGTAAGGAGTTGCAGGGATGATGCCGGAATAAATGCATACATAAATCATTACAGGATAATGATATTTAACCTGTGATGGAGTCTTGATGCTTTATATATTTTAGTGATTTATATACTTTGTGTGCTTTCTAATTCTGGAAAGGTGTAAAGATTGGTTTTGTGCTCTTCTGACAAGACCTGAAAGCTCCACCTGGGACAGTGTGCTATGATGGTGTTTTCAGTAGAAATTTAGAAGCATACAGCTATAAATCTATCAGATAGAAGGAGGGCTGCTGTTTTTAACAGTGATCTATATAACATCAATTATACATTTAGAGAAAATAATCTTAAAAGACTGTAGAATATGTGCTTATAACACTTCACTGATTTGCATCTATGTGGAAATCTTAATTTTGTTTTCTTTAGGTGTAGTTAAAAAGAAAGGATGCCTTTATACATCTCTTGCATAGTTCAACTGTTGCATGGCACGTGTTGAGGTCACACTTCCATGGAGATGAGTAGGTGTGCACTGCTGTTTCTTTCCACATGCAAAGTGTACTTTGTGGGCTGGCTAAGACAGCTCTAAGGATCATGTAGTATGTGGTCTCATTACCAATAATGATACCACATTTGCTCAAGAAAGGCTTGAATGATGAGACTGGCACTGTTTAACTTCTCAACTCTGTCATTTCTCAAGTGAGAAATGATGACATACAATTGTGGCTTTTTTTCTTAAAGTTCCCTTAAAAAAAGAAAAAAAAAAAAAGCTAGCAAAATTTAATTATTTTCCCATTGTGAAAAATAAACAGCTATCCAACTTGTAAAATGGGGCCTCTTAAATTAGCAGCATGTGATGTTATTTGTTAATAAAGGTTATGAATTGTAGCTTCAACCCAAGTAAAAATGAGGGGAAGCTGAGCAGAATGTTGTACGGTAAGGATTTCTAAAAGAACTTGTTCTACCACCCTTTGAGGCTAAATAACATGCTTATAAAATGGAGAGCTACCAATTTTATTGCTATTTCTGTGGAACTGAATGTTTTTCCTGAGACTAACCATACCTTGGGAACATATTTCATGCAGGTGAACATGAAGGTTCTGGGACAAGTGTTCCAAGCATAGTCCATGAAGAGTGTCCCTTGCTTACTGTTTTACCATATTTGGGGATGTCTTCTTGCATAGCTGGTTATCACTCTCAGTTATGTTGTGGTCTCTCTTCCTATTTTTAACTCCACAAAACACTAGAACTAATTAGATAAATATGCAAATGAGTAGAATTTACTGAATTTGGGTAAATCTGTACATATTTTGCTACTGTTTCTTGAAAGGATTTTTTGCTGTTTTTGCGTTCAGTATTAGTTCCACTGAATTAGGTGAGTCACAGAAAACTTTTATTTAAGCTTTGTGATTTATGAGGTGGTGGTTTTAAAGAATAGTATAGGGCAATCTTGACTATAAAGACAGACATTGTTATCCTGTTATCCATTTTGGAAAATTTGTTAACTGTAGATTTTATTTTTACTTTGTTACATCACCTAATGATTTAGCAGTAATTATAATAGTAATAATTACATGTGATGCTTGCTTGTTTTCATTAAGTTCTGTGAGGACAAATATCCAAAGGAAAAGAAAAAAAACTAGACAGCAGATGGACCACTGAGACCCTGTGCTTTGATGTTTTAAGGCAGTCTGAGAAATACTTCAAGCTAGCCTGTGCCAACATGGCTGCTGAAAGACTTGGTGCTGCTGTTTCTGAGATCTTCTGCTTGCTAGCTCAAGGGATGGCAAGGGGAAACATTTCCCTAAGGAGGGAATGCATTGATGTGCCTAGGAAGTGAAGGGAAGAGTTTGGGGGGAAAGAAGTGAATAGTGGAGAGAAGAGGAAGGGAGTGTGCCAGAGATGCTGATTTGTGCCAGATCACATCATCTGTTGTGCTGGCCTTGGGCTAGGTAAAGTTCGGGTTGGTTGGATCCTGAATGAGACAACAAGTGATTAATTAGCCCCATGAGACTGAGCGGTGGGACTGATAAAACTTTTTCCCACTCTGGTTTTGCCTAGTGGCTGGTCCCCTCTGTAGCTGCTTTTATATGTTTTAAGGATTTATGTTACAGCCATTTTCACAGTGGAGGCACAGATATACCCTCTTTCTTACCAAGCTGTTTTGGAGTGATCTCAGATGTGTTAACACCCTGAAAGAGATGAATATCTTCATTGCAAATGGACAGAACTTTAAATATCTTTCACTTTCATGTGCACATTTGCATCTATATTTCCCTTATCAAATTTGCCCATTTCTTTTGGAAATCATACAAAACTAGTGTTGTTTCACAGGGATTGCATGTTCTGTACTTATTATCTCTAGAGGTAGCTCTTCCCCACTGTAATGCTTTTGGCCTGTGTCCCCAAGTACTTTTTCTCCCATGGGTCTCAGCAGCCATGTGGAGAAGATGTGCTGTGACTGATGGTGTGGGTTGGCTGGCTGCCCAGTGTGCTGATTGATTAAGTCCTGGGCACGAAAGAGAAGATCTGTAGCTCTTTTAACCATGGGCATGCCAGTTTACCCAGTTGCCAGTGGTCATAAAACTTTCAAAAATGTAGTTCTTTTTGGGTAGCTCTTGAGCTGTGCTGGTGTTAGTTGAAATTGGCTCATAAGTCCAGAAGTTGTTATGGGAAAAAAGCAGAGAGGCTGCTGATTTGGCCAATCAGGACTGAAGGTGTGAACACTGTGGAAGCCTGGATGTTTTCTCCTCTAGACTCCCGCAATGGCTCTGACTTGCACAGGGTATTTCCAGACTGGCATAAGTCTAATGGGGTGAATTCAAAGTTCATTCTTTCTTCTTGTCTCTGCTTTACACTCCCATGTTTTGGCATTTAAATTCCTGATCTCATGTTGCAGGCACAGTGTGGTCACTGCCTTCCTACCTGGGAGGGTACCGTGGCAAAGTGCAGGTCAGCAGACTGGCTGGCTTCCTGTGGTGCTGTGTGGATGTGTGTGATGCAGCATAGCTAGTCAAAAGTGCACTTATCCTTCGTGGTGTGCAACCCAGTGTACTGAGAGGGGTGCCAGCATGTGACTTTGAGGACTTGAATAGCATGTGACCAAATGAGCTGGATTTCTGGTAGCTTGAGAGGTAAGTTTGCAATCCTGGTTTCATTCACTATTCACTCTGTTGTTTCAATGCATTTTGTGTCAGTGGAAAAAGTGTTCTTTCAGGCAAAAGCTATTGGTGATCCACAAAGTTTACTAATATATTGATGATGAAGAATCACAGTTCACACAGCTAATGGAATGAGGTGCCTGGGAGTCTAATCCATTTCAGGATGCTGTGCAGTGATGACCACAGAAACGGGACAGTGGAAGGAAAATGTGTTGCAGGGAAGGAGATATGAAAAAGAGTGTGAGTGCAAAGTTGATTTGTAGGGGAAAAGTTTTGTGCGGAGGATTCAACATTGATCCTATGCATTTTAGTGAGGTTTATTTCAGCGTGGGTCTGCTTTAGTTCTATGCATTATAATACCCTTGGACTTCCTGGAGTGCATCTTCTGATGTAGCTCAGCCAATGGGGAAGCCTCCATGCATATGCTCGGAGTCTGAGTTCAGCTGTAGGGATCAAGGTGCCATGAGTGGGAGATGTGGGGAGAGTCACTTTGGGAGCAAGCTTCTGAACTAGTTGTGTATGAATAGCCTCTGTAATGTAGTTAAAGAGCACTTTGAATCCCATTTTTTAAAAAAAAAATATAGTTTTTTTTGAAAAGTTCTAAATTTTGTTAGCTGTGAGGAAGCCAAAGATTAGTGATGGGTAGCCCTCAGAAGCAAAGTTATTCCCAAGCTATAGGCATGGCAACCAAATGACAGGTTTTGGCAAAAGATACGAAAACATCTGACAGAAGATAAAAAAGAAAAAAAGCAGGGCCAAGTGAGGTGCAATGGGCAAAATGCTACTAAAAAGGAAAAAAACAACCCACAGGGTCAGAAAGATCTTTACTGGATGGAAAAGTCAGTCTTCCATGTGAGGAGAAAAGAGCTGTTGCTGAGTTACTCCATTCATATCTGTGGTCCCTCCTAGGGAGAGGTTACCTAGATCTGTGTGAAGAGTAAGGTTAGCTCCTTTTGAGAGGAGAAGGGTAGAGCTGGTCAGCTGAATGGGATGAATTATCCGCTTTTCTGGGATTAAAAATTTCGGCATAGCTTGGAGTGGCTGTGGGATTTAAAGTGAAAAACCTTTGTTAACTGACTCGTGACTGACAGGTTGTTGGTTGTTTTTTTTTTCCTGAAGAGAGTTCAGTTCTTGCTGTTTCCAGGAGAAATTCAATAGCTTTGGAATTTATAAATTTTTCCCTTTCAATTTTTACAAGGTCAGTGAAAGGTATATTTCAAAATTTGCTTTTCAACGTCTGCTTCTTCATGTTTTTCCACTTAAAAAAAAACCGAGGGAGGTAAAGTTAGCAAATGGCCTTGAAACTTTTTCACTCCAAAAGAGACTTCTGTCCTTGCACGCTTTTCTTCCTCCTGCCTGTAGACAAGAGGGAGCTTCGCCTACTCACTTGACTGACCTGTCACTTCCATCACTGACAGTTGTCTACTTTTATGTGGAGATTAATGAATAATTTGTTATTTCTTCTGTGAAGAAATAACTTGAAAGCCTTGGAGGTGCAAAGGACACACTAAGCCCGTAGTCATGCAGCTTTTGAACATGGAAACCCTTGTAATGCTGATGAGAAGATCTTCAACTGAAGTGGCTGGATCTGGTTTGGCCATTGCATGGCTTGCTTTCTCTTGTGCCTCTAAGAGAGCATAATAGCCTAGCATAATAACAGAGGTAAGCGTGCTGTTGAATATTGAAGTGGCTAAGATGAAAACCTAGGGTTCAGTCCATCAGTGTGACTTTGCTTATAGTCTTCTCACCTGTTCTTGGTATTCTTTGTCTGTGGGAACTTTTCCTCACTCCTCTGCAGGAGGTTGGCTCCAGTTGTTGGGTGCTCTCTAGCCTGTCCTATGTGCAATTCATGTGTATGTACCTTGAGAGCCATGGAGAAGATGCCTGTTCGTGCTGTCTCTGTGGTTAAAACACTTCTGTGTTCAGTGAGTGTGAAAAACCTGTGTCAGCTTCTTCAGTTGCTCATGAGCAAGTGCTTCTACTTTGCCAGGAGAGTTTACTGTGCTGTACTATGCAGAAATGGTACAAAACTGCAAGGAGGAGGAGTGGTGTTCTGGAAAGCCAGAATGGCAGGAGAGAAATTCTGGAGGAGGAAGGAGAAGCAGTAGACGGCTGGAGAGCTCGGGGAGCAAGACAGCTTGATTGTGTTTTTGGAGAGAAACTTGAAAGGAGAGGAAGAAATCAGGATGTGTGATGTTGGTAATGCAAACAGAAGGAGTTAATAAGAGTTGGAAAAATGGACAATTAGTGTTTTTTTGGCAAGAATTCCCATTGGAAACTAATATATGGGAGCAAAACCATATAATAAATATCAATGAAATATTAAGCATTAAATAGTCATTTCCCATATGTTCTGGGGCTCTGTTGAAGGTACTTCATGTGACAATGTTTGCTAAACAAAAATAATTCCAATTTGGGATGTTTAAATCAGGCAGCACTTCAGCTGTTTGCACATCAAAATTCAGCATTTTCTAGTGTTTATGGCTACACCTGTTACATGCAGCAGCTGGCAGATGCATCGTGCAGAAACTGTCTCTCAATTGTTTAAAGTAAAAGTATTTGAAATAAATAATACTTCCTTGATTTTTTTTTTTTTTTTTTTGGCAGAGATAGGATGATAGATGAGAGCAGTAATTTAGTGAACGTCTTAAGTTATAATTCATGGTCTTTATTTCAAAGTCTAATTACTGCAGGGTGTCCAGAAAAAGTATGCTTTGCCATGTTGGATCCATGTGTGGTGAGAATCATGGGTAAATTTTTAAAAATTGAATGAGAAATATTTTTCTGAAGATGGGGGATGGAACAAGACTTTAACTTGTATGTCTCAAATCTCAGGCAGGCCTGACCCTGCCTTTTGGCCAAAGAAGTCTGATCAGGGCAGGACCAGATGAGTAATGTTTGTGGTGGTGCAAATCCCTGGTGACCCATTCTGAGCAGCTGCAGTTCCTAGTTGTTGGAAAACTCAGGTTTTGACTAAGACAACAGCTGGGGTCTGGCAGGTTAGTAATAATACAGCAAATTAGCATCATCATCTTGACAATAGCAAACAGCTTTAAATGTTGACTAAGAAATTTTAAATTCCTTATTCCAGTTTTGCTTGTTGACTAAAGACAGAAAAAATTGGCAGTAAAGTAAATTCTCTGAATACAAGTCACTGTTCAGTGTGTGTTATTCAGGAGTAGCACAGTAGAATTAATTGGTACTATTCATATTAGATTGATGAAGCAACTTTTTCTCTGTAGGTTTGTCCAGTTCAGGAAGTTTTGTTCCTTTTGTAAGTTTTGCTCCCAGAGTAACATTATCTGCTTTATAGAGATGCCTCTGGGGGGATTTTACTGCACTCCCAAGACAGATGAGAAAACATAAGGCAAATCCAGCTGTGAAAATAAGCCCCCTAGCTTATTATTTTAAAATTAATCTAATCGAAAATGTTTAATAATTGAGGGGATTGTGCAACTTTCTTTTTTACTAGTATATTGATTTCAGATACTGGTCTGGTCAAATGTCAATGCTGCTGGTGTTTCAGTTTATAATACTCTTTCATAAACTTACAGCCACAGTATCAAATATATGAGAAAAAATATGGATATGAGAGAGTATGTAGACAAGATGATATTTTACAGGCCAGATGAAAAATAAATTTCCATACTTTGGATGTTATGCCTGGGGTTTCATAATATTTTCATTTGGTCACCTTCTGTGTGAACAGATAAAAAAGCAGGATAGAAATTTTATTTTTAAAAAAGTTTGGTGTTTTTTTCAAGGTCATCTTTTATATTTCATAGTGCTTTGTTTAATTTTTTTTTTTTTTTCAGCCATGGTCATAGCTTTTTTTTTTTGTTGAGCTATCAGAAGTGGTCTGAGTGCTATGAGGAGTGCAATGACTCCACTGCTACTTCTACAGTAACAGTTATGGTGTTCCTGAAAGGATAGTGGGCA
>JAWWMU010000153.1:29992581-30011235 GCA_035048155.1 Cinnycerthia olivascens
GGCATCACATAGCTGTGAGAGGAAAATATGGTCTATTGTGCATTGAAAAACAGAACCAAGAAGAGGGAAACCTGCACCACTTTAAAATAAGAGGTAGAGGATAGATAGGGGATGTAGAAGATAGATGCTTTTCATATATGTTTTTAGTTTTTCTGGTTATTCTGTGATAGCTGAATAAATGCTTCTAGACGTTGCCACTAAGATTACGCATCAAATTACATGCTCAGTGGCAGTTTGCCACTGCCAGGGGCACTACTGCATATCTAATCTGATACAGGGTTAAAGGCAGTGTTTTCTTTACTAACAGATGCATCTATAGAAGTTCTTTAAATTTTAGTATTATACATTTTGCAGTTTATAACAAAAAAATGATGCTGTTACTACAATATCGAACAATGTTTTGCTCAGCTTTACTAACAAGAGTATTAACACATGGTTTTTGTAAGTTGATGTTTTCCTTGGACTGGATCTAGTGCTGTTGAATCTACAGCTGTAGCAGAGGAACTATAAATATTTGTAATTGGTCTCCTTTGGTTATCCAGAGTTACTGTACTAGACGTACGTATGAAATTCTTATTGGTTTTCTTTTCTGTGTGTTAGTTCTATGCTAATCTGTCCTTTTGTGATATTTTGGAGCGAATATTAACCACTTTTCCCAGATAACTGCTTTAAAGCTTAAATGATATGTGCATCTGTGCAAGCTAAAACAACATATTTCATTCAGAGCTATTTCAAGAGGAGGACAAATCTACTAGTCAGAGCCTCAGCTTTTCTCTGTTGCTAGAACTTGTCTACCATTTCTCAGGATTCCCAACCTGGTTTGTCAGTGTGCTCCAGAACTTGAAACAGGCTTCAGAGATCCCATGGCATTTTATCTGCTATATGTTTATGCTGATAATTGCAGTATAATGAAAAAATATATTAAAAAATACAGTAACCCCTGTGTGACTGTATATTAAGGGGGTTTTTAAAATTATTTTCCTTCATGTTTTCAGTCTCTCTTCAGTGATAGTTCTGTGAAAATAGTTCAGCGAGGGTCTGATGCCACAATTCACTCCCGCAGCATTGCATGGCATCATTAAATTAATTACAGATGACCACAGACTAAGTACTGTTCAGAACAGAACAGCCCTGCATAGGCAGGTCTTGAAATTCCAGAGAGCCAGAATTAACTCTGAATCCATAGTAGGATCATTCATAGGCAGCTCGTTGCAAGATCAGACATAAATTGTGCCTGAGTGACACTTTCAATACTTAAAACTTTTGAACAAAAGGTAGAGGAAGAGCAGGGAATGTTGTTTACATACTGAAAGTGCGATAGGTATAGCTGCTTTCACACAAACCTGCTGAATGTGCTGGTATTTGATGGGCTGTGTGTGGCAATGTGTACTGCTAAGATTAATAGTAGAGAAAATAGGAATCCTGGAATAAAATAGTTTGTGTTGTTGAGGGAGTATCGGTTAGGCCAAAGAAATTTAAGTAAAGTACAAAACCTGTTGGTTATTGTTTACAGTTAAACATTGATCTCAAGTGTTTATAACTGATGCATTGTATTTGAAAAATGTTGTTTCTTTTCAGTCATCAAGTGTACAGACTAGCAGGTTAATGACAAACTTTGGTATTCACGTGCTGAAAAAGCAAAAAATAAAGGCAAAACTTATAGCCAGACAATTGCAGCTTAAGCAGCTGTTTAAAATAAAATTTATAGCAATTTATGAATTCTGTAAGCCATGTAAGTAGTGAAGAGGGAAAACACTTTCTATGTTTTTAATGTTTGTTTTAATTTTTATGTTAAGAGCTTTTGAATAATATTTGTGGAATTTGGGTAGTTCTGTTTACTTGTCTTTTATTATTGCTAAATATATTTATTAAATGTTTGGGTCTAGTTAGCTTTTAATAGCTATACAGGAAGATAACCTTGAACAAGATAATTTGTATTGAAAAAGTTTTTATTTAGTATCTTAGAGGAGTCTGAATTAAGCATGCAGCTTTTTTGACAGAAATAATCTGTGCTGTAAGACAGTAGCAGTTGGTCATTGCCTACTTATAAAAATATCCTAACTTTAAGAGGCGAATGATTTAAAAAAAAAAAAAACCCAGCAAATTCCTGGCAATAAAATAATTCAATTAACTTTAATTTTCTACCGTATGAGAGGGGTTTTTGCAACATGACACAGTAATGACTTCTTTGACCAATCTGACTGATATAACCAAGACTGTCTTCTTTGCTTTTATATTCTTCCTTGCTTGATTGAATTGTGGAATTTTTCACCCTAGATTCATCACAACATTCAACAGCCACTCCTCCATGTGAAAGACTTCCAAGAAAAAAACCCCATAAAAATAAGTGAATGGCAGTAAAGATCACAGCTCTTCATTTGTTACACATATTTTTCTGATCTACTGCTATTGTCTTTTAACACAAAGGCAATTTTACAGGTGGAAAATGGAGGCATTTAAATCCACATTGTGAAATGTAGCCACGAATGTCCCATTTCTCCGTGCTAGGGATGTCTGTCCTCAGAATTTTAAAACAAAATTTTTATTTTAGTCTATTTTTAAACAGAATTTAAAAAATAAAACTTTTAAAAAATCATTTTCATAGCGCAAAATGAACCTAAATGGAAAACAAACTGTCCCTCCTGCTGATGGGTTGAAGAAGTCCCTGATGGGTACCAGAATGGGACATGTGAAATTGCTGATTCCTACTGAGTGGTTTGGCCTTTAGAACTTCCTCAAGACCTCGTGGGAAAACGATGTAAGAAGAGGAAATGGAATTTTTTCTCTAGAACAAATCTATTTTTATTAACAAAAATATAATTGAGGCTTCATCATGGTTTCCACTCAGAGTTTTTGGTTAAAATGCTCATTGCCCTGTAAAGCTTAGTGCTCTTTAGGTAAGCAATTCCCAGGCTTTTTTAGTGCCTCAGAATGGCTATTTTGGGACTTTGCATTAATACAGTTTTCTGAGGGAGAGGAAAAACAGGGTTGAATGACAATGACCTTTTAATTTAATTTTTTTTTTTTTAATTTTAGCAAGAAGTTATGTCAAATATTGAAGCTTGGACTTACTAAGGATATGCTGCTGAAGTGTTTCAGGTCTCTGACCACTATACAAACTTTGGAAACTACTTTAGGTGCAGGATTCCCTTTGAAGAATTATTAGGTGTATAAAGTGAGTAGCTAGAGAGGGTCTGCTGCTTACATGTTCCTGTAACCTTGTGTTTTCTGGTATTGCGTCTCATGATCAGGCATTTAAAAAGGATAACATCATGCTAGCATGGTCTCAAATTAAATTACATTTTTGTTTAGTTGAGGTCTTACAGAAAAACTGTGTACATTTAAATATTCTGGGTGTTTTTTTTAACCAACTTAACTAAATTCAGGTGATATTCTCACTAGTGGAGCTTGTTTTGCTAATCATTCATTAGTATACTTGAGGTACCGTTAAGTTTGACAGTATTGGTAGCTGTTTGTTTTTTTGAGTATCTGCCACCTTCTCTCCCTCTTCCAAAGGCAAGCATACTTCATTTTACCATTTCTGAAACAAATTGAGGTACTTATCTGTGAGTCTGGTCTTTGGAGGTTGCAAATGTTTTGATAAACTTGTCTGGGACAGTGAAAATTGCAATTAAAAGAAAAAGGCTTTTTTCCGACACAAGTGATCTTCCAAATTGTCAGTTGGGGATCTAATTTCAAGTTAATGAGTCAAAAATAATTTCGTCTCTCCCAAAAGACTTGAAAATACTGTATCCTCCTGCTGGCTGTAGGGTTTGTTTCTCACATTGTGTTTTAAGTGCTTCTGCTGTCTCCTTCTGCAAGGCCTCTGCCTACTTCAAGGTGAGGATTTTTTACAAACTGTAGCGGGAGTGGAACCAAATAGCCACATTATTTTAATTAAATAGTATTGCAGCTTTTAATTTTAGATGTTAATTGAAAGGCTTTTTCCTTACATGAGCAAAGCCTGAAGGGTTACTGCTTTCCTCTAACAGCTGCTCACATCACTCCTACCTAGAGGATGAAGAATTGCATTCCTTTTGGTGATTTAAGTTCTACCAAAGCTGCCGATTGCAGTAGTGAGACCCAGCTGTGAATATTGACAGCATGTAACGTCAGAAGTTACTATGTTTGCTTTAATTGAGTTCTTTGTAAGATACTTTTTCTTCTTCCTTTAATGTGGAAACTTCACTTGAGCTCTTGTTTTATGTTTTGAATAATTATTTAAAGAGCATTCCTTCTCAGTTTCTTGTGATCTCTTGGCAGTGTTTTTCCAAGAAATGTGGGCCAGTTGTGTATCTGTATGGAACTGGATTAAAACATCATGATTTAAATCTGAGGATCAGAGCAGAAAATTTATTTAGGATTTAAAATGTAGGATTTTGGGACTTGGGGACTGAACATTGGGGTAAAGGTGAAAATATCGTGTGACTTAGTGGACAACGTGTGAGTTTGAGGCCGTAATTATTTATTATATGAAAATATGAGCAAAAGAAATCATGGCCTCAAGAATGTGGCTTCTGTGGTTATGTTACCACACTGGAATTTATTTTAGACCCTGGAACAGCACTGCTGTCAAGGTGGACTCCAGCTTTGTATTTATTAAAGCTAAATTCGTTTAATTATCCTGTTAATGACAAAACATCCACAAAATAGTAATAGGCAGAAATTATTTTTTAACTATTTTATGCTAATGGCCGTTTTAGTTTCTGTACATTGTTCTCCTTTTTTTTTTTTGCAAGCGTTGTCAGTAATGAGTCATAGGATTAATTAATAGAAGACCTTGAGAATGCAAACTGAAGCATAATTGGTGTCAAATACAGATTAGGTAAAAGTATAACTTCATGTAAATTTCCTCTTAATTATTAAAATGCATAAAACAAAATACAGTTTTATTTAGGCATAACCTTTGTCTCTTAGCACATGCTGCAGGTGATAATTTTTTGTATTCAAGTGGGAACATTTGTGTAGGAGAAGGTTGATTAAAAGGAATCTAAAAGTCTCTAAGTGTAGCTAAGCACATATGCTTAGTACTTAATAGACTTAGATATGTGTAACAAGCAGCTTTCCGTTCCTTGCTGGAGGCTGGAGTCAGCCTTGAGTTGGAATTGAAAATTATTGCTGATACTATATAAGCTCAAACTGAGCTATTTTGAATAAAGCACAGAGTTTGAAGTATGTGTGTTGCATGAACATTTTGAGCTTGAGAAGGATGCAGTACACAGCTTGGCTGAATGGAAAAGCTGTTCGTGCATTCTAAGGATGTGGCCTTTGCTCGTGCTACGTCAGTTAAATCTACTTGCTTTTTGAAATTCTTGTGTTTGCAGTGTTCTCTGTTGTACTGATAGAACTGTGAAGGCAGGATTCAGAGATGGTTTTCTTGTGACTCTGTAAGTCGTTTCATAGTGAGGATGATGAGCAAAGATAAATTTCAAACGAGTGAATTTTTAGAATTATGCAGAAAATATGCTGCATAATATTTGAACTGTATTTACAAACAGTTATCTTTGATGTATTTGATTTACCATTATATGTGTAAAAATGCCTGCACATAGTAGAAACATGACTCTCTTACTTCCTCAGTGTTCCTAATGCTGAAATCGATGCCAACCCATGGCTAAACTCACATGGAGCTACTAAATTGTATGTTTGCTTTACCCCCTTTTACCAGGGTCTTCTGTTGTCATCTTTTCCACATTTCCCAAATATCCAAGCTCTGTTTTCCCCTTGTAATAGACAGAAATAGATCTATCTGTACAGGACTCTGTCTTAATGGACGAATGAGTTGGCATGTGAAGTCAAGGCTGTGGCCAGCTTGAAGCATCCATTAAAAGTTTACATGAACTTCTGGGGGCTCCTTGGGACTTGCCTGACTTGCATGTCTTGTATCACTTGCACAACTCTGGTCCCTTACAGAGGGAGGCCAAAGAAATTACTGGCATCTCTCTCCCATAATGACTCTGTGCACACTTGTCCTCACCAGACCTGCAATCTGAGTAGTTACATGCTACTTTCTCAAGGCTGTCAACACATTTGAAGGCATCATCTAGACACTCCTCAAATGTTCCCAGATACAGACACTTGTGGCTTGCCTTGAAATCCTTTTGGATAAACCACAGACACTTGAGCCTGGGGTTACTGCTTGAAACATGCATGACAAATCTGTTGTTTACTTCTACCTGATTGCAATTCAACTTAAAGAAACAACCCACAAACCAAAGTCAAACCACCAGAACCTTCAGATCTGAAAGGCTAAGGGTTATTTAGTTTTATTTAGTGGCTGGAAGGGTGACACCTCTCAAAGCCTTGTCCAGGCAGGGCCCTACTTAGTGTCTGTCTGGAGAAGCAGAGGGGCAGTGCTGCAGTGCGAGGGGACTCATGCCTTTCAAAGAAGAATCCTTACAGTCATCTTTTTGGATTACCTGCCCCTGCCTGATTCATGAGAAAGAGCCTGAATAAGAAACAAAATTGGGAGAATCCCGAGTGTTTCCTCTAAACACGGGGGTGCTTTTTAAACACAAAAATCCTGGTATTACTACAGAACTACAGTGTTGCACTTCCGTGGCTAGTTTCACTAGGTGAAGTTCTTAAATTTCCTATTTAAAAATACTTTCAAAAGCTTGCAAGATTTCTTATTTTAAAACTTGTAGGTGAAGAGTCATCTTTGTTCAACAATTTTGATCCCTTTCACTGTTTCAGTGCTGCTGTAGACATTTGTGTGTGGGAGTAACTTAAAATTTTTTAGGTATATGAATATGCCTACTGAAGTTGGTAGTACTTAAAATTGCACATGTTTGCAGGTTTTGACTTCTAAACTTCAGCACAGAAAAGATTTTCTGAGCAAAAATTTTATTCTGTAAGCATTATCTCATGTTTTTCTCCACTTAAAAATTGGAGTCCACTGGAAAATCTGCTGACAGGTTTATGAACAAACCAAAGCCTTTTCTGGTGTGCTAGGTCTGGGAATGTTCATGTACCTGTGTCAGCGAGACCTTTCTCTAGTGATGAGCAGGCGACAAGCCTCCTTGCAGAGATGAGTGTTCTGGATAAATCTAAAACTCTCAGTCCAGAAAACACTATGAACAGTATAATCCCTTTATGTTTTTCAAAATAGGTAAATGAATGAATTTTAACATTGTACTTTGCCTCTGAAGCAAGCAGTTCAGTCATTTTAATTATGATGTTATCACCTGTGTGCATCCAGTAAGGTACTGGGTACACTGTAGTTGTACTAGAGCTTCAGGACAAAAGCTTGTAAATAAAACTGGCAAAAAAATCATGGAGAACTTCAAGGAATCAGGCAGAACAAATGTTCTTGCATAACGAAAGTAATTGATAAAATTAATAGAGGATTATTAATAGAATTACCTTACTAATGCTAAACAGTTTGTTATTCTTTCTCTGCATAGGGAATATTTGTCTAGAGACTTTTCTTTGAGAGTTTGTTTTCTCTGTCATTATGTTACATATATCTAGGAAAAAAATGCGATGAAAAAGTAACAAGTTGAAATAGAACTTTGTAGAATTTGATTGCAAATGGCTGCAGTTCTCTGGGAGGATATAAGCATCTTTTTCAGGGTACTGCATCAGCTTTGGTTGTCCTGGCAGTTTTCCCTGAAGGGGAGTGTTCGCTGGGAGCATGTAGGATGAAGTGCCCACAAACAAGGCCAGATCTCATCGACTGTGCTGAGCTGAGATTGTGAAGACTGCCCAGGCAAAGGAAGCAGGCTGGGAATACTCTGGTTGCTAGCAAGAGTCTAATTCATTCACCTCCTCCTCCCCTCCACCCCTAACATTTTAGGGTGCACAAGGTCTAAATTTCCGGGAAAAAAAAAATTTGTCATGCATTATAAAGTCAGATAATATAGTGTGTAGGTCTGGAACTGCTTCTGTTACTTGACAGTGGTGAAGTAATAGCACCGTTGTTTGTTTTAGAAGAGATTGTCTTAAGGTGAAGAAAAAGTTACCAGAAGGCTGAACAGCTAATGATTTTGGTATGAGTGCTCTTTGAGTCATTTGTCTTGAAGCAAGATGTTTAGTTTGAACTTTTTAACTTTATAAACTGTATTTCTCTTGAGAAAATAGGAATGAGTGTTAAAATAATCTATAATTTCATTTCAGTTATAACTAAAAATAATAGTCAAAATTATCAATTTGTCTATGATGTTTTCTTGAAAGTAACTTGTCCAGGTAGCTTTACTGAATTCAATGAAGAAATGAACATTTTGTCTAAGCAGTGATGAAGAGATGATTGCATAATCCAGATGCACCTTATAACATGCGTAATTTCCCATACTAATGTCCTGTTGGACAGTCTTACTAGTTTGAGGGTCAAAACATATAGTTATATAGATACTACTGAGTCTGCATAAAAGACTTCTTTTTATTTAAAGATTTGAGGTTTGGGTGTGGTTTTCTTTCCCCACGGACCTTCATGGTGTCAGAGTTGTTAATGTACTGTCAGAGTGGACTCTTTTCTGCTACTTCTGCAGTACTGCCCGTGATGGAATGAAAGAAGAGTAGAGCTCTCACTAATTGTATATCTTAGATGCTTCTACATAATTGATACCTAAAATAAACTTAATTTTTTTTAAAGTACAACTTGGTCATCATAAACTCAAATGTCCTTCTGTACACAAATAATTTTGTCATTCTTATTTATTCATTCCTAAAGCTGTTTGGTTTGCCAAAGCTAACCAAAATCTCTCTAGGTAAAAATGAAGACCTAGAAGACCCCAAATCTGCATCAGTTTTAAAGAGAACATGTGCTTATTATCTTTATAAATTTTAAACATATTCTGTGGATTTTTGAGTTTGTGTTTGCTTGAGTGCATATCTTTTGTGCTATGATCTTTTGAAGGATCTCCTGCCAAGGAGTATTTAGAGAAACTTCATATGGTTATGGAAACAATTTCCTTCTTCAGTCTGTACTGAATTATTTTTCTAGCTGTGGACATGTCTTATCTCTGGATAAGATAACAATTTATGCTATATGGGGTGGTTAGCTCTCTTGTGGCACTTCATTAGCTGTGATATGTTAATCCTTTGGTTTGGCAATTTTAGCTCTCTTAATTCTTTTGCTTCTGACTTACATACTATGTGCAGTTTTGGTTTGCAACTGGTTTCATACAGCTGTTGAAGGGAATCACATCAGAATGTCAAAAGAAGCAGTGTTGCCTTAATATCTGGTGGGGTTTCTCCCCACCATAAGACAGGAGAGTTTGGGGATCACTTTATCCAGCTCACATGGGATTTGGAAGTCTTAATTTCAAATTTCATCAGTTGTTTGTGTTAGAGATTGAAAACTGGAGAAAGTGCTCAGGTCAAGTAAAGGAATCAATAAAAATGTGGCAAGGTGGTGTTTTTTAATTAGCATATTTCCAGTGGACATGGTGAAGATCAAGACACTTCTCAACAGGATGTTCAGCATGTGCAGGGCACTAACAAATATCCTTCATTTTGCTGACCACAAATATGATTATCTCGAGGCATGTGAAGGACTCCTATTGGCTTCATTCTACTATATATTTCAGTAGAAATAGCATGTATAAAAAATTGAACAAGATTTGTGCAAGAAGCACCACGTGGTTCATTCTTCAAGGCCTGCGTTGGTTCCACGGGACATGAGGGGTAGGAGACAGTCTTAGGTGCAGATGAAATTGGTCACTGACTTAATTTGATGTAGCTTTGTAC
Source organism: Cinnycerthia olivascens (assembly GCA_035048155.1). Lineage (NCBI taxonomy): Eukaryota > Metazoa > Chordata > Aves > Passeriformes > Certhiidae > Cinnycerthia > Cinnycerthia olivascens. Next base: position 30,002,272 of record JAWWMU010000153.1, read on the forward strand.
TTTTGTTATGATACAAAGAAATCAGGTGTGTTACTTGAAGAAAGATACGCTAGAATAGTACACAGTATACATACTCACTGTGTAGGGCCTGTGACCCAATTTAATGATGAATTTAATGATGCAAAAATTTACTTACTTGTGTTAAAGAAACAGCTGACAAAACATTGTCATGTAACTGAGATGTAAGTGCTTAAATTGACTTGTATAAAATTACTAGATATTGTGTGTTTGCACTGAGGTTTTGACACTTGTCTTGTTCCAAAAAAACTAAAGGAGGAAGTAGAGCGGGTGTTGCAAAATGGAGATGCAAAGAAGACCCTTTATTGTACTCAAGCAGCCATGTAATGTGACTGATAGGGTCTTCAGAGGTGATGCCCATTATTTTTTCATGTGTATGTCTGTTTTTCTTGGCTAATGAAGCATCACATCCAGTGTTTGTTTGTGTGTCATAGATATGTAGCTACGCTTATAATTCATTTGTCAATTCTGTTTTCTAATTAAAGTAGAAAGTGAAAAATCCCATACTCTAAGAAACATAACTTCTGTAAGTCACAGGCCTCGTGATTCCACATGGAGTGGTCCTTGATCACTACCGATAACTTCTATATTTGTCATTTGACTGAAGGAGAACCAGCATAGTCTTCGAGCCACCAATTCAGTATCCCAGTCACTCTGCACAGGCCTTTGACACGAGTGCTATGGTGGCTTTTTTCAAGTGCAGAAATTCATCCATAAAGGTAAAATGCACAATAGTGTCTACAGGTGATGTTTCTCTTCAGGCTTCTCATTTATTTTTCTCTTTCTCTGTCTCCTAAGCCTGATAAAGCAACAACCTGTCTGACCAAAATAAAATAACAGATAAGAAAAGAAAAATATGAATTAAAAAAAATTGTATTGTGGCAATTTTGTAGATTTTCATGGCAAACCAGTGGTTATGTGTTTCACTCTATAGACAGCTATTAAAATGATATGATCCTTCATCATAAATTTTTGTTGAGTTTTATGTAAGAATACATTATTGGTATTCACCTAAAAAGTGGATTGTATGTGGAGAAGAAAGTGCACTAGTACTGGAATTGCCTCTTCAGATGAGTGACTGTCCTCCCATTGCCTACACAGTACTGTTGTGGCCCACTAAGTTGACACAACACGAGAACTGAAACTTGAAGCACGGTGTGGCAACGTGCAGCAAAACGTTGCAAGTTTTGATGATGCTGTTTATGAAAACAGTGTTTTGAAGTAACAAAACTAGAACCTTCATTAGACTGGACAGAACTCATGACTGGCTGCCCAGTCCTGGTCCTCAGCCAGTAGGGCTTCCCCAGAGTTCTGCTGAATCCCTAGCAAGCAAGGTTTCTGTGCAAGCCCTGAGGCTTTTTTCTTTTGTCCTCTACTGATGTTAGTCTGCTCTCTGCAGTATAAGACAAAAAGTTTTTATATGGAAATACATGGAAATAATTATAAAGATTGTTAAGGGTACAAATCTACTAATTTCCACAGAAACTTTAACAGCTTTTCGTGTTCTCCTGTAATTTATATCCTGTGATGCATCTTTAGAGGTAGAATAGGTTAAGGAAATTAATCTGAAGGAGGTGACTTTTTCTTTTGCTGTCTGATTCATACACATTGTGTAGGAAGCGTAGGGTAAGACAAATAATATTTTTCTGAGTAATTATATTAATTTTTCAGTTGGAATGAATCTTGAAAAGCAGATGCTTTACTTGAGGATGATCTTCTGTAGTGAATGTTTTTCTAAATACAAAGGATCATTTGTGCAATCAAGTTTTCAGCTTGGAGTTGTGCAGTACTGTAAGGCTCATTTGGTCCTGAGAATAATTTGCTGTAATAAACAGCACAAGCTGTTAAGTCCTGCTGAAGGTGTGCATTTGGGAGAATAATCTGGGCTGGTTGAATCTTGTTTGCAATAAGAAACTGCACCCATTCATAGGTTTCCTGAAGGACATGCTTACCTTGATAAGCTTTTTCATGAGTATATCTTATTCCTCATTTCTTTGGCAGCCCTTGTATGTGAAAGGGAGCTTTGTCCCTCCAACACACACGTTATTCTGCCTTCTCTGAACCTGGATGAGAAGACATTCTTTCCTTCTACGAGTGTGTGCGGAAAGCAGGAGAAATTTGTGTTGGGGTTTTCTGCAACTATACACAGCGCAGGAGGCCAAAGGATAATCAGGGCTCTGTCCTGCAGTCCAGCCTGGCTCACCAGTCCCGTTTGACCTCCTCCCTCCCGGTTATACACACCTTCCTTCCTTCCCTTTTTTTTTTTTTCTTTTTTCTCTTTTCTTTTCACGCTGCAGAGGTTGAAGTGCCAGACCCTGCGAACTGATAAGATAAGAACCACATGGTGCATGCCATAAGCCAAGGGTCCCCACTGGGTCCACTGACGCACGCAGTCCTCCCCTGATGTCAAACAGCTGATAAGTAGCACCTTGGCTCCAATCCCAAACCTCTGTGCCAAGAGAGGAAAAAAAAAGCCCTTTGTCTGGAAAAGGCAGCTCTGTTGAGATATTTTTTTAACATCTTGCTGCTTTTCTTGAATTCAGGCCAGAGTTCTGTCTGTTTAAACTATTTAGTATTATTCCTGAATTGTTTGGCAAGAATAGATGTCCGCTCAAAAACGTGTGTTTAATTCATCATGCACAATGTATATTTGACTGTACTTGCAGCATCAGACACACAATACAGCGTGCAGTGTTTATAAAGCATGAGAGCCAAGCCCACACTACAGTGCTGTTTAAAGCTATACAAAGCTTAATTTTCAAGGATCTAGTATCTGATCATGAAGCAAAGCAACAGCAAAATATTACAGATTTAAGACTACAATAATGATTGAAAAAAATGGGTTGGTTGTCAGAAAGCTTTCTTAATAAACATAGAACAGTACTCTTTGAAGTCCTTGAACTTCGATTGGTTTTGTTCATCTATGTAGTTCTTATTGCATGATTTTCTGTATTAAACTGTAGGTTTAGTGCTTCGGATTTTGAAAGATATGCACTTGCTTTAGAAGGATTACATTTTCTGCTAATTTTTCTTAACTAAATAACTTTGTGCCAAATCTTGCAGGATGCTAAAACTTTTAGAAATAATATGAGGTCATGAACTTACATGACTTCAAAGCTTTATGTGCAATGTTTTTAAGATAAAAGATTGAATGTGTTTCATGGTCATGTGCTTATTTTTGTGTATTTATTTAAGCCTGTTGTTTGCAAATCTATGCAGATGTTTCAAAATTTGTGTTGCTATTTGGAATTTCTTGATGTGTGTCCAGTTTTTCTAACTTTAGTGTTCTTGTGGATGTATTTATAGGAATATATATTTTAATTTCACACTGCTGTAAAGCCAAATCCAAAACAGGCATGCCAAGATAACCCAATTAATCAGAGGTGTCAAGGACCTGAGTAACTACTGCAGTGGCTACTGTTGTGGAAGCCCTCCCAAGGCTGCTAGCCTTTGAAGTGTTGCTGCTGTAATGAAGTGGTGGCAGGATGGCACTGACATGGTTATCCTGGGCTAATAATTCAAATCATTATCCAAAGCTTTTAGGGAAGCTACTTGGTTTTGGGAAATACCTCATAAGTCTTTTGGAGGTCTACTTTTAATGCTACCTGAACCAAAGGAGATATGTCTGTGTGTTATGAAGCACAAGGGTGATGCTAAATTTAATGTGTCATTTTTAGTGATGATAAAGTGAACATCAGTGTATGTATTATATGTCCCTTCTTACATGTGTTACTAAAATATTTAGACTCACTTTGGGCTACTTTGTGTATGAAGCCATATATCTTACTTGTCACCATTTGCAGAATTTCATCCATTTATCACAGGAGCAAAAGTTAGTGTGTGTGTATCTGTAAATGTTTAAAATGCCAAACATGAAGGTCTACTGCAAAACAGCATTTCACACTTGGATAGGATTAGGCTAATGCTCAGTGCTGCTCAAAGTACTGTTTTGGGTGTCTGAAAGTGTAATTTCTCTTGGGACTGATACTCTGCTAAATTCAGCTGGATTTCCAGTCAGGAAGAGCTTGCAGAATTTGTGCCTGAGTGACTCTGGGTTGGCTTGGATGCACAGCATCCAGTGTTCAGGGCCAGGTTGGATGGTGCTTTGAGCAAACTGGTCTGGTGGAAGGTGTCCCTGCCTGTGGCAGGGGAGTTGGAACTCCATGATCTTTAACCTCCTTCTAACCCAAACCATTCAATAAATGTTAAAGACTGTGCTGCTTCTCAAGTATGTAATTGTTTTAAGATGATACCAAAATCATCCTGAAGTTATCCATTATGTACTTTTTGACTGCATAAGGAGTCAGAATGAACAGAGTGTGGTTTAAATTAAGTACAACTCTGACATTTCAGGAAATTATTACTCAAAACAAATGATGCAGTGAATTTCATTAGTGCATCGTGCTTTTCTACCATATGATAGTGAGTTTTGTTTTCTGATTGTATGGACGGGTTTTTCTTGACTCTCTTCCCATTCTTAGTCTGGTTATTGTATACTTAATTCTCAAGATGAAGTCTACAAAAAGTACTTTGTGACTCTTCATAGAAAAGAGAGGTATTCCTATAGTTCTCTACTGCTGGTTTCTAGAGACCATATCCACTCTAGAATGTTTTTAAAAAGAATATATTATGAAACATGACTTAAAAAGCTAGTGTTCAGTTAACAATTAACAACAAAAATACAATAAAAAGAGATCCAGATATTGTACACATACCGGTATAGTTTCAAAATTATTGCATTTACAAAAAGCTTTTGTATGAAAAATCTTTGTTTATATTTTGTATGAAAAAATCTTTGTTTATACTTTGCAAGAGAAACTACAGATAGATACTGTATTTAATAAAGGCCAAATTTCATCATCTGGCTTTAGCAGAATGATGTTTCACCCTAGGGATTCAAGAATAATTTTCCCCAGATAATTTTAGAAAGAATTGCAATTATTATTTTGAAGTCAAAAACATCTTTCAAATCCTCAGTGGAAGCTATCATACATAGTATTAATTTCCTATGTAATGTGACTCTAAATAGTTTATACTCATGAAATGTTAATGTTTATAAAATACAAAATAGCTTAAATTTTCATTTTATCAGTTAGCATCACTTTAATAATATCATGAAAAGATAATTGTGCTTTAATGTGAGTAATTGTATAATTTTTGTCCTTTAGCAATTTGGAGGCTGAAATGGATTTCATTATAGACAGCAGCATGATCTCACTGTCTTTAAGGAAAGCACCAGGCTGTGTATGCTTCTTTTGCTACAATGGTTTTTGTACTGCTTATATTAGTTAAAATTAATGAAATAATCTCCTTCTGAGTAAAATAAACTTTAAAACAGATGCTGAATCTTACTGATCAAACCCCTTTTACAATAACTCAGCTTTTTATTTTAAAAAACAAGTTTTTGTGTGAAGAGTAGTCTAGCATATATTTGTGAAATTCTAGATGTTTTAAAATCTGTACACAGGACATACAACATACATGAGAGGAGGAGGATGAAGGCTATGTAATGCAGAGAAACTGAAAAGCATCATTTAATGAAATAATCAGAAATGGTGAAATGAGTTATAGCTTGTGTGAAACAACCCCCAGGATGATCCCTGAAAAAAGCATAGCTATTTGAGCCACAGGGAAGTTGTAAATGAAGTTGAAATGTGCCCTTAAGGCTGATCTAATGAGTGTAAAATGGTAAGCAATGACTGAACACTTTATACAGCTTTACTAAAAGCTGTGAGTAGGAACATTTCTGGAAGTTAGTTACAGCCTAAGCAGCAGTATTTGATGAAATTCTTCTTCAATTCTTTGTTCAAGGCTTTAGTTCTCTGGGGCTGCCCTCTCCTTTGCAGTCAGTATGGGGTTTTGGTTGCCTGCTGCTGTTTTTTTTCCCCAGACCCAGAGGTGTGCTTGCACCATGCCTGGTTGTGCTGTGTTGCTGTCCGGGGCAGAGCAGAACTGCTTTCTGCCAGGCAGTAAGTTTGCAGTGTGGCAGCACTGCTTGGGAAAGGGATGTGCATTTTCCCTCCAGGCCCTTTTGTTCTTCTGCTGTGCCTCGGAGAGCCTGGTCTCATCTCTTGGTGAGACCAATAGCAGGTGTTCATCATTAATGTGACTTGTATGTGGTATTGGTTTCTAATGGTAAACTGAATATTTCTTGTGCTTTTTTAATCTCCTCCTTCCTACTCTCGCACTACTTCAGGCTTTTCTGCTTCTTGGTTTGGGAGCTGCTGTAGTGAGCTGTAGAACTCTATCTCAACTTTAATGCTGTTCTGTGTATTAGCACAGATAAAACAGGGAGCTCTTGCAGAAATAATGCTGAGATTACAAAGTGAACCATGTTACTCAAAGAATAATTTTCTCTTGAACTTAATGGCACATATGAGCCTCTTCTAGGGCTTTGTTTATCTCACGTCTTTCATGGAAGATGGTGTTAAACATGACTGTACGTGTGCAAAAATCGGTGGATTTTTGCCAGGAGGCAAGAGAGGAGCTGCAAAGAGTATATGAACATAAAATCTTGATAAACTGGGGTAGTTACCTGTAATGAACCAAATAAAGAATGATAAACAATGCTGAATGCAACATATGTAAATGTCAAATCAGAAATAGGTAGGTATAAGTAATGTAAAATCAGATATGGGGATAGTAGTGGGTAGCAAAATGAGTAAGTCAAAATATGGCACAAGTCTTCATAACAGAAATATTACAGTTGAAATGGGGAAAGGCAACTTCCCTCTCCTCACCACTGGTGAGGATGTAGCTAAAATAACACGTGTTGAAAGGCAAGTCTCTGTGGTACCAATGAGTTAGAATCCAGAGGAAAGAAACAAACTTGTAGGAGACTGAGAAAACATAATAAATTTTGATCCATCTAAAACAGAGAAGATGGATTGAAGAGAGCAGTGTAGAACATGGGCATCAGTTTGAGAGAACTTGGTACATGAAGCAAGATGGTTCTTTTCCATAGGAGGTCATGATATTACAAGAGAAAACCTCAGAGAGACACTAACTAAATAATAAGTACTTTGACAATTAACCAATATTAGCTGGAATGCTCACTACAACAGACTTTTGGGAAGAGCTTTCAAATGCTATATCTAAGGGGAGTGCACTTAAAAATATTTACTTGTTCTTGTTTCAGATCACAGAAAGAAACTTAAAGATTCTCTCATGTTCTGTTTCTTTGCTTTTTACTGTGTAATTGGGTCCTTTTATTTTTTAATAGCTTCTATCATGTAAATTTGAATGTATAAGGATTTAAATACAGAAGCTTTGTAATAGTGAAAATTACACTTTACTTTGTTTATGCTAATTAAAAAAAAAGATAACAGACAATTTGAGTGGCTTGCATTTAAGCCCTTTAGTCTTTCCCCTGAATCTTGGCAGCAATTAGGAAAATGCGAGATTTGAGACTTTAGAAATCTTCTCCTGTGTTCTCTTTCACAGAGAACAATAGTTTAAAACTGCCTTTTGCAGCTCTTTTATTTCTTCCAAAACATAATTTGATATGAGAACACTATGCTGTTAAATTCATGTAATTAAGCAGTTTTGTTTGCTTTTACTTTCTGCTCTTTATAAAGTGTCTTCCAAAATCCATTACATGGCACCTATAATCTAGGAGAGGGCGAGAATTTGCACTGTATTTGCTTAAATGTTACCTCAGATAGAAACCTTTTGTTTACAGAGGGGTTAAAACATTCTTGATCTGTATGTAGGCTAAAGACAACTGAAAGGTCAATATCCCTGTCCCCATCTGTAGAAAAATTCAAGAAGACAGGAGGGAGCCAAGACAGAAGAAGCAAAGTGATCTGGCAAAGAGATTAGGTGAATATTTGAGTTTCAGAATATGACAAATTTGATTATGGCAAGCCATAATCTGGAAACCAACATGTAATTTTCAAACTGTTACCCTGACAGTGGCTGTAAGAAGTCTGTGCTGGAGATGGCAGAGGAGGGTGGAGGTGGAGGGAGAAGAGAGGTGATAAAAGCTTAAATAGTACAGCAGCAAAATATAGCCATAGTGTTCAAGTTTTGTGAAAAATCTGTGCATTTAATATGGCATATGGGGAATTAGAGATGTCTGGACAGGAAATAATATAGGTGTGAATAAAGGAGGCCTGACATAAGGGATACTGTAGTGCACATTTGTTGTGCACTATTTTTTTCTACTTTAATACATAATGATGGCTGTAAATGTAAAACACAAGCTTTGGAGAGAACAGGTATGTTTTGGTTATGATCTTGGTGAAAATGGTAGATAGGCCACCAGTGCTTATAATGCAACTGTTCAAAATAATATTCAGCAATTTAGCCAAGGAGTTGATGTTTGCCGGTGGTCAGCGCTCCATGGAGAGCTTAGGCTAAGTTGCGACAGATGAATCACAGAGTGACAGAATATGATGAATTGGAAGGGACTCCCAAGGATTATCAAGCCCAATTTCTGGCCCTTCACAGGACCATCCCCAGAAGTTACAGTACGTGTCTCAGAGTATTGTCCAAATGTTTCTTGAACTCTGTCAGACTGGTGCTGAGACCACTTCCCTGAGGAGCCTGTTCCAGTGCACAACCACCCTCAGGGTGAAAAACCTTTGCCTAATATCCAACCTAAACCTGCCCTAACACAGCTTCAGGCCACTCCCTCAGGTCCTGTTACTGTCACCAGTGAGCAGAGATCAGTGCCTGCCCCTCCTCTTGCCCTACTGAGGGAGTTGTAACTGCAGTGAGGTCTCCCCTCAGCCTCCTCTTTTTGAGGCTGAGCAGACCAAGTGAGTTCAGCTGCTCCTCAAGGCCCTTCATCCTTGTTACCTTCCTTTGGACACTCTCTTAGAGCTTAATTTTTTTTTTTTTTTTGCTTTGTGTCACCCAAAGTTGCCCCCAGCCCTTGAGGTGAGGCCACCCCAGTGCAGAGCAGAGGGGACAATCCCCTCCCTTGCCCTGCTGGCCATGCTG
>JAWWMU010000153.1:30014240-30088651 GCA_035048155.1 Cinnycerthia olivascens
TGTGGGCCCTAAAGTATAATTTTACCCAGTGTTATTTATAGCTTCATAGAGTTCAATTATAGGAAATGTGAGAGGACAAAAATTTAAGAGCTAGTTATTTTTTATGGCAAGATTCGTGTTTAAAGAGTGACATTAAAGAGCATACAAACCTCTGCATTACTGTTTTTTTTCCGATCTTCAGAGGCATTCTGTTTTTTGCAAATAAAAGCTGAGGATGCTTTGAAGATTCTGCCTGTAATAATCCAGCCATTACACTGCTCTTAATTTCAGTATCATTGTTCTGAACCAGAAAACAACATCCAGCATCAAGGCACTATGACATTGGCTTGTTTTCTTGTGAGTGCATGTGGTGCATCTGTAATTTTTTCTTTTAATTAGTCAGTACATTTTTTTCTCATGATGCTACTTTAAGGAAACCAAGACATATGAAAGCAAGGCAAAATCAGTGCTATATTGGGCATAAGAGTAGTGTGTATCTTTTGGTGCTGTTCCTTCACTCTTCTAATAGGTGGAAAGAAAAATTTCACTTATTATGACCCAACAAAATTGCTGCTCTTCTGGGTGAGGTTCCTCCTCTGAGCAAAAAAGCCAGTACCGTGTTTTAGTATAATGAATTCAGCTGTTCATCTGCTTCCTGATGCTCCTCGAGGCACGTTGTATATGTGCCTACTACTTCAACTCCAACACTTCTCTGATATGGGAACTCTTCTAATTGTTCATTCACTTGTCATAATTTGGCCATCTTGTGATGACCATACTAGTATGTGTTGTGCTTATGTACTACATTATAACCATAGCTGTAATATTTTAGCTAATATATTTGCTTAATAATGCAAATGAAATAACCTTTATGCATTTTTGTAGACTAAACAGATAAATCTCTAAAATTCTTAAATGCTATATTAGTTTGGCAAGTGTAATTATATATCCTGAGTAGTAGGGGGAGGTTATGATAGATTTCTATCAATTTAATTAAAGCTCCATCAAGGGAATAGTTGTTCTAGCATGTGTGTGGAGTGAGTGCACACTAGATCTTTGTACAGGAACTTTTTGAAGTAGTGGCCTTCTACAGTGGATTTCTCTTTTTGTGGGTGGTGAAGGGGATTCCTAGGTCCTGATAACAAAGTAGCACAGGGGTATTTTATCTCTGCATTTGCTATCTTTATCATTGTAACTGCAGAATATCTTTCCATCGTGGGCATCACATTTCTCTTATGGAAGTGGAAAGCATAAGTCCTTAACTTGATAAAACAGTTTAGTGGCATTTGATTCTACATGTTAGAAGCAAAACCTGGTAAAAAAATGTACATGTGGATGGATGTGAGTTGTTCTAGAAGATGTACTTAAACCAAAGCAAAACATCCCCTTATTGTTATCATTCATGTGTGTTGTAGAGTAAAATTTCACTGTGTGGGAACCAGAAGAAAAAATTTGGATCAGGCTGTACCCCTGCTGCCAGCTGAATGCTGTGGTCCCTGTACTGGAATATTGCTCATTCTGCTTCTGGCTTCATCACTTCTCAGTATCTGTAACACCTGTGACCTGTTGGAGACGCTTCCCTCCCTCCTTTGCCAGCCTCCAGCCAGAGCTCCTTGCTGCCTGCGGGCTAAGGCACTCTGCAGGGATTTGAAAGTTGTTGGTTCAAAGAACTTGGGCCGTGGAGGGTAACATAGTGCACATTTTACCTCCTTTGCAGGTGTTCCTGCCACTGGGCAGTTGTATAAAATAGCGTATTTGGAGGTTCCTTTTGTCCTGTGTTAGCAATATAATGATCACATCCAGGGTTACAAACTCTCCTGGATGTTTAGGCACCTCTTTGCACCCCTCTGGTCACAGAAGCAATGACAGTGTACCCTGAGATTTTTTCCTGCTGTTTCTTTGATTTAGAGGAAATTGAGATAGTTCAGAATATGCTGTAGAGGCATTCTGTGAACATGAAGGAAAGTGAAGCCCAAATGTGTTTTTCCTGAATACCAGAGGAGAAAATTTCTTTCTCAGTTTGAATAGCAGGAGAGATGCTCGTCCCATCTTTAGGCACTCCCAGATAAATCTCAAGGAGTCTCAAAGCAGTTGATCTCTCATCAAGGGTTTTTATTATTTGGGTTTTTTTTTTTTAATGAGGGGATGACAAACCAGAAGCTCATTAAGTTGCGATGCTGAATGTATGACAACTTGAAATAATGAACTATTGGCCATTATTCTCTTGAATTGTCTTTTAAAGTCAAATACATGACACATCATGTCAGGGGAAAGCAGAATATCACTCTAACTTAGATTTATGGCTTTTGCTTAATTAAAATTTTTCTGATGGAGAGCAACTGATTCTTTTGGATTTTGCCTTTCTGTGAAAGGAGTATGCTATGTGTATATTTTATGAATGTTTAGAACATATTTTCTCTGGGATAAAGAAAATGCTGATGGATATAATAGATTTCTAAAGAAGGCATTTCAAATTCTTATTATCATCTACCATAAAAAAACCCAACTAATCAAATTCCCCACATACCCCAAAACTCTACCAAGCTCCAGATATTTCATTCACCTTTTGTAGTAATTCTAAGTTTGGAAAGTATCCTCTACATTTTTTATAGTTGACATAATGTTGATACTCTTTGTCAGAACCCTTGACCATCAAAATGAATTTGACATTAATTGGAGAGTTCCAATAAATACAATTTGCTAATTTCCTTAACTGTTCCAAAAAATTACCCTATGCTTTTTCACTTCTATGCTTAATTGCAAAAGTAAAGCAACAGAATTAATGTTAACTAGCAGGTATTGAACTTTAATAAAGAATTTAAAGAAGGATATAATTTTCCATAAAGTAAATTATTTTTATATCAGTAAACCCATTGGTTTCTCATGTGTTGCATGGGATATTTGGGATTTAGTCTTCCAAAGAAGTTCTTATGGGCAGGTTTGGGGGGTTTTTTTGGTATTATACTGTTCTTTTGCTGAAGAAAAGCTGCAACTGTTAATCCAGTTTTCTAATATTTTTATTTTTAAACTGTGTTTTTTACCTACGTTTAGCCTGGTTCTTTAAAAGATCCTAATTAAACCCAAGTGCTCAGTGAGGGATGGTTGGGCAGAAAGCTGTTTTTGAATAGCGGTTTTGACTCCACTTTGTGTCTCTTTAGTGGTATTTCAGATTGATTAGGTAGCCTTCTTGGGTTGAAAAACTGCTTGATTTCACAGTATTTCTTTTTTTTTTTTTTTGCCTGACTCTGAGGAAACTCCTGTTACTTGTAATGTATTTTCCTTATTGGATTGCCAGCTAAATCAATTAGTAAGATTTAGCTCATTCCAGTGCTTTCCTTTCCAGGAGAGTTAGAGAAATAAGCACATGTCTGCATATTGCATAATAGTGCAGTTTTGAGTGGCCTAGAGATGTGGGCTCTCACCACTCACTTGTACGTTCTGGAAAGTGCAGCTTTGTTGAAATAAATGTACAAACATGTTATTTTGAATAGATTAGGATGAAATAATTCAGTTTACGTTCTTCAGAATTCTAAAGAAAATAATAGAAGTACAAAATAGTAAAATAAAAAAACAAACAAATATGTCCCCAGTTATCTTTTTAATGCTGGTTACAAATAAAACCAAATTTCAGAATATTGGAATAATTATGTTTGTTGGGAAATTTTACTTTCCCACTTCTAAGAAACTAATTCATTAGATTTGGATATTTTTACGAAGTACTTGTTTATTGAATCTGAAAAGTGTGCTAGCTGATTTTTCTAGACATTATGTACTTGCAAATTACTGTAGCTACATGGCCTCTCAAATGGCATGCATTCATTCTTCCACATTTTAGGCTGTAATCCCCAGTCACAATAGAGCAGAGGAGGTTATCAGTGTTGCTGTGTGAGGAGCTCTGCCTTCCTTCAGCTTGGTCTGCCTAACCCTATCCTCATACTTGTTGCTCTTTGCTACAACATGAAGGTTCACACTGGTAGACAGGATAACTTGATTTTGGCGAAAGCTGTCAGTTTTTGTTTAGGGTTGGTTTATTTTTTTTTTTCTTTGGTTGGTTGGTTTTGTTGTTTTTGTTTTGTTTTGTTTTTTTTTTTTCTGGTTAATTTTGTACTAGTTTGGTTAGTCATTCCTTTACCTCTTGAATAGTCTTTGTACTCTCTGACCCATGTTTTATCCTCCTGCCTCTAAAGTTTTTTTTTTCTCTGCATTTTCTTTGTGTTTCTCCCAGCTTTACTCTGTCCATTTATCCATGGTGAAAATGTAGCCATATTTGTAGCCCTGTGACCTTTTCCTGCTGGTAATATAGCCAGTATTTCTTGAGCCTTTGTATCACATGAGATGATGACTGTGCCTAAAGAATTTGATGCATTTTTAATTACTCTTTGCTTCCCTCTTTGTTCCTTTTACTAATCTCTGCACCACCCCCACTCCCCAATTAAAAATCCATACATATTACAGTTTCCTCAACTGCTGTCATACTGAGTGTGCTCAACTTATGAAAATATTTGGTGTCTATTGACTTTGAAATGTTTGGATTTCTTACAGCAAATTAAGAGTATGTGTGTCACACTTGCTTAAAGAGAAGCATTGCAGGATTGCTTGCTTGCTGGAAAGGGAAACTTGGATGAGTTTCACTATCAGGTACTTTTGTTAGCTCATGTAGTAACGTGAACAGTGCCAACACTTAAATCCTCAGGACTGCTGTTCACAAAATTACTAAGCCATTAGTCTGCATAATAATGTGACAGTGATAGTAAAGGAGAAAGAGTAATGTACTGGTGTTTATGACTGCATTTTGTCATTGATACCATATCCTTGTGAGACCTCCTGCTGCCATTTTTCTTGCAGAGCAACATGGAGTCGTTTTTTAGTTATTTTGGGTGCACTGGATTTTCTCCAGATCTTTCATGTCACTGTCAGTTAAATTGAGTAGTATGAAAATTTATGTTCTCCAGCCTACAGAAGTTGCAGTCTTGGAGGCTTTCCCAGAGTGAATCTGAAAGACTTTAAAAATGTTGATAGCTACCTATTTGTTAAATCCCTTTATTTCATCTAATTTAAAATTCTTGAAGTCCTTTTTCGTTCTTCTCCTATTGGATATTTTATGACACAGATTTTAACTGGCTAATTTTGGCAGTGGATCCGTCTGTGTTATCAACATGATTTTTTAGGTATGGCTTTAGTTTTTTGGTTGGTTTTTTGTTTTTTTTTTGTGATTATGTGATACTGTAAGAGACCTATTCTTGAGAACCATTGATTTGGTAAGCGAGCTGGACTGAAATCAGAATCTCAGCTATCAGTACTGTAACACATTAAAGTGAAAGTTTATGACCAACCCTGTGGAAATGTGCCGCAATTTCATGTGTTATAGTGTCTGTCTTATATGGGCATATTTATAGTTTTAAAGTGTTTATCATAGTTTTAAAGTGTTTATCAGAATGTAGTTGAAGGACAAGTTCCAATAGGCTTTAGGCAAATGAGGCTGTTACAAAGCAATTAGTAGAAGCAATTCTACCAGAATTTTTTTCATCATATAGTACTTTATCATCTTTGCCTATAAAAAGTTTGTATAAATTGTTGTAGCAAAGGCACAGTGCAGGGTATGCATCCTGTGAATATGGGAATTTTTTAAAAACATATTTCCTGAGTCTTATACAAATACATGCTCTCCGTTGTCATCTCACCTGTTTTCCTTTCGCTTCTACTCTTTCCCAACTCTTCTCCCCCCTTCCCCATTCCTTTCTCTAAGGGTGCTTTTTGGAGGTGAACACGTGTTTGTGAGCTAACACTGTCTCCAAAACAAACAAAAGAGGGTGGGGAGATGATGGAGGGGAGGAGGACAGGGAAAAGATGCAGCTGCTCATTTTTAATTTTTGAAACTAGCCTTGAATTCCTGCCATTTGCTTAAGCTTTTTAATAAAAAATAGAGGCATGACTGAAACACTGTGTCTTTGTTCTACTGTGGTTGCCAAAAAGAAATTCTTAAAATAGTAACAAATAGATTATTTGAATTCTTGTCTAAAATAGTATCGATGGGAGATGTTTTGCCAGATGAGATTGCATGCATAGAGCATTGCCACAGCAATGAAAGCTTTTGGAAAAGCAGCCAACGCCATATGTTGTTTTTTTATTCTGTGTTGCCAACATCCAAGTCAGTAGAAGGTATTTTCATTTATTTCACCTGCCAGGAAGTAGAAATCCCTATAGCATCTCTTCCTGTAAATCTATTGAATGTGCTCAAGCTGTGGGCCCTCAAAGAAAGGAGGCCAGCAGCATCCCAGCACTTGGAGGAGCATTGCCAGCAGATTGAAGGGTGATCCTGCCCATCTACCCAGCCCTGGGGAGACACATCTTGAGTTCTGGGCCCAGTTTTGTACTCCCCAGTGCAAGAGACACGTGGATATAGTCGAGTGAGTCCAGCAAAGGGCCGTCAAGATGATTGGGACTGGACTATTCAGCCTGAAGAAAAGAAAGACTCGGGGTTTCTTACCTGTTTGTATAAGTACCTTATGGAGGGGGAAGTAAACCAGAGGGACACGGTTCGTGTTCTTCTTGGCTGTTCCCAGCAAAAGGACAAAATGCATTGGATGCAAACTGAAACACAGGGATTTCTACCTGAACACAGAAAAACACCTGAACGCTGGCACAGACTGCACAGAGAGGGTGTGGAGTCTCTTTCCATCCTTGGAGATCCTCAGAACTGGCAGACCCTGAGAAACCCACTGCATCTTGAGCAGAGGGTCTCTTTGGTGGCAATCTCTAGAGGTGCCTGCCACGCTCAGTGATTGTGCAATTCTTGTGTGCCTCTGCTTTGGTGTCTAGCTGAAAAACTGGAGTATGTCAGATACCACTAAACAAATTGTATACTCTCATGTATTTTCTGAGTTGGTATTATTACTGAAACAATGCCATTAACACTTATTAAAGAAAAAATTGTGGTTGAGGAACAAAGCTTGAAACGATGTGTGGAATGAGACATGTTTGGGGCTTTGTTGCACAACCCTTCACATGTTAGTGAGCTTTTACCCACTTAAGTAGTCTCACTGACGTCAATAAGACTACTCCTGTAAATGTTCACCAGTGCAAATAAGGGTTGCACAATGGGTCCTCCTCTGTAATGTACAAGTGTATGTAACACAGTATTTAATTATCACTTCAAACCTCCTTTACTTCAGTAGCATATTTTTTTAAAATATTTCAAATTATACTGCTTTTCCTAGGCTGTACTTTACTGACATAGAGGTATCATTACATCCATCACCATACAATTGAGCAGAGATAGCATCTCTGAAAAATCATCTTTCCTTCTGTTCATTTATACAGCTAAAAAAAAAGCTGACAGAAAAAGAGAAAATAATTCTTTCTTGATAGTGTTTTAAATAAATTGGAGTTTTAAGTTTTTTATGACAGTTTGATGAAATCAGTGCTTTACTTTCAGTGCTTAATTAGTCTGAGGGTAGGCTTTCTATTCCCCACAAAAGAATTAAATAGGATTTTTTTTCATTTTAAATGTCAAAGTTCAACTTTCTATGAAGAGGCATCTTGTATCTATATTTTATAGTAATACAAAATGTAGACTAAAAAGCAGTTTCCAAGATCAATTATGTGACGCCATTTTTTTATTTCAACTCTATTGCTAAAATATCTACTGTGTAGCGCTTTTGCTGGTGTTGAGGGAAGTCTGTGACGTATCCTCTAACATTCAAGTGATAAAGTCGGAGTCTCTGTCATGAAAACTTGATTTTTTGGGAGGTCTTTAGAAGCTTTTATATTTTAGAAATTCTTTTCTTGCTTTAGGTATTGAATTTTTTTTCAAGGTGCTTGAATTAGATTAGAGAGTTTTCTGGAACTACTGTAGGAATAGTTGAATATTTGCATGTGGGTACTTGGAATTAAATCTCTTTGGAATTGTGATATGTTGTAAGAATACAGTGTTATAATTTAGAAAAATGAGCCTGTTCCACTGTGTAAAGGGGATAGATGTTAATCATTCAGACCAGTGGTGCCTTAACAGAGTTCATCTGTAATGCTGAAAATGCTTTCAAGATAATTTTTAAAGTATGAAAGAAAAAAAATAATTGCTGTAAGTTAAAATAAGAAAAATCGATACTGCAATTAGAATGGGATTTTAACATTTTTATTTATTTGTTAGGTACACATATTTTATACCTATTAGCAACCTGAAGAGACTAAATGGAAAATGCAATAAACTCTTTTATAGCTTACTCTTTTATTTAAAGTGTCTTTTTTTAAAAATGATGTGCACCAGCTCAGCCTTCAATTTGTTAGGTTTGTGTACGTCTAGCAGACAACACCCTTTGTGTTAATCAATAGGTCAGGATCTTGGCAGCACTTTCTCTCTGTCTTTAAACAAATGAACCTGTAAATGTCATGGCCAATCTTTAGAACAAATAAGAATAGTACCTTGCAGCCTGCTTCTTGCATCCCTTCTAAAGTTTTCCATTCAACAACACACCAGGTTTGTGCATAGCAATCTTTTTGGACTTCACTAAAGCTTTGGATACTGTCTCTCACAGGATCCTCCTGGACAAAATGTCCAGCACACAGCTGGATAAACACATCATGGGATGGGTGAGCAACTGGCCCATGGGTCAGGGGGTTACAGGGAATGGGCTGACACTAGACTGGGGACCTGTCACTGGTGGGGTTCCACAGGGTTCCATTTTCAGCCCTGTGCTCTTCAACATCTTCATAAATGACCTGGGTGCAGGACTTGAAGGAGCTACAGAATATGTGCAATTCATCATTTAGACTAATTTGTGTGGTTTTCTAAATGTTTTGTTTCTGTCATGGTGTCTAGAAAAGTGCTGGGCTAACATGGTTTGTTTCTGAAGAGATTCCTTCCCATGAACCAGATGAAACGTTTCTGGATGTGGTTTTGTTATATTTCTTTTATCAGTGCTTTTTAGTGACTGATTTGTCTCGGTTTTGTACCTTCTCATTTTGTGAAGGAAGCTGACTGTGTTTCTCTTTAAGCATTCTAAGACTTTGAGTTTGGAGATGATTAAAAAAGAATGACAAATCCTGATCTGTGGTGCTGCAGTATCACCAAAGTAGAGACTCTCAGGTGTCTAGCGTTGTTACTCAGTATCACATTATTTGACTGTGTGTAGGTGTTGTTTCAGAAGAGTCCTGTGGTGTGTCCTAACATGTCTACTAATCTAAGTGTTAAGATGGAGCGCTCCTTTCAGAAGGAAGACCATTCTCTGTCTCCAATTTCATGAAATAACAGAATGAGGCTTGGCACAGGCACGTGGTATTCCTTGTTTGTGGAAAAAGTTAAGGTGCAGTTTCTAAACAGGATTGCACATTTATGTTGGTAAGTATACTGTAGAGCATTTACAGAAATTTATTCACAAAGTTTGTTTCAAGTAATAAATCAGCAATAAAACACTGGTCCTTAAGGGAATGGGACTACTTTTAATCCAGAAGAGTTCACTCAATAATGGAGCTACTCGAAGATTAGGGGTCAGGTGGGAGGAAGACATTACATCAGCAAGAAGGTATTACTGGAAATAAATCACCTGATCACAAGGGAAGAGCGATGGCATTCTAACCTTGCTTAATCATTAGACTTTAAGTAGTTTAATCTGAAGCTGTATATACTCTTAAAAGAGAATAATTATGTGCATGTTCTGAGGGACTTTACGTTTTTCATAATGAGTTATTAATGTATTTTACTATTTATTTAGTCTTTATTAAGCTATGCATTACTCTTCAGGTATATTTTGGGCAGGAGCAAATTACCCTGGCTCCATGTCTTTCATAAGAGAAAGAAAAAGGCAAATAATTATACTGAGATGTTCCTTATACATCTACAAATACATTTTAACCTACTTCAGTATAATGCTTTACTTATAATTATGTTAATAATTATTTTTATCAGTAACCTTAAGATGATACATAACTCTCTCAAGTAAATGCTTGAAATAATTTGATTACAATTCGCAAGTCCTAGAGCATGTCTGTAGTCCTTTTGTGAGCTTTTTGCAGAGTGTTAATTAAATTTCCAAATTTGGTTCCATCATGCACCTGGAAGGAGAATAAAGCTTTTTACAGACCCCTCGGAGTTATTCCAATGTGCTAATGAGAACTGGAAAAAAAGCTACTCTCCAACCAGGAAAGTAAGGGTTTTAAAAAGCCCCACGCAACAACTAATGGATGATATAACAGCATACATATAGGATTATGCCATTCAGACAACTTGAAGTGTGTTTTGGAACCCCCTGAAAAATGAATATTCAAATTGAGAAGACGTTGACTCCATTAAGCATACAGATAATTCCTATGGAAGGATTATGGGACTTTTAGCTCAAGCTAATGAAAACTGATTTTCATCAGGAGTTTTATATGATTTTTGGCTTTTAAAATTAATACTGAAGCAGTGCTTAGAGCTGCCAGTACTCTGCAATTCCTGATTGCTAGATTTTGGGAGACATAAGCAGCTGAGTATCTGCAGATGTCTAGTGCTCAGGCTTGTAAGATGCTGATAATATCAGAAAAACCACCACGAAAGTTGGTGGAAACTAAAGGCCTTATGTCCATGCCTTGCTCAGCGTCTGACTTGTTCGAGTGCAATCCATGGTTTTTTCATCAGGAATATGGGATTTGAATTACAGGATGCAGGATGCAGTGGTTGTTGATATTCTGAGCACGTTCCAGTTCTGTTTAGCTGAGCTGGTCTTTATTTTCTTTCTCTAAAACTTCTGGCTGAGATGTCACATGGCTACTGCTGTCATTTACATGTATTCAGAGCCTGCAGGTTTACGCAGTTACTGGAGAGTCATGTAAATAAACATTCACCTTTGAATGAAGATTTGAAATGGTTAATAGTAAAATTTATTATCTGTGAAACAAACATAAACCCTTTTAAAATCCCTAAATCAGCAGTGAGGTGTTTTTGGGTACTGCGTTATTGGTTTTCACTGGTGATATGCCAGAGCCACTTACTGGGTTCTTTATAGCAAGCAGGAGGGACTTGGAGGAGGAGGGGCAAAAAAAAGTGACTGGAGCTGCTCACAGACAAGCTTGTGAATTGATTTTTCAAGAAAAAAAGAAATCAAAGAGGTTTTACCATTCTGATTGCTTCGTGTTAGTGATTATACTTTTTGCCAGACCAGTAATGTCAGGTTTCAGAGTGTTTGGGCACTTGGTCACATTACATTCCTGTGTACTTAAATGGATTAAGATAAAAAGTCTGACTTGAAAAGGATATTTCAAAACTGACTGTGCCTGTGGTTTTGAATCCTGATGCTTTGAACAAAGAAGGGATTGATTTAATGGGATTAATGCTTAATCCAAATGAAGCAATGTACACACATGCCTTGAATGCTTTTGAGAATAACTACTAATATCACTTATAAAGTTCTGTAGAAAAATACAGAGAGGTGATCTTTGTGTAAGTAAGAGATGGGGCAAGACTGCTTTAGGTAAAGGAGTACACAGGCAAAGCTGTATTCAAATTAGGTCTTCTGGATGACTTTCAAATAGTTCAAGTCTTCTTTTTTCATACAAGTATGATATTTATTTTGAAATGCTGATTTTGATGAAGTGTGACACCTCTCTTCATAATTTTGTTACTTCAGAGAAGAAAAAATATTTTCAAATTAGGCATTTTTTAGCTACTTGGAGAAATTCAGACTGCCTGTATCTGCTGTGACTCTGTGGCCCCTCTAATTTCAGGGAAGAATTGTTTATTAAACCATACAAGTTAATTAGTGTCTTTTTTTGTTTTAATTACTTTGTTATTGTTGTTAACAGATGGAACCTTGACAGCATTTACAGTAATTTCCTTTCGTGTTTGTTAGTAAAAGCCTTCTTGATATGCGAAATCCACCTCATTTCTTCCAATGACCAATGTACACCCTCACAATGTGTTTTCAAACCACTGGATCCTGTCTAAATGGGCACAAGGTGTGTCAAGTGCAAGGGTTTGGAGGGAAGCAATGACTGCAGTCTTTCAGAGATTAGCTGCTCTAGGATAAAATGCTGATCCTTGGTAAGTGTTAGGCTGGCTCATCAATTTTTACCTGTTCTTTCCAGACTCCCCATGTGCCCCCCAGACTGGGAACCAGAAACTTTAGGTGAAAATTAAAATTCTTGCCTAATCATGAGGTTTGATTAAGCTAGTGGTTTTAGAAAAAAGACCAGCTATCACAATGCTAATGAAAAAATTGCAAGAATTGCTAATGACGTGTGTGACTCATGTTACTAAATGGAGCAGATTTTTAAACATAGCTCTAGGCTTCAATTCTTTCAGCTCATTCACAGTCAGTTCTGCTTGGTACCGAGCTCAGTGAAGCTATTCTCAGAGGAGGGTGCAATGTGACATGGATTAACAGTCAGAGAGCAGAGCCATTAATCAATTCAGTACTACACAGGTTATCTAATATCTAAGAAATGTTTTAAATATTTTAGGCAGTGTAAAAAGCTGAAAGCAAAAATTATGACTGTCTAGTGATTTTTGACTTAATGAAATTCCTTCTTTAAAGGAAGGCTGTTGAAGACTGGCTCAAAGGCAAGGAATAATTACTGATAATTAATATTTGAAGGTTTTTGTTTCTTGTTTTATTTTTAAACCAAACTCTGCCATATCTGAGTTCGTAAACAGTGACAAGGAGCATTCTTACGTACTAGAATTGGATTTTTGTCTGGAATGATTCTTGGCATTGCATTTTCCAAGCCAGTTAGTGATATCCTGGGCAGGTCTTGACTGTAGTAGTAGCTCTGGAGTAGGGTCAGGTTCCCAGCAGGCAATAACCCTTCCAAGTTTTCCCTCAGCTTCATTGTGGGAGATCATAGAAATAGTAAGAATGAAGGAGTTATAAACCACTTGGTTTCAGGTCAGTGAACAGCCCTAGACATACTCAGTTTGCTGATCTAGACAAGCCTACAGTGCTTCCCTGTAGTACCATTATAATTCAAAGTAAAACTCCCTATAAAAGTGAGTTTGAAGATGCTAATTGCGTATAATTTGTCACCTCTGCCCAAAAACCATTTTCTTCCTTAAGATAGAAGTCGTAGTGTCTTATGCCTTTATTTTAAGTTGTTGCTACTCAGTTATTTTCCAAAGAGCATTTTTCTGACACTTTAAGAGGATAGCAGCACATAAGACTGCAAGAGTGTTCACTAAAACCCCACATGGACATGGTGATAATCAACAGGGCAAATATTGATCACATTTATTAGAAGAATCTTTCTATTCTATAAACTTAGTCCATTGTTATGCTTTATTCCTTCCTGGTCATTCAAATACACATTTTGTTTGGAAACTATCTTCACACAATTGAGGCTTCCTGGAAAATGTTTGTGTCAGTACCTGTAAAATGATCTACTGGTATAGTACTCCCAAATGTACTTTCCTGATTTTCTCTTATCGTAATTAGTATTTTTTTAGTGCTACAGATATTGACTAATGAAGCTGTTGGTGTACTTACACTGGACAGTGAGAGGTTGCTCTGTGAAAGCAGTTGATCTCTTTTAGGGTCCTAATTTATCTTATCTTTTACAAAATGTAGGAGTTGAAGTGAAAGCTTTGCTGGTAGATCAAAAGGAGAAACTAGGCTTGAGCAGGCCAGGCAATTGCTAGTAAGCAGCCTGCAATATTCACACTGGCTTTGTTTGAGACCCAGAAATAGAGGTATTTTGGAAGGTGATGGTTCTGGGTTTTTTGGGGTTTGTTTGGCTTTTAGAAGTACTGAAAAAAACAGTCAATGTTTTAGTGATGGTTTTGAAACCCCAATGATTTAGTCTTGGTACCCTGCTGGAATAGAGTAAATATTGTTTCCTGTGTTGGTTCATAATCTATGTGGATAAGTATTCCTCTTTGAACAGCTCTACCTAACTAGCTGAATTATCTTGAAGTAAAGGTTTCTTTATTCTTTACCCTCAGTGAAATGAAGCATGTTTTTAAATTATTAGTCATAGGACCACTGAAAAATAGTAATTTGTTGAATGAGACTATCATAAGAGTTTTGGCTTTCTCTAGTTTAAGTTGTAATAACTGGACTGTGATACTTGGTAGCAATGTCTGTAATTTCTATTGTTAGCTTTCTAAAATAAAAAAGGAAAAAAAATCCACACATAATTTTGGCTTCAACTGTATATATTTCTGCTGTTGATTCCAGTGAAAAAGAAACTATTTCTCATAGTTTTGGTAAGGAAAAAACCCCAAAAATGACACCAAATCACTCATATATGCTGAATTGAAAGCCAAGGAGTTATTTAAAAACCAAACCCATGAACACCACCACTTATAAAACCAAATCCAAAACACAACCCCAAAATTTTAATGGGCTGGCATAAGCTATGCCAAATGAGATGCACAGCTGGAGCCTCAGGGACATGCAAAGTAGAAAAATAGGGCTATGCTTTTGAATGCAGTGCACTAATACATAACTTTCTAGAAGTACTACAAGAAAATACAGTTGCCTTTCTGTCATTTTGTTTACCCTTCTCACTCTTAACATGTGGGAGAATAGATTGTGGAATATTAGGGATGGGGCTGCAGCTGAGCCTCATCCCTAATGGGGTGCAGGTGTATGAGACAGATGAGCAGCACTGAAGAAGCATGGTGTATGTAATGCTGATGTGTATTGACCAATCACAAAAGTGTAAAAGGGCACACAGGTGTTATGCATGTGAGAAAGAAAGGTGTAAAGAGTTAGGAGGACAGAGAAGAAGAAGAGAGTTTGCTGGCCATGCTATGAGGAGGATGGCTTAGGCGGTCGTGTAAGGGACAGGAAGGAGTTAGCTGGTCACACAGGAGGAAGAGAGGAGGACTCAATGTTGTGTGGAGCTGCCCTGGAAGCTTATAGAGGAAAGGTATGCAGGTTTTTACTATGGGATAATAAACTGGTGGTGTCAGTCAGAGTCTGCCATCCAGAGGTGCCAAGATCCGATGCCAGCATTAACATCCTGGGATGAACGTCCTGCTAGAAAGGTCATTTCCTCTGGAAGTGAAAAGGCCTCTTGCTGATCAAGGAATTGCCTCTTTGATGATGTCAGTGCCAGGAGGAAAGACTGTCTTCTGCACTCTGCTTTGCATTGAGCTTTGCCAGTTTTACATTGTCCTACCCTGTAATAAATGGGATATACCCCACAATACGGTGAACCACTTGCATAAACCCCAGCATTTATTGGAAAGTTTTATTTCTGCTTGCTGTTCAGAGAGGAGTGGCCTAGAAATAAAAAATATGAAGCAAACCCAACGTGATTAATGTTTTCCATACATATAAAGAAACTTGTAAAAGCAGATGGTATGGCCAGAGAGCATTTCAAATTGAGATCTACAAAGCCTAACTGGATGTGTTGGTCAGGAAGTGAGGAGCTGCTGGGCTGCCACAAGTGGTGGGCAGCTGGAGCTGTTTCTTTGCCTATGGTTTGTTCAGAGGGGAATGAAAAAAGGAAGAGCTTATGTGATATGTGTGTGTCCTTTGTTATTTAATCACAAATTCAGAACAAATAGTTAATGTGTGCATAAAACACGTCAACAGCAAGTTGTGTCAGATAGCAGCACTGAAATGTGAGTTGATCATTTGAAAATAGGTATACAAGACAGAAAGGTGGTTTGGTGTGTGTGTGTTTTTATTTAAACAGGATATATGTATGGAGAGCAACTCCACTGCATAAATGGAATGGACATCTAAGTCAAATGCCAGATTCCTCTTTTAACTCCCAGAGGAATTATTCCAGTGTTTCTGTGTTTTCTGGCCTGCTGAATGCTAGGCTGTTGGTCTGAGTTCAGCCCTGCTGAGTAACAGTCCCTCCTGGAAACTGTCTGAGCTCTGTCAGAGGACAGATGGGCTCCAGATACAAGAGGTGATGCTTTATGGGGATGCAGGAAATGACATGAGGGGAGCTTTTGTTTGGTCTGCTTGGGAGGAAGTGTATGGACCAACACAAGAATAAGGGTGTGTGCACTGCTGCCTTTCCTTTGGTAGGCACTGTTGATGCTCCACACGAGAAATGATGAACAAGAATGAGAGAAGTCCTGGCATTACTGGAGGTCATGGGAAGCAGTAGTGAGGGGAGAAGTAATAGAGGAGAAATATTTCTAATGTGAATGAATGTAGAAAAATTTGCTGCCCCAAATACTTTTGACCAATATGTTAGTAACAGAAAAATTAATAATCAGCATTGGCTCGTGTTGTGTTTGTTGGCAATTCTGTAAATAGCACCTGATTGGCATGATAAACTTCTGTTTCCTGAGTATGGGCGTGTTATTGTCCTTTTTATTTAACTGTTAAATGTTTAGAGACAATGTAATCATTGCCTCTAAATATTCAAATAGGATTTTTTGCATTTTTCAGAATTATGGTATTACGGTGCTTCAATAGAGAGGTCAGTAATATTTAACAAAAATACATGTACTAGGAGTTTTCAGGAGCATGTGATTGTTCAAGAGGGCAAGTGTGTGCGTGTTGTAATGCAGTAACTTTATTCTGATATACATCTTGCAGTTGAGAAGGCTTTACATATGCCATAAAATAGTTGCTTCTTCTGAACAGCTCTAAAATACTCTTACATTCAGGTGCCTTTACACTTTTTAGCCTTCATGAAAACACAAACCATTAAAATTTCTTCAGAAAGGCTTGTATTTCTACATTTTGTGAAGTTACAAGGTGTTATTATTTGTTTTGGTTGTGGAGTTTGCGTGTATGTTTGCAGGGTATATTTTTTGAATGCAGCAGGCTAACAATTGGAAGATGACCAATAAATTTGCCTTAATCTATGTAGAAAATAGGTTTAGGTGACTCCTTTTTAACTCTGCAAACATAGTTGTAAACCCTGTTCTTCTTGGTGTCCCATCTACAAATCCCACATTGAGAAAGAACATCTGTGCAGATGCCTTTAGTGAAATGAAGGAGGGTAATTTAAAGACTGTTTAGGATTTCTTATATCAGCTCCATGAATCGCTTTTCCATCTAAGGTTAAAGTAGAGTTTTTACCTTTAGGTTGATGAGTATTAAACTTGAGACCTGTGGACTGAAGTCTTATTTCAAATCTACATATTATTGAATTCTGATGTGTGTTTTACAAAACCCACAGCATATAAAGGTTTGACTCAAGAAAGAAAGGTTATTTTCACTGAAGAAACAAATCAGTCCTCTCTGAATTTCAGTTGCTAATTTTTCTATCTTTTCAGTTCCTAGTTTTTTACTAGAAGCAAAAAAAAGTGTTTCTTTGCAGTCGAAGGACAACTTGGAAGCAGACATTTTATGACACATCTGTTTTGATTATTTTTTGTGTAGAACTTGGAGGGCAAATTTTGATGACGTTCTGATGGCTAAATCTTTAAAACATAATACTCTTTTGAATGATTCTTAAAACATGTTTTCTTTTCAAATATTGCCACTATGAAATTAGAAATATTTTTTTCAATGTACTATATTTTTCTTATTTGAACAAATTACGGAATTATATTGATGTGTTTGATTTTTTTCAGAACGTGAGATGATCCCTGAATTGACTTTAAAATTGTCTTGGTAATTTCACACTTGTACTTCTTTATAGCTGCATTATGATCTAATTTTTCAAGCTGTCACCTAAGGTTAAACAATCAAAATAATGTGGTTTTTGCTCCACTTGCTGATTATCTACTTGTCTCACTGATTTAGGATAAATCTTTTCTTCTTCACTCATGAAACTCAGGATAGTCAGTTAGCTCTTATTCAAGTGATTCATGTATGGGGAATTGCCTTAAGTGACAATGTTGTTCTTTGAGGGTATGATATCCAAGTGGAACTGCCACCTCTGGATTAAAAGCAAGCGTAGTTTAAACCAGTTTTGAGCTGTTGGGGGCTGATATGGGTGGTGATGTGGTGCAGTTGGTGTGAGGAAAGTGGTGTGTGTGGCTGATGCTGTGCAGATGAGAACTGTTGGTTTGTCTTCTGGTTTTGCTTCCTGAAGACTTTCACAGTAAGTGTTTGCAAGAGATCTTAAATATTACCATCTTTGATTAGCATTGAAATTGCACTATGCCTCTGTTCACACATTCTGATACTGTGCAAAGCACAAAATAGGAGAATTGAGCTCATTTTGTAGCATGAATACTCTCTGAAAGAGAGCAGTGTTGTTCAGAGAGGAGTCTGTTTTTTTGCTGAACCCCGGCTACTTTCTGTGGAGAATTTGCTATTATATTTAAATACATAAAACATAAGAGCTGATGGCATATTTCAAGTCATTTCAGTGGTTGTTACTCCTCTTCCCCTCATATCTCATTAAGGCTTTTTCCCTGGGGTGCCTGTTCCCTCTCTGGTAGCCTGGAGCCAAGTCCCTCAGGACAAGTGTTTTCATTGCTTTCCTCTTGGAACAGCCTCTGCACTGCTGGGTTCATCTCCCTGTGGCCAGTCGTTTTGTTTGGAGGATTTGCAAAGTGTATAATCAGATTATAATTTTGTGAATTTGAAAATTTATTTGTGAATGTCATGGATCTGAGATTCTGAATATTTCTTCTTTTTCTGAGGTGTTTACTGGAGTTTTCTTTTTGTCGCCAATATTGTAAATACCTTTTATCTGCAATTATTTTCGTTTTGATAACTAAGTTCCTAAAGCAATGGAAGCATGCCTGTGAAAACAGTTTATAAATCAAATGTAACTTAAGTAATTCTAGTATTTGAAATTTGTATATTATTTTGGTGTTCCATAATAACTTGTGTTGATTTTGCTGCCGTTTGCAATGAGAATACTGAATTTGGTGCTCTGTGAGACATCCCCATTCATTTTCTTCTATCTCCTTCTAATCAGTTTCTTTACCAATATATCATCTTGCATAGGTTGGAAATAATTTTATAGTCAAAATCATAGTCATGAATTCCTACCTGGCTGTTTCTCCTGGGTAATGTTTACGTGTACCCCTTTAGGGGACTTTTTGTACACCGTATCTGGTATGGCTACACTTTGCTTCTACTATTTTCTGTAT
The DNA here is from genome assembly GCA_035048155.1 of Cinnycerthia olivascens. Lineage (NCBI taxonomy): Eukaryota > Metazoa > Chordata > Aves > Passeriformes > Certhiidae > Cinnycerthia > Cinnycerthia olivascens. The sequence goes on from JAWWMU010000153.1 coordinate 30,033,160, forward strand.
TACAGCTCATTATTTTTGACAGGATATTGCTCTCTCTGCTCTATTTAAGTAGTCATATATTCCATCAGTGTGTTAAATAAAGGGATATTGATTCTTGCTGATCTCAAGGTATTTTTTTCATATGAGGGAATTCATACCAATAATGTAATCAATTAATATTTTCTCTTTCAGGTTTAACAGATGAAAAAGTGAAGGCGTATCTTTCTCTTCACCCCCAGGTACTGGATGAGTTTGTGTCAGAAAGTGTAAGTGCAGAAACTGTGGAGAAATGGCTAAAAAGGAAAAATAACAGACAAGAAGGTAAGTGCTTTTTATTTGTGATTAATATTTAGGTTTGAGCAGCTCATTTATTTTTCACATGTAGAAAGGAAATCTGCTTTTGGTATAACTTGACTATTATTTTTGTGTTTAGGTTCTACCAGGTTTTTGAAGGCATAGGCTAACAATTTTTTAAATATTGTGAACCTTTTGATATTTTTATTTGGAAATATTCTGGTATTAACATTGGAAGTTTAATTTACCCATTTTGAATTGCAAATACTGTCCATCAACCTGTAGTGTCTGTTTTCCTGGATCTAAAATTGATAGGTTTTGAATTAAAATTATCCAGTATGCCTCAGCAAATTACCAAATATACCATCTCATAAGTTCCTACTTGCAACATGTAATAAGTCAATTTTAGACAAGAATGTTGACATAGATGTTATAACCCAATGTGTTAAATTCTGGGGGTATTTCTGTTGGGTTGCTTTTAGTAAAATGCCTTGCTAAATAGACTCAGAAAACTTTCTTCTGAACTGGCATGGGTTGACAATGATCATAAACTTTGTAATGATCATAAATTTTGTGAGATTGTCTGCAAAGATTGATGCAATTCTAACAAGGATTTGTAATGTACCAGGTAAAATGCAAAGGAGGAAATTACCAAGAAAGTTAGGGAACACTGGTTGTGTTTTGTGGCTGACTTCTAAGGTGTTTAGGGTTTTAATTTCTAATGATAATTCCTATTTTAAATGGAGGGGCTGTTGTTACTTCCTAGACGATAGTATTTTCTGCAGAATTATATAAAAGAAAAAGATGGTGGACAAGGGACGGCAAAGGCTATATTGAGCCAGATTTTTGGTGGTAAAGACTACATATCATCCTGCAGTAACAATAAATTTTTCTTGTTCTGAAGAAATTACCTAGCAGCAGAATATAAGTATATTTAGACTGTTTACTGCTCTCTTTATAGTTTGCAAACTACAGCATTGAAGGAGGCCTATTGTTATAATCCACAACAGCAATCAGGAAAACAGTGTTATGAATCAAGAGAATAGGCTGTGACAAGGCTTTTTGTAAACAGATGATGCAAAATAATTTTGAATTAGCAGAAATTAGTACTTCTTGAGCTATCTCATTGAAAAATAATGATTTTGTCTAAGGTGCTTGAAATCACTGTAAGAAGTCATTGTGTGTTTGAAACACAGTTTATAGTCTGGGTCAGGGATCTTTATGCTAAAACCAAATAAATGCTTTGGAGAATTTTTAGCTTTAATAATCATATTTTGCTAAGTGAAATTTCTTACCAGTTGCTCTAAGTTTCCAATTTCTGGGAGGAAGACTATAAAAAAAAGGCGAATTTTTATGGAAGGCCTCATGAAACTTTTTCTAGTAATTGCTAAAACAAAGTAACTGCTGACCATGATCCTAGCAGAGTTTAACATGAACAGGTCCATTGTTCCCATGAACAATAGGATTTGGTTTTTTTCTTACGCTTTAAAATTCTGTATTATGGCTAATTTTCCCTAAACTGGTATTAAAAGTGTCAAGCAATAGCTATGCTACCATTAGCATTTAGCTTGTCTGTTATCCAACAGGTCTTTCTGCCTTCCCTGTTACTTCCCTTTTGCTGACAGTGATATTGAAAGTGGCTGCAGTTATTACACTAAAGGCAGTCATACAGATACAGCTCCTTTAGTGCTGGTTTTTAGATAAAAATAAACAGAACTGGATTTGAAACTCCACTTGCCAAGTAAAAAAGATTAGTTTGAATGCATGTTGTTTATAGCATGAAACTGATACTGATGAGCCTTGTCTGATTTTTCTTGTAGAAAGATAAAGTCTGTAGTCATTTAAAATATTTCTGATAACATAGCCTAATTTTTAGAAAGCAATATTTTCAGGAAAAAAATTTGCTGGATGATTTACTCAGTTCATGTTATATATGTACAAATTCTACTGCCTGAGTTATGGTGGCAGTGAGAAACGAGGGGGAGAGGATGGAACTGATTCTTTTGGTGTCAGCACGGATCTCTCATGACTTAAAGTGACTGTGTAGCCTCAGTCACTTTACATCAGTAGGGGTATAATTTTCCCTCTATCCCTTTTGCTTCAGTCTAGTCTACTTTACAAATGCTCACATCATGTAATGTGATACAGCTGGAAAACAAGCTTTGTTTTTCTGAGGGAGTTGCCAGGCAGGCAGAAGGCTGTTTTGAGGTCTCTGGCTTAGTGTCTGTACTGTGACATGTTGGTGACGCAGAACAGTCATTAACCTATATGCAGAAATGGTGTCCTGCCTGATTTACAGACGTCCAGCTGCGTGTACTCTTCAGCCAGGAGTCAATGGGCCTGCAGCCAGGGTAATTTATCTGAATTTCATTAGCATGAACTGAAATGTCTGATTTGGACTTAAATGAACCAAAATTTATCTGTGGCTGAGATTCACTGAATTAATTACTGTAGATGGTTTGGGGTTTTTTTTTAAACCAAAATTTTTAGAAAGGGAGGAAATCACTAAATATTGCAGTGTTTAAGGTGTCACTATATCCCAAAATATAATGAATTTAGTCCTCAGTGTGTTAGATCTTTTATCTATCATGGTAAACGTTAGATTGAGATTTGCTCATGACAGGTTCATGGTGATGGTGGTCTAAACTTTTTAACTTTTTTTCCTTTTCCTGGTGTATTGGAGAAAATCTGCAGAGGTAGCCCTGGAAAGGAATGCTGCTTATGCTGATATTTGGATATTCACTGCAGCTTTTTGAACTGTGACTATTATCTACCGATTACATGCTCCAAACACACCCAGGCCTTGTATTGTTGCACACAGATTTTCCAAACTGCTCTATTTGGAACACACAAGCACTTGAGTTTTAAGTTTTTCCTATCCAGATCATGGCAGAGTTAATCTGCCAGAAAGAGACCTTTTTTTTATCAGATGCCTAGATATAATACTCACAGAACTCATGAGACTCTTCCATTGTCCTCTTTGATATCATTCAAGCAAAAGTGGCAGATGATTGTAGCCAGAACCATAATATTAGGAAAGCTTTAGACTCTGCTGCTGAATAGATCCTCATCTCCCAACAGATTTCTCAGAAAAATATTTATAAATTCCAACCCTAGTTATATTATTTGAAGCTTCACTGCCACAACAATAAGAGGCTAAGCACATTGATTATATGCCAGATGTGCATCTTTTACAGTGTTGATACTGAATGTCATAGATGTCTTTCCTAATCTTTTTAATTACCTCTTATAATAAGAAGAAAGGACAAACTGTACTGACATGGAATTTGTGTGGAAAGCTGCCTATATCACTTAAAAAACTCATCACTTCCTATGGCACTCATGTTCATCACAATGCATGACCATGTGCTTAATTACTGCTGAATCTGGGAACATTAACAGCTTCATACATTATTTTTTTTCCAGCAATACTTGTCAAAAACATGTAAAGCTATGTAAAGTGGGAACTTCAGGTGCTTTGCTGTTGTTAATATAAATGTTGTTGTTAAGTAATTAATAAATACAATTTTAAAAAAATGAAATGGAAACTAGTACATTCGGTACACAATATGATACTGATTATACTCAGAAGTTATAATCTTTTAAGTGCAGTTGACTTACTGCATTTGCAGGAACCTGATATTTCATGATTGACCCGTTAAAAAAAAAAAGAAGTAATTAGAAATTAGTTGCTTAATATAACATTAGTATGACATTGCTGTAGTGTTTGAACTGTACTAGGCTGCATCATTGACACATAAATAATCAAAGTTCTGTAAAGAAAGTGTTTTCTGGTGCTGCATTTTCAGGTTTTAAGATATCAGCATGATGGGCTGTAAAGTTGGCTACAGTCCTGTAAGAGACAAAGTAGTGAGTTTTTGAGAGGTGTTGATGTGTGGTTCTATTTAGGGAACAAGTCTGTACTTGGATTTTTATTGTTAAGGAATACCAAAGTACATATTTCTACGTTACATCAGTTATTCCATTATTTGCTCTTTTGTTAATTTATTCCTGCTTTTAAAGGCGATGCATAGAGGCATGTTATTTGCACTTTGCCTAAGGTTATAAAATAGGCGAAAGGATGTCTAACATGCGTTTTCTTTAGCAGGGGTAATGTATATAAAAAGATACATGTAAGGAGGATATGTGTCAGTATGTGTATACTAAAGACATGTCATCTTGCTGCCAGAATTATAAAGAAAAAAATGAAGCCTGTTGTTGATTTGTTAGTTTTTGGGGACTGTGCCTTTTTACACTGACTCAGCAGAGATACCCGTGCAGGGTAGTAGCTTGAGAGCTCTAGGTGAAGGATATTTGGAATCTGGAGCCTCTCACTGCCGTGATGCTCCACAGCTTGTGGCAATTCTGATTTCTCCCCAACCTAGACAAGTGGAACTGATATGGCAGCATGTTAACAACCTCCTTGATTTATAATTAGCGTGTCTTAATATTTCATGGATGCTGCAGACACGCTGTTTTATTCTGATGCATCCCTGCTGTGCTTATGTTTGTGACCTCCAAGCAGGCAACAAATACTTGCCAAAAAGCAAGTGTAATTGTGGGAATTATTGGGGCAGTGCATGACTTTGCACCACTGACACCGCAGTAGTAACTCTTAATGCTTCTTATTACCAAACCCCAATGTTTACATATTTTGATGCCTTTCTTGGTTTTTTTATTTTTTCTCAAAACAAGACAGGTTGTTCCTTCCAATTCCAACTGGAATAATTGCCTGCTGTGTTCTTGCTCTTCACTCAGTGTTTGCTAATGGCCAGTTAGCTACAAAATGTTGGTCTGAAACAGGGTAATATATGGTACCGACAGGTGCTACTTTCCTAGGATAATATCCAGACTGAAAAAAATTTTCTCTTGAATGTTTTTCTCAGAAAAGTTGCAATAATATCTGTGCTATTATTTGACTATATAGAACTGATTTCTCTGTGTATTTGGCACAGTCCTCACTTCCATGGAGATAAAACTCATTAGCAGACTTTTGTATGGCATAGTTTGCAGATTGCCATTTTTCACGTGTCTAGAAAGTTTGTTAGTATCGGTGTTTCAGAGGCAGATAGGTGAGGGCCCTTCCCAGTTCTGTGGTGGAGCTCTACACAGGAATGCCATTTTAGTTCAGATAATGAAAATGGAATACATATGTCAGATGTACAGAAGAATTTTGGAGCAGATATCTGGGCAGACTGTTGTGTTGTGCCATTGCTTTTAAAAATTTTGTTGCCGCATCATTTCCTGAAAGAATCAGTATAACTGTCTGGTGATATGGTTTCTTTCCTGTGTGATCAGTTCAATTTTTTTTTTTGTTTAATCTTAATCAGAAGAGAATCAGCTTATAAGTGGGCTCATTTTGGCTGTGCAAAGATTGAGAAGGAATTAATTAAAAAGGTTTTCCCTGATGTTGTCAGCCTGTTTTTTTTTGGGCAGAAAACATTAATGGAAAGGATATTTAGGTTAGATATAACAGGATTTTTTTAAATGTATTGATAGTACAGAAATACTGAGCAGTGGTAGATAATACTGAGGTCTTGAGTGGTGATGAAGTCTTTTGTTCACTGTGCATCTCAATGTTGAAGCAGTTGCTAATTTTATTCTTTGTTTTTGAATGGCTATCGCTTGCAAAGTCCAAACAATGCTGAAAATCCCTTGGTACATAATTTTTTTCTTCTAATTTGCCGAGAGTTTATTGTCTCGTTGATTTTGGGGTTTTTTTGAGTGGGTCAGGTGGAGGAGGTGATTTTGCTGTTTTTCTGGAGTTCTGCATATTTGGAATTGTTTAGATGGTCAGATTTGCAGAGGGTAATCCTTTAATGACGATATGTTTGGTCTTAGGAAGTAGACGTCACTGCTTGGTCTGAGTTCCCTCTTGAACTAATTATGTTAATCACTTTATATCTAGAGCAATTATTCTCAACATGTACTTATACTAATGTTTGTTGTGTCTTTGTTAAGCTTGAATTAGGAGTGTTTATGGTTTTTTTGTCTACTCAAAAACACTGTTTCCTTTTATTTATAAGCCTGGCTTCACAGAATTGTTTTTTGCTCAGTACTGCTAGTTATATTAGAAAATAAACAGAGGTTGATTTTTGTCATTTCTTTCAGTAATGGGTTAATTAACATTACATGTAATACAAAACCATTTCCCTCCTGTGCAAGGCAGTTCTCCTGAATGTTGTCTGGCCCTGCTGTTCTTCGTTTTAGGATTCTTTCTCTCCTGTACATGGATCTTTGTTTTTAGAGTAGAAAATCAAGGTAACAAAAGAAAAATAAGTATCTCACTAGTTGGTGGAGAAGATCCATTCTGCTGATGTATGTGAAGGTTTTATACCCACAAAGCCAACACTTCTTAATAACGATTACTTATGTCGGTGTCAGCTAACCTGTTTTACCTGCATTGAAATGGAGTAGGAATGTTCCCATGGTCTGTAGCTGAGAAAGAAAGATATAACAAGGGAAGAGTCATTAACTTTTATGAGCCTTTCAAATCCAAGTATTTGATTAATAGGTGCTAGTCAAGGCCTGTAATCAAAGATTGACCAATAAGGATAAAAAGACAAAATATAAAATGACTATAGATGTTAGCATTGCTTGTTCTGTCCATTAAATGAGACTTGCATCTTTGAGGAAAGGGAATTATGCAGTCAGACAGTGTGGTAGTCTGTTACACCACATGTGCATAAAGAAAGGGTATTTTTTTCATGCATGTTCTGCATGTGAGTAGTGAAAATTCAGTTCAGCGAAGTTCTCAATGCCTTATCTATGTATAATATGCATATAAAAGTTCTGCCATCTCTTTTGTATCACAGGAAGCCCTGAGGATGAGTGGAAATTCTTCTTTTACAGTGGAGATGTCTAGTTGGATATAAATGTTAATGCCACGCTCTAAATGGATGATTTTATGTTTCTGTGGGCAGAAGCAATTAATGATATTTGTCTTAACTTCATAGTGGCTATTAGGGAAGATTTTCAGCAGAAATTTTACTTCTCAAACTGCTCTGTTGTCTTAAGGCTTTGAAAGCAGATTGTGTACACAGAACAATAAATCACAGATATAGTATGGGCTTAATGAAGACCAAAAATTTTCAGTGTGTCATTCTATAGTGATTTAGCTAATCATGGTGGTGATTCAGTTACTTTATCCTTTAAAATATCTATGATTAGATGGAATTTAAGTCTAGTTGTCCTGTTTTGTTTTTCAGATCAGATTTACTGCAGCAATTTAAAGTGTGTACTTTTCATGAGGAGTCATAGATACTCCCTTTATTTGTCCTGGTGGTCATTGGTAGATCAAGTTCTTTGTTCAAAAATTACTTCTTTGCACTCTTCATCCTGTCAATGAAATAAATCCTGTCAAATATCTTTCAACTGAACTAGAATAAGCTGCTTTTGTTTTGGTTTGGTTTTTCTGCTTTTTTTATGAATGAAAGTTCAATTATATTCCCCCGCATCATTCAGCAAGAGGAATGTTTAAGCATGACACAATTTCCACTGATTTATTTCTATACATTCCCTAATTGCTCCTTCAGGAGCTGATACCTGTTTAAGCATGTTGCAGGAGGAATGCATGTATTGCACATAAATGAAAATTGTTGCCTCTGCTTAGCTGACATAGAGTTTTATTTGTGTCACAAATATTACTCAAATACTTTGAAGGTGTTAATTAAGCATGTCGATAGAAATTATTTGGTTCACATTTAAGAAAATAAATCCAAGAACAAACAAACCCACAAAACTTTGAGATGAACTCTTTTCATTGACCTGCAAAGATACAAATATTGGACAGAAATTCCAGGTATTAGAGAAAAAGTCCTCCTGAAGATTGAGTTGCTAAGAACTTGCAAGTTAACTATGGAATTCCTAGACAATTTTCACTACAGAGGACTTGAGTATTCTGAAAGGAATTTTTATTTTCATAAGCTCTCTGAAAAACTGAATGCATTCTAGGATAGTAAAACTTCAGTTGTACTGAAAATTAAACCCAGATGCACAGAAACTGTAAAGAATGTTGTAATGGATCCGATAAAAATAAGGTTTGGTTGATCTTAGCCTCTGAGGCCTACTTGCATGGTGTACCACATCTATGAGGCTAAACTGCTTTTTCTTCACACCCAAATATGTTGTTGCATCCAAGCTACCATCTGGAGTAGTCCTGGACAAGTGTAAATCCTCTCATCCCAAATATTGTTTTGGGGAAGTGCAAATAGGCAAGATCCAAGCCATGCTGTGGGTGCCAAGTTCATCAGGTACTGGTGATATTCAAGCCCAGTCTACAGCCCAAATTCCTCCATTACTTTAGGCCTAGCCTGAATTAGCTATTGCAGCTCAAGGAGGGATGCTAGGAACATAGCAGCAAAACCAGCCATTAGAGCTTGGGAACACACAGACAGCTTAGCCAAATGCAACCAAACAGGAGGCACCATTAGGTCACGGTGGAAATTGGAGGTGGATTTGACGTTCAGATGCTCTGAACAGCTAATTCCACCTCCTCAGGATACATAGAAGAGCAAAGTTAACCAGATGTCTCTGTAGATGTAGGTTCAGATGTCTCTAATCTGTATTTCTAGAAGTCCAAAAAAGAAGCAAGAAAGGAGACTTTTGGGGTTTTTTTTTTACATCGATCTCTTTGTTGATACTATATATGTGACAAGTTAACATTTCCATCAGCTCAGCAGAGAGGGACAATGAATCATTTGACTAGCAGCATGTGAGGCTTGGAGGAATCAATTCATCTCACTTTATCAATGGCAAAAAACTCTGGATATCAGTACACTGAGTTTTATTATTTTACTTCTATACACATTGTGTTTTATTATTTTAATTCTTTAGACAACTTGAGTAAAATGTCTGAATGTGGAAGAGGTGGAGATTGTATATGGTTATTTTTTCTATGTCTGAGGGGGAATGGGTTTGTTTTTTTTTTGCCCTGTGAAGCACTTAAAGCTCAGGTGTAAGGAAGTTTTGCCGGAAATTGTAACGTGTTATAAAACTAGTGTCAGTTGGTGTTGAGCCAATAATAAGTATAAATTTTACTTGAAGGATTTGTCTTGTTTAAACACAAGGATGGAAAAGCTACGAAAGAATTAATTGCCTAATTAGGTTAAAGAATAATGTCTTCTTAAAAGAATTATAGTTTCTGTTTTTTATAAATTCTGTGAAGACATTTACATCTACTTAACTAATTACGTGGCATTTGAGGATGCTCAATTACTATCCTTGGATCTTGTGTTCTTTTGTAGATTAGTTGTTATTGTGGAGGGAAGTTAGCAAGGTCTGAATTTCTTGTACTGGCTAGTGCATCTGGTTCAATTCAGCTGGAAAAAGACCCCAATTCTTACCGTGTTAGTAACTCTTTTTAGAGCCTTTATTCCTTCTCCTTACACTATGATGACTTTTGTGATGATGCTGCCAAGCAGCAAGGAATTCTTTATTCTGCAAAAGACCTGAATTGTAGCAGAAGTTTTGTAATTATGTCTTTCATGATGAAGACAGTTGACAGATTTACCTTTTCCATAACAGAAGAATGAAGGGTACCCTGCAAAACAAATTGACTACAGATTTGAAACAACAGGATGTCCTTTTTCACACAACCCATGCCTAAATTATGAACCCATTAGCATAATATATTTGAGATGTTAAAAATGTAAATGGGTTCAAAAAGTGATTAGACACATTGCCAAGAAGAAATACTTCATCAAGAGCTGTTACATACTATGATCCTGATGCAGCCTCCAGCTGAGAAAATTCATAAGCATCTGATTGCTCTGAGGACATACTGGAGTAAGTATACTCTGTACATCTGTAGTCTGTGTTTTCTCTCCTTTTCATACAGTGTAAATTCTTCATACTCTTTTCCTATTTCCTTTCTAAATGAGCTGTTACTAGCCATTGTCATAGGCTGCAAACTCTAGTAAATGGACTTTTAGTTTAGCAGAATAGGGTCATTATTCTGTCACTGTGCTTCTCCGGCCTTCCTGGGATTTATGTACCACCTGTTGTTAGAATTGTGACTCAGATTGTCTTAACTCATTTGAATATGCTGGAAAAGAATCTGAGTTTTTATACTATAACACGTTTATGGATCATCTGAGATAAGCTGCAAGAGGTCTCTTCAGTTGGAACAATAGGCAGCACCTTAATCAGACTTAAGTTAGCTGCAGTACAGAGCTAAATTATTTTGTTCTTTCTTGCAACCTGCAGTATGCAGAGATGATACCCATAAGTGATGATCTTTGGCTACAGAAAAAAAAATTTTCTCTGGTTCAAATTGCTAAGTAACAGTAATTAAGACACTTTCTCACATTTCTTTTTTAATGCAAAGGTCAAATGTTTTGTTGTGTTTTACTGTTTGTTCAAGTAGCAGAAGGGAGCTGTTTTATAGGGTACTTGGCCTTCATCCTAAAGTACTGGTTTAGTTTCATTTGTCATTAAGTATGAGGGGTGAAAGGGAATGAGAAAAAGGATGACGCTATTGATGAGCAACAAGAATTAGGAAATTAATAAAACATGAGTCAATAATAGGTGTGGGAGGAGGAATGTCTGTGAGTTTTTGAAGGGTTTATAGCAATTGGGTGTAACCGACATCAGGTTTTGGTGACTGGGGTAGGGAAGTGGCAACAGATTTGTTACATTTATACTAATTCAGTCCAAGAGGGTTCATTGTGAGCACTTGAAAATGTCTCCATGAAGTGCATCAGATATTTGTATAACAATAAAAATGTTTAATCTGAGAGACTTACTGGACAGTGATTTTGGATTTACGGTGAACTCTTGGGGAGACTTGTCAAAACAACTTTTTAAACTTTAGTACTCCTTTTTAAATCAGAGTTGTCATGATCCACACAGTGAATGCCCTTCTGGGAGAGGAGGTTTTTTTCAAATCAAGTTTTAAATTACCTGAATGTGGTCTTTCTGTCTTGTGTTACCTAGGAAGCCGTGTCATTGTGACACCTGCTGGTTTGCCATCATATATTTCATGGTCAATCATGAATGTGCACAAAGAATAATCTGAGTTTGCTATGTTGTCTGTTACTGTTACTAAAATTTTAATTTTACAGATAATTGTTTATACACAATTACTATAATGGGGTTGTGTTTTCCAACTGTTCTTTGGCCAAAACATTTTTTTGTAGAAAATAACTGTCATCTCCCCATCTACCACTATGATTGTGTTAAAAAAATTTACTTCTGAGGAGTAAACAGTGGCCATAAACCTCTGATACATTTCAGTGTTTGAGGTACCTGTTGTAGCAGCCATCTGTATACACCAATTACAGTGAATATATAGATATACATCCAAGTGCAGAGAAAATGGCACTGTATAATACAGGAAAAGGGTATTTACAAGTATTTTCTCATGTTTTGAGAGGTTCTTTTTCTTCATCAAAAACTCCTTGTTGCCCTGATTAATAACAATTATCAAATTCTGAATCAATGCAGTTTGAGCGGGTCTAGAAACAATTAAGGCTCTTCAAAATTCACAATAGATTTCACAGAACAATATTGTAGAGTCACAAAAACATAGGATATCTCAGAAACACCATTGTTCGTCATGGTCCAGTCCAGCATCTTTTAGTGACCATTTTTAGATCTAAAAACTGATGAATGAACTACTGGCCCATGTCGGCTGTTTTGTGCTTCACAAATAAGTCTTTGGATAGACTCAAATTCTGGAATAAATGCTACAACTGTATGTTTCTACACAGTCAGATTTATTTAAGCATTGCTGAGATTGGCTCTTTTACATAGGGACATAAACAAGATTCTTTTAAACACACTTTGAAGAAACTTGCCAAAACTGAGCTGTTTTTCTGGATGGTATAGGTGATTTGAATATTTTCTTTGCAGTGTGACAATGGCAATACAGTTTCTGTTCACAAATGTGGATTAACTGGTTAAAATTTGGAATTCAGCATTTTTTTAGTTTATGTAGCTGTCCATCAGCTACAGATGGAGATGCTTCTGGAGCACTTCTAGGAGGATACAAGTGCTGATAGAATCTAGCAATATTTCTGAGTGCAGCTTAAATTAATTGGGTGGTTTTCTGATTGTTAGCAGTGCTAAAATAATTCTTTTAATGGAAACAATGAGAAGAAAAAAGCTATATATACAGAATCCTCAGGAATGAATGTTACATTGGAAGTTCAGCTTGTTTTCTTTTTTCTTAGAAATCTAGTTAAAGGGTGAGAATATTTGATTTAGATTTTCTTCATTCTTAATAAATGTGCATAAAATCTTGGATAGTACTTGAGTTATGATATACTTGTTTTTCTTTATTTTTATGACAAATCTTAGAGTAAAGGCTTATTTCAAATAATACCATATATTCTCTAGAAGTTTTCTCAGCTCCACAATTAATTAGTTGAGATTTTGAAGAGCTCCCTCTTCTGCAGACTGTTAAGAAATTATTGGCTTTTTCTGAGTGATTGTCTTTATGTTGATCTTCAGGCATTGAAATCAGCACCTGCTTACCTCAGCATCATCTTATTAATATTTGTACCTTATTTTCCTTTTGATAAATAGGCAGAATAAAGCCTAGTGTTATTTAATTGTCTTGGCCTCTCTAAGCTTGTCATTTTTAAAACATATATTAATCTATTTATTAATTCTAGAATTGTTAGGAGAGAAAATTTTACTAGGTTTTCATTCTAAGGTCTGGCATTTCTTTTTGCATATTACAGTGATGGAATGATTTTCCTTGGTCTCTCAAGCTTCTCTCTGTCTCATGGCATGTCCAAATCCCTCAGATATGGTTTGTTGTCATTCACTACTCTTTCTGAAGGTGGATTTTCTTCAAGAATGCAGAAACAGAAGCATTTTTTGTACAGTAGTTAGGTGAGATTTGTCTCAATGACAGAAAGTCATGAACTTTATGACTTCATAAAACTTTGGTGAATTCTGATTCCACTTCTACCTCTTAGAAAAAAAATTCATAAGAGCTCCTGTCCTGACTGTTTTCATATCCTTGAGGCTTCATTTGTGTATCCCAAAAGGTTAATAAAAACCTTTGCTGTGGTACGTGACGGACTAACACACTTTAATAAGGAAAATAAAGTAAAAGAAAGACAGGCATCTTTTTGTTCTTACCAGGACCTCTTTTTAGACATTTTCACCAGATATCACTTTGGGTTTTGAAAATGTTTTTAAAACGTGTCCAGGACCTGAGCCTAGAAGAGGAATCAGTGGAAACTGTCTTGGTAACTCTTGTTTCCTTAAGGAAACAGATGAGGAATCCAGAGAAAGTATTGAGCTTCTGTTCTGACCTCTCAGTAATCCTGTTATCTCAGTCTGACCTTTGCTTTGAAAATACCTCAGATTAGTTGCAAGACATTGTATTTAATTAAATATATTTCTTTTGATGTATTTAGTCTTTGCAAATTTTCCTTTTAGTGGTTGCACAAAGTATATGTTGAGTTTCAGATACTGCTATCTATATACACAGGAAAAAAAGCCCACAAAGCTCCAGTTCATTTTGTTAATTCTAATAAAAAGGCCTAGGTTAATGCAAAAGCAGAGTGTATTTTTTCATAGAAAAGATACCTGGAATTCCTTATGACCTGTTGCAATGCTGCGGGAAAATACATGCTGAACAGTCATGTCTTTCTTTGAGTTGATACAAAGCTCTTGTTGTTTTGATCCTAAAACACATCTAAAGATAGTCTCCGTGACTGTCTAAGAAGTTACTGTATGCAAAGAATAGGTTAAAAAAATTGTCAGTACCTAAGTATTTACTCCTGCCTTTCACACTGAACTCATATCTGAAGAACTCTCCAAACTTGCTTTTAAATCCTCATCTTAGTGAGTCCTTGAACAAATTCAGAAGCCTACATATTTTTCGCTACTAGTTTCAGCATTTACTAGAAAATTACTGCTCTGAAGATTACTGTTTCAAAGATGCTGTGGCACAATACGTGACAAACTGAGTTGCTCTGTCAGTAGAGAAGCTTAGAAAACAGCTTACCTGCTTATCCCACTCATGCTTTTTGTAAACATCCTTGGCTGCGTTCCCAGCAAAGACAGGAATATGAAGTGGCTTTTACCAAGTGGTTTCTTTCTTTCCCTTATGTGCTGAAAGGAGAGCCCTTTGGGGCACATAGGACACATGAGAAAAGGACAAAAGCAGGAGTAGGTGCATGTAGGATACGAAAAGGAGTGGATTGTATAATCTGTTGTTGATGCCAGGCTGAGACACTCACCCTTTTCAACTAATTAGCACCCATAGATGCAAACGAATATGTAGTATTTGTTCTATCTCCTTTTCTTGCTGGTTTTTGTTCCCAAGAAGTAGGGTGCTACAGATCCCCAGTTTCCTTTGGCTTAAAGAAAACTGCATTTCCAAGATTTAACAAGTTGCAATTTAAGTAATAAGTCCTGTTTATATTAATATTAGCTGTCAACTTAAACCAACATGATAGTGTGGGTTTCTAAAGGAGTGCATGCAGTTATATACTTGTTTTATGTTTGTGGGAAATCCTTTTATGCATCAAATGAAAGGACACTTGCTATATTACATATGGGAAAAGAAATAAGTTGGTATTATACTTTATTATTGTTAATATTTCAAATGAAAACATTTAAAGTACATAATAAGGATCGTTGCTTGTTCTCATAATTACAAAGTGGTGTTAAGTAGGAAAACTTGATTCCATCATAAAAAAATTCTTTCTGAATATTTATTTTGCTGTGTTTTCTGTGAATCAAATTATCTACAATGTGATTATGACTAGCGTTGATCAAGTGATAGACTAAATTGAAAGACTATTTTCCTTAATTTTTGCACTCTAATCTACCTCCCAATACGTTGCCAAAGCAAATGTGTCTTTGGGGACAGAACCCAGTCTGCGCCACATGGCTCACTGCCAAGCCTTTCCACTGGAAAGCCAGCCATTATTTTTCACTCTACTGCACAATAGGATGCATCCACCCATTTACAGTATTGAGCCATAGCTTTTTATTTTATGATAATCTTTTGTATTAGATTTTCATAGGAATACATTTTCTGTAGCCATGTAGGTCATATTTCTCCCAAGACAAAACTGAAACATAATAAATTCTTTTTTTTTGTAAAGTGGCTTTGAAAAAAATTGTAGCCTCTAGCAATGGGTTTTTCTTGGAACTGAACACATTCTTACCCTGTCATCGATATTGTAGGCACACCTTATCCAATTTCATTGCTGTACTACAGTCGGCATGCAAGTAAAAGGAAATTAGGGAGTAGGTTTGGATTCCTCCAGTATATCTGGAATTGTAATGGAAAAAGAAAGTATTAAAGGCAATAATACAGTGTAAATCAGTTACTGGAATTACAGGCATCTTTTTGAACAAGGTCAGGGACTCTGTCATTGTGCTGTCAAAGCAAGTTTCTCTCCATTCTTATTTTCGACTTGAGATTTGGCTAAATAATTCAAAACTAGGAGGCTGAAGATAATTTCAATCTTAATGCCCTTCCTCTTTAACTGTTCCTAAAATATTATCACCTAAATAACCAATCCTAAATCTTTTAGTTGCAGGATGGAGCACAAGAAAGAGTATATTCGGAGGTATGACTTACTGTTTATCTTGATTGTTAAGAAATATTGCAAGATTTGAATAGTGTACATTATTACATAAACCTTTCTCTGCATGCTCTACCGGTACCTAAAACATATTAAAGCTTCTTACTCATTCCAGTCCTGTGCTAAAGGAAACTAATAAATAGAAATGAATGTTGATGTGATCATCAACATGTTCTTTAAATGGAAGAACCCATTAAATCTAGACTTCTCTGCAACTGCTACATTTTACTAAAGAGGATGTATCTGTGTTTCCAGCCTGAAGGCAGCCATAATTGCATTTGGTTTTATTTAATATTAAGCTATTACATATGAATGAACTTATAAATTTTTTTAACACTTGTCACGTTAAAAAAAAAAAAGTAGCTATCATCTTAGCAAAGAGAACTTTGAATGCCTCCTTGAAAGTCTTCAGAATCTCAGGCTCCTTTAGTCAGCACCAACCAGCCTTGAATAGCCCAGTCATTAGGAAGCTGAGATGCCAATGAATCCTGTCTACTCAAGTGGTGTTTGCTTGGGCCAGGTCCTTCTTGTTCCCAGGAAATAACTCTGTGGTTGATTTGAGGCTGCACTGCCTGCCCTCAGCTTCCATCCCTGGGTGTGTATATCCAGCCTTTCCCATGCACTGGTTGTTTTGCTTATGTAATTGTAGATTATATCTGGGACTCACTGCTGCATCTGTAAACTGGCCCAAGGCAGTGGGGAGAGCGCAGAGGTGGCAGGTCAGGCACAGATGGGTTTCTGCTGATGTGCACCTGCACCTTGCCATTCCTTTCTAGATAATTTCATCTCTTCAGGAAAAGAAAGTTTCAAATATTCTTATCTGGGGTGGCATCAGTTGAATCTGATTAAGTGGTGGACAGACATTGACAACATGCTGGATATGGTTTAGGTAATAGAATCACAGAGTGGTTTGGATTGGGCAGAACCTTAAAGATCGTCTAATTCCGAGTCACCCCTTTCATTAGACCAGGTTGCTCAGACCTCCATCCAGCCTGGCCTTGAATGCTTCCAGGGATGGCAGACTCTCAGTTTGTCTAGGTAGCTTGTTCCAGTGCCTCCTCACCCTCTCAGTTAAAAATTTCTTTATAATGTCAAATCTATACCAACTCTCATTTCTAATGAATTCCCCTTTGTCCTGTGCTCTCGTAAACAGTCTCTCATCCTCTTCCTTGTAGGCTTCCTTCAGGTACTGGAAGGCTGCAACTATGTAACCTCAAAGTATTTTTTCCAGGTTGAAAAAAATGCCAATTCTCTTAACCTTTCCTTATACAAGAGATGCTCCATCCCTTCACTCAACTTGGTGTTCTTCCTCCAGACTTACTCCAACAGATCTAGTGCTCTTCTGCAGTAATGGAGCCCTCAAAAGAAAAAGTGCCATGCAATTCTTTAAACTCTGGAGATAGATTCATGCTTTGAAATTGTATATGTTCCTCTTTGAGTCATTTTTCCATGTAGGTATCAAAGCAAGGACTTTTCAAGAATGAGGTATAGACTGAATGAAATACACACAGAGAGGACGGGGTGCTTAAAGGAGTTAAGCATGAACACAGATTGTGCTAATAAAAGTTGCAGGGAGAAGTGGTGTGCATTTGAATAAATCTGCACATATGGAAACTGGTATATATTAATTTGGAGTGAAAACTGAATTTTCAGTTTGTTAGCTATCTCTTTTTATAGTAAATCCATTTTGGTGCATTTTGAAGGTGACAGGAATTTGCATCTTATTCAAGTTAATTAGAATCTCAACAGACACCACTTTAGCAAGTAGAGACATTGCTGTGGCTGGAAGAAAGACAATAGAAAGTAAGGCAATCAATTACAAATCAGTGCTTCCAAAGTGGATTTAGGAGTGGCTAATAATTCCAAATGATGAAGGGAAGAGCAGATAAAGCACCTCAGGTATCAAATAAGCCAGTGTGGCACAGCATTTGGAAGCACTGATCCAAGTACTAGATGCATTTGACTGACCTTTTGTTTATTTCCTAAGAACATCACCTCTGAGAATAAGACTTACACTTCTGTGTGTATTATTTCTGCACCAATTTCATTCTTACTTCTTGTAGATCATAATATAAATTTTATATATACATTTAAAGAAAAGCAAATGGAACAGGCTTTTTTCCTTTCGACGGTCTTAGAGATTGTCAAACTTGAAGTCCTTTTTATAGAATTCAAGCTCAGAATGCATGGAGTAACTTGGATGTGACCCTGGAAAATAAATTACTGTTTTATATAACTTTTTCTGCATTTCTTTTGTGCTTTTGTTTCATTTGGCATATTTGTTTTTGTATACTAACTCATAAATGTGATTTTATAACCCTTATTGGTACTTTTATGCTATTTTGAATCCAGCAGCTTTATTTGCAATATTACTGTCTTTGTATAGTTAGTGTTGTCTAATGAACTTATAAATACTTCATTCTACTAGAATTTTAATAATGCCATCTGTTCACTTGATGGAAAATGGCAAAGCACACTGAAACAGCTACCTTTTTTTCTTGACAGCTGTATTTTTGAGCTTGAATTTAAGTTTCCAGCATTCTCTTTTCATTAGCAGTAGCAGTGAACAGTATTGGAAGCAAAAGGAAATTTTTTTTTGCAAATCTTACCTTGTGATTTACATGTATGATTTTCTTTAGATGCAATTTGAGTTTTTTTATCTGTGTAAACAGTATTTTTTTTTTCTTAGTGGATCTTGTTTTTATACTGTGGCAGAAAATAAAATAATCCTAAAGAGGTCAATAAAGTACATCAACTGTTGGTAGCATTTGATGTCTTTGTCCAAGCTGCTTGCTCATCCTGGAATCTTTGTCCCTCTCTCCCTGCGTGTCCTCCTTTTGAAACTCTGTTTTGAAAGACTTTTCTTTGGCTCTTCTTTCTGCTTTGTCTTGCTTTATTTAATTATATTAATGTTTGTCTTTTGAACTGCCAGCTTATTATGTAGTTATTAGGCTGTTCTGTTTGGTGACTTAATCTCACTCCTGCAATTAATTGTCAAAACAAGTGGCCTGATATCTAGAAATGGTCAGGTCCCTGAGTAGCTCGTGAGGGAATTAGTGCAGCAGGTGAAAATTGGACAGCCTTGTAGGTATGCCTGAGTAGATGTTAGATCCCAATGGGTTAATTCACACAGCTCTGGCGCTCCTGAACTAGAGAGATGTAGTTTCTAAAGAAGTCTAAGAAGCAGTTGTATCACGGGGTTGTTTTTCCAAATTCCTCATCCCAGTAGTTGTGTGATGCTTGCTTACGTAAGAAACCCTCGCTGGTGTTGACAGAACTCTGTGGCAGGCCTGATGAAGGACGCTGGGAAGAATGATGCTGTAACTGACAAATTGTGAGATTCCTCAGTCAGGACTCTTTCAAAACTATTTTGAAGGCATGGTGAGAAGGGACTTAGATTATGAATAACCCTTTTCATACTTGCAGGAATAGATTTCTTGCTTGGTTGCTGGCTCTCAGTGTGTGATCATTAGTAGTTCTCTCAGATTGACAATTTGGGAGATAGACACAGCTCCTTATCCCAGCAGGTGGAAACTTCAGCCGTGCTGGAGAGGTGCAGTTGGCTCTGGTTCCCTTTATTCCACCGACACAAGTGGTACTTCCACTTTCTCTTACTGCTGTGTTAGATATAGTTTATTAGCTTTCCAGCTGATTTCTTTATGTGTTTCCTGATTTCTTATTAAGTGTTTCAATTAATTTACCATCTGCATTGGATTTTGTTAGTTAAATAAAAAAATGCACATGAAAGTAATTTTGTCTTGCATGAACACATCCAGTTCTTCATTTACTCTAAGCTTCTACATCTGAATTTGCAGTTTTGCTTTGGATGCTTCTTTTTCTTTCTTTTTTCTTCTTTTTTTTATATCTCTAAGGTGAGCTATGAGTAGAGAATTCCTTCAGAAATTTGCAGTGTAACATCTTCTCCATTTGAGTGTGTCTGAGGTACATTTGCTTTGCAGCCCCTAAGGATGATTTCTGTCGCCAAGTCTTTCTCATGTTCCTAATTGCAGAGATACTGTGATTTACCTTCCTTTCTTATGGTTTAATGATTCAAGGAGCTAGATTCTTACAATGGGACTGTCATCAGTGCCTGACAGTACAGCCAGCCCTCAGTTTGAAGCCTTTGTCAGTGTTTCTGTACTGAAAGTTGGTATGCAGTAGATTTGTTGGCGTAGTGGAGCATGAGGATGTGTGGTGCTCTGATTTTTTAAGTTTTCCTGATGCACTTTTTAACTTGCTGTTTTCACAGTAGCTAGCTTCTTTCTCATGCTCGAGAGTGTCCCTATCAGAAGTCTGTTTGATAAGACAAGGTTGTTATTCATACTTTCTCTTGTGTAGAAAACAACTGATGGACAGTTGTCTTAACCAACGGGATGGGAGAGGTGTCAGCCTTCTTCTCCAATCCCTGGTCTGTGTGAAAGTACTATAAAATGTAGAGTCAAATGTTTAATAAATATAGTTCTCAACTTTCTCAAGAGAAGGTGTCCGTGTGTGTCCTTGCATGTCCCACAGCGACAACGATGTGCTGATGGGCGTACTCAGAAATCATCAGTCCACCGGGGACTGGGTTCATCCTGTCAATTTTTGTGGGACCTCTTGGAGAACCAGTCTGGGTCAGAGGATAATCTGGACGCTGATGTGCCAGATGTTTAATGACCATGTCTCCCGATGCCTATGGACCACTAGGTGCCGTGACTTTGGGCTGGGTTCTGGTGCTGCAGTGTTGGATGTTGGCTGTTGGCTGTAACAGCATGTCCTCGAGGCTGCACAAGACCAGTCAGAGCTATATAAGCAGAGCTGCATTGGGAACATTCTTGTTTTCAGCCAGGGACAACTGGTATTCATCACATTTTTATCTTGTCTTTTAGTAAGCTCACTGTTCAATAACCTTCCTCAATTATTTTATAACCTTGGTATCATCTTAGAGGTTCAGAAGTGGCTGGGGGTGTCTACAACTTCATGAAGTGACCATTATCACGTGAGCAGTGGTAAATCAACTCATCATTTAACTTTCTTTTCAAGGAATTGGGTGCCAGACTGCTTTGGAGAGTTTTTTTGCTTTTTTTTTGGAAATCATAGTGCATGTATCCCTGTCTGGAAACTTTTCTAAATCTGGCTCAGCATTTTTAATATTAAAATTTTAATCTAATCTGCTCTTGGAGAGAGTTAAAATTTTGCATTTGTTCAAATGTCAGTAGAAGAATACTGAACTCCACAATGCCCTGGATTTTGTTGTTGTTGTAGAACAGCCAAAAAGATAATTTTTTAAATTACTTTTTTCTTGTATCATTCCTGTGAATTATAATTATCTGTCATTATAAAATCTTTTTAGAATAAAACTGACTAGTTCAGAAATTCATAAGGTGCTGTCATTATCTTTCATGGAGAATTGTCTATAATTTTGTAGTTACACATTCTGTTCCTTTCCACTCACTGAAGTTATAATTTTATATGTTTTTTAGCAGTCTTCTCATTGCAAGCAAAATGTTTTACTCACAGTGGTGGTACTGATAAGTAGTAAATAGTTCAATCTTCTCTTGGTTTCAATCTGTTCATCATGTTAGTGTAACATGTCATTTTTCAAAGACTCCAAAGTCATGAATTATCTTCACATCATTATTCTGTAATATTCAACTTAGTCACTGAGAGCTTGATTATGATTACTAACAAATCAGCTGAAATATCCTAAAAGCAAAAAGGCTTAATTTGTAAATTTTAGTCTGTCTTTTTAATCTTCAGGTTTTTTCCCTGATTAATTTGAACGTTTTTTCAGTTTCTTGGTTTCCAATCTCCAGTGTAAAGGAAATAAAATACATCTCTAGTCCAAATGTACCTATGTAGTAGTTACAGTTTGGTTTCTTCAGAGAGATTGAAGTGATTCCCAAGGCATAAATATGTTTTACTGGATCACTGTGCCCTCTCACATGGTAACCTATCATCTTGAGCTCTAATGATCCCTTACCCTTGTTGACATTAGCAAAGTTTTCCGCTGGGGCATTTTCTTTTGTTTCTTTTGTCAGCTGTTCTAAAGTGAAGAAAACTACTGAGTCTTGATTTTTCTGCAAATTCTGACGGTTCTACTGCAATGGTCAGTAACATGACAGTTGTTTTCAATGTAGTCAGAGGTGCAGAAAGCAGAAAATCAGGCAAGCTGCAAAGCTTCTTGTTCTACTTTTGATTCTCTGTAGTGATAGACACTGGAATCTGAAAATTTTAAACAACTTCCTAAGAGTCCAGTAGCTTACAGTTTTATTACATGGACATGTTTTCCCTAAAACCCCTTTTTTTTTTTGTGTTTCTAAACAGAAGGAGATGAGAATACAGTAGTCAAAAAGGTAGAGATGAGGTAAAAATAGAAATAATTAAAAGCAAAAAGTTTTCTAAAACTGTTGGTATCTGATTCTCTTATTTCCCCAGGGTAAGTGAAAGATTACATTCTTCCTAACATGTGTAAGGTTGTTATGTTCTCTTGCTGTCACTGAGCCATATGCAGTATTTCCTGCTCCACAAGCTGACAACCTGCTGAAATGTCTTGTTTTCTCTTTGGCCCAACAAGTCTTGGAAGCCTTTCTCCATGCCAGGGATGGGAAGGTCATGGCACTGAGCTGTGTGATCCCATCCCTTGCCTTGTTGGGCTCAGAGTGGAGTGTGAGCTGTATATAGATGTTGGGAAAGCAGGAGGAAGTGCCTTTCTTTAAAGTTCTCCAAGAATCTTATCAGTCGGGAAGAGGTATTTGTGGTCTAGGAATGAACTAACCAAGCTCAAGAGGCCCAGCAGGGTCCAAAAGATATGCAAATTTTTAAAATATCCAAATGTCTTGCAGTGGACAAGATCCAGTGGGGCTTTCTTATGTTGCTGGAGGTTTGTAGGACCTGCTTCAAGCAATGTTCTCTTTTGATCATCTCTTTCAGCCCTGAATCACTAGACATTACAGAAATGCCATGACATTTAATGCATGAAACCATTTCTATTTTCCGATGCACGCTGTAGCACTTGTATTGATTTTAATGCAATTGCTTAAGGTATATGTCTGAGTAGTATTTGAGCCGACAGCAATGCAATTTTTTCTTTCTCTTCAAAAACACCTGCTGAACACAATAACACTTCGATTTTGAAGTTGGAATTTGATATCTGAAAAATACTCAAGAGTAAAGGGATAGTGCTATTCAAAAGCAAGAGGATAGATTAGTAGTGATAATGCTGTTTCTTGATTGTAGTGATCTCTAAGAGTATGTTACACTTGGCAACCAGGGCTTCTGGGACAAAAAAAAATAAAAAAATCAAGTTTCATTTAAAAAGAATAATTCTGAAATTGTGTTGCTGTTGGATGAGAGACTTCCTTCACCACACATGCTAACAAGACATGTAATCAGTTTTAAAGAAAGCTGCAGTGCAGCTGGTGGAGTGAAAGCCAGGCAGAATTGTGTGTCGGACAAGTAAAGTAGTAGATGTGAGCATAAAGGTATAGTTATAAACTGGTAGGTATGTAAAACTGAGAAACTCTTTTAGCTCTTCAGCCCCTTGCCTTGTGGCTGCATTCTGGGATAATAAACAATGGTGATTGCACCTCGTTGACTGAGGAGGCTGATGAGCTAATGACTCTTGTCATTCAGCAGCCCTGTGGAATAGGATATGAAGTCACCAGCTAATTTCCATAAAACATAATCATAGACTTTCTTGGTAAAGCATATTTACTGCTGGAAACTATTAAGTTTCTTCCTGATGGCCAGAGCCCAGGTTCCAACATGATTTTTGCTGAGGTATATTAAGCTTGAGAGACTTCTACAGAATTTTATGTAGCTTTTAGCAGTTGTGCAAATGCACTGCTTAGATTAGTTTAAATTGTCACATATGTTGTACAGTTGAGGAGTTTTGCGATTATGGATGTATAAGTGTGAAGCTACCATCGATATCTTTTGTACTACTAAGCAATTTTGAAAACAGGAGAGAATCCTGACTCTTCCTCGTGCCTTTCTGTTCTCACAAGGACTGGTGATACTTTCAGAAGATGCCTTTTGGAAGTTTTCTGGCCAGAATAAGCCATCCTGCAAAATTGCTTTAACTACTTCATCAGTTAAGTGTGGGCTAAGACCACAGAAAATAATAAATTTCCAAATTTACCAGATTTTGGTATGTCTAATGAAGTCAAATGCACAGTCTCCCAAATCCTATTGTTTGTAGTGAGTGCCCTGTTTGCTTTTATGCAAAGGAGTGAAGTAAATTTTAGGACACCTGGCAGACAATATGCTTCTCTGCTTACCATCTGCAGTGAAGTCTTGGTTCAGGCCTTATTTATTGTCTGATGCATATTATTTAAGAAGAGGAAGAACTGAGCATCCTTTTTCAGGAACTTAAAAATAAAAGTGTAGATCTTTTTGTTCATGCAAAATAGCTAGAATTCTTGTTTCGCCCTGCTTCAGGGAGAGAAATAGAGTGTGCCACCAGTGATCAGTCTAAGGAATATTCCCTTTCAATGTCTAAGTCTATGTTAAACAAACCAAGTTAGTTTTCATGAAGTAACACAAGTGCTTATTAATTGTGACGTAAATCCAGACTGTTGAAAAATCAGAAGAGATGTTCAGGTGCTCTTAATGAGATTGTGCATTAAGAAGCAAGAATGTTTCTGAGTGATGGCTTGAAATTTCTGTTGCATATGTGTGATAGTTACTGCTTTAGGAAGCCCACCCTCAGCTGAGGTGTCTTTGAAAGATCTTACAAATTCAGTGGAGACATAAGCTGCCAGATTCAAGATATCTAAAACAAGGATGTAAATTGCAATTAAAATAGACTGACCAATTTCATCTGACTGATGCCATTCTACCACAGAGATAAATTAAACCTGATAAACTTTATTTCAGGATGGGTGAGATCAGTCTTTAACTGATTTACACAAATTGATGTGCAATTTTTATTGATCTATAGGTGTATGGTACTTTTCAAGGTAAAACAAAAGCAACAGATATATCTCTGCTGGTCTAATTGCTTTACAAACAACTTGTGTCTTATTATCTGAAGCCTCAAACAAATTTTCAGAAAAGTTATTAGGTCAATCTGACATCTGCTGTATGGGAAAACATTCCTTAGGAAACTGTGACTGTAGAGCTATCTGAGATCTCATAAATAGAGTTAATCCTGAGCATTTGTTTGCTGTCATCAACAAAAATAATGTACCAGCAGCAGTATTTAAGTACACAGAAAAAAGAACACCATAAGACCAGGGAGAATATTGTTTTTTCAGAAGAGTTCCTGTGATAAAACTAACTGGGCATTAGAATTGTTACTTCCATGGTAAATGGCTCAAAATTTAATGTCTGAGATGTTGAAAACGTTCTTTGCATTAAAGTTTTCTTTGTGACTTCTCTGGCTTAGCATCTTGCAATTGTCAAAAATGTACTGGCCCGTGTTTTGTTTTGTTATTTTAAAATTATTGCATAGAAATCCAAGTATGAAATGTGATTTTATTTTTTTTTAATGTGCAAAATGAGAGCTGAGTTTTTCCTATTAAATGAACAGTTCCATGGTTTAACACCTCTTCACATGCACCCTGACAAAAAGAACCCCAAGCCAAACTAACTCTGGCCTCTTTTATACTGTGCCAAACAATAAACTTCTGTGGAGGTTTTTTCTTCCTGTCTGCTCTCTTTCTTGTTTTCTGCTTCTTCCTATCTTCCTAGGTTTAGTATGGAAGCTTTTCCAGATGGATGCTGTCTTTAATTACTATAATGATTATTATGCATATCTGTAGTGTACTGTGCAGTTGTTAATTAGAATTGTATAGATATTGTGTAGGTCAAGCTGAAATTGCAGTGGCAGTTGTGTCTTACAATGGTGTGACAGGTGATGGTAGTCATTTATAGTTCATATGTTACTCTACATGGATTTTGTTCTAGTAGAGGGAGATTACTAGTGTGATTTATCCATGTTTTTCAATATATACATTATGACTTGGGTAAGAGGATGCAGGATTGGACTTAATTTGGAAGATAAGATGTAAAATTTTTTTTTAGGGTATAGTTATCCAGGATACTAAAGATACTGAGTGAGAGCTAAAACAGGTGGCAAAGTTAAATCTGGTAAGTGCTGGCTGCTTTACACGGGGGAATTTATTTTGCATATACAGTGTGGGGGGGATCTTATAATTTTGAGAGAGCTATCAGTATGAAAGAATATAAATGTTTGCAAACATTAGCCCAGGGTTTAGTAAGTATCAAGAAACAAGTAAAATGTTAAGAGTTATTTTTTTCAAATAGAGAGAAGCCCCCTAAATCATCCCTGTGTAGTTCTGGAAGTCCTAGATGTGTTTTTCTGAGCTGCAGTATTATCTGTAATTCTGGACTTCTCACCCCAGCAAGGTGCAGTGGGACAGAAGAGGTAAGCAATGGTGAGAGTGACCAGCAGTGAATCAGACCAGACCTCTGAAACCAGGAAAGATTTCGATGGGGTATGAAGCAGAGAAGGACTTGTTTGAGAGATCTGTAGAATCACAGGCTCCCTAAATAAGGGAGGCAATAGAGGGCATCAGATGAAATACATAGAGTGCAGATTCAAAATAAAATAGTTTTTCTCATATTAGGTATTTGAACTGTGGAGCTCATAGCATTTTGAGAATGCTGAAGATTGGTGACTCAGGTTTAATAACCAGCCAAACAAAATCTAACACCCCTCCTACCCCACAAAACTTTAAACAGAAAAGTATCACCACTGGTTGAAGAAATGTTTGATCTGTTGGTTACTGAAAACTTAGAGTACACTCCGAGGAAAGTGTCGTGTCATCACTCTGCTTTCTGTTGTTCACGTTTCCTGTTACTCAGTGTCAGAAATCAGGTGGTAGGGGGGGTGGATTTTGGTTGTAGCTCTGGCTGTTCTTGTAATGGGTTTGTAGATGTGTCTGCTTCAGGAAGATAACATCACTGAGCGTGGCAGAGCATGTGTTACACATTGCACTGCAAGCAACAGAACTGCCTTAAACAGCCAAATTAAGTTTGTCTCTGTTCTGCATATGTAAATTAGTGGTATATCATTTGAATGGGATTAAAAGGAGAAAAATATTCACTCCTGGTTAAATTCGTTATTTTCCTTGGCATCGCTCAGTTTTGAGAGGAAATCTGTATTGCTCTACAGAAGTCTTCCATCAGAAATTGTGTGCTAAATGTTGTTTGATGGAAAATCTGGGCGGTTTCTACCTTATTTGTTTAAAAAGTTCATTTTAAATGGCAAGATATGAAGAGCCTTTGACAAATATAAACGTGTGGTATTTTCTGTGAGATTAAATCTATTTCCTGACTTAATTTTCATTTCCAAAGTACAGTAATTTGATTCCTAGAAGCAAATAAAAGGTTACAAATGGTTCTCTTCATGTTTTCAGAAACAACTAACCAACTAGAGATTTGTAAAGGTGTGTTTAAGATACTTTTGGTGTGGTTAAACTGGCAGTTGGGAACTCCTGTGGCAGATGTGCTCTCGCTATATAGCTGTTTTCCCACATTTTCAGAGACACTACTCAATGTTTTAGTTCTGATATTGCATCTATGCTTATTTATATGTATTAAACTTAAAAAAATGCATGAAATTCTGTTTGTGTTTGAAAAGACAAAACATTATAGTTTGTGTATATATATATGTATATAAAATCTTGTGATCTATTTTCTTTTAACATGTTATACCAGATCACATCAGTGATATTCTTCTTTTCCTATGGCTACAAGACTTTTTTTTTTTGCACATCCAAAGAAGTCAACAGGACTAGCATCTTTGAAATTAGTACAGAAGGTCTAAGCCTGCTCATTAGCTTCCTTGCAGGATGTTGGTGGCCTCTAATTCTCAGACTATACAGTGCTAACAATATCCTTACTGAGCTATAATATAAATGTAGTATTTAGCTGGCCTGTGCCAGCTTCCCTCTGAATTCTGAAATGTATGAAATTTTGTATTCTTATTAAGTCAGGATAGAATTCCTAAATACTTTATCCTAATTTCAGTTGATTTTTAGCTTTAGAAGTTTTTAAAAGGTTGTAAATGCAAGCAGGTTTCAGGATATTTCAGTCACTTGCTCTAACCACATTAGGAAAGTTTTGTACAAATGTACAAAAATCGTTTGAAGTTTATCTTGCTCTTCATTCAGTTTAGAAACTTCCCAGAGTGTCTAATTGTTTGGTTTGTTTCCTTTTAGATGAAACGGCTCCTAAAGAAGTCAGCAGGGTAAGTGCTGCTCTCTATCGCTTCTAAAAACAAGTGTCCCACTGTTCACTTGAGATGGTTTTTCCATAGACTCTGATCAAGATTTATCTCTATTCCCTGTTTATAGTTGATCTCCAGAGGAAAAATGCTGTACAGACTGTCTAGAGAACAGTTAATAAGGAAAATAAATATTAAGAACACTTGATTGGCTGTAAATAAATTGAAGGGTATTTTGCACGTAGAGTTCTCCCAGTGCTATTTTCATGATCCAGTTTAAAAAGGTACTTCATGGAAACCAGGAAATTCATGGGACTTTGAGCATAACATCAGACTATTTAATCAGTGTAACTGCCTCAATAGATGGCAAGCATAGGAAGGGAAGTAGAATGCCCCGTTTAATGACTCCCTTCTAAGATGTGGTATGGTACAATGAGTTAAATCCTCTAACTGAAAATATTTTGCAGTGGTCTGCATGAAATGTAATAAAATAAAAATAAAAACCATATTCAGTAATAGATTCCTAATCCTAGCCTTACATCTGATTGATACTGTGTCCTGCAGAATATCTGTCCATGACTGAGGACTATTTACAGGGGTCTGTTAGGAATGAGTGCCTTTGCTGTGACTGAGGAAAGATTAGTACAGGACAATCTGTTGCCCCCAGATGGGTCCAGCCATCCTGAGGGACCCCCCATAAGATGGGAGAGCCCTTACAGCTCTCCAAGGTGGAATCATAGGCCTGTTTTGCTCTCCTTCCTGAATGTCTAGCATAAACTATTTCATGTTCCCAGGAGAAGCACAGTAGTGACAGAACTATTAAAAATGGGAAAGGTTGAAAGGCTGCAAAAGCTGGCTGGATGCTCTTGCACTCAGTAGAAGTCCTTTGGAGAATGCTAGGGTGTGGAAGGGGTGGAGAACTAAGGCTGGTAGTAGAAACCTTGTGAGCAGAGGGCTGGAATGAGGGGGAACTGAAGTGCACCTCATACGTGTCTACAAAAATGAGATTAAATGTTGTTTAAAAACGAGTTCATTCAGGCAGACATTTTCCATATACATGATGTGCCATGGACTTATAAGGGTGTTGGAAATTTAGGTGAAAATTAGTATGTTTTAGTAATTCATTAGTTTTAAGCATGGTTGTTGTTCATCCCTTAGTATGCTGCTGTTATGACCTTTTGGTGTAAGCTGGAATTATTGTTACTAGTATATCTATATATATTGTTTTGATCTCAAAATAACTAAAGATTTGCCTAAAAATCTCAGAAGTGCTAATTATGTATGGGAGAGAGTTCCTTTTAATTGTCATTAATTTAGTAGATTAGCATTTACCTGTACCTCTGTGAAACAGAATTACAGAATATATCTTGATTAACACATCTGAGCTATTTTAGGCAAAGAAAGCAAGTTCTGAACCCCCAAGTCTGCCGTGCCAGTCACCCCCTGTGTCTCTCAGACCAGTTGCAGCCATCTCAGCCCCTCAGTGTCATATTTAGTGCTTTAGGGTTTCCTAAAGATGGATGGGCTGTCACTTGCAGCCCTGGAATCAGTAGGGTGCAGATGATACTTCAGAGGTTCTTAAGTAAACATTTTATCCCTTGTTTTTTTAGCCGTCAATCATTGTGCACTTGACATGCATACTGTGATGCACTACTATTTGATTTTGTTTGTTTTTTTTAAAGTACTTGATGGTACTCAGTAATACACCATGCTACAAATTAATGGTTTGTTTGCTGTATTTTGATAATGCCATATATAATAATGTAGACGTGTAATACATCCTCTTTCTTCAGCAGCAGCTCAAAGAGATACCAGTTTAATTAAAATATGAACATAAATTAGAATTTAAATTAGGAAAATTCTGTATGTGAGTAATGTTTTTCAGACAAAAAGACAAGTTCATGCTGACTGAAGAACTGGGAGATTTGGAGTCATTAAGTGTTACATTTTTAATTCCTGAAAACATCTGCAAGAGGCAGCTTGTATCATAGGGCAGGAAAAATTAAGGTTAGTGAAAGGAAATTTATTGCAGAATTAAATCACTGACTACTTAAAAATACCATGTTAGCTAGAAAATGAGGTAGGAATATATTGAAAAAAATCTTAATTGTTGGAAGGAAATTTCAGTATTTTCAAGGGTTTTGTTGCAGTTTCACACTTTGAAAATTTAAGAAATTTTGTTGTGAAAGTTTTGAAATCCTCTTGTATAGGAACTGCATTTTGAATATATTATCGTTTTTAGCTTCTTAGTAGAAAATTAAAATAAAGCAGCAAATTTGACTGTTGGCACTTAAAGTTTTTGAAAGAAGGGGGGAGGAGAAAGTAGGACAAAACAGAAAACTTCCACATAATTTAAATTTTTAGAATTGTAGAATAGAAAATAAGCTTTTCAAAATCTATTGCTTTTATTTCTAGTATACTAATGGTCATTTTTTAAATATTTTGGTGTTCAGAAATTATATGGAAATACTTCCTCATTTGGCCTGACATAGCATCTGATAGGTGGTGGAGGGGGAAGATTTCCTGATTCCTGTAGCCTCCTTTTGGCATGAGAACAGCTCTGGTTACAAAATATCTCACGAGCATCTGTGACCAGTGAACCTGTGAACTTTTTTCTGGATAGTAGTTTCCAGTGTTTATGAAATATATGTAACTGGGGACACAATCTCCTTTTTGCAAGATAAAGTATTGAGAACATCCTTGGAAATGCTGAGTTTCTTCTGCTTACTTATCATGCAGATGTGTGTTGGCTGATCCCATCCATCCTAGCTACACAAGTGGTTTTCTGGGCAGAGGGATTTCAGAAAGAAAACCAGCTATTGAACTACTTGGATGAAGAAAACTTAAGCTGAATACTTTGTTTTTTTGCTGTTTCATCTTCCAAAGAAACCCGAACAGCGGAGTGTGAATTTGAGCACTAAGTGCACATGTATTCATGTGCATCTAGACTAAAGACATAGTTCTCTGACAACATTAGTGAAAACAGTGTGCTTTGGAGACATGTTATTCTTTTCAGTTGGCAAAAATAACCCCATTCCTTCATGAACTATAGCCAGGATTCTGTTCGACGTGCTGCTAAGTTTCCCGTGATCACTGTGTGCTCTTTTGTACCTCAGATTCTGAAGTTTAAATGAAAATACTCAATGTTCCTGATATGATCACGGCAAAATTAGCTGTTCATTTTGCTTAATAACTTTCCATTCCATGTTTACTTGAACAATACTTCCAGTGAAGCTGCCTTTTGGCAAGTACCTTTGCTTTGTAAACTCTGGCAATGCCAACAGAAATTCACTTTGCAGAAGTTTACCTTATAAACACCAGAAAATTATTACCTAGCAAGTGACTCGCTCATTTAGAGTACTTTATTCTTGGAAATAGAAATGGTACTTTAATCCTCTCCTTTCCCCTTTTTGGACCTGCAGCTTTTTGGCAGCTGCCTTGGCACCAGCCAGCACCCAGCACAGTATGTCACTGGCAGTCACAGAATTAGCAAGTGTGTTTTCAGTAAATAGTTGTAGTAATTGCATGTATCTTCACTGTGAGACTGATAATAAAGGTTTGGGCTCTTTATCACACATTGGCAAAGCAAGCTCATTCCTTGTAGTATTTTCTTATTAAAGATGAGATTTAAATGTTTTCATGTCATCCCAGAACTGAGAACAAATAAAAAGTTAAGGGAACTAGAACAAATATAAAAATATATATAAATATATATTTAGCCTTTAGAAGTGTTGCAAATGGCATTGCACCTATTGTCACGAGAAGATGCTTGTATAAGCTGATTCCTTTAAAAAGAAAACCTTGTGAATACTGTGGTAGTGATAAGCAACAGTGGTAGGAAAATGAAGAAGTTTATTTTTAATGTTGTACATGATGTCTTTAGAGTGGTTGCAAGTCAAGTATTAGAAGGGAATGTCATTTTATAAAAAGCTTTTTAAGAAGAGGAGCAGTGTTCAGCCTTGTCAAGTTAAACTGAAACTCATTATGCTGTTTTATTATATAATCTGGAGAGGTGATATAATTGAGATATTCATGAAGTTTTATAAGCCTTACAGCTAATAACATATTATATGGTTGCTTCTATGTAAGCATAATGTTCTTTTCTCATAAATGAAGCCTTTGCTTTTTATGATGTATTTTTCCTATTCTGAAGCAATTTATTTCGGTGTTACCCTTTGGTAACAGGGAAGGAGCTGTTGGGAAGGTTAGAATGGATGGCAGTGAGTGGGGGCTGTAGGGCAAACGGCTTCTTCTAGGAAAGGTGTTCACCATCTCTCTGGGGCTGGAAATCAGCTACATAAAAAGGCTGGGAAATGTGTGCCTTCAAAACGAGTGAGTCCTTTCTGTGCAGAGTAACAGAGCTGGTTTGCATCATAATAGGGCCTGTGCTGCCAAACGTCATCTCGTATTTTCCCTTCTTTGCTTTTGTCATGAAGGTGCTTGATGAATGGAGAAAAAATTCATAAATACCTGCATCCGGTGCTGCAATGCTCAACTTTATTTACCATGCAAGTTCTAACTCATGTCCTCTCCAGTCAAAACAAGAAGAATAGACGTCAGACAAATGCGTGTAGGAACAATTTTCTCTGAGGCTATGTACAAGCATTAAAATTAATCACCTCAGCTAAGACTGCTCTTTATAGTTGCTTGCTTTCCAGTGTCCAAGTTTAAAGAAAACTGGTTACTCCAGCCAAGCCCAGTTACCTCTTCTGATTTTTTTTTTTTTTTGAGTTTCCTCTCCAAGCTCGTTGCTCCTCTGAAAGCGTTGTAAGTTTGCTTACAACTTTCTTCAGTCCGAGGATTTCACAGCCTTTGGCTCAGCATTTCCACTTTAAAAAAAGCAGTTTGATTAGCCTTTTTTAAGGCTGGGGGGGAGTTTGTAGTTTTAAATTATTTTGTTTTTAATGCAGTCCAGATCCGTATTTTTGTTTCTTCACATGTGCAGTTTGTGTGTTTTCAGTGTTATTAGAATGTAGTTATCTCGTGGTTGTCTATGCCCCAAAATAACAAACACCAGTTTCCGTGCAAGATGGGAGCTAGGCATCAGTGCAGATAATCACTGCAAAATATTGTAGCCAGTGAAAGTACCAGGCCTTGAAAAGGTAGCAGTAAATATAAGCATACATGGCAAACATGCACACAATCTATCTCACTACGCATAAAAATGACCTGAAGAAATTTTAGTATTGATTTATTAAATAGATTGACTTTTTTATTTTATTTTTCCCCTGCAGCCATTTCTTTCTTTATACTCACTGGTCATCAGGAGTGCAACAACATTACTATAACTAAAAATAAAATAATTTCTTGCATTTAAAGAAATGAGTGACTATTGTGATACTTACAGGTCTGGTCTTCTTTGTTTCTACACTAGATATGTGAATACTCATTGTGATAAAGTATAGTGGCACATGGAATGAATATTTTAGGTACTTGTAAAACGAATGGTTCTTACAAGGCTGCCTTTGCCTTCAAGGGACTGGATTTAGTCACCAATATGTTCCTTTCTAGTTATGCATTCCTTTGTGAGGAGGGAAAAAAGGAAACACAGAAGAATATTCTTCAGTTTAAAAAAAAAAAACCACTTAGTATGTGGGTAAACAAAGTAATAGTGCTAAAATTCTTAAAGGACATATGGTATTTCTTTAGAAAAGACACAAGTAATTGAGTATTGATTATCTTTCCAGAAGATAAGTTATGAATGCAACTGGAAAATTATATAGAGCAAGTCTCTTAAATCAGGATGGTAACTGTACATATGGGATTTTTCATAATGCTACCTGAGAGAAGGGAAAGCTGATCGATTCCAGAAAAAGGCATCAAATATTTTAGTTTATTTACTTCTTTTTGTGACAACAATTTTTTTTTTTTTTTTTTTTTGAGAAATACAGAAGTGTTGCTGTTGGGGAAAAAATTTTATAATGCAAGTATCAATGGCATTGAGAACTTAGGTATGTGAGACTTGTCTTTTTATATTTCTGGTCAAGTATAAAAATACCTAGCATGATATATTTTGGATTGATACTTCAATCAAATTTTAAGTTATTTCAACCCATTAAGATTTCAAACAACTGTTCTTTTTTTTTATTTGGAGGGCTTTTTTAGGTTTTCTTTAAAATCTTCCCCTGATGACTCTTGTTGCCAAGACTATGGTTTTATAGGAAAGAAAACTTGTTTTGGCTGGAAGTTTATGAGTTGTTGTTTTTGGTTCAGCAGCTGCTTATGTTCTGTAGTATGCTAATAGACAAAAGAGGAGCTGTCAGTTTTAAAGATGACTGTAGAACCTTGGGTGAAATCCAGTCCCTAAGGACATTCTTTTGTGTAAAATGTTGCACAGAATTACTTGAATTCATTACCTGCAAATTTGGACACTGCCATTGACAGTTTAATTTTGATGGTTTGAAGAAGTTGGATGTCTAAAATACTACCCGATGTAACCAGGTAGAGAATGGGGGTTTTAAATTCCTGGGTCTACATACAATGTCCTTGGCCTATGTACATCCTTTATTCTCAGTGATTTCACACTGTTCAAGAGCTGAGGTTCCTTACAAAAACCTGTATTTGCCCCAGTAGAATCTCACCCTGGTCTAGGAATTCCTTCTTACCTGGACAACTGAGTTCATGTTTTCTTTCCTAGTAATGTAATTTTGATCCCACAAAGTGTAGTGTGTTTGTTGTTCATTTTTGAGGCTGTTTTTGTTGTGGTTTTGTGGTTGGTTGGTTTGTTTGTGCTTTTGATTTTTTTTTTTTTTTGTTTGTTTGAGACATTTCTTAGTTTTGCTTTTTTTTTTTCTTTTTCTGTTTTTTAGCCTGCTTACATGTCTTGGATCAGAAATATGTGGTCAGTTTTAAGTGCCCCTCCATGTGTCCATGGTGTGGAAGTTACAGGGCAAACAGATCAACTTCTGGATTATGTTGGCCCTGCTAACTGACCATCTTTCTGCTGTATTAATGAAGGCTTTTTGTTGCAGTAAAGGGGCTTTTTCTTTCCTGCAAAAGCATAAAATGCCTGTGGTACAGCTGCCCTATAAGCATCAAAGCATGGAAATAATCTTCATTTCAGGTTTTGGTGGTTTTTTGTTTTTTGTTTTTTTTTTTTTAATTTTTAACTTTAGATATTAAATTGTGTACTTGAATATTGGTTTCTCCATGTGTCCTCATTGTTTAGAATTAATACTTAAAATTCATCTCACTCTATGGTATTTCAGTATGTCCTTTAATGTTTATGTTCCTGGCCTGCTTGCTAATTTCTAAGTCACAAGACTATTCTTAAATGATCTGTCATGGGTTGTTGTCCTCTATTGCACTGCAATACTCTAAAGACTAAGAACCATATAAATATTTTTAAATAAATGCTGTAAAACCAATTTTATTTTATATTTATAAATCTTACTATGAATATTTATAGCACAATTTCCCTTCTTAATTGTTAGTCCATTTTCATAGCTTTAAAATATACACAGCTACTACAAATATGATGCTGATATGATAGTGCTAAACTGGTTTTTATTCCAGTTGAATTATTTTATGTTTTGTCACAGAAATTCAGAATTTTGTGGTAAGTATAGTAAAATACTTGTAGATGCTGAATCTTAAATAGAAGGAAATCAGCAATGGAAGAAATGAATTAAGGAAAAAGTTGATTAATAATGTTTAAATTGCAAATTAAGAAACCCTACTTACTCCATAAAATAGTGTATATACGTAATAGATACTCCTTTTCCACCAAGTGTGTTGAATTTTTTTGAGGTGTTGCTTTCCCAAAGTAACTTTTACGCCAACTATATACGAGTCTGTGTTAGCAACCACATTGGGTAGTGCTTGTACCAGAGTTTCCTGATGACTTGCTTAGTGCTTAAATACATGGTTTCATAAAGGCTATTGTGGCTTTTCAACCAAACGTAATTGCGGTTATCCAATCCAAAATGCCTAGAACCTCAAAAAAACCCTTTCACTCTACTGTAATAAAAGGAAAATCATTTTCCAGCATAATGGAGTAAATCTTCGTCGATGATTGACCTGAGAATGACTAAACTGTAGATCTGGATGACGTGTGTTCATCTGGCCGGCTGTGGGTGTGCAGATGGCCAGCACCAGGCACGTGCCATGTCATGGCGGCTGGCATTGCGCAGCTGCCATGTCCTCAGTGACATGGGTGCCTTTGCCCTGCTTCTCAAACATTTGTGAGCATGTGTGGCAGAGGTCAAGATGAAGGGCATGTAGCTATTATGTAATTATTGTGCATGTTGAACTGCTGCTTGATTAGAGGGAAAGCAGTTATTCTGCCAATGGGCTCTTATGCCAATGGGCTCATTTGGGTGATGCCTTCTCTTAATGTATTAGCTTTAACCTTTGAAGGTTTGATTGGAATCCTGGCTGTGTGTCACAGACCAAAATATGTATATTCATTTCCTAGTTCTGAGAAGGCATTTTTCCATGACAAAGGCTTTGGGCATGTGTGCTTGATTAGCTGGTGTTGCTTTAGGGTATGTGGCTGCGCATGTTTTTGCAGACTGGGGTTAGTTAGCAAGTCTGAATAGTGTAACTCTTGTTCACCGCTCGCCTGCTTTACAGCTACTTATGGCTCCGGATTGTAAGTACAAAAGCTCTGCTTGCATGAAACTATGCTATTGTTTTCTCCCTTTGAATAATAATCATACAGGAGTAAATGTGGGACACAAGAGAGGGCAGGCAGTGGAAGCTTGCCAACTGCCATATGGTGCTAATATTGGTGGTGGCATGCTGTATTGTAAACTCAAGACCTGCAGTAGTTTATGCATTTATGCAGTGTGACCTTACATTGCTGTCAAAATGTATAACCGTCACATCATTTTACAGAAAGAATTATGAAGTGACAGCCTTGTTATACATTGAGAATATTTGGGCAGCCTAAAACTCAAATGTTCTAATATGTCCATGTGGAACAATAGATTAATAGATTAAGAAGAGGTCATGGCAAAGATTATATATTCTCAGGAGCCATTTTAAAGTCAAGATTAAGATCTGCTGAATTTAAAGAAATTGGGAATTGATATTATCCAGCAAGAACTTTGAATTCCTTTGTTTGTAGAGCTTATTGGGTTTTTTTGAGGTGAAGCATCAAAATGTATCCTGAATATATATCTTTACATGCTGTGTATTCATGACATAGTATGTTGCATGCATGAGAATAAAAGTCCTATCATGAAATATATTGTGTAAGTTATGTGCCTAATCCATCAGTAAGTGTGACATGTAGGGATTTACCCACATTTACAGACAGTGAAGATCTGGAGAGATATTGAGCATAAACGTTGGAGTGGTAGTGGGCTAGACTGTGATACTCTGAACATTTATGGTATTTTCCATGGTTGTTTTGTACTGGTCTTAAACTTGGCTCTGAAGTATGAATGAGCAGAAGAGTAAGCCTTAGTCTTTCAAGCAACATTAATTTGTCTAAATATCACCAGCTTAATTTTTAGTTTAAGCAATGTAATTTACTGAATCATGGAGTTCAGTAAGTAATTGACCATATTACTTTCTTCAGTTACCACATTACCAGTTTTGGGTAGAGTAATGAATCTTGACTTAGTGCCAAGTATTGCTTTCTTTGAAATTACTGTTGGTGATGCTGTCAAGCTGCACATACACATTTAGTGCTGTTTTTATCAGCCCTTCAGAACTTGGGAAATGGATAAACAAATGCAGCTGGGCCCCTGAAGGGAGGCTGCATCTCCTTTCCTGTGAGATTTTAACCATGTCATGCTGTTCCATCATAGCAGCAATCAGCACCCCACAGCTCCCATCTAAATATCCTAACTGATTTGTAATCTGCCAACAGATTTGATTTGTGTCTGCCATCATCAGTTGAAACAAATGCCTATGAAGCCACAGTGGCTGGCATGACTTGGACTTGTGATTTTTGTCCTTCACTTGGTTGGTGTTTATTGCTTCTGTATTTGAAAGGCTGAGCTTCCTGAGCTACCACCACCTGAAAGCTCTGGTGCTTGGTGCAGTGCTGTCATTTGGCACTTGAATCTGAGGTGGAAGATGCTAGCTAAGACAGTTGCTTGCTTCCTTTCCTGGTGGTCTAGGAGCTTAAAAGGAAGGATTTGAAGTCTACTTACTTGATAATTGTCATCTCTCTCATTTTCTTTGTTATTGTCCATGCTCCTGGCTCAATTCAGGCGATTATGATGTTTACAACATGCTTTGAGCAAATGTCTAATGTACAGAGAGTGGAGTGCTGTGCCTCTTGCTTAGCAGCATCCCTGTTCTTCAGGCAACCAGAGTAGGACAGTTCTGCTTGCCTCAGTGTTGAAATCTTAATGTATTATTTTTAAAGATGTTTAAAATGTGCAAAATGCATCTCAGTTATTCTAAAATCTTCTTCTGTTTTCTTCCATAGTACCAGGATACGAATATGCAAGGAGTAGTGTACGAATTAAACAGCTACATAGAGCAGCGCCTGGATACAGGGGGAGATAACCAACTGCTTCTGTATGAACTGAGCAGCATCATTAAAATAGGTAAGAAGAGAATCAGATGTCGCTGAGCTGGTACTCAGCAGCAGCACACAGCCCATTTCTTACGTTGTTTAATGAATACAGAGAGGTGTTGAGGGATAAGTGTTCCCATTGCATGTTCTCTCCATGTGAACTTATTTCACCTTCTGTCCCTCAGTGAATCCCTAGCTGCATTTAAGTGAATTCCATCTTTGGAGAGAGTTGCATATCCAATTGCCATATTAGAGTCTCCTGTTAAATGAACCAAAGAATTGACTATTCTGGTTATGATGGTGTTATAATTTCAATAGTGAAAGTAAAAAAATAAAATAACAAAAAACTATAAGTAGTAATACCAGTGCATATTTAAACTCCTTTTGAAACAGTTGAAATGTCAGTGGAAGAAGGTATATCTTTTGTGTGATCTCAAGCTCAGTTATTTAATTATTTTTTTCTAGCTGATATAAGTACCTTTTCTGGTAAGAAAATACTACATATGATTAAAAGTTAAAAACAAACAAAACACTCTCAATAATTCTAAGTGTAATTTGGCTTCTTTTTAGCCAGAATGCATGTACTCAGACTTCAATAGGAAGTGTCACAGTAGATTTCAGTCAGCTCATTAGAAAGATTTTACTGTCCCAGCTACTTCATTTTGTAATGATGAGTAGTAGTTCTGGTTTATATACATGATGTTTAAAAGAACCTTTTCTCTACTGATTTTGCTTAAGCTTGTATTTGGATATTGATGTTCATCTCACAGCAAAACAAATTGGTTAATACACAGAGAGAACTTGACAGTAGAGTGTTTTTCAATTTCTTTTTCTTTTGTAAAGCAGATAGGAGGGTTTCTTGTATAATATTTCCTTTATAGTACTCATTTGCCTTGTAGGTCAATATACTTAGGTACTACAGCTGAAGGATTTAAAATCTGAATGCAAATTACTGTGCCCTCAACTCTTGCCAGTGCTGCACAGTTGACAACAATCAAGTAACTACACAGGGGAACTTCTTTCCTTTTTTCAAAGAAATTAAGAAAGCCATTTGATTTGATTGCACACAAATAAAATTTCCCCCCAAAATGTACTAAAAGGATTCTTGAGTTCATTAATAAAACAATGGGTACCAGATATGTCTTTGTACTGGCTAGAATGTTTATTAACTTTTGGAAGGACCGACATGTGATCCAAGCCTGTTGTGTAAAGCAGGGTGAAAAATGTTTTCTGCTATATACTGTTCTGATTTTGAGGGTAAGTTACGATGATTGGTTGGTTCTAAACTCTTAAGAGTTTAAGAAACTTGACTTTACCCTGCTTCATATCACAATCTGAATCTGACAGAAATCTAAAAAGTATAAACTTTCTTGTGAGTGTCAGTATTTTTAATATGGGCTAATAATAGGTGCAGAAAATAGAAACAGTTTGTTTGGAAACACATTTTTCTAGCAGTATTTGTAACTCCTCATTTTCCCATGAATTTCTCTCTTAAGGCAAGGACAAATATAGCTTAACATTTACAATTGGCATTTATTCATAGAAATTATAATGGTATCTGAGGGATTATATTGTAAATACACTTTTTATGTTACTTCTATTGTATGAATTAATTTGCATTTACAGACATTAGGTCTTGGAGTATAGATGTATAAAGAAGTTGTTTCTAATTATCTTTTAGAATGCAGTAAATGCCAATGAAGAAAGCTGGAGCTCTGTGGTGCCTCTAACTTTGTAGACTCTTGGAAGTTTTAGGGCACACAGCAAAAGACCTTAACCTTTGGAATAGTAGATGTTTGTCCTAAGTGGAATTGAATCTGTGGTTTCACCTCAAAGATGTATAAGTTCAACCTATCCCTTTGAATACAATTATTTCTTTTGTTATTGCTTTGGCAGCTACAAAAGCTGATGGATTTGCACTGTATTTCCTGGGAGAATGCAATAATGTAAGTATACTGGATTAAAATGCTGCCTTTCTGTACATTCACAAGTGTGTTTTCTAATATAATAATGGTGCTAATGAAAAAATTGTCTATGTTTAGATCCTTGATCTTTTGGAGGTTTTTTTAAGATTTGGCAATAATGCTATTTTTTCTCTGACTCTGGAAGCTTAACTTGTGATTTAGCCCTATTATTAATTGTCTTTAACAAGCAGAAAACTAGGATTTACTGTCTGCATAGCCTTTTCTTTACATCTAGTCGCCCTAATTTTTTAATGTTAATTGTCAGCTGCAGCTTGGTAGTGAGGTAATGTAAATTTCAGATGTGGATTCTGGTTGGCATAAAATAAATGTTTTATTTAAAAGTTATTAACAGTGAGTCCTATATTTGTTCTTTTGTTTGAATGTTAGAATACCTTCAATCTTTTTCTATCCTATATACAGTTTAATTTGTACAGTTAGCATGATACAAGGCTTTGTAGTTGTTTCAAATGGCTATCAAGAAGGAAATGCAGTTTAGTGCTTGAGTCAGTTCCCTCAAATTAAAAATCACAATTTGTCAGAAATCTTGTCTTTGGTTTGTTTAAGAACAAGCAGTGGCTAGAGAGAAAAATGTTTTTTTCTCCTTGTTTTTTTTCTGTACTTTGCACAGCCTGTTTTAATAGTTTATTCTTATA
Organism: Cinnycerthia olivascens; assembly: GCA_035048155.1. NCBI lineage: Eukaryota > Metazoa > Chordata > Aves > Passeriformes > Certhiidae > Cinnycerthia > Cinnycerthia olivascens. Next base: position 30,074,262 of record JAWWMU010000153.1, read on the forward strand.
GTATTATCCACTGGCCAGTTTCCTTTGCTCTTTGTGCAATATTTGAATTCAGAAAAAATGGTTAAAATTATATCTTTATGAAACAGATTTGAAGATGTACGAACCTGCAAGTAACTTGATGTGGAAGAAGGCCCATACAGAAATTTCCTATAAGAAATGGAAATGAGGTTTTGCTTTTCTTGGGATATGATTGTTTCCTATAAGAAAGATATCCCACTGTATCATTCAAAAATTCTGTTTTCTCTCAATTACTTTTTTTAAAGCATATAAATAGCATATATTTTTAAGTAACTTCCACCAAGAGATATAATTTAAGAAACACATTGCTCGTCCTTTATGAACGCAATCTTTGGTTCTCATTAGTAGGTGACAGCATTCTTTGTCATGGGTTGGGGGTGATGCAAACAGTCACTGGAAAGCTCCCTCCTGCTGCCAGAGGCAGGAACCTGCAGGCAGTTCAGCCTCCATCCCAAATGCACAGTGCTGACTAGCTTTGGTGCCAGCTGAGCATGCTTATCTCTAAATGCTTTGTAAAATATTACAGTAAAATTAACTTTATGGCTTGAGACAAAGAGAATTTTTACTCTGGTGAGTTTTTTTGCCTATTAGATTAGTGTGGCATAATATGGGATTACTCAGAGCCTTCTGATACTCTGAGGGCCTGGGTACTATATGACCTTCTGCTTTTTCTTTTCTTTCTTTTTTTTTTTTAATAGCATATTAGGCAGATGAATCCATTTGCTTCCCAGTATTCCAGTACAACTCTTCCTTGAAAAAAGCTCCAACCACTAAAAACACAGATTGACTTTATTAACCACTGCTATGTAGCTGCATCACCCAAAATGGAATGTTCTTCATGTAGTTATTATAGGGACTGATCCCAAATCCTTTGAAGTTAGTGTGAGATTTTCCATTCACTTTAGTGGGCTTTGGGCCAAACTCATGTTTGTAGTCTTGTAACTAAATGGTAATGCATTAGCCTGCTTCTTATAAGAAATTGTCATTGGAAATTAATTTGGTTAACACTTGTCTCTTGACTATTTAATTTAAAGAATGTATCTCAGTGAGATTAGCCATTGCCCAGCAAACACTGGCAATGTGATTTTATTTATTTTTACTAAATGTCTTTTTAAAATGGCAACAAAAAGATTCTGTGTAGTAAAAGCAGGAAAGAGCTAATTCTTTAAACTGAAATTAAAAAAACAAAACAACAGAACTTTTGACTAGCCTGGTCAAAGTATTTACTGAATATCTATGGCCATGTGTTGAAGAATTGCATCTGTTTTTTGATGGCTAAATATTTTGGTGCTTGTGATTTTAATTTCGCAAATTTGGCAAAATCCTTCCCCCTCCCCTCACCATCACACCCCCAACTGCCCAAATTAGCATTGTGCTTTTTTTGTTCATTAGCTTGGAAAATATCTGCTTGTTATCCAGCTAGGCATGTGTGTGTCCATCTTTTTGAGAATTAAGTTTTAGGAGGGGGGTGTGTAAAAATGGAGGAAATCTATTAACAAGTAGATAACTACTTTCAAATGGTTTTCTAATATTTAGTGATGTGTGTTCTGACTGTATTCTGTAAGGGAACTTATGACCAAACCTGAAGCACAAGCACTAACTCTGCTTCATTTCAGTTCCTGCCTTAATTGTGTATAGGTGTGCTTCTACTTGTTTAAATTAGTCCAGATTTGACAATTTTGACTTGTGTTAATCTCATCAAAGGAACATTTTTGCAATATGAGATACCGTTAACTACCTTGAGCCCATATTAAGTATTGATTTTCTAATTAGGATCTAAGATAATTTTCTTTTTACAAAAATGCTTAATTTTTGCAAAATGGAAACCAGTAAATAATTGCTACATACTTTGTGCTATTATTTCTTAATATTGAGAAAATTGCCATATCATGGCAAGTTGTTTTTTTCATGGATTACTAGGAATGCATAGTAAATAATTCTTTAGTGCCGTATTTAATATAGGCAGAATTTTCTTTACATGAGAATGATATTAGAACTGAAAGAAAATTCATTTAATTTGAGAAAAAAGCTCTAGATTTACCAGTCCCTTTCTTTTTGCCAAACATAGTTGATACACTGGCCTTTAAAGGAGGACATTGCTTTAGAAAAAATTCCTTTGTAGTTTAATGGCACAAAAGTAAGTTTGTAAAAATATCTATCCATATAAAAAGTTTCTTTATGGCCTTATTTTCTTTCTCTCTATTGAAGTTCACCTACTAAATTAGAGTTGGAAAACAGCATAAGGACTAAGTAACTTCTGGCTGACGGTTCAGGTCAAATGCCTTCAGGATATTTACTTGAGTGAATTTGCTTGAAATAGAAGTTACCACATCCATTGCAGATTCCAGTGCATTTCTTTGTGCTAGTATTACTCAGAATTGATTCCAGAATGGTGCCAGTGTGGACAGTTCAGTTATTTTAGCATCCTTCTGGGTGTTCAAACTGGTAGGAAGCACTACCACTCAGTGCAGTCCTTGCTGAGAGTGTTCTGATGATGATTCTGCTTTTCAAATCATTGCCTTTTAGCAGGTGAGCACCCTTTGCATGCCCAGCTCCTTCCTTCCCCATGAAGTTGCCCGGTGTATCAGAATCTGGTTCTGCCTGTGCCATGTATATGGTAGAATGAGTTGCAAAGTACTTGCGCTAAAAACAGTAGAGCTTCCTCAGCAGGGTATGAGCTGAACAGACCTGTGCCCACACTGCCTCTGGTTTTTGAACTTTCTTTGTATTAAAGGAATTATTTTTGTCCATGGGTTCGTGTAGTTATGCAGATAAAATTATTTTTTCTTAAGGTACATAGCAGCCATTTTACAAATACTATATACTAGAGAGCAGAAACACTTCCAAATCAAACAGGAATGTTTCACAACTCTCCAGCAAAGGACTTGACTTTATTTCAGTATTCTTTTTTATTTCTTATGGGGGTGAATATACAGTTCATAATTCTCCTGTTATGACCTTAATTATCATCTTCAAACATGACTTAAAGGATTTACTGAAATCCTCATATTGGATACTGTGTGTGTAAATCAATTGCCTTAGTATTATGCTAGCTGGACATGGATTTAAGCCCATAAGCTGACAATTTTACAAGGCAATAGTTCTAAAATACTTATCACAGTTACAGAGTTCCTAATGAATTACTGTATTAATGAATTCTTTAGATACTTCTTGTTTATAGTTCTTACTTGTATGAGTAATTTGCCTCATGATTACACCGTGATTCCTACGTAAAGATGTATGACTTCGAATTTAACAGATGTACTCTTGAAGCAGCTTTTACTTGGTCTTATGTTACTTAGTTCCTGAAACTGCAAATTGTGTTGACAAACAGATTATCCTTGCTTCAGACAGAAGTTTCCAATAGCTTTATTGTAAGAAATAATTATGTGAGGCCAGAAATACGTGCACATAGTCTGTGCTTCAGGGTGTATTTTATTAAGCCTTTCTTGAGTTTCTGGTCATGCAAAAGTTGGTGCAGCTTGATATGTATGCAGTGCCACCTAGTGAGTTTGAGGTGCACGATCTGAATTATTAAGAACTCAGGAAAAAACATGTACTGCTTGCTAACTGTCTCCTGTTTTTGAATGCATAGACATCTCTGAAATCTGAGTCTTTTAGACATGTTTCCAGGTGAAATCCTTCTAGTTGCAAATTAATTCAGGAAAATTTCATCTTTATCATTGAATCAAATCTAAGACCATGTGGTTTTCTATATGTAAAGTGGAAGAAATCTGTTGCTTTCTTATTTGCCACTGAATAGTGATACTCAACGGAGGAGAAAAAGCTCTTGTTTAGTTAGAGTGTTTGAGTTTAAATTTGAGTCAATAAATTATCAAGCTAAAAGAATAAATAGCTGTCAAAATCTATTGTAGGGAAATTTTGGTCTCATTTAATTTAATATTCAGGTAAATGGACTTGTGGAATGTGTTCACAATGAATCATTGAATATCCTGAGTTGGAAGGGACTCATCAGGATCATTGAAATCCAGTTCCTGGCCTGCACAGGAATTACCCTGTCCATGAGAGCATTGTCCAAAGACTTCTTGAGCTCTGTCAGGCTGGTGCTGTGACCAGTTCCCTGGGGAGCTGTTCCAGTGCCCAGCCACCCTTTGAATGAAGAACCTTTTCCTACTATCCAGCCTAAACCTCCTCTGACACAGCTTCAGGCCATTCCTTCAGGTCCTGTCACTGTCACCACAGAGCAGAGATCAGTGCCTGCCTCTCCTCCTCATGAGGAAGTTGTAACTGCAGTGAGGTCTCCCCTCAGTCTCGCCTGAGCTGAACAGACCAAGCGACCTCAGTCATTCCTCATATTGGCTTCCCCTCAAGGCTGTTCACCATCCTTGTGGCCTTCCTCTGGATCCCCAGTTACAGATTTAGATTTTTTTATGTTGTGTCACCCAAAGTTGCCCCCAGCCCTTGAGGTGAGGCTGCCCCAGTGCAGAGCAGGGTGGGACAATCCCCTCCCTTGTCCTGCTGGCCATGCTGTGCCTGATGTCCCTCAGGACAGGGCTGGCCCTGCTGGCTGCCAGGGCACTGCTGGCTCCTGTTCAACTTCGACCAGACTGCCCAGGTCCCTTTCTGTGGCACTGCTTTCCAGTTTCTCATTCCCCAGTCTGTGCATACACCAATATATACTAGAATGCAGAAATTGCTAGAAAATTAGGAAGAGTCCAGTTGTTTGTGTTTTACTATTAGAATGGGAGGTTGTTTTGCTTAAATCTGCAAAGCTTTATCCAGGTATCTGGTTTTGCTTAATATATTCACTAGTGTAGGGGTGAAGAAAGGATATAGGACTGCAGATAAATTTGCAGGAACAGATTTGACTTCAAAATGGGCTTTTGAAAATGGTCAGAAGAAACCAGACAATGATTCAGCCATGAAAAGTGCTTGGCTTTCTACATACTGCCTCTCTGTGTAGGGCAGTTGATAACTGAGAAAGGTTCTAGGGTTTTGAGTGAATTTGAAGTAAAAATGAGTCTGTAATTATAATTTCTGTATCAAAAAATACACTTATGTATGTAGCATTAACAGAACTCTAGCCCTAGTGTAAACTGTTTTTCCTATTTCTCTCTCCACTGCTAAAGTCCTAGACGGAATAATGGCTCATTTAAACACTGCACTTTAAGAAAAAATATAATTGGAGAAGCTGAAATGAGTTCAGGAGAGAGCAAAGAAAATGGTCAGGAAACAAAAGAAGTGGTTTTATTTAGTCTAAAGGAAAGAAAGATATGCCTGGATAAGGCATGGAGGAAGGGAATAATCTCCAAATACCTGTGGTGTGTAGGGCAAGCAGCAGTGTGCTTGAATTGACAATTGGGAAAACTTCCTTAGTTGTGTCTCTAATGGAACATGACTGTTGCTTGTGCAAGCTCAGGGGTCCTCATCCCTGGAGGAGAGTTTGGGACCTGCTCAGCTGAATGTCTTTTAGAAAAATGCTTAGCTGACTATGCCTTAAAATGGAAGGGATGCTAGAGAGGTATGTCAACTTGGTTTTCTGTGTCAGTGAACTGCTATTACTCATCGTGTTCTTCTCATATAAACCAACTGGAAAGTTTGCAGGAGTTAAGTGCAGTTAAAAATTGGTACCATTCAGAAGGATGAACGCGTAACCCCCCCACCAAAACCAAAACAACCACACCAATCCCAGCTGCTGGTAGTTGTACAGTAAATGTAAGTGCATCATCTTCATTTCACAAATATCCAATATTAGTGCATACCATGTGGCTTAAAATTGTAAATCTCCTGTCAAATATACTGTGATGTACTGCAAAGGAAACAAATTTTTAATAAATAATGGTGGTAGGTGCTGGTGTTTTTTTCTTTTTTTATCCCTGTGTGCTTTGTACAGTCAGACTGCTGCACTTGTGTTTAAACTCAGGACATACTTGCCTAGAGCTCTTTCAGATTTTAGCATGGTAGTATTGGCCTACTGCTTCAGCTGAGCCAGATAACAAATCCAAGGCGTTTGGCTGGGGATAATTTCCAAATTAATTATATTAATTTGTTTTTCTTGGTCATCTTTGCCTGTTATGATGACTTTTATTTTTTGCTAAAAATCCATGCCTTAGGGCATAGCCTTTGTAAATATCTGCAGATAATTTTATCATTTGGTTATGTGGTCTTACATTCAAATTGTCCTTTACTAAGAGTAAAAATCTAATGCTGTTACTAAACAGAAATGGATGTGAGCAGCAGAAGCCATTAAACTCACTTAATATAAGCTTGATCAATTTCCATTTTCTCTTTCATTTTTTCTTTCCCCCAAGCATCAACTCACATAGCAATGCTTTAGTATGAAGGCTTTCATTTAATGTCAGTTGAATATTAAATGATTTCTCATGAAGCATTTTTAGGACCAGTTTTATCAGCAGATTGTGCTGTGGAAGAAACTAGATCAAGATCCAGTCACCCGTACCACCAAAATAGTTTGTTAGTGGAATGTTTGTCACAGGTGTACTTTAACCTTCATTTTAATCATTAAATCTGATTCTTATCCAGACTGCTTTTCTGAAAGAAATTTTAGAAAAATTGGTTTCTGATTATAATTTGCTTAGTTATAAGTAGTTATACAAAAAGAAGAAATAACAGTTTGTGAAATGATGATGAATAGATGTTTGCAGTTTGGTAGCTTTTCAAATCCTGGCAAACTTTATGTAGCTGATTGCATGGTTTCTAGTTTTTGTGAGACAGGATTTGGTGTTGTGCTGGATTCCGATAAACTACATACCAACAATGACTAGAAAAATAGTATCAATTATAACTGTGGTTGCCTTCTTTGTCAGAAGAGCCAAAGATGGAAATCACTGAAAACTGCAGGTACTTTCTTAGTGCTGTAACAACATCTGTCAATGGTTGTGGTTGCTATTGTATTATGAGACTTCCTGCTACTACTCGTGTTTTCTTTTATTGGGGTTTTAATCTGCTGTCTCTGTCAAGCATTGGATTTTCACTAGAAAAACCAACAATGGGGCCAAGTTACACCAGCATGACAAGATGAACAGGAGTAATTGTTCATGTGCATGCTCTTAACTGTTAGAAATGAGGAGTAAAGAAGGTTTTTTCAGCCACAGTAAGAGATTCAAAATAAATTATTTATTGATTTTACTGAATGCATAGTACCAAGGAAAGAGCACCAAACCCATGGTATTACAGTTTATCAAGTATGTACTGATCTTGTTGTGTGTCTGAAGGCCAAGTTGGTGGGTTTATCTGTGAACTGAAGATGTTGCCATCTTTATATCCCTCAAGAAACAATTACAGTACATCATTCTGCATTCCTGCAGACTGGAAGGCTGATTAATACATTAGTATTTTTAAAAGGTATGAGAGACTATAATATGTTGCCTATACCTGGAGTGCCTAAGAAACCTGAGTCACAGAATAGAATCACAGAATCATTTAAGTTGGAAAAGGCGCTGAGATCATTGAGTCCAACTACATACCCTAACACCACCAAGATGAAATGGTGAATTTTGCAACATTTCTCTGTGTTCACCAGTGTTTAAACATTTGTTAAGGTCATAATTTATGTTGGACTTCATTTTCCTTCTGTTTGTTTTTTTGAGAACCTCTTGATCTTTGTGCTCATGATAGGTCATTAGTGGATTCCAAACCACAATTACATCCATCAAAATTAATAGGAGTCTTTTTGGCTGTGGACTTCATCAAAATGAATTAGGTGATTAAACTAGGAGGGGAGGAATTATTTTAAAGATTTTTAGGCTAAATCACATCACCTGTTCTGTCGCAGATGGAAGGAAGGAAAGCACCTCGTGTGCTGTAGGGTTTCAACAATGTACTGGAAGTTCTTGGTGCCAAACTGTAGTGTTCTCCTGCCTACTACATTTAAAGAAAGAAGTCCATCACCATATGGAACTTGTTGGAAGAATATTTAAGTAGGGTAGGTGAGACTGATGTAGGAAAGGAGGTCCTGTCTTTGTCTGGAAGGAGGGGAAACACATCAAAATTGAGAATTGCAGAGTCCTGTGGACTGCCAGGTACCAGAGAGCCTAAACCTGGGAGCTCCCAAAGGATTCTGTCACCACACCAATGTTTGTCCCTTTGGTAGCTTTTCAGATCCAGACTGAATCTCCCAGTTTGGTTGCCTTCTCTCTCATCAGCACTAGAGATACCTAATGCTCTCTCTGTGCTAGTTATTGTTTATTACTTAATTTTTGCCAGGAGAGAGGCTGTGACATTGCATTATCAGTAAAGAGCTCTCTGTATTTACCCCTTTCTAACACTCACTTAGAGGCTTACTGCTGTCTCCTCAACCTTCTCCTTTTACTGCATTGTGAGTTCTCAGTCTAGTATTTGGGAAATCAGGGCTCCTTATAGTCTCATCTTTCCTTTTTTTATTGACTATATATTGATAAACTTGTGGATGAAGATCCACTGGTTTCTTATTTTGATTATTAATTATTGCTTGTTATCATTACCAGAAATACAAACAGTCTTTTTTGGAGTAAAATATTCAGACCAACTGAGAAAATGCAAGTTAATTTGAAAGGGCCTAATCTATCAATTTTTTTCACTTATTTTTGAGGCTGTGTGCAATATATGTGATGTCTGTATGGACACACTTATAGTTACCCTTTGAGCTAGTGAAAGATTATTGGAATATGTATATTTGCAAATTAAAAGAGTGCTGGAGTCACTTATAGTGAGAGGAAAACAGGTAAGCTCCAAATTTTATCATTACCGTAGTACATTTAATTCCATAAGTAATTTCTTAAGCAAAAGGAAAAAAAAGTGAGCTGGATAGATGATGTGAAAAACCTGCTGGTTTTCGACTGTGATAATTTTAAAGATTCCCATAAAGCTGTGTCTGTGGGGTGCCTCAGAGATTATTCAGTAACATGCCATAGTAGAGCAGAGCACAGTTTTGTTTTGTTTGGCTGACCTTGCCATTGATGGCTTCTACTTGAGGCATTTCTACATAATTAATTGGCAATAAACATTTAAACTTCATTCAGACTTAAATTCATCAAATATGGAATGTATGAACACTCATGGGAATTTATTAGGTGTATTTATAGTCAGTGTGGAGTGGTGGAAGCTTATGGATTGATTTCAGCTTATATATGGTTATGAGAAAAATTGCTTTCCTTTCAGTAGTTCTGCATGATTAGGATAAGATTATCAGTTGTTCTGCACAGTCTTTTCTACCTCTACAGTCAGGAGGAATAATGGCAAATTTAGAACCTATTGGATAGTTAGAAGAGTTTTCCAGTCACTGACCCCTTAGTCATGGGTTTGCAACTTTCCATAGAACCAGGATGGGATTGCTTCTGCAAAACTCTTCTTTTTGAGAAGTTGGAAGTAAAATAATATTCACAGTGTTTTTCCAGCGTAGGGAAACTTGTTGACAGCAGTACTTCTTGATGAAAGCAACAGAGGGCATTACCAGATAAAATGATAGACAAGGACACAGGAAAGACTGTGCTGGTGAAAGCAGCCTTTGCAGGCAATACTTCATGGGGTCAACATAGGCTTTTGGCCATTAAAGATTTAGTGAAGGTGTTTTCTGAAGAAAAAATAATGTATGTGTGGAAGAATGGAATTCTTTCTTTTTTGGTGCAAGTGGCTGTTTGTTTTTTTTTCCTTCCGTCCCCGTTCTTCCTCCCCCCATTCCCGTTCTTCTTTTCCCCATCCCCATTCTACTTCTCCTGTCCCCAATTGTTCCTCTGTCCCCTTTCTCCCCCTTCCTTTTTCTTGTTTTGAGAGGCTCTTCCTGAGAGGAGAACGCTTTTAGCATTGTTTTGTGTTTAGTGCTGGGCATGGCTCAGGTGATGAGTGTGAAACATCACGTTTTATATGCATAATTTAAATAGCATAATTACTTGGCTAATCATAGTGCACTACTACCTTGGCAAAAAGTTTCAAATTTGTCTTAAATATATAAGACAAATGGTGTGAATCCAAGTGTTATTTTTTGGAATCTTCTGCAAAATCAGCTTTGGTCTCTGATGTCCTATTGATTTTGAATCATTCCACTCCTTGGACTATATCAATCAGACTTGAAATGTGTTGCCTCTCTACATTTTGCAGTACACCTTTTAGTTATGAACACATTACAGCATTACTGTTCCTATTACAAGAGTACTTATAGTAAATCTTAAGCATATAGTATAGCAGATCAGACTTCTGCAAGGATATGCATCTCAGTATTTCTATGCCCTTTATATTTTACTACCTTTATTGTTTTTTTAAAATATTTTATACCAGAACACTGATTTAAATAACTAAAGATCTGTGGTTTCTTCAGTTTTATTAGAATAATGTACTTTTTTTAGATCATGGTGTGCTTTTCTTAACCATGTTATGTAAAATGTTCTTTTTCATTCTATTTGAGTGCATGTAAAAACATGAACTGAAGCTTATGAAGGCAAGCAACTGTGAAACTGAGTTTTCATTTAAAAATTATATGTATCTTTATTAGATTATAAGCCAGTAAGAATAAATGGAATTTTTTATTTTGGTAGATTGAGTAGACTTGTTCTGACAGATTCAGTGTATTGATTTAATGGTTTTTGATTGTTTGGATGTTGCTTGTTTATTTTAAAATTGCATTCTTGTAATTCATGTGGGAAATCAACATTCTAACTTTTTAAGTCTGTCTTACTTCTAGAGGCCATACTTCAAAGAATCTGTGAGCATAAATGGGTTTAAAGAATAAGGTCCAGGTTCAGAATAAGAATAAGCAGGATATTCCAGGATTTCATGTGCTTGTACTGTAATGCAAGACATCAAAATGGAGTAAATAACCTGAATATTCAGCAGGGCTAGTCCATGGAAGGAATATCTTTCCTTCCAATTGAAAAAATACTTGCCAGTGCTAACATAGTTTGAGGCAGCTCTATTTTCTTATTTTTTTAAAGACAGTTGAATTTTCATCTGTACCATATATTAGCAAATAAATTAGTGGATGGAAAATTCACTTTCTTGTCTTTCTGAGTATTTCGGGACTGACTTTCTGCTTAAGAACAAAAAACTCAGTTACTGGGTTTGTCAGAATTTTGAGTGTTTTTCTTCTGAGCTTACTAAATATCCTAACTGTTGGACTACTGATTCTTCTTGGATAGACTTCAATCTTGTTTTGACTGTGAATTTCATACTTTTTATCGACCATTTGCTTTTGCCTCAGCATAAAGTCCCAACTTTCTCCTTCCAAAGTGCTGGTAATCCATTACAGCCAAGCTCTCTTCATCACTGCAGGAGTTCCTTTATATGGTGCATTATAACGCATCTCTTTAGTTTCTGAACATTTCAGTGTGGGTTTTCTATGGAATTGTTAGGTGCTAATGTTTTATAACAGACCATGCATGTTTGTAAAGAAAGGAGAATTATGAGAGGATGCACCTCATATCATCACTTCTTTTTCTACAGCTGATGCTGAATTTTTGTGTGCAAATTTTGCCTATAATATTCCATGCTGGAAAATAGTGCCTGTCTCATTGCAGCCCTAACAAAAGCAAATTCTGAGAGTAAAATTAATGAGCAGCACATCCTGTGGACATTCTTAAGAGGAATGTTGGTAACGCATTGTGTTGTGGCATTGTCATCTATCTCTGGTATTATATAGCAAGAAATTTAAATATTATCTCTGCTTTTTGAGTATTTTCTGGTGAAATAAATGAATGCATCCTAGACTAAAAAAAAATGTTTTTCTTACAAGGTAATGTTTTCTTCTGAGTCTTGTATGCTGTGTATTGTGTGTTCCAAGTAAACGCAATCCTACCCTGATATAAACAATAAGTGGCTTCAGTCATCCACTGCTCTCCACAGGAGTTGTCCCTGAGTTGCCTGGCTGATTTAGAGTGGGATTTTCTAACATTTCAGAAGAACTAAGTGGACTTTATTCAAGTTTTTCTCTACATTATCTACTTTGTTCTACATAGGTTGTGCTGTTAACTGTGAAAGTATTCATGCGTTCTAATTGCTTTTTTTTTTCTTTCTTTCTCTTTTTTTTTCCTTCTACCTAGAGTCTGTGTGTATTTACACCACCAGGAGCTAAAGAGGGACACCCACGACTCATTCCTGCAGGGCCCATTGCACATGGCACTACAGTATCTGCTTATGTAGCCAGATCCAGAAAAACGTTGTTAGTAGAAGATATTCTGGGGGTAAAAAGCTTTCTGTTTTTAATTAGATTGCAATGTGTACTTAGAATGAATGCTTTGATACTGAAATGTTTATTGAGATGAACATTTAGTGATAGAATTTACACCTCTCTTCATACCAGGAAAATAAATCTGAGTTTGGATTAGCTGATGGAATAATTTCAGAATATTTCGTTTATTTCTAGCTTTAAAGGTTTGGGGTTTTTTTCACTTTGGGTTTGGGTTAATTTTTTTTTTTTTGTTTTCTGGTGAAGGACATGATGACACCACAGTTACTTCAAAAAAACAACCAATCAAAACACCTGTCTTCTTGGTCTTGAAATATTAACTGCAAACGAGAAGACTTTCACATAGCCAATCAAATTTAAATATTTGATTTAATTTTAATACAGGGCTGACACTGACCAGAGTGTCACTCAGAATTCTGGTTATTAGGCAAGATTTTTATCTCTGCATACTCTAATGTAAAGCTAGAATCCTGATATTATCAGTAGATCTTACAGGAAAATTGCACTAATGTAACTGATATAAAAATTCAAGCCTTTTTCTGTAACCAGAGTTGGAAATTCCTAAGGTGATAGTCTGATAATTCTTGGCACTCTGTATGTCTGTCCTTTTTAATTTTTTAAAACACTTCATCCTCTAGTTGCAGCTATGCAATTTTATGGATTGGTATTTAAACTGTATTTTGTGTGAGCACTTTATGATTAGTTGGTTATGAGAACACCAATGAAGTTTGCATTCTCTTCTCTCTTCAGTGTTTCCTGTGTTTTCAAGTTCTGTCCAGAATAACAATTTTTGGATTCTGCGACTTAAAAAACCAAAATTGGAAATTGCTTTCTCTCCTTCTTAAATTATTTGGTAAAAATGTGTATGACCTTAGCTGGGCAAATCTGGGCTATAAACAAATACCAGATGACTAATTTGAATATACTTAAATAGAGGCACAAAACCAAAAGGCAGAAGCTGCTTTCCCTGTATAATAGTCAGTGCTTTCTACACACTCTGATCTGTTAAGATTTTATGTGTTGGTATGGTTTTTCAGTTAAATTAAGGATTTAAATTGTTAATGCTGGTTTCCAATTAATATCATTATATCCATACATGCAGGAGTTGTCTTTTGATTTTACGTTTTTAGTAAGATCGTGGGGTTAGTGAGGAGAAGTTTTGAACTTTTTTGTTTGTTTAATATCAGTGATTCATTGACCAAACAGCAAGATTGATTTTGGTGAGATGGTTTGCCTTCATATGGTTTTAGGAGCTGTTCAACAGCAAAAGAGAAGCGCATGCAGGTAGACTTGCCAGCCCTTTTTGTGTGGGAGGACAGAACTAAAAAGAGAAAGCAGAAGGCTCGTGTTTCAAAGTGCTTCCCACTCCCTTTTGTCTGTCATTTGTTCAAATTGATTGTCATCTTAGTAATTAAGGTAGAGATTACTTGCTGTTTTCTTTGAGAAGTGAGAGATTTTGATCACCTTGAAGGGGTATATGTCTTGCCTAAGCAGAGCCTGCAGGGAACATCTGGTACCGATCAGGTACCCAAGGACTGATGTGCAATCAAGTGGGTCTTGCCTGAGTTTTCCTACATGGGCAAGTGAAGCTAAAAAGCCTTTAACATTGCCTATGAGGATTGAAAGTTATGCATTTGGGCCTTTTATAGCAGCTGATAGGATTATTTTAACATTTGTTTCTGTATCTTTTGCACCAGTTTTATTCAGGATGCGTAAGCAGAGGAAGATGATGCTTACTCTCGTGTGTATTTTTTTGGGAACATGTTTTCCTCCTCAAGAGTTGGTTGAGGATTATGACTGTATAACCTAAAGCCTTAGCCTCAAGTTTTAGTGTTTGTTTTCTCACAAGCACTGTTGTCTGCTCTTTAACACTGTGATCTTAGCAGTCCACTCTGTGATTACAATTCTGTGGAGTTTTTTGGAGGGAAGGATGATGAGGTGGTAGTGTTGCTTGTTTGGGTTTTAATCTAGACTGGCATTAGCTGTAAAGTGCTGTTTTTGCTGCCTGTGAGATTAGAGGAAAAAAGCATTCTATAAACAAACCCAAAGCAGGGTGTGATATTCTGACCTTACATCAATAATGTTATCTGTTTATGGACATTAATGTTGAGACTTCAAAATTACATTTTTTTAGAAGATGTCTTACTACTGTGTTTGAGTGTAGTGAATTTTTTCTTTTTCCTGCAGATTTGGTCACATAAAAGGGGGAGGAAAACATCAGTATGTCATCTCCTGT
>JAWWMU010000153.1:30088751-30105150 GCA_035048155.1 Cinnycerthia olivascens
TGTAGTGAATTTTTTCTTTTTCCTGCAGATTTGGTCACATAAAAGGGGGAGGAAAACATCAGTATGTCATCTCCTGTTAAGATTTTATCAGATTTTAAATGTTACCAGATTATCTTTGCATTTTCTAGGATGAGCGATTTCCCAAAGGTACTGGGCTGGAGTCGGGGACCCGTATCCAATCTGTGCTGTGTTTGCCAATTGTCACAGCCATTGGTGACCTGATTGGCATCCTGGAGCTTTACCGTCACTGGGGCAAGGAAGCCTTCCACCACAGTCACCAAGAGGTGAGCTCATGAGCTGCCTTTGCACACTCACCCACCATGGTTAGGGCTCCACCCCCAGCCCTGCCCCCACCCCCAAATTCCTTCTCCCATGGATGTGGACCTTTTCCATGCTTGATTTTTGTTCTTATTAAAAAAAGAAAATAGGTAGTCATCTGGGTTTTCAGTCAGAGGAGGTAAAATGTACAAGTACAGGGATGCATCAGGAATCTTACCTTGTGTTCTCTTGCAGATAAACAGATTCAAGGTTTCTTTATTGTTTATAAACTCAATACAGGGTTTTTAGAGAAGTTAATGCAGGGCAGGTAAATGAAATGTAAGTGTGAATCAAACGTCAAAACCCAAAATCACTCTATATAAAAAAAGACAATGCTCAATTATCCTGAGTCTCAATCTTAACTTTCCACTGCAGCTTTATTTTACATTATGGTAAGCTTTGAAAATTTATTTTAGTTTACTTTTTGGTGTTGCTTCTCAGAAAATGAGCCCTATGGCAAAACAGAGTTTTGCAATGTTATAGCAACAGTTTATCAGGTCTTATAGGAGGAGAAAGTGATTTTACTTTAGATCAAACATGAAGCAAAAGAGATTTCTGATATTTGCATTCATTTTTTTAGTGCCACATGCTCTCCAGCACCAAGGTGAATGTCTGTCTGGATGGTATTTCCAGTGCCAGGTATCCAAGTAGTCCCTCCAGAATTCCTTGCAACAGAAGGACAAGAGATGCTATCTGCCAAATCTTTATGGTCTCCTGGTTTCTTTCTAGGTTGACAACCACGTGCTGGTTTTGGGTCGGACTTTCCTTTAGCTTTTAGGAGCTGATAGCTTTTGACTCTCTCTAGCCTGTCACATCCCTATGAGTTGTCAGGATCACTGTCCTTTGTCTCCTGACTTAGATGTCCTTAGAAACTGTGTATAGAAGTGCTGGTACCTGGATGACCTGCCAGTCTAGGTGACTCACATAGAGCTCTCTTCTGCTTTTTTTAACTTCTGATGCTTCCCTATCCAGAAATTCCCACTCATGATCCTCTTCCCCTTTCTATGACTTTTCTGCATGCATTCCTCTGTAGCTGTGTTGTCCATACATGTCCATTTGTCCATCCAAAGTTAGGAGCTGTTAGCCATATACAAATGCATTTGAAAATGGAGCAGGTGTCGCAAAGGCTGCTGCTGTACTAAATGGGTTTGCAGTGCATCTTTGCTCTCATGTCAGTGAGGATTTCTGTTATGTCCCATTAAGATGTCTCTGATGTAAAGATGAATTTTTCTCTGTGCTGTCACCCAGAGAAGGGAACCTGAACACACAGGACAAAAAGGAGTGAGTTCTAGCCAGGTGTGTTGTCTCCACAGTGGTCTGAGATCCACCATGGTGCAGTTTGGCTGTACTGAACAGGAATATTTGTGTGAAAAGGACAGAAGATGTTCAGGCAAGAGATAATAAAACTAGTCCTCCCAAAGAAGGAAAACAGAGTGAATATTTGTCAAGTGTATATTTTGTTTCTCAGTAATTCATCTGACCTTTACATATGTGTGTTAGTTGGGTGGTCAGTACCACTTCAGCTTGTTGTCACACATTGTATTTTTTCAGCAGTAGACAGAACTCAGGGTAGGGGACTAGATTAGTGTGGTAGTGCCACTGTCCTTGCTCAGAGAACAAAGAACAGGTCTTCATACAAAACCAGGCTTCATTAATTCTGCAACTTACACACAATGTATCTAATTTTTAAAGTTGTCCTATTACATTAATCAATCTGCAATTCAGATCGGTCTCAGACATGCATTGTTTTGTGAAAATGTGAATGTTTTATATTATGTTAAATAGCTTCTGTAGCCAAAGTTCATGAATGTTCTACTTGGAAGAGACTGGCTACTAAATGAAAGTATTTTATTAGTAAATAAAAAATATTTTAAGGTCATTTTCTGAGTGTTCTAAAGCATTCTTTTCATTTTCAGGTTTCAGAAAGCCTTTGGATGCCATTAACAATTTTTATGAAATGTGTGCAGAGTGTTCTGTTTAAAAATATAAAATAAAAAATACCTTAGGAGGGTAGCAAAAGCTGACCTCTTGTGCTTCTGTTCCCTGTGTTCCTATAAGGCTCCTGTGCTTCAAGGACAGGAGATTGTGCATGGTAGCACATCATAGTTATCTGCAGTTTACATGACATTTGTTTGAAATGTTGCCTGGAAACTGTCATACTTGAAACACTTGAGCTGAGGGATCAGGTCTGGTTCTTCTGCCCCCCCCGAACAGTAATGAGAGGAACAGTGCCTGTTTACAGCTGCAAGTAGCTATTGCTGAAGAGATACAGCCCCAAAAACTGTTAAGACATATTTTATTTCCATGGCAGATGCCTTTCAGCAGTGTAATTGTTAAAGCCCTCGACTTACGGGATGTTTGTTTTGATGTTGTATTTCTGAGCTGATGGGTGCTCAATTCTGCTTTTGAAAACCATTAGTAAGCTCTAAAGTTGAAACACTCACAACTACACTGAGACTTTAGCAGAATAACTGTCTTCCCTTAAATTGTTCCTGCCTGCCTGCCTAAAACAGCTCGGTCAATTTTCTGAGCAGGTAGATAGAAAAAAGAGGCATGTCACTGATGTGCAGTGTTCAAGGTTTCTTCAGAGAGAGTTTCTTCTCTTTTGTTGCAGGTTGCAACAGCAAATCTTGCATGGGCTTCAGTAGCAATACATCAAGTACAAGTAAGTGTGAGTGGTTTTTAATTTTTTTTATTGTGTCACTTGTCTTCCACAACGTGTTTAGTAGGAGCATGGATTATGATCAGATTGAAGCGGAGGTTTTTTTACTAAAGGTTTGCTTAAAGCCCCTTCCTTGAACCTGGAAAAATATGCTAACATTTTTGGTGTTCACTGAACTACATTTCCTCACTTGCAATCATGGATCAAATAACAAACAATATTTGTACTAAAGAAAAGAAATTTGAACAAAGTAGATAAAAAATTATTAAAGTAGATTTATCATAACTTTTCAGGGTTATTTTGTTTTCTTTTTCTTGTGGAAAGACAACTGCTAGGCTAAACTGGTTGCTTTCCTCCTTCTTTGGTATTCAGTTTGAAATGATGAAGTGTTGCTAGCAAAGTCTATTTTAAGCCATCCTTGCTAGCTGCTTCATGGTCCTGTAACTACTGCCACTAAGGATGCTTCCTGCTGTCCCTAGCTGGGTGCCTAATGGAGCTTCACACAGTGTCGAGCTGCTCCAGCAAACCCCAGCAGCTTTGCTAATAGGTTTTGTTACTTCAGCTGGCAGAAGATGGTAACACTGAAACTAAACATATTCTGTCAACTCAGAGAAGAAGCTAAAATAGATTCTTCTGGCAGTTCCCAGGGGGAAATTCATGGCATTCTTTTTTTCAAGGTGTCTTTCAGACACTTGTCAGAAGATATGCAGAAAGCTTCCTGCTTTGCCCTTCTAGGGTCTGATCTTTTCTGCCTCGGTTCTGGAAGGCCCTGACTTTGGAGTGGTCGTTCACACCTAGGCAGAATTAGCTGGCAGAGACTATTGTACGCTGCTAGAATTGCAATTGCATCCAGTCGTAGCTTCACCTGTGTAAGAATTACTTTCTCCTTGACTGAGAAGGTTTCCACATATAACAAAACACAACAGGGAAAGTTAAGTTCAAGCTTGTCCATTGGTCATTTTTATTTCTCTTCCTTCTTCTAAAGAGAAAGCTTGCTCTCCCCAAGTTTTTTGTATAAGAAGAATGCAAGAGTTTTGATCTGGCATTTTGTATCTGCATTTCACAGATGAAAAATATTGCTAGTTCAAAGTGGTATTTTTGTAAGTGTAAAATTTACAAACAGTAGCGGCTTAGTGCTTACTCTAGTAGTATACAGATGTTACAGATATACAATTGTGCTTCAGATCCAGAGTATGGGAATAGGTGAAGTAAAAATGCAGCTGAAAGCTTTGCTTCATCTAACATTTTGCTTCTAAAAAGAAGTATGCATACTATTTTCTGTATTCATATTCATGCTGATTTCTCCCTAAGTTGAGCTTATATCATCTGCTGCTTAGCTTAGTTAAACTTGCCTGATGTCAGTCTACAGTTGTGTCTATATGCTACTTTGCAGCCTGGAAAAAAGTGGTAAAAATGTGGTAAGGAAGAAGGGAAACAAAATGTTTGACATTCTCATAAGATCTGAGGGTCTGGATAAGGAAATGTTCATTCCATAATCACAGTCAGTGACAGCCTTTGAGACAGCATGAACAAGTGTAAAAACCAACAGCTTCCAGTGATTCTTAGGAAAGATTTTACTTGTGTTTCACAGTTTTAATTCAGCAGCTAGATATCTAAGATTGAAACCCGGCACACAAATTCAGATTTAATTTTATACACTGCTGTAGCATATATGTGTATATACATGTATATACACACACAAGTACTGGTATTTTCTGCATACTAATTAAAGAGATGGGACTTGAGTTTCCCTGTGACATCAGTGTTCTGGAGCAAATGGTTCTGTGTTCTGTGCTTCCAGGTGTGCCGGGGCCTTGCCAAGCAGACTGAACTGAATGACTTCTTGCTTGATGTATCGAAGTAAGTGTGATTTGTGAGATAATCTTGTGAGTTTTCGATGAGCTTTTCTAGTGTGGCTCTTCCAACCTACCTGTGTTCACTCAACAGCAGTAATGGAAGCTACTCACTGTAGCTCTCAAGCAGATGCCAAGGCAAACTTCATTGCAGGGACAAGAGCAAGTGCTCTGGCACTGGTGTATACCTTTCATAAATTTTTTTGTGGTGGTGCAGATGAAAATGTGACATTCATTTATACCTTACAGAATTTGTTTGTTCTTGTGGTCTTTTGCAAGGGATTTTCCCACTTTTTTCCCCACCTTTTCTGTCAGAGTTCAATGTGGCCATCTTTTGAGAAGTGACAATTTCAGAAGGCTTGAAAGGACTTTACAGAAAGTTATTTAGTGTGCTTCAGCTTCCCCTATTCTCCCAACAATTTTCTGGACACAAGCACAGGTATTCATAAATATGTGGGCTTCAGAATTAAATCCTTGAAGAATCAGGGCTGACACATATTTGCTCTTCCCATGCATTTTCTGAAGACTGTTTTAATTTTTAAGACTTTTACTGCATGTAATATGTTTGCTTTTAATTTCTTGTCACTATAAGGCAAGATTAATTTGAAAGCACAAAAAGAGTATGAAAGCTTGAGCTTACACTTGCAAAATCAGTTTAGTGTCTTAGGTGATCTGCTCTTCCTTCATCTCTTTTTGTTTGTCATTGCTGTTAGGATCTTTAAATCACCAAGATAACCAGTAAATTAAAAAATAGACCAGAGCTGTACTTGGGTAAATCAGTCTGGAGTGCTTAACAGTGTTTTATGAAAGTAGTTGGTAGACAAATTTCGAAGTGCATCACAAAGTAGTCATGATACTGTGGAAAAATGAGATGTCTTGGATTTTTGCTGCAAACACTTCTGTGGGTCTTGATGAACAATTCTCAAACTGATGAGATTAGAGGATGTCCAAGATTCCTCTGCCACTGCTCAGGAATGTAGGTAGCCAAGTTGACCCAGCTGGAAGGGAGAGTAATAAACCATAGGGAGGAGTCTTCTCCTTGCAAGGAGGGCAAGTTGGTGGTATCCAGATGTTTTTTTGAGCTTTTTTCCTCTGGATGACCTTTTTTGTTACTTTCAGCATATTTCAGAGCATGCCTCCCAAAAGGCACTCTTACCAAGTCTTGCACCATTATATTCCTTTCCAGAGTGCTTTTATGTTGCTAACATCAAAACTGAATTAGTTTACCCAAAAATATATTGATCTACCCAGATTTATGGGCTGGCAATTTATTCTTGGACTGCCATAGTACTGAGATTGTTTTAAAGAACTTTGTAATTGTTTTACATTTTTAAGATAAAAATGACAATAAATACTGCAAACATTTATTATGCCTTTCTATAAGAAAATAATTCTCATACAGCATCATGAATTGCTAGAGTTTTTCAGTTTCAACAAAAAAAGAAAGTCTGTGTTTTAAGGCACAAAATTGGGATATCATTAATAATATCTTTATGAACCTAATGTAGGCAAAGACTTGTAACAGCAAGAAAATAATTAGTTTCCTCTTGGAAGTGGTCTGTATCCTTTCTAACATGGAAGGAGAATTTCCTTTTCAATGAGGAAATTGTTGGTGTGCAGTGTTACCAGGACATGTTCTGTAACATTTTACAAAGGGCAGTGCTCCACCTCTTCATGTCCCTGACAATGTAAGAGCAGTGTATTGTGTATCTCCTTCCCACTAGACCCAAACAGAACTGAGCTGTGTATATGTTCAAGGCCACAGGACAATGCCTTTTGTCTGCTGGGAACACTGTAATCCAAGGGTTGTTAAGGGATCTTCAGCATGTGGAAGATTTAGCCTTCTTTTACTAATAAGTTTGACCTTTATCTTTCAGTGTTCTTGACTGTCCTTGAACAGTTACCACTTTGCTGTGAAACTGAGATTCTTTTTTTTTCTTTTTTTCTTTTTTCTTTTTTTTCCTTTTTTTTCCTTTTTTCTTTTTTTTTCTTTTTTAAGTTACAATGTCATTCCCTTTCTTCAATTTCTGTTGGTGTTGATAGAGAAAGCCCATAAGAGTTTCTTAACTAGTGTTAAGGATTAGGTCATGTCACGTGGATTTAGCTGCACTACATACCTTTTATTCAGTTCTTGGAGCACCACATGGGTAAACCTAATAAGATATTTTGATATTTTGAAAAAAAAGGATTTTTCTGTTGTTGTTTCTACTTCTTTTCCTTTTTACTTCTGCTTTTAGAATTTCCAGTGTGTTAGAGGTGCCAAAGCATTTTGATGCATCCCTGGTGTTGCTCAGCAGGAGCCTATTCAGTTCACAGCAGGCAATATTTGGTAGTCTTTTCCTACAGAGAAAATTCTATGTATAATAAAGAATATTCTCAATTCTGTAGAATAATGACTTAAGGGAACAGAGCTAGGACCATTTCTTAGTTCCGTTGTGCTGTAGCAAGCTAGTCAGTGATTTTCAAGGTGCAGTGGTTTGTGCTCGCCTTTTCTGGCTCCATGTTAAGCCATAGCGAAACAAGAGCCCCTGACACCCATTTGAGAAGTGTTTGACTAAATGCCAATGTTTACTGACTTCTCTTTCTCTGCAGAACATATTTTGATAATATAGTTGCAATAGATTCTCTACTTGAACATATAATGGTAAGTTGTCTTTTTCACTTCTAAGTTTATTAGTTATTAAAGTTTAGTAGTTATTAAAACCCTTCATTCTCCTTTCCTACAAGACATTCTGTCATTGAAATAGATGAGCTGTTTGTAGTGGACACATAATACAAACAGTATAAACATATCTACACTGAAAAGGTGGTAGAGGACAGCTTGATTTGTCATTTTTGCACCAACTTCTGTTCACAGCTTTCCTGAGGAAGCATGTTTCATTCATAAGGAATGAAGCATGACTGTCTCCAAACTAAATAGTTAACTATTGTGTTCTGATAAAGTTTGAAAGTTGTAACAAGCTTCTGGTTTTCTTTTTATTTCAGTGTGTTATATTGATTACTTCTTCCTAAATTCAATTTGCTACATGCTGCAAAACACTGCTGAAGAAGTTACTGTCTGTAGCAAGGGATAGAGTTTAAAAATGACTCCCAGGGTATTTTTTCCATTTGCTGAATGAGATGTGTGAGACCTTGGAAAACTACACCCATAACTGGAGTGACAGTCAGTCAATGTCTTATAGAAACCACTAAAGCCAAGTGGTTAGTTCTTCCCATTGAAATAACTAATTAATGAATTAAAATGCTGTTCAGAAGCAGTTTGTGAGTTTCTAAATCAATTTTGAATTCAGAATTATTTCCTGAACAGTGTTCACAAATGTACGTGATCTGGTTGTTTATAACATGTTTTGAGTGTTTGATATGTGAATTGTGCGTTTTGCAGTTCTTTTTCCTAAGGGTAAACCTGAATCAGGTCTCTGATACCGTTGTTTAAAATTTGCACATTCAAAAAATTACTTTTCAGCAGTACTCTGGTACATGCCCCAGTCTTCAAAGTGATATTCTTAGCTAGACTATTCAAAGACAGAGATGTTATAATGCAAACAACATTAAAGTGGTTTTATTTAGAAACGTGAATTAGTAATGGAAAATATTCTGCAGTGTTTGTGTTATCCTAGTTAGTACATAGTCAAGAATTCTGCACATAGGACACATTTCTGAACATTGACTTTTCCAATTTAAATAAACCTCTTAAAAATAGCTTAGCATTTAAAATAACTGGTATAACATATGGCATTCAGAACAAATATTGATATTCTTCCCTGTTCTTCGCTGTGAATAGAGATCTGGTGGAAAACACAATTGGCAATGAAATATGTTTACTCTTTCATCATCTTTTCCAACTCTTGGCTGCATCACGATTCTGTTTTAACCTGTGTGATGTTTCATACTCAGCTTCCTTTTAAGCTGTAGCTTTTGTCTCTTTCTTGAGGCAATTAGCTGAATTATGTGTTTGTACATTTATTGCCATTTTATGGGAGCATGATTTTATCATTATGTGGCTTATTCTGTGTCTCAGTGTGAGAAAAGACCAGAACTTGGTTTCACCTAACTACTTCACCCTTTGGTGATTGCACTTATGGTTTGATATTGTTGATTTGCGATACTAAAGAAAAAAATATGTATTTCTTTCCATTCTTTTCATTTTTATTTTCATCCAAATCTCTCAGCAAAGCTAGTAATATAGGGGTGTTTTTGAAGGAAGGGAAGGGAAATAAAAGTTCAAGTTATCTTACAAATTTCCTTGCCCGTATGCTTGAGTGGTTACAAGCAGCTTATGCAGAAGCTGGTCCCTGGCTTCCCTCTTGACAGTGCTGAACATACTTTTTGTACTGATATTCTCTTTCACTGGTCAGGATTTGAGCAAGGGATTTAGAGAAGTAAAACTCTCTCATCCCATTAACTATTTCTCAATTAGTACCGTTTAAGTCATCATTTTTGGAAAGCATGAGTTATGACCAAGGTAAGTTCTTGAGTCATATGCATTGAACCACAAAAGATTAATTGTATAAAATCAATACTGTGCTGTAGAGTTTACAAAGAAATCTGATACAGTATCTGAATGGAAGCATTTGCTGGACTCCCTGTCCTTTTGACAGTTGCTGTTCACTCTCTTTTGAGCAAATGAATAATCAGTCCAAGTGGTTAAGGTCTTTAAATTTCCTAATGCTCTAAGGGGGAAAAATTGCACAAGTCTTACCTCTTAGATTGCAGTCTCCCTGACTTT
Organism: Cinnycerthia olivascens; assembly: GCA_035048155.1. Classification (NCBI taxonomy): domain Eukaryota; kingdom Metazoa; phylum Chordata; class Aves; order Passeriformes; family Certhiidae; genus Cinnycerthia; species Cinnycerthia olivascens. The sequence continues at coordinate 30,098,311 of JAWWMU010000153.1, forward strand.
TCTGTTCTGATGGAGTAAACAGAGTTGAAGACAACAGAATCTTCCTGAACACAGATTCGGTCTGTATGGGAGGGCCCTCCAAGTTTTTGACTTAGGTTAGATGGTGTCTGTGCAGTTTCCCTCATATGGTGTAGACCTAGAGCCTCTGAGCTAATGATTTTTCATTTCACAAGGGTTTATTTTTTTTTTTTGCCAAGGTGTAACATTTGTCCATCGCGTTAGTATGAAATGAAATACTTTATTGTTTCATTTTTATGTTTGGAAGATAAGAGAAGGGGTAGGGGAGATCATTCATATGGAAGTCTTGTGAATCCTTAAAACATGCTAGCTGCTTTCATTGCACCCCAAACTATTGTATGTCTGGGAAATAATTCAAGGAGGAGCTACTGTATTCCCAAGACAAGATTCTGTTCTGACAGGCAGTGCTTCTGGGCATTATTTTTGCTGAGATAAAACTAGTTGGTTCAAAATAAGATAGATACCATGCAAGTCTGATGCAGTACTGTGATACTCCCTTGGCTCTGACTGGTACCTTTGGGCTTTGGTTAGTTCATGAACAGTTTTTAAGTCTCAGCTTTTGTGCAAATACTGTCCCTGACATCGTGAGGGTGCAGCCATTTCCTATCCCTCTGCATAGGACAATCCATAATTATACCTCTAATGACGGACTCTCGGTGTCACAGCATATTTCTGACTTGGGAGGGACCCACAAGGATCATTTGGTCATTGCTTTTTAGAAGCACACTTAGCATTTTTAGAAGCAAACACTACCCTCTATTCTGTCTGTCTTTGCTGTATATTAGATACCAGTACGCTTGCATTGAAGATGAATGCAAAAAGTCAAAATTGTTCTTAGGTCTTGCTCTAGCTTACCTATTTAAAATCAAGTAAAGATGAATAGTAACTAAATGTAGAGGGAGAAAAGATACTATTTTGGAAAGCCTTGAAAAATAATTAAATACGACAGCCTGTTTTCTTCTAGGAAACTTGCAAGTCTCTGGAGATATTCCTGCATTTCTCTAAGAGACACTCAAGTTTACAGAAAAAATATTGAATTCAAAGTTTTACTTTCGAATTGTATCCTAAAAGATTGCTCCTTCAAACAGATTTCCATTCTGGATAGCTTCTCAAATCTTTTATCATACAGACATGTATGTTTTTATCAGGTAAATGACTGGAGATAATCCAATTAATGATCGTTAACTCTAGTTTTGTTTTCTGTCTGTAGATATATGCAAAAAACCTGGTGAATGCAGATAGGTGTGCACTCTTCCAGGTTGACCACAAAAATAAGGAGCTGTATTCAGACCTTTTTGATATTGGAGAAGAAAATGATGGAAAGCCTGTCTTCAAGAAGACCAAAGAAATAAGGTAAGAAGAGCTAGCAGAAGAGTGCAGTTTCATTATAACTATGGCTGTGCAGGCATTTTATTACCCAGTTTCTGTGCCTATCTGCAGGTCCCCTGACAATACTTGTCATACTGTGATATCATTCCCACCAGGACCCGCCTCCAGAAGGTAGTACTTCTGGGAATGACATTGCAGTGCCATCGAAACAGCGTCTCTGAAGCTATAACGTCACTCCTGGAAATGCCGTCTTCCGGAGGCGGTCCTTTTGGAAATCATGTTGGGAAAAAAACAGAGGTGTTCTGAGGTAGGTAAAGGTGCAGGTAATAGTGCACCTAATCCGTAGTCTGCCAATTTGGGACTTTTTTTCCCAAGAGGGTTCCCAAGAGGAATTAAAATTTTGTGCAATTCAAGCACTTCCAAAGCCAGGAAATCACAATTTGTCCTTCTTATGAATGGATTAGGCAAATGTAGAATTGAATACGGATTGGTCATTGGTTTTGAAGAGTTCAAGCTCAGTAATTTAATTTTACTTTTCTCATGTGAATTTAGATTTTTCAAGCTTTTAATTAATTGTGATACTGAACAATGCTTGAAGTGGTGAATTTTAAAATGTGTATTGTTTGGTAATGACTAGAAAGGATTCTCTTGCTAAAAGTTATGTGTTTTTCTGCTTCATGTCACAGGTACCTGATTTTTACACTTATGCACTTTTTTAATGAAAGAGGCTAAACATCAAAGTAAATACAGTGTTTTTCACTTTTCAAAAATTCTGAATCCCTAATAGATCCAGACCAAGATTTTCAAAGGCACACAGGTTTCAGATTTTCACCTTCACTTTTCTTAAAAGTAAAGGATTGTATGACTAAGTATCCTGTACTAAAATTTTCCTAAAATATTCAGCATTGATTTTTATCAGAACTTTCTTCATTTCCTTCTTATGCTTTTAAAGTTCTGGGCCAAATGAGATGTGATTCATGTCTTCACTAAGACTCCTTTAGACAAACTTACTCCCACTTACCATTGTGTGAGTGAGAATGGAGGGAGTCAAAATTGCTGCAATTTGCGTACTGACAAGCAAGGAGGTGGTGTAAATTAAAGAAGCTGGCCTGCTTTAACATGCACTTTCATACTCCTTGATAATTGTTTTTCTTGCTTATATCTTTCTAACTTTTCTGTATGTTATTGAAATGTTGATTCAAAGTGCAAAGGTGTGAGCCATTTCACAGGCACTGTATACTGAAAGTGAAGTGCAACTTAAATATCCGTAAGAAAGTGACACTGAGTCATCAGGAAAGAGTCTTAAGTTGGTATGATGTACCTATCATAACAAGTAACAGAAAAATCTTGCTTAGGTATGCAGAGTGAAATCCTGACAGCTTTATCACTAACTTCAATTCCAGGCACCAGGGTACTATCAGGGTACATTTAGTCTTCAAAGCATTCCACATATGATTCTTTTCATGTGTTTTTCTCCATAAATTGCCTTCTGCTTTTATGTCATAACTGCTTTATGTCGAAATATTGAAAATTATTTGCTCGCAAGACAGATGTATAGATTTTCCTGATACAATTTAGGAATCTGTTGTGTTTAACTTCCTTGTGGTGGTTAAGGGATGCAGTTAGCACTGTGACATTGTTTGATTGTCACAAAACAAGCTAGTCATTCCCAAGTCCACGTGGCAAATTCATACAATGTTTAGCTATGAAAATTCCACTGGTCTTTTTCCAAAATTTTGTTACCAAATCCACACCCTTGCACCACCCAAAGAAACAAGTTCCATATTGCATTTGTTGTGTGTAAAGAAGCAATGAGTGTGTAAAAGTCATAATAAAATCAATAGCTATTAAATGTAAGCACAAGTCTCAGGTTCTGTACAAATGTTATGTTTGTTAGGGATAACCCCCTGGGTTATTGAAGATTTTGAATTTGTATCACTTAGAACGGTTATGTTGTGGAATGTTTTGTATTGAACTATGTAGCTATATAAAATGTTTTCAAAAAGTATTTGTTAGGATGTGCTTTTTGTTTTATTATGTGCTACTAGATGTAAGATTTTTCTCCTCAAAGCAAGGAAATGACGCTGGTTGGGAACACCCATTACTGTGCCCAAGACAGACTCCACTAGAAAAATGTGTTTTCCATATTTTGGCTAATACACATTTTTATTTTCTCCAGATTTTCTATAGAGAAAGGAATAGCTGGTCAAGTGGCAAGAACAGGAGAGGTCCTTAACATCCCTGATGCCTATGCAGACCCACGCTTTAACAGGTAGGATGCTCTTCCCTGGAGAGGAGGATAGCTAATCAGACATTTCACCTAAAATTACTACTTAAATTTCATATTGAGATGCTTTTATAGAGCTGTAGTCCTCTGACAAAGAGGCAGCTTACAGATGTTTATAAAATGCTTTAGCCATCAGATATACTTTTAAGATGATACAAATAAAATATTATTTTTTTTAAATATTTATATAATGGAGAAAAAAAATTTGCCAATTTTTATTATAAGTCTCCCTGCAATCTCATTAGTTTCAGGGGAGAAAAAACAGTTCACTAACAAATAGCATGCCTAAGAACACCTGAATATTGTTTAACTCTGTGTTTGAGGCAGTATTAATTCTTTGTCTTGCAAATGGAGAACAAAGGATTATGAAGTTCTTTCTAAGTATGAGACTGTAGATAGAAATATTTGAGGGTTTTGAGGGTGAAATTCTTGCAGGTACTGATTAGGTCTACTTTGAAACGATTTAATATATTGTGCATCAACATTTCTGGGAATCATGCAATAGATACCCATTGATATTTACTCTTCTCTCTTTTTTCTTTCTCCTTTTTGGCTCTTCAGAGAAGTAGACCTCTACACAGGCTACACAACCAGAAATATCCTGTGCATGCCTATTGTCAGCCGAGGAAGTGTAATAGGTGTTGTGCAGATGGTGAACAAAATAAGTGGAAGTGCCTTCTCTAAAACTGATGAGAACAACTTTAAAATGTTTGCAGTCTTTTGTGCTTTAGCCTTACACTGTGCTAATGTAAGTTTTATTTACAGTTTTTTAAGTTATAATGAGAATATTTAAGTATTTTGATATTTCAGATAATTAAAATTGTTTGTAAGTCTGTTTCATTGAGTTAACATTGTATCCCTTGGTGAATAATTCTGTTTTAAGAGGATGATAGGGATTTCATTTGAAATAACCATACTCAGGATATATCAATTTTGTGTAGCTAAACTGAGATAGCAAGCTCTGAAATATGAATATCTGTCTTCCCTTTTCCACTAAAAAGTATGATTCTTATTTACTTTTATAAATTCAGATTACATTTTATAAATTGAATTGAGGAGTGGAGATATGCTATATATTCTCTCAATTCATATTCTTAATAGTCAAAGATCAATTTTTACACTTACATGCTGTTGTATATGCTTATAATTATCCATGCTTCTCGATAAGAGTGGGTAGCTATTTTTGTCCTCAAACCCTTTGTCATCTCAAAATTTACTATTCTTCTAGGAAACATAAGCAATGTAATGATCATTGCTATGTAAGTATAAAAATGAATCAATTCAGTAAAAATGAAATGCAGAAGGACTGGGTTATATTCATGGGAGGTAATACAAAATGCAGTCCTAGTTAAGCCTGGTGATTTACATTAAGTAATTTTACCAATATCATCCCAGTGGTACACTGGGGAAGTAGATTTTATTACCAGGTACCTCAAGTTGTTTCACTTGGGTCAAGGCAGGTAGAATGGCCTGTGCATAAATACACTTGGAACTATGCAAACTCACTTGTGAGTTCACTACTTTTAAATGTGAATGTTACCATTAAGGGCATGCTGCTCCAGAGGACTGGTTAACTAGTACATTGTTGTGTCCTCACTTGTTTGCAAACCATGCCATGTCTGAACCTCTCAGTAATTAACTGTACTTATTTTTCATACTGAATTGTAATGTAGGTGTGATAAACATCCCACATACTTTTTACTGCGCATAGATAGCTGTAATTTGTACCAATTAATAGAATTCATACAGTGGCAGAAAATGTGAATTGTGTCCTGTTATAAGTTTTCTGTCTGTTAGAATTTTGCAAGGGACTTAGCTGTTTTTGACTCCTGAACTTGGATTTTTTTTATTGGGAAAGCTCACAAGTAGTTGAAACTCAGCTGAGCCATAGATATTAACCTGAGTGAGTAGATGAAAAATGATGTGATAGAAGGCCTGGTTTCCCTGAAGTACTGAATTCAATGTAATATGTTGCTTTTCTAGGGTGTGGAGCTTGTGCAGCCAAAAGCACTACCATTTCTGCAGATGTGTATTATGATAATCACTGCTTGAATACGGGAAGTAATATTTTTACTAAAATTCCCCGTTCATGCATGACTTCTCTTTCTCAGATGTACCACAGAATCCGTCATTCCGAGTGTATTTACCGTGTAACAATGGAGAAGCTATCCTACCATAGTGTTTGTACAGCAGAAGAGTGGCAAAACCTCATGCACTGTACGCTGCCTCCACACATTTATAAAGAAATTGAGCTGTAAGTATTTTTTCTAATGTAGCAGCAGTAGTAGCCTGTTAAATTTATTTTTTTCATTATTTGTAGCGGAGTTTTTTTAGGAAACACTTTTATTATTGAACTGCCGCAATATCATGGTGTTTTTATCTCTGGCTTTCTTATACTTAGCTGTACTTAATGACCCCTGAACAAAATTTATCCATCAAAGATACAAAATTATATGTGCTCAGAATTTTTCCAGGGACATGGGGTAGATACAGTAGTTGCTTTAAGCACTAGTTTTTACCTAGGATTTGTTAGAGATGAGCTTTCATTCTTATAGTCCCAAGTCACCATCATCTCAGAGCCAGAGAGGAAGCTGAGCTTGGAGCATCAGTACTGAAGACCAAATGCATGATCTTATCCCTTTGGATATGTTTTAAAATTAAACATATATCTCCCAGCTCATTCCTGGGGTTTTCTGGGTTGTGTGTGTTTTTTAGGTTTTGTTTTGGGTTGTGCATGTGTGTAGGGGACTTTTGGGTTTTTTGTGAGTTTTGAATGTGGATGTGTGTGTGTGTTGTGCATCTGCTTGTACTTATTGAGGAAGGGGAAAAATGATAATTCAGGGTTACAAATCCCAGGTGATGATGATGGAGTTGCAGCCTAACTTTGGAGGAGGACTTGCCATCCAGCCTTTTAGGCTTTCTCTGACATAATTTAGTTATTTTCAGCTGCTGTATGCTAAAGATGTACCTCTAGTTGTAGTTTATTGGCCAGTCCCCACTCAACGCTAATGATGGGAGCCATCACATTTTTAAGTCACTCTTTTTGGTCCAGGGCAATAATGTTTCTACTCTAGTAACCAGGTGCCTAAAATCAGCTCTTGAGCCACAAAATCCAAGTCGACTTTTTAGACCTCATCTTCAGAGTTCACTCACTTCTGTTTGGCACTGAGCATTGTAGCTGTGAGCGATGTGAAAGTCTATGCTTA
>JAWWMU010000153.1:30105250-30128830 GCA_035048155.1 Cinnycerthia olivascens
TGCTTATAGTTAAAGTTCATTACATGCTGAAGTGATTTGCTTGAATGCCAAAGCATTAACAGCTTGCAGGATTACACCCTAATAGAAGCTTATTCTTTGCAATACAATTTCTTGTGCTTTGTTAGTTGATATTATATAACCCACCTCCTCAGCAAAAATGAATTTTACTTGCAAAGATGACAGGTTTCATTCTAAATTATATTAGCATCCTTTAATTTAAGCAGAATACATTTAATCATTTTCCAAGCAATTCAGCTTCCTTCAGTCCTCTTACAGCTGTTCTGCTGTTCAGTGTGCCCAATAGTTAAGGTTCCATGGAGAAAAAATAGAGGACTTGGAGCACAGAAAGTGCAGGGAAGAAAGGGTTAATTAATCATTGAAGGAAAACCAGTTCTACTGTCCTGGGACCCTAAAATTAGGCCTCAGTATTGTTATCAGGGGAAGGGAGAAATCTTCAGGTAATGAAACATTAAAAAAATGATATTAAATGTTGGATTTTTGAAGTTTTGGCTTGATTTCTATTAGCCAGTAAAAACTGATGTTATCTTCCATCAAAATTAGAGCAAGTCTCATGCAATTTATAACAGAAATTATTGGAAAAACCACATTAAATATATTCTTAGACACACCAACTTTACTACTCCTGGGTAGAATTAGGAATGCCTGTAAACCTCTCGCTGTCAGTGAGATTTTTTTTTTCCTATTACTTAGTCTGTGAATCCTTAGATAAAGATATGTTTCTGTTAAGTAAACAAAGGCAAAAGCTAACTGGTGGACTCGATCACAAGAGTATTTTCCAACATAAATTACTGAATGATTGTATGAAACTATGAGCATAGTTCCATTGACCTTAGCAGAAATACGTAACTTGACGTTACTGAAAAATACAGCCTGCAAATTCAGGTTTCTGTGTGTATTCAGAAAGAAGTGAATCTTACATTTCCTAATCATTTTCACTTGGTTTTAGTAACTATGAAAAGATATTTTTCTTTTCTAAACTGAAATTTTCCTCTTAGATACCATTTTGATATCAGTCCCTATGAAGATGTTTGGCCTGCCATTTTTGTCTACATGGTTCATCAGTCCTGTGGGACAGCCTGGTATGAAGTATATTATTTCCTTTCTTAATTGTTAAGTCTGTGTTTATTTACTTATAATTTTTGAGATAATTACTTCCTCATTCAAGGTCTATTTTCTTTGATATTTCTTTATTGTGTTTGGTCTTTACAGGACTGTCATAAACAGTATGGATATTTTGTCCCACCTTCTTGGTTCTCAGTTAATAAAATCTGGGAACAGTGATGTTAAAGAACTCATGATATCCTTCTAACAGTTGTCCTTCCAATATACAGAAAAATTGTCTGGTTCTGAGATGAGTTTACTTTTCAGACAGAAGACGATAAAGAAATAAAAAGTACTTTTCCCAAAAAGGAGAGAAGGTGCATGAAAACTGATTTTTCAGACATATAGTTGCTGAAATTAATAATGCATATTATTAATTAAAAGTAAACCAAGATCAGATCTTATCTTGCTAAATGAATCAGTTATTTGCATAGTTGCGCATTAATTATTGAAGTGAATTATTTTCAAATTAGATGCTTCATTTGCTGTCCTTTCTGCATTTCTTATCATTACTAAGATCAGTAGTTGTGTAAGTATGGCCCATTGCTGAAAGAAAGGAGCTGCTCCAAATTACAGAAGAAAACCTGCAGAAGGTCAATTGAAAGTCTATCACACTCACTACATTTTCTCTTCTGAAAAAATAATATTTTACTGCTTTGATTAAGTATGCAAAATACATCAGTGGACGAAGTAGTAGTGTGCTGAGGGATCACAGATAATGATTTTCACTTTGCTTATAATTGTACTATCATGTAATAACCATTGAGTCGAGATTGGATGTAGATGGAAGTGACTATTGTGATGTTCTGATTTATGATGTACTACTTTGAACAATAGTTCTATCACTGTCTGATTTTATAGAATTAAAAAAAGAAAGCTTTAAGTTTTTTCAAAGACAATATGTCTCTGGTTTTCCTAATGTCTGATTAAAGCTGAGAATAATAATAGTAATGTTGCTCAGCACACGACTGTAGAAATAGACATTTCTGTCTGTTTCCATGTAGTAGAGGTGTCTACATTTTTACACATAAGTCAGAGATATTCAGCTTTTTTTCTCATCCCACAAGTACTGCAAAACTAGAACAGTAGTACTACTTTCCTGATTTACCCAAGAAATTATTAAAACATGAACTTAAAAAAAATCAAATCACAGCAGCAGAGGGGAAAATGGAATAAAGGAAAATGCCTCTTTATTAAGGGAAAAAGTCATTGGTGAGAAGTGAAGAAATCGTGAGATGTGAATTTCTGTTCTGTTAGTCTAAACTGCAAGTAAAAATCTAGAAGTACTGGAAAAATAAAATGTGCTTCTCACAATGTCAATATGGAGCATCTCTATTTAAATAGATTTATTTCTTCTGGGTCCTTTGCATAAAAACCCCTGAGTTTTCTGTTTTTTTACAAGTCATGTCTTCAAATTGTCCATTAAATGCAGAATTGTACTATATTTGCATTTGAATAAGCAATTGAAATAAATCATTTCAAGTTTCTGGGAGCAGGGAAGGTCATGCAATTGTGTTGGTTGACCTATTGTGTTGATTGATAAGTAGCATGACTTATGTTTCTGAGTTTAACAGATTAGACTAAGAGTGTTGTCAGGCATCCACACTCCTCTGTCTTCACCAAACTTGAGTGACTCTTCATGACATTCAACGAGTCATCCACAGTGAGAGTCAATCCTAGCAAGAAGACAAAATCAAAGACCATCTTTTCTCCTCTGCTGGTTGTTTTTCCTGTTCTTATGTCTTGTTCCTGACCAGATGATTTTCTTCCTAGCTTTGAACTTGAAAAGCTGTGCCGATTTACTATGTCTGTCAAGAAGAATTATCGCCGCGTGCCCTACCACAACTGGAAGCATGCAGTTACCGTCGCACATTGCATGTATGCCATCCTGCAGAACAACCAGGGGCTTTTCACTGATCTAGAGGTAGGTGACATGATGGTATCAGTTTACCACACCTCATCAGAGCTGTCAGCTGTTGTACAAGTACGTTTTCTGTGCTAGAGTTTTTTTATCAGCTTGAACAGAGTGTATATAAAGTTCTTCTTGAAGGAACAGATGTGAGTAAAGAGATTGAGGGAGGAGGATTACTCAGGTTCCTAATCCTAGTCATGTTTTTCAAGACTGCCCCTTAAAAAGCAGTGGTAGATTTGTGATAAACCTATGTCTGTGTTTTGGGGTTCTCCCTGCCCACTTACAACTACAGTCTATAATTATTTCACTAACTGTCAGATGTGTTTTTAGGGAGGGAAATACCCTGGATCTTGAATCCTGTGAGGTCTGGGAGATCCTGAATAGGAGGACAAGGGTTGCAGAGACAACTGACATATATGAGTAAAGGAGAAGAGCAAAACTTTAAACTGATCACTAAGTGGAAAAGTTAACCTTTTTCCCTGCAAACTCCAGCCAGCCTTCATCTGTTTGAGTGTCTTATCCCAGTTTATGTCCAGCTCTTTTCAACAGTCTCCTTTCTTGATACTGGAGATGAATCCAACAAGAATACAGGAAACTGCTGAGAGAAAGTTTGGGGATCTAGGGATGAGCTGACCTCAGGTGAGGGATGCTGACACAAACTTCAGTAATTTTAGAGATGCCAAGAGATGTATAAAGGAGACACTGGTCTGGAGAAACATAGAGAAAAATGCAGTGGTTAAAGATTTGGGATCCAAGCAGGGAAAGCAGGTACAAGGACAAGAGCACTGTTATTAGGCATTGTATAATCCTGAAGGACTGAGACAGGAATGACTTCCTGAGACATGGAGACTGGGACAAGCTTTTACTGCATGACTTCAAGTGTTTTGTTCCTAAGGATTCCACCTCAGCTAAGGGGCTGTGTGGACATGTGCTGCTGCATCACCTGGGCTTTTTTATATGCTTTTTAAAGATGCAATATTGAAAAGACATCATTCAAAACAGAAGTGAATGTCTCAAAATCAGAAATACAGTTAATGTTGCTACAGCCTTATTTCTGCATGTGATGTATTTGTCATAATATTTCTAATTGCATCATTGCTATTTTTCCGCAGACTCACTGGTCTCTTAGTATAGTATCCAGGTTAGATGTCATGCACTTAAATAGATGGTTAATCAATATTCTTTTTCTGCTTCATTTTATAGCCTTATCCTTGTTTACTGAACACTCATTAGAACCAATCATAAGACAAAGCTATTGGGTCTCTGAAGAAATTTTCATGATACATCATGCCAACAGTGATGGAGTCATAAACATTAATGAATTATTTTTTTTCCAAACACCTAAGCTGTCTGAAAACCTTTTGAAAAAGAGATTTCAGGGACTCCATTTCTTTGGAGTATTAAGGAATAATTTATATAAAGACCCCACTTACTGTCTTTATTTGTTTACAATTACATTGTCCAGCATTTGTGACTCACATTAGTGACTTCCTAGCAAAAAACCCCACTCGGAGATTTGGTTAACATCTCTAGGAGTGTTGCAGAGGCAGATCTGGCATTGAACTTCAGTGCACCTGTCTTGACCAGCAGATCATACGTCTTGCATGTTTCTTCTCCCTCATTAACTGTGCTTTTTGTTGTTTTAATAAATAATGTAATGATTCAGTGGATAAACAGACTTTCAAATGCAGATTTCTTCTGAAGCACAGTCCATCCAATAGTATGTTACTGTAAAACAATGAATTTTAAATGCTTAATATAATTAAAATTGGACCAAGAATTTTAATTCAGCACATCCTTACTGTCATGTTTCTCTCATTTTTAAGGATATTTCTACATGTGCTGTTTGAAGGCAGTGTTTGCGTACTGCATCTTCTGCAGTATTTTGAGTAGAGAGTGACATCTAGGGGCAGGAAATACATCTTGCTTTTCATGCTTGTGTCAATTTTTTTTGTAGCGAAAGGGTCTTTTAGTTGCATGCCTGTGTCATGACCTGGATCACAGAGGTTACAGCAACAGCTATCTTCAGAAATTTGATCACCCCTTAGCTGCCCTCTATTCCACATCAACGATGGAACAGCACCACTTCTCACAGACTGTGTCCATCCTGCAGGTAGGATTATTGAAATTGTATGTTCTGTGCATTAGTGTCCAGTGGTGGAAAAAAGAGTCACATCATTGCCAAGTAGATTTTCTGAAGCATGCTTAGTTTAATGTCTCTGTTATAGTATTCATTTAGAAGAGCAGAAGATTTATTACAGCAAGCTGGGTTTCACAATTAGCAACCCAAGGATTCAACAATAGTGCAAAATACAGCTTTTATAAAATCTTGAAGTTATAAGAATATTGTTTTTGAAGGGCTTTACTTATGTCCTCCCTTTGAAGCTTTTAGCTTCAGGCTCTCTGGAGGTTTTTCCCACGACTGTGTACAATAGGAACTTTGAAAATGAAAAATCGTCTTCTCAGTTACATATATATTTTTTTATCATAACATGTCTCAAAGTCTTCAACCATCCTGAAATTTTGTATAAAAACTCAAATACTGGCAAAGCTTTGTATGAGGAACTTGAAAACCCGCTGTAATAAATTCTATGAACATTGAATGTGTGGCATGAAAGGGGAGATGTTAATATTTCACGCATGAAAATTGTAAACTTATTTCATTATGTTGTCCTGTGCTTTTTTGTTACTCGGCAATTTGAAATAAAAAACCTGAGTAAGGTAATATTCTGTGAGAGTTCCTAGTATGAGATCATGTGTCTCTATGTTTAATGAAGAAAAAACTGCAAGTACACATGCAGACGCTTTTTGGGAAAATATAGGTGTGCTACTGATGCACATGCATTTTCTCATGAGTGAAATTTTTATAATTCCCAATTAGAAGAGTGAGAACTCTTACCTGTGAAACCACTGCTAGTCCATAACATCTTGTCCTTGCTAGTTTTAGTTTTCCATGGACCCTCAAGTTACAACCTTACCTTGCTGCTATGCCACTAATTTGTTGTTACCCTTTCTTTCTGGTTTTTCAGGGGAAGATATTTATTTTCTTAAATACGTAATCACCTTTTAGGAAAAAATACATATTCTATCTTGTATTCAGAATCACATCTTGTGATTATGGTTTTAGGTATCATATACATTTAATCACAGAATATTTATCTCTGAATGCTCCTTCATGTAGGAGGGTGTAATTGACTCCTCCAGTGGTTGTATGGCATTAGGTGTTTAATGTTCATTCTTCATGTGAATTTGTGCACAGTGAGCATGTTCCTCTGTCATTAACACTTCACTGTCCCAACCATTTTGCATTTTTTCTGGCAGAAATGTTGTAATTGATGAAAATCCCATTTGCCATGAAGGCAGGGAACCCTTTTGCTTCCCTGGCACTTCCTACTTTTCTTGTCAGTGTGAGTGAGGAAAGGGGGGATGAGTGGTCAGGGCTGTAGAGTGGATTCAAAGCACCAGCTGCTGAAGCACCCATGGGTGGTGATTAGCAGCAAAGGCAGACTAGAGCAGCCTTTTGGACTTGCTGTGTTTTGTTTAAATCAAGAAGTCTTGCTGAATTCATGGACTGATGGAAAAAAAGCCAAGTCCACCCACCAAGCTCTTTAGGGTTTATCTGACTAAGTTTTAATTTTACATTAGTAACCTGCAGTACTTTTAACTGCTTGGAACTTGAGAGCTGCTTTGCTCATCCACCTGCAGTTCTAGTGTACACCACCCTTAGGACACAGGGTTCTATTCACTGGCTTTAGCTCAGCAGGCAAAGAACAAAATCTTCAGAGTTTTACTTTGTATGTACTACTCAAAAGCCTCAGGAGTGACACACTCATAACTGGAATCTTCTGTCAGCACTTTACAGAATCAGTTCTTTTTAAGTAGTCTGAACAGAAGCTGTCACAGTGGTCTTTCTGAGTGCACAAGAATAGAATCTAGAATAATTTAAATATTAGGACAAATAACGTGGTCCCAGAAATTAGACAGCAAGGTTGGGGAGTAAAGGATCCCAAAACCCTAAATCATGAGAACTAGTAGTAGTAATTTTTGCTCCCAAAGTGCTGATGATGGGTTAAAATGTTCTGAATTTTTTTTTTTAAATCATGTTCTATGACTTAGCAATCTGTCAAAGGAGCATTGAGACATAGGTGGATTGTATTTTCTATTCTTTATTCACAATAAATCTACTTGTCTAAGTAAAAGTCCTGGAAAATGATGTTTATGTTCTGGATGGTGAGAGAAACCAAGCCTATTTGTACTGCAGAGGATTTATTTTGAGCAAATTATGTAAATGCTTGACGAAAGTCAGGCAAACTTTTTGAGTTTCAGCCCAAATGCCAATTAAATGTCAAAACACTTCTGCATTTGATATATTTTAATGATATTTTCTTTTTCTCAATGTGTACACCTTGACATGGCTAGCTTATTCTTTCTTTTTTTTTGTCTGCTTCCTCTCAACAGTAGGAAGACTTTTGACAAGTTGTTTTCCAAACCTTAGACAGCAGATAGTCCTGAGTTTTCAAGATGTGATATAACTGCCCACGTGATCACAGTGCATGGATATTGTCAGTTAAATGTGCAAATTGAAAAGTGATGGCAGTGGTGTGTTACCAGAACTTCCATAGTGGAAACTGTTATCTTTAGTTTATGAATCATTCAACTTAGGGTTGAACAAAGCAGCTTTTCCTTCTAAATACTCATATACATTAAAATGATTAACTTTATTTTTATATAGAAAATTATGTCACAAAATGCAGCTATTTTAAGCACATTTCATTTGGGACAATGAGAAAACAAAATTGCTTTGTGTTTTTAACTTCAGTGTTTCTTTATCCGTACTATATATTATGCAGCATCAAAACTATGCTTAAGTCAATCAGGTGCTCAGTTTACCAGCTTGACTATGCAGACCAAAATTGAATCACAAGTTTCCAAATTAACACCACCTGGAAGTATTGTGTCTATAGTGCTTTTAAATCTAAGAAAAATATTTCAATCATTTTTCTCTAGTAATGCCTTTAGGCTTCAGGAGGAGCAGTACCAAAAACCAATTGGTGTCTTAGTCACAGTTTTTTTCATGACAATGTTTACAAAGGAAAAATAAAAATGGGAATTTCAGGCTATTAACATTTGAATTTGCTACAAAACTTGTCATTGGGCTGTAAACCCATCGTAACCTGTCTGGTGAAGTGAAGACTGAACTTATCTCAGAATTAGAGCTTGTGCTTTTTATTGGTTTTTTACTTTTTCATAGCTGGAAGGGCACAATGTCTTCTCCAATCTGAGCTCCAGTGAATATGAGCAAGTACTCGAGATCATCCGGAAAGCCATCATTGCCACAGACCTTGCTCTGTACTTTGGAAACAGAAAACAACTTGAAGAGCTGCATCAGACGGGAGCATTAAACCTTAAGAACCAAACACACAGGTAAAGCAGCAAACCAGTAGTATCCCTATGGCATTAGTCTAGAAAGAGAAACCTTACTTTTTTAAAAAGAATTATCTCTGAATGGTAATTTTCTTACCTATGTGATCTCTAAGACCAACAGTGTGTAAAATTCCACATATGGAACAGTAATTTCCATTACTTTATATTTGTGTTGACCCTTACATGGCCAATGCCTTCTCTATCTTAAGTTAGGGAAGTGCGCTTTGCATTTGTCAATTGATCTTGCTGTGTATTTGCACATTTCTTTTGTTTATTTGTCTGTTGGTACAGTTTAATGCCTGCCATCACACTGGCATGCAGGTTAACAAGCTCTGTGCTTTTTCATATGGCATATGCATTATGAATATTCATATGGGATAGGCATTATTAACAATGCAGGTGTTCTTAAGGGCCATCTTAATTTCTCCATTGGGTGAAAACAAATTAATTTAAATTACATTGCCAACTTTCTTTCTAAAACTTAGATTCACAAACATTAGATTAGTGATATAAAATTGATTAAATAGGATTTTTTAATGTGTGTGCCTTATTCTAATAATGATTTTAATACTACTAACGTTGTTCAATTACTCTTTGAACAGGTTTATCAGCTTGTAAGACAAAATTACACGTTGGATTTCTTGTTGTATTCCCTACATTGTTTGCAACCAGAGTTCATTGACCATCCTCTACATAATCACATACATAGAAAAGGGCACAGAATGCCTCCCTGTTAAAACACTCACATGCCCCTCTATAAACTTCTGCATATACAGTACAAGTCTATGAAAAGAAAGATGGCATATCTTATTGCTGCATTTCTTTGTTCTTTGAAGATTTGCCATGCACGGTCAATGAACTCCGGTTGCAAACAGTGTAGGGAATACAACAAGGAATACAGTGTACAGCCTGACTTACCAAAGAATCATAAACAAATCAGGAAGAAACAAGAGGGAGAAAACTCATAATGTGTGTACATTGCTGCTGATTACACTGAGGAAGGGCAAATTAAAACTTCCCAGAGCGATCATTAACTCTTTACAAAACTTTTTAATGTGATTTTATTCTCTTTTAGAGATAGAGTGATTGGCCTGATGATGACAGCTTGTGACCTGTGCTCTGTAACAAAGCTGTGGCCAGTTACCAGACTGACGGCCAACGATATATACGCGGAGTTCTGGGCTGAGGTTTGTGTGATTCTTTTATTTACTCTCCTTATAAACTGAAGCATCCAGGAAGGAAAAACCCAACTATAAGTATTTTTCAATCAACATCTTGGTGTGCTTGTTTTAAAGAGAGTTCACTGGTGCATGGTGCATGCGTGTGTTTGTTACTTATTCTGAAGTTATTTAAAGAGCTGAGTTAAGCTGTCTAACATTCAGGCAGTGTTTTTTCTTTATGTTCAAGATAATGTAGAAAATATATCCTAACATAAAGTGACCAAGCAACAGAACATAGAAGTCACCACTAACTGTAGAGTTTTTGTAGAAACGCAAAATATGAAACCAGCTGCCCTGAAAATTACTTATAAAGCTATACTGTGAGTACAGAATAATGCTAAAGTGTGAAAAACATTAAAGTTTTTTGAGCCTTCTCTGTGAGCCAGCTAAACAGCAGTGTCTCAGAGAGAGCTGGATCTTCAACACATTGAAAGTTTCTCAACAGTTAATGTGTACTGAGAATTGAAACAAGGAATTAAGCTATAGTAGTGTCATAATGTTCATAAATAAATATGCAGTCTCTCACATGTCATATATGCTGAAACATAAATATCCTAATTATTTAAAGTGGAAGTGACTGCTCTAGGAATAAAGAATAAATTGCATAGAGTTGGAGTTATGCAACTTTAGGGGATACATTGTCTTCTCAGGACTATTGCACGTGTATATGATAAAGTGGTTGTTTTTCTCTGTTATATGCCCTGTGAAATCTTGCATTATTCAGTGGGCCTATTTCTGTTTTACTCAGGCATAAAACAGAATACAGACCCGTGGTGTTGATGTAGCATGCATATGGTGTGGAGATTATTACCCTGCCTGTTGTGTGTTCATTATGAAATTCCAGATGTGTGCTTCTTGTGGGTGTATTTTGTATTCACATGTTCTTGTTCTCTTAATTATAAACATCTCAGACTACAACAAAAAATTGGAAAAATGCTGAGTGTATAAGCTCAAAGATCTAGTTCAGCACTCAATTTCTGAAATGCTTGCACTGGAAAGTGAGTGCTCTTATGAGTGGTAGAATGGAGGTATAATGCTCACCTGCCTCACTGATGACATACTCAACTTTTTTGCTTACAAGTAAAAAGACTTTTCAGTGCAAATCTTGTGAGCTCAGTGAAGAGGGAGGGAAAAAACTGATTTTCCATACTCAAAAATAGAAAAGATGCAATTTTGGACATAATTGTGCTTGTCCAGATGTTAATTTTTTGTAATCCAATGATGAGTTCATAAAGGTAGATGTTGATATAGTGATATATGTTGAAAATAAATTTTGACGAAGTGGGTACACTGCAAATTCATCTCTCTAACTCAGCTTTTCCTTGGATGGTGAGTTGTGTTCTACCAGTCATTGTATTATGGTGCTTTAAACAGCTATTTTGAAAGATGAGACTAACTGAGCAGATAGAGCAGAATAGAATGATTTCTTTGAGTTTAGTCTTCCAGCTGCTTTTATTATGGAGACCTACTTGGAAACAAGGAAAATGTATGTATGTTGACTTACAGCATCTGCTGTTTACATTATCACTTAGGTAAATGAGCTTCTCCTTGGGCATTTTTCTGAGATTGCCTCAGAGTGATACCACATGTTATTTTAAATTCTGGATTTTTAGATTGTCATAGAATAGAAGATGGAAATTAATTCAGGTCTCAATAGTCTTGTTTTAGTTTTCTTACTCTCTCTCTCTCTCTCTACTTTTCTCTAGGGTGATGAAATGAAGAAAACAGGCATTCAACCTATTGCTATGATGGACAGAGATAAGAAAGATGAAGTCCCTCAGGGTCAGGTATGAACTCTTTCAGCAAAATGATATTTGTTTATACATAAAACATGTATGGAAAAAACATTTCGTATATTAGTGAATATTGCTGTTGAAATTGGGTTATTCGGACTGCTGGATTCTATGTTCTGCATGCAACAATGTTACTTTTAAAGAAGCAGTAGAAAACTTGTTTTCGAATTTTTTCTTAAATGACAATGTGCTCTTTGCTGTCATCACTTCCTTTCTTTGTACTTGCAGCTCTAGCTAAGACCACAATTCTACAGGGTGACTGTATCTAATGTCCTTTTTTAGTTTTTGACAATTATAATCTCCTTTTTCCACTGAAATAAAATAGTCCCCCTTAAAAACTAGCAAAAAAGAAAAATAGAAAAAATCCAAAACAAATTGGAATAAAATCAGACAGTGTGTGAAATAGTGTGGATGAGCAGACATCCCATCTGTATGTAACCTTGCCTTCTAACCAGCTGCAGTTTCTTTCTGTAGGTTGCACTGTAAGTGCTTCATCTCAGAGTACTGGGTTCAGAGCTCAGAAAATGTATCTTATTTTTTATTAAAGTACCCAGAGGACTTGGTTACATAGTGGTATGGGAGGAATCTTTATGTTCATGAAGATAAGAATTGCTGTTCAATTTCTGAATAAGGGTCAAAGTTTGGACTATTAAAAAAGATATTATCAAATGCTTTGGTCATGGTACAATATATAGTATTTCACTAAAAGACATTTAAGAATTCTGCCCAAAGGAAGGGATCATAGTGCACTATTGTAGCTGCCGTACGAATCTGGCATAAGTGAATGATGTTATAAGGAATCTGAATGCAATCTGTCATCCTTGATAATATCTAAGTAGTATTTTCTAAAAGTTTCTTCATGTCATGGCAATTCATCTGTGACATGGAAGCCTTCACAGGCCCCTAAGCCTGTATGAGTCAGATATCATTAAAAATGTGCTCATTTGGTGTTCCCTAAATATGATTATGGTAAAAATATATTATTGAACTGCATACATGAGAAGCAACTGCAAACCAGTCATTGATCACACTGCACACCATTCACAAATGTGCAAAGCCCCCAGCATTTTAAGTACATTGAGCTATGCAGTGCATACCCTGGAGGACATCAGAACAATCCATTATCTGATCATATTTTGTGAATGCTGCACAGCCTTCCTTTTTCAAAAAATAAAATCATCACATGAATAATGTTTACAGAAAAGTCTCTAATATCTCCACCTACTTCCTGCTGCTACTGGCAGCAAACAGGTAGACATATCCTGAGCAAAAGAAATGAATCAATTGAATAATAAGAGGTTCTGTAGAAAACCCTATTTGAAGCAGCCATATCAGTCATAAAAGAAAAGCATGTAAGGAGCTTGGAATTACCAAAGATTTCACTGTTGCTGCTTATTTTAAAGTATTTCAATATTAAAAGGAGATGCAGAAGTGTGAGTAACTAATATAAGTAGTAATTAAGTAAAGAGCTTTGACCTGTTAATTGTTAGCTTCCAGCATTGTAGTTTGGCAACAATTTAACAATTTTTTTCTAATTCTTGCTTTTCATAGATTGGGTTCTACAATGCTGTAGCCATCCCATGTTACACCACCCTTGCACAGATCTTTCCTCCAACTGGGCCACTACTCCGAGCATGCAGGTGAGTAAATGTGCACAGTTTATAGCTTGGTCAAGGAAAAAACAAGAATGCTTTGCAAGTTTGTCTGCAAATACGGATTTTTAATTTTAGAATTTGCATAAGCATTAATGGGATACACATCTCACTCTAATCTATTCTGAAATCCAGAGGTGATAACTACTGTCAGGGACTCTCAAGTGTAGATCTACAGACACAGCTGATGGAAATGTGTTAAATGCCAAAAGCATTTAGAGAAAAACAGTTCATTGTTTGTGCATCCCTGTGTGTCCTTTTTACTTCAATGTGGTTCCCACAACAAAACTTGGCTAGCATTCTCTTTAATTAAAAAGTGTGTATCTGGCATGTGGTTTTATTACATATCAGATAATTTCTATTAAAAACCAGAAAAAGAAATTTCCAGAAAATATTCAGTGGTTGAGAGCATAGGAGTTGTATCACTGGGGTATGGGAGAAGCAAATGTAACCTTCTCCTGTAATGCAGTGGTTATTGGGCTTGGGTTGCTCTAGAAAAGAGACCAGAGTCCTTTACCTGTTGGCTGCTTCTCCACTTGAATGATGGTGGATTGCTTTTAGGTAGTTCTGTGCAGTAATTATATTGTGGGCCTTAGCAATCTTTTGTGACAAAAATTTTGCTGAAACCAAAGCATGCTTCATGAAAATGTTCTGTTTTCAGGTTAATCCATATTTTCTGGAAAACCCCTGTTTTTTCATAAAATCCCAGTAATCTCTAGTCATATAATGAGTTGTTAAAGGTCTGTTTTTCTGTGCACTTACTAGCGCTCTCTCATGTGTTTTGTTTTGTTGTGGTCCCTACATTCTCTCTTACATTGAACTTTTTCTTTGTCCTCTATGGCACAGCTACCTCCTCTTGTGGAGTAAATTATTTCTGTTAAGTAACCGACAAATGCCTTGAAATTAATCTAGTAGTTAGTAAAACAATTTATTCACTCACAAACACTCTTTCATACAGCTGTGAGAAGAGTATGTAGGTCTGTCTGTGTCAGTGGTAGAGAGGACCATCTTATGAAAAACAGTGAGTATCTAGGAGCCATCAGTCAGCTGCCTCTAAGGTACCTGTGGGCACAGCTGTGCAACCCTTAGATATGGAAGGAATATTCAGGAGGCTTAGAGACTATACCTCTGTAGTTGTTCCATTAAAGGGGCTACAGCTGGAATTTTGTTTAGTGTCTATGCTTTAAGAAGAGTAGATAAAAACATGAACAAACAAGAGAACATAAAGATCTGAAAGAATGTTTTGAGATCTTAGTAGAGAGAGACTAAATAATGGACTTGGTTTATCCAAGAAAATCATAGAATCTCAAAATGGTTTGGGTTGGAAAGTCCCTTGGAAGAGATCATCTAGTTCAGTCTC
Organism: Cinnycerthia olivascens; assembly: GCA_035048155.1. Taxonomy (NCBI): domain Eukaryota; kingdom Metazoa; phylum Chordata; class Aves; order Passeriformes; family Certhiidae; genus Cinnycerthia; species Cinnycerthia olivascens. Next base: position 30,119,734 of record JAWWMU010000153.1, read on the forward strand.
CCCTCTGTGGGAATGGACATCTTCTGCTAGAACAGGGCCCAGAGCTTCATCCAACCTGGCCTTGAACACTTCCAGGGATATGGCATCCACAGCTTCTCTGGGCAACTTGTTCCAATGCCTCACCAACTTCACAGTAAAGACTTGGTCATAATCAAGTTTTTATTCCACTTAATGGCAACTGGGCCTTAGAGAGTCTGGGGTGGAGTGTTTAAGACTGCACAGTATCTTTTACAGGAGCAACAATATGGGAAGACAAACATTTTTGATTTCTGGCGACTTGGATATCCCAATGAGGCTTTTTTGCAAAAGTGGCCTGTTGTACTTGGTGGCTCATCTTTTAGAACTCAGATGAGGATATTTAAAGTTGTATTGTGGTTATCAAATACCCACATAAGCATGTGCTCTAGATAAAGGATCTCCCTAATTCTGAAGATCAAACATGAACATTTTTCAAGAGTTGATTTCTCTGTAGAAGGTGGGATATCTGATACAAAAGCAATCAGATTCCTAAAAGAGATTATATGATTTTTTTCTATTCTAGAAATTATGTTTGTTATTTGTAATTTAAATTGTTATAATGATACTTCTGAAAGCTACACTGGCACAGTCTCCACACTGGATATAGCTCTGGACAGACCGCTCCCTGTCTTGCCATTGTGTATTCTTTAATTTAGATTGTGCTAATGCAGAACTGAAGTGTAGATGAGTAGATAAAGCCTCTGCTGGACTAAAGAGCTTCTTGGAAATCCATACCCTGGATAAAATCTTCTGAGGAGCAGTTTGGTAGTTTTATCTTAGCCTTGAAATTAGCCTCTACTTTTTCTTCGAAGAGAACAAAGAAGTTTGATGGTTAAGACTTGGAGATGGAGAATAGGAAATCAGAGCACAGATAGAACTTCAGGCATGCAGTTAGAAAAAATTGATGCTATTGCAAGGTCTAGAATATGCCAAAGTGTTTCAAGTGGCTGATTTTGCACTACACTTTTTTTTTTTCTTTATTTTTGATGGGTAACTTATTTGGCACGATCAGAGCCATGCAGCCTCGTTCTTGTTTGGTGTTTCTTTAGTTGCTGACTGAACCAATTTTGATACACCTCTTCACCAGCAGTGCTCGTTCTTGGAACACAGTATTTAAGCTGCTGTGCCCTTGAGTTCTTCGAAACTCAGACACCAGCTGCAAATAATAGCAGCAAAAGCAGCCAAGGCAGCATGTCAGCATCAAGGCTTTTATTTTTAGAACCTCTGGACTTTTATTCCAGACGTTAGGAGCCAGGGCTTCATTGGGAGCGCAAAGGCAAATGAATTGTATTATGTATACCTTGCAAAAAAATAAAATAAAAAATCCAACTCTGATTTCCCTGAAGTAAGGTAGCAGCTAACAGTCTAGAAGGTTTTCTTGTCTAGTAATTTATTCCACATTTTTAAATGCTTTCTTGTTATCCTGTGTAAATCAAAACTATTAGCCCACCTGTACAGTGTTCAGAATAAGTCCTAGGTAAGTGTTTTAGCCCGTGTACTGAGTAGGCCTCCCAAAGTATAAATATATGGTAGTGTATTTATTTGGAGGATGAAGTGATGTATTTTTTTTCCTTTATTTCAGACTAAATAATTTAAAACTATTTTCCTTGTGCAATTGGGTCTCTCAATTTTTGCTGAAATTGATATAATTAAAAAATATTTTGGCTGCAATTCTCATTGCTTTCCTAGGTCCAGGAAGGGGACAGAAATAGTGATTCTTCATTTTGTCTGATCCTTAGAGCCTGATAGTATTAGATGAGGTTCAATGCCTTATTAATGGCTGACTGCATAACTTCCAGTTGACCTGAAGCACTGGCAGAGCATTTTCCTGCAGAAAATGTAGATGTTACCCTAGAGAGCACTAACTTTCTTTGGTAGCCTTCATCAGATTCTGCCTTCTACCACCCCTAGAAAATGCAACATTTTCTCTTCTTACCTGTATGTTGTGCTTTCAGATCAATATTTACTGGTTTAGCAAATGTTTTGACAAGGCTGTGACATAAAAATCAGAGAAGCTTTGCCACGTAGATGCCGATGTATTATCATGGTATGACATGCCATGGGAGACGTTTTAGTACTGTTGCCATCCTGTTTGTTTGCTGAAGGCATCTGAGAATTGCTGCATTAGTAACGAGGGATCTGACAGTATGAAGAGGAAACAGTTGGGTTTGAAGACTCAATGCTGAGCTTTGGCCATCGGTAGCAAGGCTTATCATCAACATAGGCTTCCCAGTCACTACAGTGGTACAGGTGTACAGCAAGTAAGACTATGGGTTTGTACTCCCTTTAGATCATTAGAACATTACCAGATTAATTTCTCATCATTTTATGGCCTATGAACCAAATTTTGAACCTAAGGATTGGCCAGGCTGTGAGGCATTAAAAGGTATCTATATCTCAGTGAAGGGGTACCCTTTAAATGCAGTAGACTGATAATATGATTAACACGATAGTAATTGAAAATTGATACCATGATCTTGGCATACAACATTTTATATAGTGGCAGGCAGCCCTTTTGCAGGAGTTTCAGTAATCTTAATCTGCTCCTGTGTTCTAGAGTGCTGTTTCAGAGTCTCTGCAGACATGTCTCTCTTGGGTCACAGCTGGGCTGTCCTGCAGCCATGAGGGCTCTGCATTTGTCATGGTAGCCTCCAGCTTCAGGGCTTGCCTTGGAGAAGGAAGGTGTGCTGTAGGCTAGGATAGAGTTAATGTGGATACGAGTCAGACAGAATTACAAAATGGGATAACTGAAGTTGAAGGCTGAAATACTGTATAGATGATAAAAGCTTGATAACATACAGGTACTTGTATAAAAATACATAAATGTAAATCTAAAAGTATAGTGCAGCAGACATTATTGTGAGGAGGAAATAAATCCATGCAAACCTATGAATGATGTCTTACCTTCGACTTTTTTGCATCTCCAGGGACAATCTCAACCAATGGGAGAAAGTAACAAGAGGTGAGGAAGCCTCTATATGGATTTCTTCTCAATCCCTTGCTCCTGGGACCTCAGATTCTCTTCCTGTGAAGATTGATGACTGAACAGCAGCAACAGATTACTTTAACCTGAGAAGCACCCCTCCTTGTTTTGGGGATTTTTTTTTGTTTTGTTTCATTTTTATTTGAAAAAGAAAAAAAAAATTAAGGAAAAAGGAAAGCAACAAAACGATAAGAAGTAGACCTGCCTAGGAAGGTAACACCCATGGAGTTACCTCAGCTAAATGACTCTGGCAGCCAATCTCCTGACCTACACCAGTGACACAACGTAAACAGAGGGGAAAATGACAACCCAGATGTTTTGGAGTCAGCTATCAAACGAGAACTTACAACTTGTGAATACAAAAGACTGGCCTTATCTCATGGGCTACATTGCTGAGGCCTTAATTTAAAACTGATGGGGGTGGGGGGGAATCTTATGGGGTACTTCTAAATTGTATCTTTCTAGTAAGGGTTTCAATGGTACTTTTATTATTCCGTACTGTGGCTGGCTTTAACACCAGTGTCACTTGGGAGTTCTTGGCTATAAATAGAACAATATACCCATTGCTATTGTGAATGTTTATGTGTGATCTACTTGTAATCAGTTTGAACTCCAGCAGAATCCTTGGAGACTATAATTTATGCTTAGGTTACAGTGAATTCTCTTGCTGCAAACTAAAGGAAAACCAACATTCAGGTTAAAGTTTTAAAGTACTTCATGAAGTATCATGATGCCAATTGTCTGTCACTCACAAGGGAAATGTTGATTGAACTAGTGACGGTGCTTTGTTCTTTCGGATGTTTTTTTTAAACCTAGGCAAACTCCTCCCTTAAAACACTGGAAGTACTGGTAAATTATCTCTGTTATGAGAGGGAGTTTCAGGTTGGAGTTTTTGTATCTATAGTGACAGAAGTATTGGATTAAAATTTAAATGTGACAGCAAAGATTTCCTTGCCTAGCTCACAATTAAGTAAAGTCATCATTTTTATTTCTACCTAATGAGCTGTATTTTAAAAGGTATTGGAGACATACCTGAAGTATGCTATCTGCTGGGAACAAAAGCCTTGTCAGAAAAGTCAGGTCTGATAAGAGGGATTGTGGTACCATCACAATAAATCAAAAATGTGTTTGTATTGACTAGCTTTTGTGTTGCACAGTAACACTGCATGTCTTCTACTGCTTTTCCCCCACCCCATCCCAAGATGAGTGAAATTAGGAAACTTCTCCATTTGTCTGTTTGTTTTTTCCCCTAGTTAGCAAAGTTTCCAGGTTAGAAATGCCTTTCTTAGTGAAAGAATAGCTGTCTGAGGAAAAGTACACTAAATGGTGTGTTTACAGTTCTGTGCTGACTTAGGCCTCAGCCTTACAAACTTATGCACAGACTTACAAGTAATGCCACTCTTAAATTTAGTGCAATTGTACAGAATATGTTTCACAACACTTAATTTGCCTTTTCCTTCCTCTTAAAAATGATGAGAAAAGCAAATCTTCATAGTGATGCACACAGTAGGTGAAAACACAAGTCTTTGCATACCTTTCCCATTCAGCCTATACTGCATTATGTGTTTTTTCGCAGATAATGCACTCTTGTGGAGGTCTCGTGATAACATGGCCATTGTGTAACTGCAACGAGTAACAGTAGTGACCTAAAGACACGACACAGGTTCTCTTTTTCCATCCCCTGTCTTTTGGGCTCTATTGCTGTAATAGGCATGCCAGCTTCTGGGTTTCATGTGAACAACTTGGCCTCTTGAGTTTTGCCTTCTGTTATGGTCGAGCACATGCCGGTGTCTGTTTATGTGTGCAGTACGTGATCCATATCGCATAATGTATAGATGCACCTAAGCCTTTGCTGTACATAGAGATCCCACAGGCTGAGAATTCAATAGGAACTTATTTGTATGATGCATGTTACCTAGCAACAGCCCCATCTTTTTTTTTTGTTGTTGTTAGTTTGCCTTACCGATTCTAAGTGCAGAAATTCTTTGGTAATCACAGCAAACTGGTTTGGAATTGAAAAAGAGCAAAAACAAAAAAAAGAGAAACATGGAAGGAAACAATATAGAATGTTTAGTATCATGTTTAACTATCAAAGTAGAATGAATGTGTGTCATGCTGTGTCCTCTACTTTCTTCCTTAGCTATTGTGTTTCAGCTAAATAATGAAGATGCAACCTTTCATCCATTAAGTACTTGAGACAGAATCCTTGGTTCCAAATTTACATGGAAATTATCTAAATCTATGGTGACTACAAAAATGCTCTTTGAAATTCAGATTGCCCAACAACTGGATGGAATGTTTTCCATCTAGGGTTAAGTATATTTGCTTAAGCATATTGGCATTAAATATATTTGCTGTTACTTTTCTTTTTTTTCCCTTTCCATTTAAAAATGCTGATCTTAAAAGCATTGCAGAAGTTTTCCTTATCACACTCTGTGCGTATGGAAAACTTTTTATCTTTTATTCACTGACAGTAAAGATAACTTCACCAGTTCTGTTTCCTGCCATTAAAAGTGTTTGGCAGTATCACACACTATGTTATGTTTTGAAGTTTTTAAGGGCATGTTTCCCTGGCAAATCTTTCAAATTGGCAAGAAGTTTTTCTATTAATGTCTCAAGTGAATCAGCTACTGTTTCTAATATAGAACTATCCAATCCACTTAAAAATATATGTTTGCTGTAGTATAATGTCTATTAGAATTTTAAAAAACTGGCTCCAGTGGCTGTGGTTTGGTTTGATTTCCTGGTGTGTAAAAGGAGAAAGGTCATGAGCTGGTTTTTTAAGCAAATGTAGTCTGTCTTAGCATTTAGAGTACAGACAGATTCGTATGTGTAAATATTTTGTAGAAAAAAGACTTGTACCTGCACTTCCAAAGTCAAACCCACCAAAAGTTAGAACTTTGGTGCTGCATTTGAATTTCATGTCAAAGACATGTTCAGATTTAATTGTTCGAAGTTCTGGACTCAAACTCAGAACTGATTAAGACATCTAGGTTTGTAAGACATCTGACTCATTAAGTTAAATTGTCAAAAGTCGTGCATTTTTATCCATCTAAAACTGATTTTGCCCAAAAGAATGTTTAAAAAGTTAAGCAGATCTTTCCTTTCCTAGAAGTGTGAGATTTTATATTCCTAGAATTACATTTTTCTTGGTAATGATAACAGCTAGCTTTCCTTCCTACGTCTGGTAAAGGTAAAAGCACTGTTTGAAATTGTAACTGAGGATTTCTAATGTATTATGAAATGGTGCTTGAAAGTTATGCAACTAAGTGAGAAAAATAGTTGACATAGCATGATACTCATCTGAGATGTTGCATATTTTATTACAGCATGATAAATTCCATTGTTGCAACTAATCTATGAATTTTGCATGCTTCTGCAACATTCTCCTGTAGTGGTTCAACTCATGGAAGTAATTTTTTCTCTATAAGTGACCATTAGAGAAATGAAGTAGGGTTTTTTTAACTGGAGTATATGATCAAGCATATTAACTTGGAGGGATATGCAGAGTGGAATTTATCTTTTTATGTGGCACAGATTTCTTTCCTGTGTTTAAACTTAAAACAGTGTGATCCGTTTGCTGTGACTGCACTTAGAGCATTTAGTGTTAAAATTGTAGGAGTAGCAAAAAGCACTAGTAATGCTAAAAAATAGAGATTTTTAGATGCTCAAATCAGTCATGACCCTCTTGAAATAATGCATTTGCCTCAAACACTGTGATACTGGACCAGTTCTATGAAGTGGAACAATTAAGTTATTAATTCTAAACACAGAAAAGGCTTTCTGCACACTACTACAAGGAAGTTCATGTTCAAACTTTAGGTTATATATCCCAATCTAGCAAAGGCACATCATAACTTTTGTTTGCTTTCTGACCAAAAACTGTGCTCGATTGTAATACGGGTGTATACTCTGTCAAATAAACCTAAAATAATGGACTGCTTTCTAGGGTAGATCAAACTGATTTGTAGAGTAGTTTCATAAATATTCCAAATTCAGGTTGGGCTGTTATGTGGAGAAGAAAGAACTTCAAGGTAACAACATTCAACTTTACAACATTTAGTGAGCTGAAAAATTTGTTTTATATATATATATATATTTACACACACATATATATATATATGATACATATAAACTATCTTTGTAAAAAATATGCAAGTGCAATAATTTAAAGAGGTCTTAACTTTGCATTTATAAATTATAAATACTGTACATGGTGTGTAATTTTTTTCATGTATTCATTTGCAGTCTTTGTATTTAAAAAACAAACCTAAACCTTTACTATTACGTTTGTACAATAGAACAGTAAGCATTTATTATGATATAGTTAAGTTGTAAATAAATTCACAAACCAAACAGCCAGTACATATGCATATATGGGTGTCCTATTGTGAAACCTGTTTTTGCTTTTACTGCTGGCTTTAGCACAGCAAGACGACTTCTGTGGATATGTAATTATACATATAAATATATGTATGATACATAAAATATATTTAGAAATGTTCATAATTTTAATGGATATATCTATACATATACTTTGGTGTGAATATTACTGAATACAGAGTTTTTTAATATTATTTTTCATGTTTATTTTTGCTATTATTGGGAGTGCAAGTGAGGGATGGGAATGGTGTGCACATCTGTGTGTTTATAGCACAAGTAAACCACAGCCCAAAGTGATTCAAAACACGATGGAGCCTTTTGAATAGGCAGTGCTTGTTGTTCCCTGTATTTGCAGTTTCCTGCTTAAGGTATGTTTTCCCAACATAAGACTTTTTTTCAATGTAGTTTTATCACCTGTTGCAGGTTCATGTTGTTGCAAACTTCAAAGGGATCTCCTTTTCTGTTTGTCCTCCTGCTGCCAGGAGCTTCCCTTGCTGTTGACTGATAACTTCCACACAGATCTTTGCTTTGCCACTGTCTAATGTCAGTGCAGCTAATACAGAGTCATTGGCTACCTTTGGGAATTATTGAAATGCTCAGATGCTGAATTGTGAAAAATTAGTCCTGCATCCAAATTCCCATGGCCTAGTCCAAAGCAATATAGGGCTTCAACTGCTGTCAGTATCCTGAAAATACAAAGTAGGTTCAGAGAGCTGTAAAGCAAAATTCTGAGCACCACATTAAAAATAAAAATAAAAAATAGCTGGGGAAAAAAAAAAGATAGAAAAATTAGTCTGTGTATTTCTCTACTTAATATATACTCTACTTGTGACCAGCTCTTCTAGAAAGCTCTGTTTGCTGTAAGGGCCAGCTTTTGTGAGGAGAGAGAAACTGCACTGACATTTAATGCATTTTTTAGGATTTGTTCATTAAATTTAAAACTTTCTGAATTATTTTGAGGGAAGGGCAATAGAAGAGGAATGTTTCTCTAACTACAATTAATTTAGTACTTTCCACCTATTTCTGTGTTATTGGCAAGAATCTATAGGCTGATGTCAATTATTGACTTTCTGGACAAGATGTCAAAATTGGTGGCAGTCAATCACTTGCCTTTTCATGTTTTTCTGTTTGTTCTGCAGACTTAGCTCTTGTAGCACAGCATGGTGCTTTGCCCTTGATGGTCACTGTCCATTTGGTGTGCCTTCCTTAGCATTTTTTTTAGCCCTTTGATATTGAAGAATATCATCAGAAATGTACAAAAATCAAGACCAGATATATTCCATTGCAGATAATGGGAAATACAAATGTAAAAGCACCTTAAGTTAAGCCCATTGATGTTTGTAGAGGAAATGAGTAATGCTGTTGGTTTTGAGGAACTTTGAATTTGTCTTACTTGAAAATATTCAAGTGGTCTGGGACAGAAATATCAATGGTTTTCACCTGCTCCACAACTATTGGAGATTACTTTGTTCTACTTATTTTGCTAAGGGTGAGATTCCCCTTCCTCAATCCATATTCCATCTTCCCGAGGTTAGGGAGCATAGCTTTTTGCAGTATGTTTCAGTAGCACTCTGGAAGAGTTACCTGTACCACAGAAGCTGCTTGCAAAGATGAAAGGCTTTGGCTCAAGAATGAGTTACAGAGAAATGCATCAGAAAGTAGCTCGGGTGTGCATTATTTAGACTGTTGTTTAAAAGTCTAAAAGAAAGGAGA
>JAWWMU010000153.1:30128930-30155138 GCA_035048155.1 Cinnycerthia olivascens
TTACAGAGAAATGCATCAGAAAGTAGCTCGGGTGTGCATTATTTAGACTGTTGTTTAAAAGTCTAAAAGAAAGGAGACTCAAGAAATAGGAAAAGAATGAATTATAGCAAGTAAAACTTTTCTTTTTTTTGTACCATTGCTGGCAGGACTGAATCATTTTCACCATATCATCTGTTAACATGCAGCTGACATTAATAATTTTTCTTTTACAGGATTGTAAGCCCTGTAAATACAGGTAAGAATATGTTTGTATTGTTCCTTCTGTTTCTTTAGCTGTATTTCTGCTGCTTTTAGATGCAACATCAGTTGTTAATATGCACTACTTAATTAGCCCATTAGAAATGAAAAAAAATTAGGATTTCTAAAATAAAAAAAAAAACCAACCAAAAAACAAAGAAAATAAAGTAAGAGAGAGAAGGAGAAAAAAAAAGACCAAAAACCTTTTGGAAACACCTAAGAGATTCAGTAGCTACCAGAGGCCTCTGAAAATTTTACCATCAATGTAAGTAGCAGTAATGAATGTGGTACAGTGATAAATAAGGATAGTTTTGATAAACCAGTTCATGATAAAGAATAGAAGTGGTAAGACAGCTAGTGTTAATTTCCAGCTAGTGAAGTCCAAGTTGTTTTCTGTTACTGTCTAGTGGAAAGAAAAGCATATTCAATATCAGATGTATTTTACATCTTGAGACAAAAAGCCACCTTGCTGAAAACAATGTAGTTTCTCACATGAGTAGTGTGGGAAAAAGGCCAGCAAGATGTGCTTTTTTTTATGAACATAAAAATGTACTGATGCTGAAAGAGAACAACGTTTTCAGTTCATTTGGAAAGACAGTGGACATCTGTTATGATGCTACTTATGGACTTGAAGGAACAAAATTGTTCTGTGACAGATTTCCGTTATAACCTTGTGCAAATTGCCAGACACTGGATAGCTTGGGTTTTGTTTTTAATTTATTTAAGCCTCTAAATGCTTCCTTTTTCTGCCTCTTATGCATATTGGGAAATACTCCTGGTTACATGCAGTTTAGAATTCAAAATATATGTAGAGAAAGACATGTCAGGTGAGGACAAATATCACAGGGTTGTGTTACCCTCAGGTATGCTGCTGCTGAGTACCTCCTTTTCCATTTTCTCTGGATGTGAGGGGAAGATTAGGAGATCACATTGAAAGCTTTCAAGCTTGCATATATGGTTGCACCTTTAACGTTTAAGCTGATGCAGGACATATAGTCTTGAAAAAAATTCAAAGTCCTATAAATAAACACTGTAGCAAATTTTCTTTTAATTTTTACTGACTTCTCTTTGAGTACCAATGGCAAATTGATTTGGGTGCCACACCTGGGTATTTCCTGTTCTGCAGTCATTTTGTGGGTCCTGTTCCAGGGCTGCTGGTAAAAATAATTCTTTGAGTCCTTTAAACTATCTCAATCAGCTCTAGTCATCAGAAAAGTTCCTATTTTCCTCCTTTTTCCTTTCTGCTCTTTTTTTTGCTATGAATTTTATGGTAGATCAATTCCTTTTTTTTTTGTTCCTCTTTGAGGACTGCATGAGTACAATAGACTGCTATCTCTACAGCCTTTTCTATCCTTTCAATTTCTGTGAGCTGAATTTATTCCCAGTGATTGGAAATTAAAAGTGCAAATCTATTCTGAAGGACTGTGTTTCCAAAGTTTACGTAAAGTACAGAGAGCAGAGTGTCTACCTAAGGCTGGAATTTGCAAAGGAGATCTTAGTTCCTTCCTTCCCTGAGAGAAATAATTTTCATCCTTTTCAAATCTGAAAGGCTTGGAATGAAGTGAGTGCTGTGCCATATGAGAGTAAGGTGAGGGCTGATGAGGAATGAAAGATGGGCTATGCATATAGGGAAGCACAGGTCAGCCTAAACTAAGGAGGCTGATCTGAGATCTCAGTAAATTTTCCTGTGAATTGCATAAGGCACTCATCCAGAATCACTGTCTGCCTCATAGAAGTGTCATGTAATGCTTATCAAGAGCTTTCTGAAATGCTTCAGATGGTGTCTTCGTGTTAAATGAATTATTAAATGAATATATTTGGGAATCCTGTTACTTTCTTTTGCAGCTGAAGCTCTATTGTGAACCTGTTTAGGAAGAACAAGAACTACAGAGTGAAATCAAGATGATTTTTCGTTTACAAGACCTTTTACCAATTTCCTGGATTTAATTGATCCTGCATAGCCCATGTCATAGATGAAGCCATTTGTGTGTATCATTCCTTTTGCTGCTGGCTTTTAGTCACAGTAAAACAGAGTTTGCAGAGGTGCTTGAGCTTCCATTTTTGATATCTAACCTCCATCTGACAAAACATTCCTGACACAGATATTTCCCCTCCCCAGGAATACTGATGCTATGGGAAATGCTGTAGCAGGCATTCACATGGTAAAGAGGATTTTTTTTTTTTTTCACATTCTTTCAACTGGAAAAGAGAGAGGATCTTTGTCATCATTTTCAGTCAAGGCAGTCAATCTAAAATGTACCATGGAAAAACTGGAGTGGAACATTATTCCTTTCGCAGATTTGGGAAGGCTTTTTGTCGGGGCCTTATCCCTAGCTCTTGTTCTATGTTTTAGTCATAACTCTGTATTTTAAACAAGAGAATCCTGTGACTGAGACTGCTATAATTTAATATTTATACTGTTGCAGTTGAGGCTAATGTGGTTGACACAGCCTGGAGTTGCCTTTTCTGTGAGCTTTACAGGATGGAATGATGGCTGTGTCCCATTTTGTTTCCTTCCGTAAGAGACATTACTGCCGTTTTTTGTCCTGAATTGAGGGGAACACTGGAAGCTTTAGCAGAGAGAGAACATGGGCTGGAATGATGGAATTCTTTTCCTTTCTAGAGCTTGTCACTTCAAATTTTCCTGGAGATAAACTGGTTGGGAATATCAGTGTCACTAGAGCTACTTTCACCTTGAAAAAAAAAAAAAGTAAAATAAATGGTGTATGTTATGTTCTGTAATAAGTTTAGAAATAATTAGAAACCAAATATGAACTGTGTACTTCTCCACAGTACACTACACGGTTAGTCCAAATTTTTCACATGCTTTTTCTTGTGCATGTCCATATAAAAGCAACTGGTTTTAAAATGCATGGTTTTCCCACAGCCTGTGTTGTTCTTCATCACTATACCCACATTGCAATCACTATCTGTTTAAAACAGAAGTAACCTAGGAGAAAAATGTAACATGATCTAATTTCTACATGCCAAGAAATGATGAGAGGGAAATGCTTGTGAAAATTCCTCTAGAGAGTGTTATTCTGGGGGAAAAAAAAGGAACAAAAAAAAAATCCCAACACTTTTTTTACTCTGAGAACAGTTGCATTTAACTTGACAATACACTACCTGGATGCTTCTTCAGTTTATATAGATTCTAAATAACTAAATTCTAAATAGACTTTTGGAAATAATAGAATCTCAACATTTATGGCAGTGACAGGTGAAGAATACACAGAAATATGCTTCCTAAATAAATGATGAAAAATAACATATAACAGCAAAACAGTGATGTTTTATAATGCTTTTTAAAAATAACTTTTCCAAGGGTTTTTAGCATGTGGCCAATCCCCAGCTTGCTGAAAGTTGTATGTTTGTAGAGAACTTAAAAAAACTGCAGTCACTTTTCTCTCTGTATGCAGTCACATATAGCTGTGACTGTGAGTGATCTCACCCAGAAATTGTTTTGCACATCACTGTCACTGCACTAAGAAGATCACAGTGTTCTGTAAGTCCTCTGTCTTTGACAAAGGTGAGTACCAATGGTAAGGTCTCTGCTTCTCACCAAAGCCACAAGCATGTAGACACCACCAAACCAACTATACCCTTGTCTGGAAAGTCTTTTGAGACAGGAAACCGTGGTCATCATCTCTGCTCCCAGCATTATTAACTGGTGACATCCACAGGAGTAGAGCTGATGTGAAATCCTACCCAAAGGGCCTGAGGCTGCACTGTGTTCCCAAACAGGGACTCCTCTGATCACAGGGGTGATGAATCCCAGCTTCCTGTTGTTTTGCATTATTGTCCTTAGATTTGAATAATTTAAGTTAGGTTTTCTGCTATCTTTACATTTTCTTTTGGAATTCTCCTTTGCTCTCTATTACAAGTCATCCCTAGCTGTGCTTCGGCTATGAAACCCAGACTCGTGTATTCTGTAGGTGGCTGAAAGAATGAAAGTTATGGGTTGGACCTCAGTCCTTTCCCTAAACAGCCACCTCTTTTATCAAATATGGAACTTAGTTATTTATGAGGCTGTTCTCTGAAGTTTGAATGTAATCAGCCAATGCATTCAAAAGGTTTATGGTGGGAGAATGGAAGTACCAGAGAGTGGGAGATCTAGTTTGACATTGCTGAAAAGCCACCTAAGATACCACACTGTGCCTTACAGCTCAAACTTTGACTTTAGAACTATGGTAAAATAACAGGATCTATTGAAGCACCACAATACTGTATGGATGCTGGCAAGCTTTTGCTTTTGCCATTTCTAATACACAGACTAAATACTGCAACCTGCCAGCAGTTTCTCAGACCAATTCTGGGCACTTTGTTTTTCTCTGTTTAGGATGTGTTGTGTAGAGACACTTTAGCTCTATCTGCAATGTTTCCTAACAGACAAGCCTGGATTTCAGGACTTTGGACTACATACGGGTTATGTTTCTGGTACAAAAGTGTGAGTAGGAAACTGGGATGGAGAAACACAGCTACACAGCAGGTATTTAAAAACTATCTTAGGTTTTGACTTGTTAAGGAATTATGGTTTTGTTTAAGGATTAAGATTAGAAATTCTCTTTAATCTGGAGATTGGAGCTGGTGATGACATGAGCCTTCCCTGTGATTTGGAGGCTGTGACTGTTGAATATCTGGGCTCTGGTGCTGTTCTCAGATTCTGCAAACACATTTTGATGGATGAGTTTTATTTCAGGGCTCTATTTTTTCCTTTGTATAAAGCCTGCCCTGCACAGCAATCAGGGAATTATCCCAGTTTAATGGTGAACCTCCCTCCCTCATCTTCCTGCTGTTTTCCCTCTGCAGCCTAGAGCATTTAGCTCTGTCATGGTGATGTGAAAAAATTTTTGCTGGATTCTGTCTATGTTCATGTGGTTTTTCACAGAAGGGTCCTGCTGACTCCTTCCTTATAGATCAGCCTTGAAGTGGGATTGGGGCAGGTGTAAATGCTTTAATCATGGCCAGTTCCTGAAGTTAATGGCCATTTAGACTCCAAAGGTGGCAGTGTAATTAGTGCTGGTTGGCAGTGACCTCAGGAGACCCACTCTAATAATGCAAATGCTGATTGCTCCCATTCCCCAGCATTGGCACAAGTGCTGGCGCAAGCCCATTACCGAGCACTGATGACACCTCTCACTCAATACAGCATCCAGCCTGCTTCTGTGCCAGAGACAACTGAGAAAGAGGCTACCCTCATTCTGCCTCTTCCTGAACCATGGTCTGCCTCTGATTATGCCATGAGGCTGTGCAGCCTCTGGACTGCTCTGTAGATCTGAGCACAAGGCCACTCCAGCTCTGTTAGTCTGATTCAGGCACCTCTCCGAGGCTTACAGAGCAAATGTAACCAACCCTTCAAATGGATCCCCTGTCCTCTGCTTGCTGGTGTCTTTTTATGTAATAACAATATGAAATTAAAGCAAATTGAACTCGTGACTGTGACAAAGAACATAACAACCATAATATATTTGCATTTCAGGGCATTTGGGGGAAAGATAATATCCGTAAAACTTACATCAATAGATCTGATTTCTTGGCAGCCTTTTCTGTTGTTCATTGCAAACAAAAGCCCCACTGTAGAAATAGCAGTAATGGAAGGAAAGCTGTCACTTCTTTTCCCTTTACACAAACACGGTTTGAGAAGCAGGAGTAATAGCTTGGAGGTGAGAAGCTTTGTTTTTTGGTGCCTGCACATTTCAAAAATAACAACATTATATTGATGTACCTATATTTGTGGTCACATACACAGAAGAGCTGGCTGGGAATGATCACTGCTGGGCACAGATGGGAGGTTTCATGTTTATTCTAAACTATAACTGAGTCCAGCTGTTTTGTGAGTCCTGAGCATAAATCAGAGATACTTTGAAAAGAGGAGCTCAAGCTGCTCTGCACCAATCTGCAGAAAGGATGCCAGCTTAAGGACAAACTATTGAGTCAGGCAGATATGATGACCAATGCTGCACTCAAAATGTGCTGAATTGGTTGTCATCTGGTTTGTCAGGAACCAGGCATACAGTGCAATGCTGCTCAAACTCCTAAGAAATAGATTTAATTAGGTACGCTTGTAAGATGAATATGCAGCATCAGTATAGTGGTTTAGGTTTGTTTATTTATTTGACTGCAGAAATTTTTTCTTAATTTTACTTGTTTGTGGGTTTATTTTTGTTTTGTTTTTCCATTTGTTTGGGTTTAGATTTCCTTCTATATCTGCACTGGAAACAAATGGTGAGATTGTAAAGCTAATGCATACATGATAGGATAACAGTGCTAAGGAGCTAAGGGCTTGACTGTGGCCCTAAAGCCAGTCAAACATGTTGTTGTCTATCAGGGAAAAGGCTGTCTTCCACTGTATTTCTCAGGCGCTCTCACTGTGTCATCAGCTTGTCTATATTTTGATTCAACAGCTTGATGCAGGTCCAGAACTCTGGTCTGACACTCATGGAAGCTCGGTTTCTCTGTAACTTTGTTAGATATCGTGTTCTTAAGACTTTCTACCACTTTTTGTCTTTCACCTCTTCCACAGACCATTTACTGTGAGGTTTTACCCTCTCTTTAAGTGTACAAACTTGCTTATACCATGTTTCTCATGTGACAGATCCTTGTGGTTCACAGTCAGCTCATGTCACCTTAAGTTCTTCTGGAGAGGTCCATGTCTTGACTTAATTCTGCCTTTTAGTCTCTCACTAGAGACTGGTATGACTGTGTGAAGATATGGGAGTTCAGTTTTGCTGAATTTAACCTTTTGCTGGTACTCTGTTCTGCTTCATCTTGATCCAAGACTAAAAATCTTCAGCCACAGACTTCTGTCAGCAACACAAATACCTCATTCCTTGAAGATTAAAATACTTTTGCTAGAAAAGACTTGGTGCTCTGTCGATGAAAGAAGTTTCCTTAGCACTGTATTTTTGGACGTTAGCCAGTGTGAGGAAAAACCCAAGCCTCATTGGAGGACTGGATGCAAGGTCTTGGTCCTTCAGAATCTCACTGTTTGTAGTATCTGACTCACATGGTCAGGTTTATAACAAGATGAAGCCTCTACCTGCATGGAGGTGAGGATGGCAGAGGAAGTCTGCTCTCCTGTGTTGACAGGAAGGCTGGTGCAAGGCTTGGAAGGGGAATTGTACCACTGAAAGAAGCAGCAGTGAACAAGTCACTGAGAAGAGGAAGAGGCTATCCCAAAATCCTGGCTGAGGGCGTTGTGTGTCTTAGCACCCACCCTCCGGGGTGGTTTGTAACTGGAGTCTAGTTCTTGTGCAGGAGCAAGGAGAGCCTGTGGTAAGTTTGGGGGCCCTGGAAGAGGGAGGTGGGGTGCAGACCAGTGCTTGACAGGGCCAACCTGAAATCAAGCCTAGGTATGGCCCTAAGTCCCAGGCAGAAGCATTACTGAGGGGACATCAAGCCCAGGAGCTTGTCCCAGTGCCGGGGGGACCCCTGGGGACACTGGGGCACTCAGACAGTGTCTGTGGTGATGGAGGGGACTTGTGATGAGCGTGTCCTTGAGTTTCTACCTGGCTGTTTTGATGACAGGAGAATCAGGTGAGCACCTTAGTGCTGATACACAGATTCCTGTCAGCCAGATGTGGCTGAAAGTCCACAGGTGACAAGTTTACGGGGAGAAGCCACATGGAATGAAGCAGGTGAGGTCTTTGTGCCAGTGTGAGGGAGATGCATGCAGGAAAAGCTGAGCATAATCCTCAGTGACCGACATGACACACCCTGCAGGGCTGCTGCTCAGTGTCCTTATCCAAAACCTGAGCTTGGCACATGTGTGTGTTTCTTTTGCTGTGTGCATCCCAAGCTTCCCTGACTCTTGGGAAGCTATGCTCTGCTGTACTGAGCTGCTTTGTCACACTTTTAAATTCTCTTCCACCCTCATGTTCTGCAGGCAAAAATATCCCTCTGCCTCCTTCAGGAGGTATATCAAGAGGAGAGATGAACATTTAGTTAACAAATCTTTCACTCCACAAGTGCCAATTATGTGGAGGTTTTTCTCAGATGGTCTAAGTGATAAATATAGCTAGCTAAATTCAGAGTAACCATTTTCAACCTGTGTTTAGCACTGAAGTGGGCTGCTTCTATTTTCAGGCCAAAGAAGAATTTGTGTGCCTGAAATCCCATCCAAGTTCTTGTAACTATATCAGTCAGTCTAATAAAAGAGATTCCCTTCCTACAGACCTTGCCTCACTTACATTCTTCAGGCACTGTCACTACAACAACGGAGCTTGCTCATCCTTGCTGTTGCTTCTCTGCCACCTGCAGTGCACAGCTTGAATGTACAGGACAGAAGAGGAGGGGAGGCACATCAAGGTATTTCCTGACTTTACCATGTTTCATTTGCAAGCTTAAAGACCTTCCTGGAAAGATAGTAAAAGTAAGGTTGGAAAGGAGCTCTGGAGCTCACGCAGTCCATCCTTATTCCATGCTGGACTAATAGATTTTGATTGGATTCTCAGCACCATATCCTGTGAAGTTGGCAACACTTCCAAGCATGGAGCTTTCACAATCTCTTTATGCACATTACTTCAATGCTGAACCACTCTTTCCATGCAGATTTTTTCCTTACATCCAACCTACTATTCCTGCCTCTCATCACTGGTCTAATGTCTGAGTGATACAGAATAGCTCCTCCCGGGCTGGCCTGGGCCCCAGCCTCTCAGCAATTTTAGTGCTCTTTTGCTGGACTTTCTCTGTTTTGTTGTTGTCTTGCTTGCTCTACAGACTGGACACCATGTTCCAGGCATGACCTAGCCATGTAAAGTACAGAGGAATAAGAATTTTCCTCTGTCTGCTGGCTATGCGCTTCCTTTGTGGCCTAGTATTTGATTAGCTGCCTTCATTGCAAGGCACATGCCTGGCTCTCGTGCAATTTGCCAAAAACAATCTCCTAAGTACCCTTCGCAAAGCTGTTACACACTCAGCTCATCCCTAGCACATACAGCTGTGTGGGGTTAGGACATCTCACATGTAGATGTTACTCTTCTTCTTTTTGGTTCTCAAGAGGTTTCTATTGGCCAAATCATCCTGCCTGCCAAGGTCTCCCAAACTGGTTTTATTCATATCTCCCTACTATTTGTTAGACATTTAGTTTCCTGTCCTCTTGTGCTTGTCCCTCTGCGATGCAGACATGTTCAAAGACACAGTTCCCCTTCAGAGCTGTGTTTTCTTGTATTATAGACTATAGAGGCATGGTAGGATTGGTTTGTAGAAGCAGACAAGTCTTAATTGCACTGGAGATGGTCTTGGAATGGGAAGGACCTGTGCTGCCCAGTGCCTTTGGGAACTTTCACTTGACAGAGTGCAGACATATGCCCTAGCAGGAGTTACAGACCCTCAGGTGTTCATCCTTGCTATCTGCTCGTTGAGAGACTCACTAAAGAGAAAAAGATAGAAAATTCCTACTCTTGAACTGTTCAAGAAAACCATTTCATATTTACTTTATTTTGCTTCACTCTTTAACTTGTACTTTAGCTCATCTCCTATCCACTTAGAGCTTAAAGCGTCAGCTTAAATGAGGACTGATTTTGTGCAGAATTTTTCCAACTACCATGTTCTGCCCAGAGAGGAAGTGAAGGGACATCATCTGAGTATGAACTTATCCCAACCAAGCTTCAGATTTCCCTTCAGGACCAACTGTATCCTGAATGAGAAAACAAAATTAGTCCCCTTCTCTGCTATGTACCTAGTGTTACATTTCCAGAATAATAACAGTAGTCTCCACGAGAGACTATTGTCAGTTTAAAGAGAAAAGAGGAGCAAATGTGATCAGTTAGGCAGATTCTCCTCAGCTGCAGCAGCTATGGTTTATCCTATATTTGACAGGAGGCAATATGCTTTTTCTTCTGTATGTTTTTATGAGAAAAATCATGAACGTCTTAGAATGCTCATTTCCATCCCTCTAGCACAATTCAATCATAGAAACAATTAAATAGTTCTAGAATTAAAAATTATTTTTTAAAAAGAAAAAAAATTGGATATCAAGGAGGGAAAATTAAATTTCTTCCCTCCTCCTCTTTGTTTCATATTGTTGATGAAAGAATAATGTAGTTCTGCTCTGTTAGATAGCAGTTAATAAAATTTACTGTGTCTTTCAGTTTCACAGTCTGTTTCCCTAGGTAGCAAGAGCAGTTAAGGTCTGCTCTTGGTCACCTCAGGCTGCTCAGTTGGAAACTGGGAAGAGCAAGACATGGTCTGTAACACTGGAGATATTTTTTTTAAATTCTTGAACTCCCCAAATCTTTCCAGCCTCGCTACAAGCATATTTTTTGCTGTATTCCCTCTTGCAGTCTCTTTTCCAGGCTAAATTGAATTCTTGCACCCATGAACATTTTCTTCTCAGTTATGGTTTCAATTTACTCTCTTCTGGAGTCCTCCAGTTGTCTTAAATGTTTCCTGAAGCATGGTGACTGAAACTGAACATAACTGAACATTTGGCTGAAGCCTCTCCTCTGTTGGGAACACTGATGAAAGTATTCTCACTTACTGTGTGCTGAACACTGATTGTTCTGAGTACTCCAAAATGACATTTGTCCTACTCACCACATTGACACCCTTAATTTGTGCTGACCAACTCATCCACCATGTTCCCGAATTTCTACTGAGTTAGATGCTGCTAGCCACTGGGAAGCTGCTTACTTTTGCAGATATTGAAGTTCATCCAGCTGTTCTGAGAATTTTCCAGTTTATCAAGAGCATTTTCGGTTCCAATCCCGTCTCTAAGAATATCTGCATCCCCTCTCCATTTCATGTAATCTGCAAATTTAACAAGCGTACTGTATATTCCATTATCCGTAGTGTAAACAAAAATGCTGGGAAAACTAGACACAGATTCAGGATAAATGTCCATATAGAATTGCTTGTTAGTTCTTCCATTTGAACAGGGAATCTTTACAAGTACTCTTCGAATATACTTGTATGGAGTTCTTGATGTCTTTATTTTGCACCCTTGCTAGCCTTTTGATCCAGATAATTTTCTTTCTGTTTTGCTTACTTAAAACAGTAGTACAAAAGACAATGCCAAAAGCCTAAGTCAAAATATGCAACAGCAGCTGCTTTTCCTTCACTAATGCTCTTGAGCCAACATACTGGCTGCAGATCCTTGTTAGCTCCTTGTTTGTCATGTGGAGCCTTAGAGCAAGCTTACCTTTTCCTAACACTTTTTTTTTTTTGAAGTTGAAGGTCAAATTAATGAGCTTTTCTACTCATTTCCTTTCTCCTTCCCTTTACATCTTTTAACCACAGATGCTGAACTTGCAGTGTTCTCACAGTTGGCAACTCAACTGCCCACAGCTATCCTCAGAAGTGCTAACTTGTTTCAGGCGTTTTTTCACATACGGTACACAGGTGTTCAGCCAAATTGGCAACACTTTACTTTGAATGCTACCTAATCTGGTCATTCAGGCTGCTGGGTTTTCTAACATTTATTTGGCCTTTTCTTGCCTGTCACCTTTCCAGTGCTGAGTGAGGAAAAAGGGAAAAATTATTTGGCATACCACAGAAAGGGATTAGCCTTAGGCCCAATGTAAATGAAATGACAGGAAAATCTGCACTCACAAGCAGCAAAATTCATGGGGAGATCTAGAGGAATAAAAAACAGAGACTGTGTCACCAAGGAATGCGGGCAGAGACTGAGCTTCACAGGAACCTACAGGTGCCTCCAGGTTTGTCTAACTATTTGTATGCTGCTGGGGATAAGAATCATGGAATCCTTAAGGTTAGAAAAGAACTATAAGACCGTCAAGTCAAACCATTAACTTAGCACCACTAAAACCATATATCCACACAACTTTTTAACACCTTCAGGGATGGTGATTCAATCACTTTCTCCAGGCATCCTATTCCAATGTCTGACCGCTCTTCCAGGGAAGAAATTTTTCCTAATATCCAAGCTAAACCTATTTGGATACAAGGGCCATTTCCTCTCATCTTTTCAAAAAGAACTTGACCTTCACCTTGGTACAGCCTCCTTTCAGGAGGTTGTAGAGAGCCCTTTGAGTCTCCTTTTCTCCCAGCAGAACAACGCCAGTTCCCTCAGCTCCTCCTCATCAGCCTAGTGCTCCAGATTCTTCTCAAGGTTCCATTGCCCTCTCTGGACACACTTCAGCACCTCAATGTGTTACTTGTAGAGAAGGGACTGGGACAAACACAGGACTTGAGGTGCAGACTCACCAGTGCCGAGTTCAGCGGGAATGCCCCGGTCCTGCTGGCCACACTGTTCTTGGCACAGACCAAGATGCCATTGGCCTTCTTGGTCACCTGGGTGCATGTTGGTTTGTGTCCAACTGTCAACCAGAGAAGGTAGGAGAAAGCAACATATTTTTGTAGGCCATATCTGTGTAAAATACTCTGTTCCAAAAGTAGAATAGTTTTGCTGTGTGTTGAAGGATTTTGTCATCTAAACTTTTCCCTTTTTAAAGTATATTTTTATCTTTCCTCTTTCTTTTAAGTGTGTACTGCAACAATCCATTTCGCCATGGAAAGAAACTGTCAGGCAAGGAGCCTGGCTCATCTCTTAGACAGCGTAGAAATGGCTTATAGAACAAATCTTAAACTTTACACTTCTGGACACTTAAATCTTAAGAAGTTTTATAAGCCTTCAGAGAAAATAAAACAGAGATGACGGTACTCTGCCAGGAAACAAACTTGTCCCATAATAGAAAGAAATCAATTCCCAGCTGAAAAAGAGAGAGCAAGGAAGATTAAAAGATTTTCAGATAACTTTTCGTCCAGCATCCCTTTGCTTCCAGCAAAGCCTGAATTTTTCTGCCCTAACAGCAGACATCCACAGTCACTTGTGACTTGTGTTAGATTTTTCTATTCCAGTGGAAACGCTAAAGTTGAAAGCACTTAAAAGGAAAGAGGAGGGAACTGACAGATTCCATGAGACTCATCGAAAGAGATGAATTAGATATGTCGGAGGTTATGGTTGTAGACCTCGACAAAGGGGAATACCAGTTCATACCTTCACACTTGGCTGATGTAGGTAAAACTGAACTGTTTAACAAGTTCTTGCATTTCCAGGAGGAGTTTGTAGCACAACATGAACTATTACCAAATGTTTTAATGGCAAAATACTAGAGGAGCATGAAAGCAAGCTGACTAAAGAAAAAGAGTCTCCAAGTGAATTGAAAGGTAATTTTTGCATTATCTTTCTTGATAGATAGGTTGTGTGTTCTAGGAAAATGGAAGAGATTTAAGCAAAATCACCTCTGTCTTCTTTCCAAAGACCCACTCTCTTGTGTTTGCTGAGTTGAGCACTTGTAAGACACATCTATTGTGTTGTTACAAAACTCGGAGCCCAAATTTGTTATGCCTCTCTTTACCCTTCGACTGTCATGTGGAAATGTTGTGTTAAATATACAGGAAAGCAGAATCTTGCAAGATAGTGCTCTGTAGGACAAAAATCCCTGTTGATCGGTATTTCTGCAGGATCAGTATATTCAGTGTCTTGTCCAGCAGCAGTTTGAAATAATCTGTAGAAGAAGCTGCCTTCTCTGTGTGCTGCAGACTCTTTACACACAGGCAGTTGTAGCTGGCTACCCCCTTGTGATGGGTGGGGTGGGGAGTGAATTTGATCACTGAAGCACATATATGTTGTAGAAGTTGCTTGTCTTTCTTGGGTTGCTGCCCTGAAGGAAGTGTTAACAATCTTGTTAGCACTCAAAGCCAAACACAGGAGTGAGGGTTAGATACTGGATTTGTAGAAATTAGGAATGGAACTTAGTGAAATCATTGGGGATTGGTAAATAAGGAAGTGGCTTGGACAAAAACTGACATTTCATAGAGATGAGAAAAATGTTTGAAAAAATTTGGCACTTTATCCCTCACTCTGGTACTTATAGCTAGGTTTTCATCCTGTATGAGATGCCACCTTATTTATGTAAGGCATTTTCCAGAGAATTTAGCAGTGATGTTTGCTGGACTGTGACCCCTAACAGAGAAGGGAGAGATTGGGCTTGACTGAAACAGCCATCCCAATAGAAGCCCAAGAAACACCAGAAACTAGAAATGATCAAGCAAATAAGCAGAGGTTGTTAGTCTTGTATACCTCCAACATACCTCCATTGGATTTCAGAAAGTATCACCTGCCACACATTTAATGAACTTGGCCACAAAAGTTCGCTGCTTCCCATCTCAGTCAATAACCTCAAGCAACCTTTCTCTTCTGCCTCTGAGCTGAGAGACCAGAGTAAAAGGAAGGGATAGGGGAGAACAGAAGAGGCAAAGTGCAGTATAACAGGATAACAACTTGATCTTTTAATTTTTGACACTTTTTTTTCCCAGGAAGCCTGTTCCCCAGAAACAATTTGAATCAGTACAACTTCTGTGAGACAGAGCAACTCTGGTACAAAGCTTAACAGAAAGCTGTACTAACTAGCAGTGATGTCAATCTTTGCCCTTTGATTAAATGGTTGAACTTCCTATCAGCCTTGGTTTTGAACAAGTATATTCACAAAGTAAAAACCTGCCATAGTATATTATCTACCTAAAAGGCTTGTTGCGAAAAATTTAATCTTAGGCACAGAGCACTTTGAAGTGAGGCCAACAACACTCTTGAGAAAAAGTTCCCATGGCAGAGGAACCCAGCACAGGTTGCCTGAGAGACCCTCTTCTTTCTCTTGCCCAGATTTATTACACACACTTGGCAATGTATGAGATTTTAAATGTATTATTTTAACTGTTGTGTTCCTTAGCCAGGGGTTCTTGGGTTATCTCCACATTAATGATGTCTTTCTGAGCTAACAGCTACTTTTAAGCAATGCAATGTGTTCCAAGGTCAGCTTCCTGTCTTGCCCCTTGCTCACACTTTAAAATCATATGTATCTAACAAACTTCATGGACTTACAGTATAGTTTTTTTTAATTTAATCACTTGTGGTCTCAAAGGGGATAGTCCTTTCCTCCTTATTTTTCTCCTTCTCCCATTGTACACAGGTAAGCAAACAAGAAGAGAGAATACAAGTGGTAAGAGAGATGCCTGTGTAGAAAGTTGATTTCCAGTGTGCTCAGTGATTTGAACTGACATAATTTCATTCTACAAGCTTCAACGTGTTAATGGAGAAAGGAGAAATCACAAGAAATTGAGCACTTCTGCAAACTATCTACACATGCACAGGACACCAGACTGGAAGAAATAGCACTGGGGCAAAAGGTGAATTACCAATACTTATATTAATTGATTCAGGAACAGGATATGCTTTCAGTCACTGCTTTCGTTTATTCATTTGAATTAGGGTTACGAGTGTGTGTCTGTGTGTGTGTGTGTTTTGTGTCCTTCAATTTTTCTTGACTGACCAGCAAATTAAACTGCATGACCATCAAAGATATCTGATTTTTCTCTTCAGCACATTCCCAGTTCTGCTTCTGGCCCTACTGGTGAGACAAGCCCTTGCATGTGTCCCAGTTGTCCCTACTGTGGCTTTGTGCGTTTTAATTAACTGCATGGCAGCAAACCATCACTCTTTCTTCCTGCAGTGTCCCCCAGCTTACAGGACAGCAGTATCACGTGCCAAATTTACATCTTCACTTGCTGAAATACCTCTGTATGGTCAGGAGAGAAGGGCAGACAGCACTTAGGAAAGATGGATGGGTTCTTTCCTG
Organism: Cinnycerthia olivascens; assembly: GCA_035048155.1. Lineage (NCBI taxonomy): Eukaryota > Metazoa > Chordata > Aves > Passeriformes > Certhiidae > Cinnycerthia > Cinnycerthia olivascens. The sequence goes on from JAWWMU010000153.1 coordinate 30,144,764, forward strand.
GCTTTTCTTTAATTATGAACAACACAAACTGACACCGAACATCTGGTTATCACTTAACACTTTGTTAAAAGCATTATTTAAAAAAAAAACAAAATCCAAAAACCCACACACAACCTTCCTTTCCCCAAAACAAAACCAACCCCTCCAAAACCCCAACCTTCTAACTTTTGAGCCCTAATGTTAAAAATCTTTAAAATCTTAGGAAAAAAATTCGGTCTGTAACCTACTGGTAAAATATTTTTCCACCTTTCACTTTGATGGTTACCTATGAGTGATATTTCTTATCTGACTTGCCAGGCAGTTTTGTATTTTTTTCCTTTTGATTTTTTTCACTATGCTACATTATAATACTTGAAATCCTTTATTTGGGACAAATTCTGTTTGCTTTTATTCTTGGGCACTTAGGGCAATGATTTATATGTGGAACACAACTAAAATATTGTAGTTGAAAATTACACTCTGATTCTGTATTCTATGATGTGGTGGTAGTAATGATAGAAATTCTGCATTGGTTCTCCCAGTAGATAACTGAGGGGACAAAAAAGTAATTCCTCTGTATTTTTTTGTGAAATAATTGTACATTAATAGCTAATATTTATGGGCAAGAGAAGGGAAGAAGAGGACAGAGAAATCACAAAATCCTTGAGGAAGAGGTACATGAACTGTACTTGGGTACGTGAACTGTGCTGAGAATAACATTGCTATAATCAAAATCCAACTGATCATATCTAGGTTTTGAAAAAAAACAAATGCAGCAGAATAAGCAAGCCTTCTCTTACAGCACAAAAGGTATGGTTTTCCTGGAGCCAAACTGACACAGGAGTCAGTGATCTGGACTGTTAAGCATCTCTCAGTTTAGTTAGAGCATGAGCTCTTCTGGACTGTCTGCTTATAACATATTACAAGGTGGTATTTATTTGTCAATATTAGCTCATTTCCTTGGTGATACTACAGGGAAATGAAGTATTTAAAGTCAAATATGAGCACACCTTACATTTGACACAAGAGATCCGGTGCTCACCCTTTGCTTTATTGTTGACAACGGTTTCTGTAGGAGCAACGAACAGTAGAGAAATCTGAGACAACAGCTGCTTGCAGAATAAGCAGAACATTGTCTGAATAGACTGTGAAGGATTTCTGAAGTGTCAAACCTGTTGTCCTTCTGCCCTTGTCTAAAGCCACATTAGGCCAGGTTTGCTGGAGGAATGCTGCTGCTGAGGGTGGCATTTGCCTCAGGCTTCCAGGATCAGTGCCGCACACCCCATTCCCCTGCCTCTGCCTCCAGTGACATTGCAATTCTTGTGAAAGGAAAATGCATAAGGAAACGCCTTCCACTGTTGGTGTAGAAGGGAAGCACAGAGGAGATTTCAAGATCTGACGGCAGAGCTATACCTGACTGGCCCTGGCCAGCCCCTTGGAGCCTCTTCCTTTCTGGTTCATGGCAGAGGATCCTATCTCGGTGGGACCTGTAAGTCCCTGCCTATTTCCCTATCTCATCCTTTCGTGTTCTTCCTTTTTTTGCTTTCCTTACTCCAAAGCTAGACCACTGTTGTTTCTGACAGCTTCTTAGGCCCGTGTTCTCCATCGAGCCAAAGACTCGATGCTGTGGATTTGCTCTGAGGATTGCACCCTAGTTATCCACTCTCTTTTTAGTGATGAGCCTGGGAGTACCTGTGTGATCTTGGCAATCTGTTGAAATGAAAATGAAAGGTAATGATGAACATGGCACAGCTGACAGCATAAAGACTTTGTCTAGGTTGAGTAACACACTACTCAGTGGTGCATAACACCAGAAAGGATTGTCCAAAAGCAGGGGGTTTGCATAAGTCTGAGTCTTCATATTTACTGGCTGTGATTCATGCAGAAAATTGTCCAATTTTTTTTTTATCAGTAAGAAAGTTTTAATATATTTAAAAATGGAAAGATCTTTGAATGGCTGCAGCCTGCCATAAAAGGTTTTTTGTTTGAAACCCGCCATAGATGTATTTTTTTCTATGTTAACCATTAGTCTCATCAACAGCTCATTCAGAAGTTTTCATCAGAACTGAATTTTACTGAAAATTTCATTTTCGAAATGATTCCACAACTTGTCGCAACCCTCTGCAAAAAAAAACCAACAAAACCACCAAATTCAGTAGCACAACTTTTTATTCTTAGTCCACATTTTACTCTTTTTTTTAATGCATTTTCATAGGCTCTGAAGGCTCAGGACAAAGGAATGAAATACAGAGACTCAGGAAAAGTGTACAGGTTCTCATGCAGAAAGCCAATACTGCTCTGGAAAACATATTTCATATTTCATTATTTGATAGTATTTCAAATACTATCAACCCTTGCAGCAAAAACAAGCTAGATGGGATAGAGCAGAAACAACTAAACAGAGTTCTGGAAGTTTTTTAAATGTCAGGTCTTGAAGGATTAGACCTTGTGGATGAACTGTTCTGGGAAAAATCTTTCTTTTGTAGCAATCATTGTGGGAGACATGGTTAAACTCAGAGCAGGACCAAGGTTTTCTTTTGCCATTCCCAGATGATCACCACCTAAAAGCTGTATGTCATCACAGTGACAGTCTTCACACAGACTGCATCCTGCACTGTTAAATTTCAGACTGTCACTTTTGCTGAGGTGTTGATTTTGTTCCCTTTTGTGGAGGCAACAAAGCCTAATTAGCCTTCCTGTGTTATTTGGACAGTCCCAGTGCTTCCATGACACTCGTGTTTTAAATCACATGCCCTGATATTTTAACAACTTCCAAATCTCTGTACCACTGCTCCAAGTTTTGATCTGACTTGCCACTCTCAATATATCACCATAAGTTTATTTAACTGTAGAACTCTAATCTTTAGGTGTGGAAGCTGTCCTGGTAGCCTATCAGCTTTTTTGTTCTTGCCCACTCCCCTGTCTGAACATGAAGAATTACCAAGTCACTCTTTCACTGAGCTGTTGGTTCCCTTTCTTGCCCATCTCTTTTTCTTGTGAATGTAACTCTAACAAGACTGGATGACTCAAGAGATCTTTTATATCTTTGCAATTGTTGTTTCCAGTGTATTTAGTGTGTACACAATACAATATTTGCACTGTGCCTTTAAAAGGTGTTTTGGATAATTCTGCAGTTAAGATACTGGAGTGTGAAAGAGACTCAGGCTCATTAGCTTTCATTCAGGTAAGCAGAAAGATGACTGACAGTGACCCAGTAATCTACGTGTCTGTACTTGTCTACAGAGAGAAAATTCATGATGTGTTACTGTGGGATAGTCAAACTGGTATGAATTTAAGATGGATCAGGACACAGTGTGGAACATTTATAGCTCATGCACATGCAAATTTTATCTAGACTATTCAGAGATTGATTTTTGTGCAAGCTTTTATAAATATTTTTGAGATAAAGGGGAAGAATGTGACATTTTGTCTTCAGCCAAAGTGGTGAAATGGAATCATGATAAACATCCCAGAATTATCTAAAGGAGTTCTTGAGAGATTTGTCAGCTGTTGGTATAAAAATCCAATGCCCCATAAGACTGTTCAGTTGTGAAGAGCAGTCTTTCCAGAGACGTCTGGTCACATGTGCTATCCTAATGTCAGCTCTAGATTCACATGAAAAGCCACAATTGAAAGTTGAGTCATTTGCATGCATAAATTGCTACTGACAGTCTATAACTGAATTTTTTCTCTTACCATGGATCGTATGTAATACTTCCTATGTGTAGGGAAATCATCCTTGGAGGGTGGGCAGAAGACATGTTTTTTATACAACACTGTTTTTTTTTAAAAGAACATTAGTAGATGTTAAAATATCTGGTAGAATTTTTGAAATCTGATGATGGAGAGAAAATAAGAACATAGATATGTAGGCAGAGAACTGAGCTGTCCTCTTACTTTATTGTGATATCTAATAATGCGTAATTGCTTCACTTGTTCAGTGACCAAGAGGTTTCCTCTTAGGGAAAGAAGCTGCAGTTTTAATAAAGAAGAGAGTGATTGAATCCTGTTAGCTCCTCACAGAGTGTCAACTCTTCTCTCCTTTGCATCACTGAGCACTCAAACCTGGAGCCACTTGGCTGTAATTTGCTGTACCTCAGCTTCTCTCTGCCCTATTAGAGCAACATTTAACCTCCAGGCAAGTGTGATAATCTTCGTTATATGTAACAACTATTTGCTTACATTTACCTTTGTATATGATCGTGAAAAGATATTTGTGCAACTGTACTTCTTTTTTTTTCTAGACTAAACTGAAGAAATAATTAGAAGCAGTGCAATGGATGAATCAGTCTCCAGAAAATAAAAAAGTTGAGTGATAGAACAGTTCTGAGTTTAGCAGAAAAGAAATATGTTACAAATTATGGCAATAAAGCTCTAAAGGGCCAGAAAGAAAACCAATCAAAACTGCCACAGCTGTTCAGATTTTTCCTGTTAGCATGATCAAATGTGCTGATATCTAATGAAATCAAGTGTGTAATATTTCTTATACTTCTTTTACTCCTGGCCTTATCTGCAACCAGTAGGTGTCAGTGGAAGACTTTCTAAAGTGTTAGAGATTTCTCAGGGGATGAAACCCTTCAGCTGACAGAAACATAATAACTGGATTTCATGCTTATGATGAGGAGGTTAAGCCCTGAATCACGTGCTTTCAAGGGCCCTTGCTAAGCTTCTTTTCAGCCTTCACTGTATAAGTCCTGAATGCTGTAGTTATCCATACAATAGTCCAGTCCCTCTTGGAGGTTTGCTCAGTGCTTTGATTCAGTAACAGCACTGAGGCTTACAGTCTATTTATGTATTGCTCAAGAAAGTAGTGTCTTTTGATAAGTAAGTCTTTTGATCTGTGAGGAATCTGTATTAGGATCTTCAAGTAAGATAAAAAAATAAATCTGGAAAGTTGTGGAAGAGTGAAAAAAACCAAAGCTGACTGCGAAAAAGCTAGGAAATCCTGTGAAATGTCACCAGGATAAATCCTGTGAAATGTCACTAGTCTGACCGTAACACATCTGCATTTTATGACTTTTGTGAAAACCTGTTCTGAAAGCCATTTTCTTCCAGAGCATGAGAACATGCTGGATAGTCAATTATAAAGTGGCAAATAAGGAAATAGCTGTTCATGGGGTGCTGTAAAGTTCCTCTTTGAGAGAAAAGAAAGATCCAGATCTTCTTAATCTTCTTTCTGTGTAGTGTCAGGAACAGTACTTGAATAGTTAAACCAGCTGTGGTGGTGTTTTTTTATTTTTTCTTCAGCAGCTAAACTGGCCCAAATTTCTCCCTAGTGTAACTGTCTTCCTATCAATGAATGTATGCCTGAATGCAGCTGCTCTGATTATGTTTATTTCTACAGCATGGTACAGATTTTGAATTCCATTGCTTTGCAGTCAACCACTAAAAAAGCCCATAAAACCAGTCATTGGCTCTGAATGTCCCACAGGACTAATGAATAAACAAACAGAACTCTCCAGGTCAAGGCATGTCTGAGGAGTAGTTTTGCATAAAATGAACTAAAAGGCATTTAAACAATGGGTAAAGGTTTCTCCCTTTCTCCTCCTTGCCAGGTACTAATTTCGGAAGTACTCGGTTAATCTCAAACTTCCCCTCCCTGTCTTCCTCAATTACACATTGAGGAATTAAAACTAGCCAAGTCAGAAAGATGTTCATGTTGCTGTTCTTCTTTTTGTCTTACTGCTGTGTTTAGAAGCCCAAGCCAAGAAATTTGGGCCACATGCTAACGTGTGCTGGCACTATAGGGAACAAAGCTTTACAAACTCTTCAAATATTGTTTGATGGAGGTTTTTTCCTTGTTTAGGTTTTTTGTTTGTTTTCTTAGGTGGTTTATTGTTTTGTTTCTTTTTTTATGTTGGATGGTAAGCAATTGAAAAAAGTGTTCAGTTAAAGTTAACCTGAAATGAGAACTTTACAATTTCCTCAGAGGAGAAAAGGGAGATCTGAGTATATTTTAAAATTGAATAAAATTTTCTTAATATTTTTTGAAACAAAAGGTATTATTTTCTTCTCTCTAGAGAATAGTTCTCTGAGGCCCTTCCAGGACCAGTCACTTATTCTGATCCACAGTGAGACTATGCTCTTCTATTTACAGATCTTCACATGAAAAACAGGATTTTTGAGAAGCTAGTGGCTGTTGGACCCCAGGATAGGGAGCTGCAGGAAGCATGGTCATGTCCTTGCCCCACATGAGGGTGTGCATCCCTCAAATTTGTCTCATGCTGTTTTCCTCCAACCTGCCTTACTTTTCATCAAAGCTGTTGGCTCCCCAGGACCTATTGCCTGAGTGCTGAGTGCATCACAGAGCAGAGGGATGAAGAGCAGGGCTGGCTGCCACTGACAAGCTCCTTGGAGAGTCGGAGATTTAGGTGTTCTGTGATCTTTAATGCTGAAACCTCATCATTACTCAATAGAGTGCCTAGTCCTGAATCTGACACCGTGGCACAAAGATGTTTTATGTCAAATATGGCCAATGAATTACTGCAGACTCTGAAAGCCTCTCCCACCTCCAGGGCAGCCCCTCAGTTCAATGGATTCTCCTGACCTGCTCGTTGCAGGAGTGAGACAAGCCAGAGAGCAAGGTTAGAAGCTCTCACACAGCAAAGAAAGGCCAGTTCTTCCTTTCTGCTTTCTCACTCCTTTCACCTGTGCCTTGCCTTCCTCCTTCCTTCCCTTCTGCCTTTGCAAAGCCTGCGAGGTGTAACCCTGCACCCATCTTTCCTGCCTATTCCATTCTCCATAGCTTCCCCTGCATACAGACACAGGGGTGGGAGGCAGATGGAACAGGATGAGCCTCAGCTGCCGTGGCACCAGAGAAGAAAGCAATTTATTTGTGTGAGTACAGAGCACGGGAGCGAAGGGCATTGTTTGTGCATGCATTTCCTCACATTCTCTGGATAAGGAGCTGGGCTGCAGCAGAGTGGACACTGACAGGCTGTAGATGAGCTTGCTGACAAGCTGTGAAAAGCCAAAAAGGTCTATGCCTCAAATAAGACCCTGGCTGGACAGAGGCATGAGCTGGCCATGTAGGATCTTGTAACATAACATTATTGACTTGTAGTGAGGTGAATGGGTGAAGTGACAGTGAAGTTGGCCTGTAAAATTCTGAAGTGTATTTTTTTCTGGGCTCTCCTAAGGGAATATGACACATTTATTCTTGTGTGCTATTATCTGTTCTTTGTGCTGGGACTCAGTAATTTCCTCCTTGGCTGTGTTCCCTTAGTGTCCAGAGCCTGACTATTTTCACATGAAGTGCTAAAGGGTCTTGGTTGGGGTGACTGTGAAAGGTGAGTGGTGCCTGTGTGCCGGCATTTATTTCCTGATGGAAGTAAAGCTTGGGTACAGTGGGTGTGTGTACCCAGCTGAACTGGGGACAATGTTGTGGGTGCTTGGCATGGTTAACTCAGACTTTAGTGGGGTATACCCACTAAAAACCCTATGGACACAGCCTTATATGACAATTAACTTTGCACTGCCAGCTCTGCCCTTTAAATTGTGCGTGTACTTCTTTACTTCTGGAAACCTGAAGTAGACATGAAATGAAGAGAAAAGCAAAAAAAACTGCCCTCTGTTTCAGAACAGCTTGAATCTATGAGGTGTAAAGTTCTTGATAAATGGGAAGAAATGAGCACACTAGAGGCTGTGAAGAAAGAAATAGTGGTTTATGCTGTGACGGTGCATATAACGGCAAACACTCTTAAAAACATACAGGCAAAGAAAAATCATGAATTCTAAACAGGTCCTAGTAAGATTTCTGGAGAAGTACTGGTGTCCATGTAGGTGCTACCACAATGGGCCTATTAATGTTGAGATATTGGCCCTCAGTGGCCTTTTTCTTATCCTCACACACAATATGTGCCTAGTTTGAGTGTTTCTATGCTCACCACAGCATCCTAGCCTCTGCCCCTGCAATGAGAGGCTTGTAGGCTGACACTCACTATGTCAGAAGGTGATCTACAGACATGGAGATTATTTCTGTGTTCATGCTACAGGTTTGGGGATTTGTAAGTAAATATACATTAAACAGCAGAGTCGTTATTTTTAACTTGTTTGTTTCTTAGCCTGGAGAAACAGAAAGGTTCTGGGTGGGATTTTTAAGTATTCCAAGTTGGCTTCTTCTATCCTTGAAATGAATGCTGAAACAGCTAGTGACTTCAAGGAGGGAAAGTTAGGACTGTCTCCTGATTCCCTTTGAAATATCATTTCTGGATGCTTAAAATAATGAAACGTTTCTGAAGCTAGTATATTGGAATGACCACAGCTGTGAACACATTGCAGATACACATAGGAAGGTCAAACTTTAGTCTAGATTGAATCAGAAGTCTTTGATGAATTCTTGGTATCAAGTAATTAATTTTTTAATAAAATGACAAATATGAACATGAATACATGTTTACAGAATGAAGTTGTTACCTCTTTTTTTTGTAATTAATTAGGCTCCATCATTATTGGTTCAGCTCTCATAGTCACTGGTGCTGTACAAAGCAAGCGGTGAGAGATAGGCTTGTATTGAATACTGTGTAATCCAAGGTACAGAACTTGCAAAAAATTGTTCATGTGCCAAATTTTGCATACTGAAAGTGGCCTGTGCGAAGACCACTTAAACTATTAAAGATAGATGCTTGCAAATTTCTGCAGGATTAGTGCATTCAGCATTCACAAACAGTTCTCCTTTTCTACTGGCGGTTGTGCAGTTAGAAATAGAGCAAGATTTCAATAAAGGCACTTTAACATGTCCTTGTCACTGGCTACGCTGATAAATGTTCCAGCTGTGTGAAGTGAGGAGGTAAATTCATGCAGCTGAAAGTTTAGTCAGCATGAGTAGGGGATAATGTGTCACTCCTAATGGTGGGCAAACAGCAGTTGTTCATGTAAGGCTTATGTTTGACTAAACAGCTGAAAGGTCAAACGTATCCAAACTTACTGTCCCTTGAAGTAGTTATGCCTGTTGACAGGGGATAAAATTAATGAATTAAGTATACTATGAATAAAAAAAGGTGCAAAAAAGTCACAGAAAAGATGAAAAAACCTTTGAAAAACATGTAAATTGCAGGTATAATTATAGCCAGTGTGCTTGTTATGTGTTTGACCATCTTTAAATTCAATGACATATTTAAAAGAATTGTTTTTCCTGCCTAATTTTTCAACCAGCCCTATGCACTGCTACCTGTGAGTACAAGAAAGAAGTCTATCACTTGTTTCTAAAGAGATTAGCAAGCCTTCAACATCAGAGAGCTTTGGGGGATGATGAGAACTCTTGATTTGTTTAGAAGATTTACTTGGTATCAAGATATTAAAACAATGACCAGCAGTAAGTCATGAACTCTTCCTTTCTTCCTTTTCTTTTTTCCTTTTTTTTTTTTTTTTCTAGCAAACAGGACAACTTAGGATCCATGTGACTTATGTAAGCTCTCTAAGATATGCTCCCCCATGGCCTGATAAGAAATGAAATGTGAAATAAGGTCCTCTGGAAAAATAGACACTTTGGGAAGTTCTTCCTTTTGCTTTTAGGGTTTTTTTTGTTTGGTTGTTTTTTTTAATATAAATATTCAGAAGATTTTAAAATATAGATTTCTGGTTTATAGAGCGGGTTTTTTGGGGGCAGTCTGAGCTTGTCTGTACTGTAATGAAAAGGGACAGGCAGCAGATGGCAATGTTGTATAGCTGTCCCCGCAGGAGACAGCCACATCAGCAAGGGAGGGAACCCTCTTACACTTCTTAAGTAGCCATAAGGGAAAATGGAATGGCCCCTCAGGCCTTTGGAGACTTGGCTCTTCAAGCATACTTCGGCTGAATCCTTGTGCAGGCTTTTAGGCTTTCTGAGTTTGTAACAGCAATCCAACATTTAAACCCCCTCGTTTGAAACGGAAAACCCACTATAATTTAAGAGCATTCCAATTAAAGTAATGCATTGCCACACTTTTTAGAAAACATTTCATTATGCTGCATAAGTACAACATGTTCTTTGCCACACAGATTTTATTTTTAAAAAGATAAGTGTGTCTGATGCATTTTCTTTTGCTGGAATCTTAACACATCCATTTAACTGATCTGTTACTGCCTTTTCATTCTCAAACTATGAAAGTCAACTCACCAGACACATTTCTCCAATGCCAAATAAAAGTTATCTCCTTGGAGCCCAATGTGGTTCAGGCATACAGCAAACCAGTTCATACTTGAGTTACCTTCACAAACTCTGTTCCTAAATGACCGGAAATCTTCTCTTTGGCTGCAGCAAGTTGCAGATTAGGTCTTCTGTGCTTTGCCCTCTAGAAAGTGGACAGGTATGGGATAGAGTTGCTTTTTTTTTTTTTTTTTTTCATTTCCTAAACTACTGTGGAGAGCTATTAGAGTATTAGAGTACTTTGATCTAAATATGTAAAGATCGGAAGAG
>JAWWMU010000153.1:30155238-30218144 GCA_035048155.1 Cinnycerthia olivascens
TGATCTAAATATGTAAATCAAAGCTGCAAAAGCTTCCTCCTTCTAACTGCACTGAAGGCACTGGGAGGAGGTAAAAAGCCTGTGGTAGATAACTTTGACATATAAAATTTGTGGAACAGCTCAGCAAGAGGAACTTGGAAAGACTTCTGTAAAATATGAGAACTAACAGATGTCTTGAGAGAAGTGAGTAATAGTTTGAATAAAACAATGTTAGGTTCTGCTGCACGCTCTGAAGTCTGAAGCTCTATGTTAGTAGCCAAAAAAACAGGCATCATTTCAGATGTAGGTGAAACGTGGAGTACAAAGCTCATTGAATTCAGAGCTTTGTCTAGCAGCTCAATCTGAAAGCCAGAAATGGTCATGGATGCTGAAAGACAAAAACAAGTCATTTGTAGCACAGTACTGGCTGTAGTAAAAAACGATGCTGTGAGCACCTTTCCTTGTTTACATGGTAAGACCTGGTTTTAATGTCTGTTCAGTTTCCCTCAAGGTAAAAACCTGGCAGGAAGAGAGGCTCTATGTCAGACTCAAAGGCGTATGTAAGTTGAGATGTAGTGCTAAATTAAAACTCCTGTCACACAGAGACTTCTTACTATAATTTATGTCAAGGTTAATGGAGTAAAAAGTATTGGAGTATTTTTAATGCTGAACAGACGTGTTGCCAATTAGTATTGCTGCAGATTTTTTTCTTATAAACTGAAAGGTATTTCAATATTTCTCACCAATTATGTCTTTTTTTGCAGGAAGTTGAAGGAAATAGCACAGAATTTTTAAATAAACTGAAAATCACTCAGGAAAATCAAAGGTGAGTAAGAAGTGTTCAAATATCTGTGTCAATGTGGTTGCACAGAAAGTGTTAGAGTGATGGAAATGCCAGTCATAACAGCTTTGTGCCAAAGTAAGACAAATTAGTTACTGATAGCAGATGCATTCAAGTGTTCATTGCAGAACATACACAGTAGCAGCTGGGAGTCATAATCAGATATTATAGATTTGACTTCAGTGTGGCTCAGAGAATTAAATAATAAAAATTATACACAGAGTTTAATTAAAAATTCTTATTGCTTCAGTTTTTTATTTACAGAATCAGAGTATTTCAAGTAGAAAGGGACCCAGAAGGATCATCACAGCCCAGCTCTTGGCCCCATACAGGACAGCCCCAAGAATGACACCATGTGTCTGAGAGCCCTCTCCAAACACTTCTTCAGTGCTGTCAGGCTTGGTGGTACAACCATACAGGTACAGAACATATACATTATGGTACTTAAAGACTTAGAAGTTTTCTGAAAGCATCCTGCTGATAGTTTTTACACCCAAGATGGAGAAGTTCAAGCCCTTGTCTGTTCTGACATTTCTCACTTGTGCCAGTTTTGGTAACTTTGTGCAGTGCAATTTTATTTCTCTTGGTAACTACCTTGAGATTCTTAAACATCTTTGGCGTAAAGATTTCTTTATTTGAAAGGGACTCAGGCCTTGCCTATAGCTTTATTTTTAGCTTTATTTGGGTCATCTCAAGCATTTGAAATAACATATTTTAAGAAGTTAAATCATGCATGTTTGATTATTGATGCTGCCTGACAGAAGTAAGTATTTAATGTATTAGTTTCTGTGGCGCTTTCAGTATTTTGTTTTAGCACAAAACTGTTTATTCGTGCTGTGTTATTACTCTTCCAAAGCTCAGTATAGTCCAAAGCTTTGGATGAGGAGCCATCCAATCTAAAGCATGATGGAAGAGAGGTTATCTCTACTTATTTATCCACTGTCAAGATCATGAAATGCACATCCTTATACAGATGTTTGTTTCAGCATATTTAACATAGCTTCAGATTGGTGGTTGTGAGTTTGTAGTGCTGCTTAGAGGTTTTTTTTCTTACCTGAAGTACAATTTTACAAAAACTGAGCCAATGTCAGCCAGTACTAAGGCTTTTTATGAGTTGAAAAAATATATCTATAAAATATTTAAAATGTCTAGTTTGTTGTCCATGAACGTCTTTGTACCTGAAATTTATCGGTATAAAAAGTCACTGCATCCAGGCATATCGGGTAGTGGCAGGCTGTAGGAAATTTAATTCCTTAGTTTGCTGCATGCCTAATTTGTTAGTTTATATCTGCAAATGCAAATGATTTAATCTATCAGCTGGAGGTGGATATCGTAAGTTTGTAAAAGGCCTGAGGATCAACAGAAAGGCTCACTGACCTGAGTGCATTTTGGGTCAGCCTTTCAGGGTTTCAGACGTTAGGTAGACATGATGGAGATGTCTCCTTTTGTTACAACATGGCACTAAGAGAAAGGTTTCTCAGATTTAGATGTCAGGTGGTGTTTTGTGCCATAGTGACCCCAAATTGTTGCTGCAGGTTCCTGTTTTGTCTGTGACCTATACACTTGCAGACACAATTATGACATCATTGGTAAGAATCCAAAATTACAGTTACAGACTCCAAAGAATAAGATTTATTAATCTAGAAAAGAATAACTCTATTTTCATCTTATTGCCAACATTTGGTGTCAAAGGGGATGTTATATTTGCTGACACTCCAGAAATTTTTGCTTTTAAATTTTATTAGTGAAGTAAAATAATTTTTCTCACAGAAGCTATGAATTTTAGCAAAAAAGAATACTAACTCAGATCTTATGAAATATAAAAAAATCAATTAAATTATTTTTCCAAGCTTAAGATAGAAAATCAGTAATTCTATTAGTCCATGAAATCTTAAAATTAAGGCTAAGCTTCTGTTAATTTTCTGATTCTGGCTCTTGATTGGGAATTGCATTAGATTTCATAAGGTGGTATGTAGAGTTATGGTACATTTCTGTTGTTGGAGGGTGGCAATGCAAATATCTTTCAATTCAGGAGCTGCTACCTAATAATCTAAGACCACTAACACAATAATTTTATGAACATGCAAAGTAACCACTTTGTTATGAAGCTATTGTATATCATGTTATGGTTTCCTAGATGGATGCATTCATTAGGCTTAATGAAGGGGAGGGGAGGAATTGAAGAAGGAAAACAGTAAAGCAAAGCATGAAACCTAAATGATCAGTCTCCCCACAAACAGCAGGTAGAGCACTTACTAGACAATTATTTCTATTTTGCTTCCTGCCTAAATTAGCAATTTTCTCTTTGCCAGAGTGGAGTACTAGTACATCTAGAACGTTAAAAATGATTACAAAATTATATGGAAAATTAATAAGTATTTTGGCTCCTGATAGTTACATTCTGTTCAGGAACTGAATGTAAGTCAGTGTAGCTGAGGTGTTAGAGGACCTGTATGAACAGAAGTGTTCTTTGCTCTTTCCCTTCAAAAAGTATTGATGAGTTATGTTCTAAGAACATGAGCAACAGATAAATGTCAGTGTCATTTGACAGACAAAACTGGGATGAAAATAAAACTCACTTCTTTCTGAGAGGATAATAGAATATATTTTGTTAAAAATTAGAATTTGAGAACATTATGAACGCGAAATAATTGGTCAGCCAAAAGGCTATTGGAAATAAAACATAAAGGTAATTAGTAGTAGATATAGTGGAATACAAGGTTAATTAGTCTCATTTGTATGATGTTAATAATAGAATGTAATCAGCCCTGGGATACTTACAGAAACCCTCTCACTAAATGTTTTAAAAAATGTAACAGGAGGATTTTTATATTTTGCTTCAAGCAGAGATTATGTATAAACCTTTTGAAGTAGCACACTGTCTTAGGATATTTACATAATAAGATGCTTTGTAAAATGAATGTCCAAAATTCTGCCCTCCTTCACAGTGCTAGGAATCACATTTCTGGAGCTGACATTATTCTCTTTCTCCAGGACAGATCAAGAAGACAGAAACATGAATGATAGCCTGGGATTTCTGAATCAAAGTCTGTCTGGAGGCATAATTAATGGAAGGTGTCTAATTATCTGAAGCCAAAACTGTATCATCCTTTGCCCTTGATGCACATAAGATAACATAGATGACATTTAATTAGAGGCAAAACATGGATTAATACTTATTTAATAGCTTTAGTAGGAGCTTTCCTCAGGTGCTAAGAGATTGTTTGGTGAATTGGGCAAATATTTAGCCTGTGCCTGTAGCCAGATAAATAATTTGCAGCAAATAATTTATTTAGCCAATTTCTACCATTTCTGCACTGAGAATATGATTTCTTCAGGCTTAACAGCTATCTATGAAAATTATTTTTATTTGTAGTTCTAATTTGAGAAATTCAGACTGTTTGAAACACCAAATTTTGAACACTATTTTTTGCCTCTAAACGGATGAAGTCATAATATGGTTTTATTTGTTTTCCTGATTAGAACGTCTATAGAGTATCCACTGGTCTACTGGAAGTAGTAAAATCTGTTTTGGACTTAGCTTTCCATTCCAATTTGGATTGGTCACCAGTCCCTCTATTTTGTAGGAATGTTGTCAGGTCTTAACACCTCTATTTGCTCCATGCCTAAGTCATTGTAGGAAAGGAAGCCAGCTGGAAAACATGTATATTCAAGCTGTGGAAATAATGGGGTCCACACTCTGCATTATAAAACTTTATGGGACAGTGCCATGAGTGTAAACCATTTTTACTTTCAGTACACAATACTAGATCTAGAAAAGGTCTCTCTTATTTAGAAAGGTGTAGGGGGATGCTTTCTAGAGCTGCTGCATTGAGACAGGTAGCTTTTTGCCCAGATCCATTCCAAAAAATTTCAATTATCCAGCGAAGTGTTAGGGAGCATAAACCATGCTCTGGAAATTATTTTTTCTCTCTTTACAAGCAGCTTTGAGTGCTTGAAATTTGATGAGTTGGCCTTAGTTCCTTTTTTATGGCTCATAGTGGGAAGATCCTCGGGTGCTGCCTGTGTTTGCATTGGAATGTTGACTGTCACATGCTTAGATCTCAGTTTCTGGTTAGTGTTTGTATTGGTTGAATGCTGTACCTCTTTTTTAGAAAGGTGTGGGAGCTAGCAGAGGAAGTTTTGTTACCTGAAAAGGAAAAATGAATTTCTGAGAGTCTAGAAGAAAATAAGCAGAAAAAGATCGATACTCACCACTTCAGACATACTCCTAGTTTCTTGAGGGTGTGCCAATGGAATCCAGGCTTGGAAAAATGCTATTAAACCCCAGAATCACATACTGTAATGAAATTTCAAAATCAGAAATGTGTTTTCATTTTTACATACACTATTTTGGATAGCTACACTGTCTGCATAAAAAGGTATATCATATAAAATTTTTAGAAAATGTCTAGTGCTAATAATCGTTATATTAAACACCTGTGTTATTCTGTATAGCTGTATTCTGTACACTGCCCCCTTTCCATCATGGCTCCTTTCCATGTGGGAGCACTAGCCAGTAATTAAACTCTCAGGACAGAACTCCCATGTGGAAGTTAAATTTAAGTATATTCAAGCTGCATCTTCCAAATAAGATCTGGATACTAGTCCTGGATCACACCTTGAATTCTGGTGGTACTTAGTGGCATGTGAATGTTGCTTGTGTCAGTCTTTCCATGGCCCCCAAATTTTGACTTTTATTATATGAAATCTTACTGTGGCTGCAGAGTTTTTTTTTTTTGAGCATAAGACAGGATCAGATCAAGTGGAAGCATCTGCTTGATTTTGAAGAAAACCAGAAAAAACAGGTTAAAGAAAAGAAGTAGCCCTTTTAAATGGAAGGGATGCTGTTTAATACCTGTAATGTAGCCTCTGCTATGAAGAGTGATTGTTTCTGAAGGAATGTGAAGGAAAAGTAAGAGGAAAAGAGATCATACCAACCACATAGTGTTATCCATGCTAACTGAACATCTTTTCTCCACACAATCAATCCATGGAAAATGGATTTTTTTATTTATTTATTTAATAAGTAATCAAATGGAAAGGGGACATGGAAATAGTCACACTTTGTAGCAAACAAGACAAGCCCAGAAATATATCAAATGGATCTATTTGCATTCATTGGAGGAACATTAATTCCAAGAGACTCATAGACTGTGCATCCCAGTTTAAGCAAAATGCACAATCTATTGATGGCAATCTGGGACAAGCCTTATTAAAAAAAACCCTAAAAACCCCTGATCAAACAAAAAGCCCTTAGACAAATAAGAAATATCAAACCCACCATTTCCAAGCAGATAAAATGCCTACCTCAAAACAGCAACCCAGAGGTCTTCAAATTGCTTGAAGTTGTTTCTTATTTGCTTGGTGGTTTTTTTTTATTTGGTTTTAGTTTTTTTGTTTGGTTTGAGTTTCTTGTCTGATTTGGGGTTTTGTTGGTTTGTTGTTATTTTTGGGGGTTTCTCTGTTTTATGTATTGTTTGATTTATTTTTGTTTTGGTTTTTGCTTGTTTTTGAGGGTTTCTTTGTTTTATTTTTTCTTTGGCTTGTTTTTGTTTTAAGTGTATTTTTTTTTTGTTTGCTTAAGTTTCATGAAAGGGTTGTCACTATAGGAGGTAACAGTGTAAGACATCAAGTTCAAGAAGTTACATCATGGAACAGAGTCCTTAGGGTTTTGCCTTGTTTTAGATTCAGGTCCATAAGGATTTGTAGCTGCAATAAGTAAAATATCCTTAGTTGTCTTCCTTTACCTTCTTTTTGGTAGAGGAAGACACTGTCTGGGATGAAGCCTGAATTCTGCAGTGGTACCTGAGGTGTCTCAGCACTGGTGTGTGTCTCTTGCATTGGACTCCCATGGGATCTACCACTGAGCTGTCTCTACCTTACAGACAGACATCTCAGAGCATGAATCCAGCTTGTCCTAAAACATTGAAATATTTTTAGAATTTTATTTTAGACCTATTGACCCTTTATCCTGACTTCTGAGGAAGAGTACAAGAATAGAGATTATAAGAGATTTTTGTCTCCTAATTAGGAGACATTCTCCATTAGGAGAATGGTGTCTCCTAAATTCTAGTGAATGGCTTTTCCTTTGGATCTGTTGTCTTCTGCCATCCATGCTACTAGAGAGAATTTAGACAAGTCATTATGAAAAAGCAAGAAAGACAGTAGTATTATCTCCATGAGCTGCTGTCCAAGGTGGCATTTGTCAGTGGAAATCTGCTGTAGAATGACATTTTTGGAAAGATGTGAGAAGGATGGGATTTTTTACAGGTAACAAGGGCAGTCAGAGTTATAGCAATTATGGCTGAAAACAGGAAAAGACTTGAAAGTAAGCCAGAATCCCTCAGTAATATCTAATCTGTGAAGTAGGAAGGGAATGTCCTATAGCAACATATGGTGCTGCTCAATGCTGGAGATAGCACTCTGTGGAAAACGCTTTCTGAATTTGGGCCCATGGTGTCAGTTCCCATGTCTGGTTTAGAGATGGAGAATGCAGAGCTACTGCAATTTATGATTGCCCTGGAATGTATTCTGTGAAGGTAATGCAAAATATATCTACATATATAAACTTTTAAATTTTTTCAAGCATTTTGAGTAATTTCAGTAAAGTCAGGGCAGAAGAAAGAAAGTGATTTGAACTTTTCAAGGACAATGTGTGCATTCACTTCAAAATGTAAAACAGTCATTACCTGAGTCTGATCTAAACCTATGTACAAGTACTGCTTAGTATTCTGTGAGCACAAATACGTGTTTTGAATGCACTAATTATTACAGCATATTTTAAATAATTCTCTTCTTGTAACCCTCAATTTATCTTTATTGCATTTATGAAATAAGTGTAGGAGCTCCCAGAAGGTGAATGTGATATTATTTTGTGCTCACCTCTCATCAGAGACTCTGCCAGAAGTTTACAAACATCAATTAAGTTTCACCATGCTGCCATCTGGGAAATAATTCTTCTTACACCCATGTTGCAGATGGATAAACAAATAGGAGCTAAATAACTTGGCCAGGATCGTGTCACCAATTGGGAATAGAGATTTCACACTGTCTCCCAGTCCCTCACTCAGGTCTAACCAGTAAGCAGGCTGCCACACAGTTTAGTTACCTTTTGGACTCTTTTTAATGAACTAAATTGCTGCTTTTTTTTTTTCTTCTGAATCATCCTAAACTTGCCAACATTTTATTTTAATAAATAGTACTCAGGCCAATATTTATAGTTAAATTTAATGTTTATCCTCACCTTTGGTTGGTTCTAAAATTCGTGTATGTTACTAACACAGGATTGTAGGAGTTCTACCTCTCCCACATCTCTTCCCTGATAGGGGAGTCCTTTTTCATTAAGTCCTTGTTAAGTAAAAAACAAACGGGACACTGGGCTGTACTCATTCTCCAGGTTGTTTATTCTTTCCTTATCAACAATTTCTGCACACCAGGCTTTACACCAGCCTAGCGTGAAAGGATACCAAAGAGCCCCAAAAGCCTCCAATACACTGAATCAAGGTTCTCTTAAAGATAATTCACCCAATTATCACCAAGAAGGTAAATGATTTCTACTTTTCTACCACAAACTAACTAAATTTCTCTTCACATAACTCTGCACTGTGGCAATTCCTAACCAGTCATCCTGTGTCCCAAACACTGGAGAATATGGAGTAGATGAAGAAGGAGAAAGAAGCCTAAAAATTACAAAGATAGTTCATCTTGTCTTCATCTACTTACCATTCTAACAAACCCAAAAATCTAAAATTCTCACCCTGTGAAAAATGCTATGAATGAATTTACGTTCTTGAAAATTCTGTTTCATCCCAAAGCCTCGGAAACCCTTTCCATGGACAAAGGTTATAAGGAGTATTTGTCAGATGGTTTGGATCCTTTAAATCATGCAGAGAAATATTCTCTGCATTCTGGGTTCCAACACAGGATGATAGCAGACCAAGCAGAAATAATTTTTTGTGATTCCCTTTAAAAAGGCTTTCCACTGACAACAATGGCTTTTGGGTCAATTTCTCATATTCATATTATAAATTGATCTCTTCAATTCCTCAGTTAGCTTATTTTTTCCTTGCACAGAATCTTTTCCTTTTGATAATGTTTTTAGAAATGTTTCTAATGTTTGGTTGATAAGGAATGCACAAGGGATGAGGAGACATATTATTTTTCTGTTGTGTTTTTTTCCTGTATTGTTAGTAACCTCATTGAGCCTAATTGTGATGTATCTAATTGTGGTCAGAAATACAAAGCTTCAGGTTACTAAAATTTTTCTCTTCCCATTTCAGCTCAAAGTAATTAAAATTTTTAGGTAGGGGTGGGATTTAAGAGTCATACGAGTTCTCCCTTATGCATGATATTAATTATAAAGGCATAAGGACCACTAT
Source organism: Cinnycerthia olivascens (assembly GCA_035048155.1). Classification (NCBI taxonomy): domain Eukaryota; kingdom Metazoa; phylum Chordata; class Aves; order Passeriformes; family Certhiidae; genus Cinnycerthia; species Cinnycerthia olivascens. The sequence continues at coordinate 30,164,440 of JAWWMU010000153.1, forward strand.
ATTATGTACATAGTATATTACTATATATTTGCTCCACAACGCTTTAGAATATACTTCCCTGTGAAAAATGGGTCATTACTGCTGGACTTACTTTTCCTGGAGAGAAAGTGGTGCCAAAGAAAACTTTGTACGTTACTGTAGTGATAATTCCCAAATTTTAGGGATATTCTCACAGAAGGAAGCCATCCTTTCTAACTTACGGGATTTAGGAATGTCAACCGGTTCTTCCAGATTTTGGCACTGAGATGGATGATAGTTTAAAAAGATGGGTAGATACACTATTATAATTCTTTATAATAAACATAGTTATAATCTAAAAATTTGTCAGATTGCACCTCAAGTGTTAGCGTAGGGAAGGGCTGGTATTACCCTGAAGTGAGCAGTTACTTTTATGTCTGTGAAAGCGAAATCCTATCATATAGTGCATACATTAATCCCAACAGGGTGCCACTAGAAAGCATGATTAATAAGGTTACCTGTGTCTAGAGAATACAGGTTAATAACATAAAGAAGATCTGCACAGGGATTTAATTCTGCCCAGACAGACCTTTTGCTTCACAAGGGGCATCACAGCACTCATAGCTGACTGCTTGTCATTTGGACAAGTGGTAATCACTTTTAATCATGCCCAGGGAATACCAGTGTTTCCCAAGCAGAAATGAGCAACCAGAGAGTGGGAAATCATAGGATATCTTTGAAGGAAGCAGTGATGGGAAGTAGGTTTTCATGAGAAGATCTGAAGTGTTGAGAAGAAGCAGAAAGTAGAGAATCCCAAATTAAACACTCTTCTGTTTAAAAGTTTTAGATCCTCTGATTGTGCCAAGCAACTCCATGCTGGGACCTGAGCTATGAATGTCTAACAGTGGGTTCCATGTGAACCTTTGGAACTGAGAGAAGTAGGAAGCTCTCTTTGAATATTTACTTTATTTATGTATTTATTTACTAAAATATTTAACTTTCATCTGTTTAACTTCTGTCAGTAGATTGTTTATTTTACATTTACCTTAACTTTGATTGATTTCAGTGCGGTGGCAAATGTCAAGTTCACTTACTTCTTTTGGGGAGGGAATTTCAAACTTGAGTGTAGGTTTTTTGGGGTTTTTTTTTGGTACTGTCCAGTAAATTTATTTGTTTCACTCCCAAAAGGAATCTAAGCATTTGCCCAGCTGCATAGGCCAGTTTGCAAGATGATAGTAGAGATCTGTGTGAAAGAATCCTCTTTTGGCTAACCACATAAATTAAGAACAGAATAGTCTGATCCTCAAAAAAGTAGTTGGGATGCAACATTTAATTTACAAAACGTTTTACAAGATTAAATAGGCAACACTTATTCACTTTTCTAAAAAACCCTGCCATCCCTCCAAAAAAAAAAAAACCACAACCAAAAAAACAATCCAAAAAGGCTTTTATTCTTATACTTTGAAAGTGCAAAACTATTCGTGACATCGACTACAGAGGATAAGCTAAAGAAGGGCCTTTTGATTAGGGTAAGAATGGAAAAGTAAACAATCTGAAGTGCAGTATATTAAATAAAGTATTTAAAGACAAAAGACACTGCTCTGATGCATTCAAGAAACCAGAAATCTGTCCCAGACCTGGAAGCAGATTAGCAGGAGAGATTTTCTACCCCTGAACATGCAAGGCAGTGGTAGAAGTTTCCACAGGACTCTTAAAATATAACATTTCTCTCCTTAACTCCCAGGAGAGCAAGCTTCCTAACTGGGTTTTAAGATATTCTGTTGCAACATTTACAAACAGAGATATTTCTCTTTGGTGGTAGAATTATTTTCTCATTGTGTATTTTTCTTCTGCACTACGAAAATTAAACTAAATTAAACTAAAAATGCCATGTAAATATTATTTTATTCCAGCTCTATTAATAAAATGAGATATTATATTAAAAAAGAATGATCTTTAAAGCCAGAATTATTCTCATAGGGATAAAGATGACACAGGCTTAGACAGTTATTTTCTTCTTTACCCTGTTCTATTCTGATATGTCAAACTGTCTTTAATCTAGCAAGCTGAAACTTGCAAATGTTTTAATATAAATGATGAGTTGGGTGCTTGCATCACAGAAACACAGAGCTGGAAGAATGCTCTTGAAAATTTACCAAGTCCCAACACCAGTTTACCCTGTTCTTAGAATCTTTAACATGTAGAGGGTGAAGTAGATTCTCACCCTCTGTACCTTTTCTCTCTTGTGCTTCAGTTTCCTGACTGTTAGCTAAACCAGATTTTTCTTTTAGAAAGTCTCCGTAGAAGCACATCTGGCTGACTTCTTGCAGTCTTTGAAAGGGGAATTACCATTTAATGAGATTTCAGCCATGCAGTTTGATGGAGGGAGGAAGACTCTGTCCTCTAGGTGAAACATCTTTTAAGTAAAGAAAAGAACCAAGGCATCTGAATACTCATGTGAACACTTTGTCTTAAATAAAAGCAGAGCTTGTTCAGTGGCCAAACACTCACCACTGTGCATGTAGTACCAGAATTTCATTCACAAATTTTGTATCATGGGCCAAATTATGCAGATGTTTATTGCCGTATTATGCATTATAACAGGTAAATATAGAGAAATGTGAAAAAACTTCACCTACTTCCAAAGGGATGAGCCCCATGGAAAGGATTTTGGCATGAGGAAGACCTTTGTCAGCAGAATTAATTTGAAACTGGAGGAAGTCTCCTTCTGTGGCTCATTCTGTAGGATTACCAGTCTGCACTTTTTTTGTAACTATTCAGGAAGGGGTTTTCTTTTCACTTGAATTTTAGATGCCACTTGCCCTTAGACATGTCTATACAGTGTCATGGATGGTTTTTCAGTTCTGCTGTTCACATGGTTTGCTTGGTTCATATCTCAAGTAACGGTCAGGATTGCAAATTACCATCAGCTGGAAAGAAAAAAAAAACACTCACTATTCTCTACTACCTTAAAGCAAATGATCTCAGCTACTCAGATTTTTACAGTGTCTATCTGTCCTCTGCTAAGGATCAACTTTATTGTAGATTCCAGCACTGTATTTCTTCTAATGAGCAAGTTATTCCCCCTTATTAAGTGCCAGGAATGAGACACTTACCTCAATTCACTACAAAACCCGGACATAACATATGATCATAGTGTGGCATGCATTTCTTCTATGTTGTTTGTCTAGTTAATTAAGTCCTTATACAAAGCAATTAAATTATTTAACCTAGAACAGTTGGTATCTTTAATCTCTTTTATTTTTTCCCAATAAATGAAATGCAAGAAGTGGGTAGTAGTAGCAGTAAGATATTGTAATTAACATTTAATTCTGTTAATAAGAAAAAAAAAAGAACCCAAACATGATGAAATTAGTCAGTTACCTGAGTGAATTCAGAACAGAACATTTAAAAATGCCACTTTTATGCAGTGAGAAAACTAGTTACTAAATTGGCACAAACTGTTTGATGACATTAACAAAGTGATGCAATTGTTAATGTTAATTATCTATAATTGCTAATTATCTAATTAGGAGCGAATTCTAGTATCCAAAATCTCCATCATCCTTATCCCTTTGCTTGTTTTCATAAAGCACTGTGTTTTGGGCCAATGTCTTCAGTCGGAAACGCTAGGCAGCTCTGTGATTTACTCCTATGTGCTCTTTAGGAACTTGCAGAATGGAGCCTATCCGGGACATGCTGACATCAAGATGACAGCTGAGAACAGTCTGGACATTTCAGGATCTATAGGTGGGTATAAACAGGATTGGTGTGGTGCCTGAGGGCAGGGTGGGAGAAGCAGCTAGTGGTATTTTGTGCAAGATTGAGTGTATTAAAACAGGTAACACAGTTTTTGTGAAGCTATGGGCAAAAATCACTGTATAATGGGATTTTTGGGGCCTCTGAATTGTCTCCTCCCAGCTTGCCCTCCCACTATTTGAGGTTTAAACATCTATAGCCTTTCCTGATAGCTGCAAACAAACCTTTCTCCATTCAGACCCATTTGCTCTGCTCCTCCTCCCTGTTTCAGGGATCACACAGGTGATCTACTACCTACAGCCTGCTGGGGCTGCCTCTGCCTCTTAGATGGCCTTTTGCTGCTTCTCTCACACAAGTTCCCTTCAGAGAAGGTGCAGCTGTGTAAGATAAAAGGGCACCAGCACATGGGGAAGTTGGTAACGCAGAGGGAGAGTTTCATGTTTGCTGTCAGTGTTTTTCTAGTATTAGGCCTGCATAGGTCTATTTATTGTAATAATGTGGCAGATCTGGTTACTGGGCAGGACCAAGCTGGGGAAGAACGTTGTTCAGCAGGTGTGTTTATGTCACAGAAAGAAAATGAGGCAAATGTGCAGTTGCCAAGAACAAGGTGCACTAATGAGAACATCTATAGCTTGCTGATGCAATGTAAGTTCAAAGTAGAAAGCTGGTTTTTGGAAGAGGTAGGATTTTATATGGGAAAAAAGAGTATTCATACATAAGCCTGTGTTTCCATTTTTCTTAAATGTAGAAGTGGGGAAACAAATTAATATTTATGTAAGGATCAAAAAATGTTGTATAATCTACTTCTCCTTTGTAGCAAGAGATGGGACAAGAGGAAATAGGCTCAAGTTGTGTTTAGATTGGATATTAAGAAAAATTTCTTCACCAAAATGGTTGTTAAGCATTGTGATGGACTACCCAAGAAAGTGGTTGGATCAGCATCCCTAGAGGTACTTAAAAGACACATAAATGTGGTGCTCAGGGACAGAGTTTAGTGTTGGACTTGACATTGTTAAGCTAGGGGTTGGACTCTTCTCTAACCTGAGTGATTCTGTGATTATTCAGGTGTCAAAGAATCACTATGACTTTAATTAAAGATGCTATAAAGGTAATGGGGATGGAAAGAAATATGTTAGGAAAAGAAAATCTGCAGATAAGGCATGGTGTGCTTCAGTCTGCATTATAGGATAAAGGGAGATAGAAAATAGGGTAACCAGAACAATAAACTAGAAAACGTTGTTAAAGGGATGACAGAAGCTGCTTCCAAAAAGCAGGCAAATCTTGTTTTTCTCTTTGGGGCTAAGTACTGTGGATCTTTTCTAGATGGCATGGGGAAGTGGGGCTGTGCATTTTATAGATACCTGTGTTGTACTCCGTGTGATGGGCAGGAGTTCAAACTCGCTTGGGCTGAATTAAAACTCTGTAATGGAGTTCTGCAAGAGTATGGGTTTCAATAAGAGATCTTTCCAGTGGATCCTCTTGTTATTTTGTATTAAAAGGCAGCAATATCTATCTTCCTTCTGCTATGGGGCAGGAAGGGAAATCTTAGTGCCCACAGTGGCAAGCTCGTGGCTTGTTTGTAGCATTCCTGGAGGGAAGCCTTTTTTAGGATTTCTGCCTGTGCCTGCCATGTCTCATCTATCTTATTGAGTTCCTTGGTGTTTCCTTGTCTGCCATGAGCTGTCTGAATTTTCTGACTTTCAGCAGCAGCTGAGCTGTCCCAGTTCCCTCTGGGCAGCTGAGTGATGTCCTGTGAGATGCCACAGTCCAAGAGCCTCCCGAGGCTGCCTCACAGCTCTACTGTGAGCTGTTTACAGTGGAGCAGGTAATGCATTTAAAAGAAGTGTTTCAAGGTAAAGTTATGCATAATGTTGAGTAGAATTGGACTTTTAGGAAGAATAATTTCTTTAGAAAACATTCTAGTATGGTCTGGGTAGTTGTCTAGGACCTGTAAATATGTGATTTGAGTCTCTCATCTGCAGAAATGCTCAAAAGATCTCTTCAGTGAGAAAGGTGGCTGCTGATGAATTCTTTTCTGCTTGTGTGTGTAAAATTAAGGAATTCCTGGCTGCTTCTATGAAAAGTGAAAAACTATTTTGCTGTGTCAAAAAAGTTGACTATGTCATGTTTATCTAACATTTTGGAATTAAAGCTTGATTTGAGGTGACAGAAAAATACCTTTCTATGTATACTACTGCTAACACTGCAACTGGATTGAGAACTGCAGATGTTGCTTTACTCATGCATTTTGTAAGGTTTAAGCTAAGACTGGATTTCTGTAGCATGCAAATGTGCACAAGAATAATTCTGCCATCTGCATTCTATGCCTACACATTATAAAAACAAGCATATCAGTATAAACTCAGCCATTTAGTAGACTGCATTCATTCCTGTCACAACTTTACGTTTCTTCTCATTCAGTCTTTATAAGTGTTGCCTTTTGTTATTATTGCTTAGTTGAGGAGGGGAAACACAAGTATTCTAACCACTAGGATGCTTTATTTTTGAATTCCAGATCCTTTCTTAGGTGAAGGTAGTAAAGACATCTATCTGAACTCTTTTTTTCTCTTGCAAGTTAATGCTCTGTATTATAGCATATTCTGGCTCTGTTGCTTTCATGGTGTGCTTGTTGGTTTGTTTGGTTGGAAGATTTGTTTGGTTTTTTTGTCATTTGTTTGGGAGTTTTGATGTGTGGTTTTTTTTGTTGCTTTGTTTTTTGAGTATTCCACTTTGGGTATAAGATACTGGAATATTTTTGCATGTGAAGACCAAAACCCAAGTGTCCCAAATCTCAGATGAGTGTTCCAGTGATCAGTTATTTACTTGTTTCTCCAGCGCCTGGCAAACATTTCAGCATCTCATCCAAGAGTATCAGCATGCACAGGAAAGACTGCTGCCATGGTTAGGATGTCCTCTTGTGCATGATGCAGCTCTGTCCAGGCAGAGGAGGGAACTTCTGGCTCCTAATTTCTCACCTCATCCAGTAATGAGCTTTTCCTCATGTTCAGGTGGTTTTCTTCTCATGTGTTTATTTGAAGGCTTTAACATTGCTATTTTATCCTCTTTCACCTTGGAAAAAAGAAGTCCCCAAACTGAAGAACATGTAAGTGGCAAACATTGGTATTACAACTGGAACTGCTTTAACTGAGTTAGCAAGGGCATAACTCTCTTTGTGCTCTAAGAAAAAGGATTTTCTGTGAGAATTATATTCTGATTTTTTTTAGCTGTGAATATCTGCTATTGTGCGTGCAAATTAGGTTGATTAGCACTTCCAGGAGTTTCTGTGTATTTGTCTGAAGTGTGTACATGCACATAGGTGAATGACTATTATGCAATATATTCTCATCATTAAATATATATAATAATTAATTTCTCAGTGTGCGTGTGTTGTGATTCACCAAATTCCTTTATGCATTTTGAAAGGCATCCCCACTGTTATCGTAACAAATGTTGCTCTTTGCTGCAAAGTCAAAGTATATTTGAATGTAAGGACACTTACAGCATATTTATATCATCCTGGAGCAACCACAGGGAGAGTTTGTAAGGCTGTAAAGCCTATGCAACCAGTCACCATCCATAATTGTGGACTTTTGTTATTAACCCCTGTGACCAGAGTACTGCTGGATGTGGAATAAAACACATAAAGCATTTATCAGGAAATAATAAAAACGCATTCCCCAGACAGAATTTTTACCTGCAGTGTCACAGACTGACTTTGTGAAACAAAGGAATTGAAAGAGCGAGCAGGCTGCTGGAAACTATTGGCCAGAGGGGATGAAAAAAAAAAGACAATAAATCTGCAGCTGAAATATAGTCAGATAAATGGAATTAGCGTTTGTATAAAAAGGTTTAGAGCCAATTAATTGATCTCTTGAACTTCTAACTCCCCCTAGAACTGAAGCCTGCAACTAGGATGAATTTTGTTTTTTTTTCTTCTGGTAACATACATGTTACCTACTAATTGTAATTGTAGTTGGTAACATACATGTTACCAACTAATTGTAATTTTTTTATTGTATGGATGGCTGAACAAAACCTGCTGTTACATCTAGAATCAGATGAAGTATTTTCAGTGGCATATGAAACTAGGCAAAATTCTGTTTCTGCCACCTTTGAAAATAGGCCTCCAATGTATTTATTGCAACAAACATCTCTACTGCTCGATACTCAATTGTACAATGATGCCATGAAGTGATGGGGGAAAGAGAAGTGATAATGTAATAATTCTGAGAGATAAAACAGGTTCAGATATTTTGTTTGATATTATCATCTCCCTTGAGAGTCATCTTCATCCGTCTAAAGAGGGCCACTATACACTCAAAACTAATGCTGATGTTTTCTGCAGGACTTCAGTGGTGTCCAAGCATTATGCCTGTAAACTGCACCAGGCTAATCTTGCTTTTTCTTTTCTTCCCCAAGATCTGAAAACCAGCTAAATGATTTTCTTCTTCTACTGCTCCCAGGCCCCTAAGGTCGTTACAAAACCCAGGGATGGTCTCTAAGAGAGAGACCATATCTAATTTCTTTTTTAATGTCTGTTAGACCTAAGTAAATTATTTTTCTTGAAAAATTGGCTTGCCTCACATGCCAGTAGGTGAAAAGCGTCTCAGGACATAACTTCAGACTTTCCTCTCAAAATTCATACTGTCAGCTATTTACTTGGTAAACAAGCAATGATTTATCTGTTTCCTCTTCACTTTTTCTTCAGTATGAACATTAAAAGTATATTCTCCAATAAAAGTATATTCTCTCCTGTATATGAAAATGGACAACATGGATTCCATTAAAAAAACTTGAGAATTTTCATGTGGTATTCTCACCATGTCTAACATAAAGAGAAATGTCAGCATGATAGGGGGAATCATTTGTGTGTGCATGCAGGCTTTAGCACCTTAAGGGCAAATAACTTCTGCCATTTCATGTCCTTGAAATTAGCATGTAGTAGAATTGGCCCAGCTTCTGAGTGGCAATACTGTGTGAGGTTTATTTGGTTCCTACTTTAAAGGTATTACAGGGGCAAAAAACATATAAGAGAAATGAAGCTCCACAGGCAGTGATAGAAATTGCTAAATAATATTTGGACTGTTATACTCCAGACTGCTGGGGGAACGTACCATGCAACAGCCACAGCCATTTTTCCTGTTCTCTCTTGCTCTCCCTGCCCTGGAAGTTCTTAATATTGACCTGGGACTGAGCACAATGAAAATATTTTTTTTTTCAGTTCTTTCCTGCACTCATCTTTAAACTTGATGGGGATTTTTTTAATGTAGAAAATGCAAGTAAGAGACATTAATGTTCTAAAGCCTGGAGTGGATGATTAGATTTGCTGAAGATGAAAGGAAAGACTAATCCAAGTAGCAGTAATGTTTTCAAATGCTTTATGTCACAGGTGGTATAATCTGCTATTAAAGTCCTAAAAAGCAGTTTTCATACTTTTTGCAATAAATCTCATTTATAGGATGATGAGGGAGGAAGAGAGATAAGTGAGGTCACTTGAGGAGGAGAACACAAAATTCTCAGAGGAAAAGTACTGTGCTTGGCACAGACCTCCCTTGGAAAGGGAGAAGATACAGGAAGCTTATCTGCTTCTTACTACTGTGTGTACATACTTCACCAGAAATGGGTATAGTTGAAAGCATTTTTAAACAACAAAAGACCGAAATAACAACAATGGCTGGAGACTCTGACAGAAAGTACGAAAACAACCTACAAGCAGTTTGATAAGGGCCAGAGAAGATGAATTAAAGGGAAGGACTGTGATGTTTGCCATATAAAATCTGAGTAAAGATTTACTACTCACTAGGGATGCCTAGTGTTAAGAATAGTCAGGGTATTTGAAAAGTACATTGCACTCAGTGTGAAATAATATTGAACCTGTTTGAGAATATGGATTTGGCCTGGACTACTCTGTGAAATCCTACAAGTTTCTTGTTTTCACCCTCAGAAGTTTGACTGGTTGGCACTATTTCAGTAATTTTATATTTGGAGTATAATCATATTCTGAGACTTTTTTTAAAGCTAAAATTCAGGAGGTTATTCAGATATTAAAATAATAACTTAAATAATCAAGGAGTCTACTCCATAGAAAGTAATAGAATATTTTCCTTTTCATGTTTTCACCTCCTTGTAATGAAGAAATCAAATGATTCTGTCAAAATATTGCACAACAACAGAAGCAGGTGTTGACTGAGAAGAAAATGTTTCAAGCCTTATAAACTGGTAAGAAAAATATTTTAGCTTTTGTTCTAAATCAACTTCAGTCACCGATAGCTATAGGAAAGTCTGGTGTATTACTCCTCTCATGTCACCAAGTGTATGAGAATAGGGAAAAATTTACTTATTTTACTTTGAGTTGTGGTGAAACATCTTCATTTCTAAGAAACAAGAATTCTGAGTTTGTAACTTCAACTATCCACATGGAGAAGGTGTCTACATTCCACATTGCAGTGTTGTCAACAAGTTATGAGGATCAACTTTCCAAGACAAAGCTCAGAATGAAATTGTGTATTTGAGAAACTTTTTTATGGAATACCATTTGTAGTGAATTGTATCACTGCTCTGGGTGTACTCACATTGATCTGAGGTATGAAGCCTTTATTTCACCCTCAACAAGTCTGAAATCTTGCTCTTGCACTGGAACACTCACATATATGATTTCATTTTCTTCTCTTTTATATTTCTGACTTGACAGTAGCTAGCTTGTGATATCTTTCAGAAAGAAAGAACTTCAGCCCATCAGAGATGAACTCTGCATTTCTTAGGGTAGCAGTTTAATTTTAAATGCTGTGTTTATTCTTTTGTAAGTAGAGTCTGAGTTTTATTCACTAGTGAGTGCTCATGAAGAATAAATGCAAAAACCTCAACCAAACCCCTAGAGGTTTGCTCCAGATTTCTTTTGTTTTCTTTCTTTTGTGGCTTAACTAAAGAATTTAAAAAGGTCGCTGGTGAATAGGCGTATCAGATTCTGGCTTTATGCTGGGAAATACTACTGTAAATACCTTTGAATCGGTATTTTATTTCCCCCCCAGTTGGATTGTTTATCTCATTTTTTCCTCTTTCATGACACAGCAGTGTCCTCTGTTTTTGTGTTTTACTTGCTGACTACTTGCTTCTGCATCTAAAGAATATGGGTACTTTTTAGAAACTTGAACACTTTTTGTTTGTTTGTTTTGTTTTTTGTTTGTTTGGGGTTTTTTGTTTGGTTTTGGGGGAGATGTTTGATTTCTGTTTGTTTTGTTTAACTGTATTTGTATTTTCAATTCTCTTCCTGTATATGTAACCTTCTGTGATGGTAGGTGAATTTTGTCCTGAAGTCACATAACCCAGGGAATAATATTCAAGACCTCCTGATACTTTTATAGACACTTTGGATGGATATGGTGGGCCCACGTTCTGTCAGTGAGAAACCTGGGCAGGAGGGCACCAAAGCTATCATCTACTAACGCCACACTGCCAGGTAGGCAGGAAAACAGTTTTGGCTCAGAAAAAGAAGAAATCATTCCTGTTATGAGTTGTCATCAGGGATTTTTTCAGGAAAGCAAAGGCAGTGGGAAGTTTTACTCTCTAAGAACAGGCATGGCTTTTAGAGGAACAAATTGCATGCATTTAGTTAATGGGGTACTTAATTTTGTTTTTGGATGGGAGTTAAAGTTCCTGGGCTAGCAATTTCACATTTACTCAAAAAATTGTTTAACAAGGTCTATACACTTCAACCAGCATCCATCAATGTTTTTGAACTCCATACCTATTATGATATATCCCCTAAAGAACATCATTGAACTGTATATTCATTGAGTTCTATCTATTTAAAATTTTCATTAACAGAGGAAATCCCAGTCTACTGCTGTAGAATAATGTGGTTTTTTTCTAAAGTACATTACCCCATAGTCCATATTTTCTGCCTATTTACTAAACTTCAAGGCAATGAATTGCTGTTGATTACATTATTCAGCTATCAGCTTGTTTTATTCCCTCAGTGGGTGTGGGAGGAATGCTCCAGAAAAATACATTGGAAAGCAGCAGTGCTCCTGCTACATTTATTCAAGCTTGGACTGGTTCTTACTGGACTCCTGTGAAACGATGGGGCTGTGATACTTTGAAAAGCAAGGAAAAAGAGGAATCAGCTTTTAGCCTGTGATAGGAAAACTGCAGCAAAGTTTCATTTTGTTTCTCTCTTTCCATACTAAAATCTGTGCTCCTGTGTTTAAAGTCATTTAGCTTGAGTCTTCTTCGCACAGGATAAAACCTCATATTTTCCCCTGAATTTTTCTCCCTTTTCCATATCAATCTCTTTCCAAAAACCCAGTGTTTTCCCCTTCCATTTAAGATACAATGATGTATTCCTCCTGCAATCATCCTCTGTATTGCACATCCTTTATCACCACTTTGCTCTTCTCTCTGTGACATTAAACATAAGCCATAGCTTTACTCTTAGGACCTAGCTGCCCTTTCTCCATGCACCCAGAGCTCAGCTCCCATCTCCAGTAACCATCTGGAAACCAGCAGTGCCAGACACTCACATCCTAATTCTTTTTTAGTTCTTGGGTGAGTCCTTTTGTGCTGTCCCCTGTTAACACAGGCACTTGTGAGCAGTTCCAGTACTCCTCATCCACCCTGAAGTGACTTTATTGCTCTCTTCCAAATGCTTGATTATAATTTTCCTCAAAAGTTTCACAATACCTGCCAGAGCCTTGACAGGAGCTGGGCTGCCATGTGTTGGGCCACCATCAGGCTGGCTGGCATCATCTGTGGTTCTGAGGGCTCATTTCTCCTTGTTTTGAGACCCTTGCCTTTGTGCCAGTTTGCTTGCATTCAAACCCTAAAGCTTGGAGGCTGTTGCTCTGAATTTCTGCCTATTTTAAGGGCTTTTATTTGGAACCAGAGGGCTTGCCTTGCAAAAATTAGGAATTTGTGCCACAGTTATTGTGGAACAACATGGGAACATGCATTCACTCCCTTGTTGTTATGTATCCAGCAATTAAGTTTTGCTTGATTTTTTTTTTTCAGTTCATAGGAACCAGAAAAGACAATGATGCACCAGTGATATTTTAAAATTAATTATACAAATACATAGGTGTTTGGAATAAGTGCACACCAAGCTTCAATAACCATGGAAGGCATTTGTCTGCTGTATGATGTAAGCTGTAGTGTCACCCAGATGTGTGTTCAGTACCAGACCTACAGGGATTTCCTTCCATAACTCCTGTCAAAACTTCTGGGTTCTTTTTCTGGCAAAACAAGTTTGTGTGAACTTTTTCTGTTTTCTTAATAAACTTATGTTTGATTTATTTTATATGGGATATAATGATCAAATAAACAGGCTGAGATAAATAAGCTGAAATCTGTAGTTAAAAGTTTTACTGTTATTAAAAGTCTCACTTTTGGCTGGTATATACAAAGACAATCTAACAATAAAAATTCCAGTTATTTTGTAAATTAGTTTCTCATACTTAACTAGCTCTTCCTTGCACCTAGTTTGTCAGTGCAAGCCAATATTTGAACTATACACATTTTCAAAAAAAACCTAGAGAATAGAAATTAAAATCCTCTCCTTACCCTAGATTTCAGAAGTACCTAAAAAGATCAATATGTAATATTTTAAAATAAGTTATTATAAAAAAAAATCTCTAATAAAAATGACTTATTTCAGTTCTATTCTTCCCGAAAAGGTTAGATTTTTCAAAAGATTTTTACTCTTGTGCCATCCAAATGTTAGTCAAACTTTTTAATAATTAAACATGGATGGCTAGAAAAAATATATTAATTATGCATCTCCTAGGCCACAGAAAGAAGCTGTTTTAACAGGCTACAAAATGATTTAGTATGCATAAAATTTAACATTTAATAATACCACAAGAACATTTTTTTAAATGTTTCCATGTTCCAGTCCTGTCTAATTAATATTTAAATGTTAATGCACTGATTATGCTCTATTTTCTCTTGCTCAGTGCAACTGAATTTTTTCATTTAACAGCCATTGGTTGAAGCTTCAACAAACCACACAGCAGAATAAACCTGGCTACATGAGGCTATGGACTTGAGGACCCCAAGATACCTCAGAAGAAAGGTTCATGAAAAATAGTCTTTAGGAATGCTTTCTTTACACATATAAGCTATTGTGTATCACCAACAAATTATACAGAAGAGGGTTGGGGTTTGAAAGGAATTTTATTTAGAAAAAGTTGCATCCATCAGATCTACATTTTCATGCATAACTGCAGAAGCAGTGAAGATTGTTTTGGCTTGACTGACATTTGCAGCTGTGCACTGGAGCAAATGTACTAATGCCCTCTTGAATTTTAGTTCCTAAAAGACGTGATGCACTTGACAGCCTATTAGACTTTTCAGGAGCAAAGCCAAAGGAAAGGCCTTTAAGCTGAGCAATTATTTTCTGTTAAAGTGCAGAAATGTTGGTTGTAAGATAAGCAGTGCAAAGAAGAGGTATAGATTGATCTAGATGACACGCTCTCATAGTCTTGTCCTTACCAAAATAAGACCTGATGTTGTTTGTAATTATTTTTTTTCCTAAGTAGTTATACAAATCAGAATATCTTCAGAGGAGGAAATCCACTACTACACTGATTAAGAGGATATGTCATTAATATTTTTTTTTGTTTGTTTTCCCTCATTTCTGATGAGCTCTTATCGTTACAGGATTTTTGACATTACAAAGAGGGGGTGTGGAGATGAGAGCCAAGAGCTGGGAAGGAGATGAGAGCTTGGGAAAAGATGCAAAGTGCCATTGCTAGGAAGTGTCAGAACAGGCTGGCTGCTTGGTAGATCCAACTGCAGCTCAGAGTTGCCAGCCTCCGAGTCAGTTTTGGACATGCTTGGGATTAGTGACTTTGCAGTTTGCATTAGGCATGGCTGTGCCCTTGAGGCAGCAGATAGCAATTCTGAGCTTGATTTCACTTTTTTTCTGCTAGTTTCTAAGACATCTGTGACAAGAAATGCTGTGCTTTTTTATGCACTTGTGGGGAAAGAAAGAATTATAAAGAGACAGCACTTCTGATTGAAATCTCTGCTCTTTCATTTCTTCTCTAAATCCAATATTATTTTAATGCCTTTTAGTGCTCTGCAAGAAAAGCAAAATTGAGCTATTGATAAGGCTTTATCTACAGGTAAGTATTTCCTTTCATCAGAAGAAAACCAGGTTTTAGGGACCTGTAAGAAATTACTTGCTATTCCTCTCCATAGATTTGATGAGTTTTTCAGTTAGAAACTGGTGCTGAAGAGAGAATGAAGAGACAGCATCTACCCATCTGCAAATATAAAATGTATTTAGATTTCATAAAGGCAGTGAGCAAAGGAATGGGACTTGAGCAAGTGGAAAGCCTTGATGGCTTTGACAACCCTTTTCTTTTTCTCTTGAGCTAATTGAGTCACTTGACAGGTTAGCATCAGGGTACAGTGAAATTCTGACAGGCTAATATGAGCTTGTGGTTCCAATGAAACATACATACGGCACTCACTATATTTAGTGACAATCAGTGTCATTTTCTGCTTAAATGCAGACAGCTCAACAAATTTATTTGGTTGCCTATCTGGAAATGAAGCAAGCAGCCCAATGATGAAGGTGAAGCTAAAAGGTTAGGTCAGGGGGTCTGTTTGCACTCTTCACAATGCTTGGGATCCAGAAGGCAGATGGGAAGTTGACCATTAAGGTGGTCTGGGTGAGACTGGTAGAGGGGGAGAAAGGAGAGGAACTGCCATAGCCTGCCATTTGATGTGGTGATCAGAGGAAGAGTTCTTTGCCATAACTGAGCTAGAGATTCAAAAGTCTGGTGACAAAACTGTCCCTGCTTTGCAGCGTCTGCCTCCCTAACCCTGAGTAAGCACAAAACCACTCAGCATTGCATAATCTTAACTAACTTTTGGGAGGTTATTGAGGAAATTGGCCAGCTGGTCTGTGCTGAAAGACAGCAATCCTCAGCCATGACCTGTCCTTCAAAACTGAGGAAGTTAGACTGTGTGTACCCTGACACAAATATCCATTAGTACTACAATTCTACAATCAGAACTCTAAGTGGTAAATAACGTTACAAAACTCCTTAAAGTTCTCTTTGCGCATCGAGTTAGCACTTGCTTAATGTCACCTTTGTATGCATGTTTTGGCAAGTTTGATTTGAGCTCTAAAATTGCCAGATAAATGTCTCATGAGGGACTAGGGAAGAAGGAAAATGATTTTTCAGCATTAACTCATATTTGTTGAAGTTCCCATAACTCGGGGTCAGGACTTGTTTTTTTACATCATTTTTGGCTAATGTTAAAATCCTAGCACTCTTGAGCTATAAATCAATCTAGTGAAATGAAGACTCCATGACATTCTTCTCTCTCCTTTCCAACTTTTAAATTCTCTGTTAGTAGAAATTATACTTTTCTGTTGGAGCTGAGATGTAGCTATTCAGAGTGACTGTAAAATAGCTGAAGTATGAAGGGTCAAATCCTTATTGTAGCAAACAAAAGAAGCATGTATGCTTGTAATGCTGTAACACAAGGCTTATTTATTTACCTTTTTTGCTTATGATGATTGAGTTCTGTGTGCAAGCAGAGACAACTTGTGCAGATTGTTATCCTTATCCATTGCTAAGTTTGTTGTGACTGATACTCTGATATAACAGTAAAAAACAAGAGTTGGAGATGTTTAAGACCTGTCTTTCTCAGATTCTCAGGAAACACTTCTGTCCACATGGTGTAGCTGTGTCTTGTATATACAGGAGGCCCTTACTTTTTTTTCTGATCAACAGAGGCCAATATATGGCTAATCAAGATGCAAGAAGTATTCACTGAGCTATCAATGGTTATAATGATTATGTAACATGGCAGCCTTTGGCTTTAACTTCTAGCTTATTTTCAATCTTTACTTGGCAATTAACAAAATTCAGTTGTCACTCTGGGGACAGAGGAAGAGAAACTTACAATGAAAGCTTGTAGCTGGATTTCTAGAATTTGGCTTTGAACTGCTCTTATTACCCACATCAAGACTTATATTTTAACTTTTTATTTGTTTTCCAAATGCCAGTCTCCTCTAGAGTGAACATTTTATAGACGATGAAGAAAATGTACCTGGTATCTCATCCGGAAGATTTGATAATTTTCTGTAGGCTTTATTCAGTTTTAAAGTATTAACGTGTTTCTTCAAGATGTATCCTCATCTTCTATTAACACAATCAATCTTTCATTTCTCTGCAAGGTTATGTTGATTATATGCTAACGTGATGATGCTACCATTCAAAATGAAGATCAATATTTTAAATGCTAATGCACTGATTTCATTTTTGGAGAGAAATCTGTAGTTAACTCCATCATGACAACTTTGTGTGACATATGTCACATTTTGGAATTGATCCAGCTAGGTGTTATGTTGTAAACACCGTGTTTCCTCTCTGCTGTTCAGAGGCTGAGATGTAATTTATTCCAATCAGGATGCACTTTGACAAGCCAGCTGAATGGGATGCAGCTGCTGTTGTTAAATATTTCCACCCCTCCCTGCTTTTCAGGTTTTTCCCAGATGTCATAATCTTCAGAGCTCTCCATGCTGGCATTACAAGCAGCTCTGCCAAGGGTTAGGAGGAAGTGAGAGTAGGGTGTGCTGGAAGGAAAAGTAGCCCATTATACTCCTTATAGGAAGAGATGGACAAAGGGTATTGATTGGAAAAGCCTTCTGCACTGATGAATAACTAATTCACTCAGATTCTAAACCTGACAGTTATTGTGCACTTGATGAATACTTTGGAAATTCTATATGTGGAAAGACATCTCATAATAACATGACTCAAAACCAGTGAAGTAATAAGCCTTTTAAAACCAGAGATCCTACCTGAGCTGAAATTATGCTGGTTTTGCTTTGGAATACAAAAGCTTTGAAAGCCAGTTTATTTTCCTCCACTCCACAAGCCTTGCAGGTAAAAAGCATTGCAGTAGTCTTCACATACCAATAGAAATGCCTGTCTCCTGAGCTATTCCTCCCAAGCCCATGAAACTTTAGCTGGGTAACTCTTTAGGGAAGCTTTGTACAACTTGTCACTGTCCTTTTGGAATGAGCAGTGGAGTTGTTCTATCTTTTGAAAGTCTTTTGAAAGTCTATCAGTAGAAAAGAGTGTATGAAGCTATCTGCATCTTTTGAAATGGAGTCTTTGCCACTTTTTGACTGGCAAAGAAACAGTAAAGCTTATCTGCATTTTGTTTAGCCACAAGTATCACACAAACTTTTTACCCCATTCTTGGCTAAACACATTTCTTAGGGTTTTCTGAGCTATTGATTATCTGACTGGCTAGTTGACTTCAGCAGAGCTCTGACTTTCTTAGTCATTTTAAATGACATGAGAAAATATTTTCTCAACAATTTGATTTTCTTTACAATGGCTATTTTTTTATAGTCTATAACTTTTTTCTGTAGTCAGTATTTTTTAATTTAACAGTGAAGTAAATCGTGAGAGAGTAATACCTTTGCTAAAGCAGAACAAGTGAAATCAGAGCTGGGTCTTGGGTTTTATTGACTCTTTGCAGCCTTTGTTGCTCTAATTTCCAGAGGTAGGAAATAAACTTTAGTTTACTACATTTGATGTATCCAAACATCTTTACAGGGAGAATAATGTTTTGACTGTTACTTTCATGGTCTTTAATTGAAGGTAAAAGTAAAGACCACCAACAGTAAAAGAATACTTTTCCTCTTCAAGATCCAAGTGCAAGGAGAAAACAGTAGGGAAGGCCTACTGGGGTTCCATGAGCAGAATTGGGGATAGATTAGATTAAATTTACAACAGTTTCTCTATGAATGCTCAGTCTGTACGGAAAGCCTTCCCAACTCCAATACATACTGTGTACTGCTTTGGGAATTGCTCTGAATAAACCTTCCATTGAAGGCTTTTAGGTACTTCTGGTTCCTCCAGTATAAGACAGTAGTGGAGACAATCTGGTTTTCTGTTAACAAAGATATCAGATTTTAGAAATTTGGCTATGAATTCCCTGAGTAGACACAGCATAATGCACAGTATTGGAAAGCTCTTCGAGCTTCCTTATGCAAACCTCTACAAGCACCTGAAAGGAGGCTGTGAAGAGCTGAGTGTCAGCCTCTGCTCCCAGGCAATCAGTGACAGGACAGAACAGGAGGATGTACTCTTAAGCTGCACCAGGGGAGGTTTAGGCTGGACATTAAGGAGAATTTCTTCACAGACACAGTGATTAGGCACGGGAGTGGACTGCCAAGGGAAGTGGTGCAGTCACTGTCCTGGTGGTGTTCAAGGGAAGACTGGATGTGGCATTTAGTGACATTGTCTAGTTGAGATGGTGTTAGGTCAGAGGTTGGACCTGATGTTCTCAGAGGTATTTTCCAATGTAATTGATTCTGTGATATTTTACCAAGAGGGTCCCCTACTAAGATGTAAAAGAGTATGTAATTTGTCCATTTGGGTAAGGGCCAACTGTATTGCTACAATGCCAATTAATATTGGTATTATTATTATAAGTATATTCTGTGGTTCATATTTGAGTTTTCTACAGGTTGGGTTTGTATTATTGTTTCATTTCACACAAATGGAAAACAGGTGAGAAGTAGTGATTTGACTGTAAGTTTCTAACTTTACATAGCATTAAGGCTCTGTCGGACAAAGCAGAAGACCTGCAATCCACTCCCTACTCCTTGGGCCTACTATTCCTCCTCTAAAAGATGTCAGCAACGAGATCTGATGGAAACAGCATCATCCTTCAAGTCTGCTAGTGATTTTTAAGTTCTTGAGAAACAACCTACTTGCTTCTGGTTTGTGTGGTAGTTTTTTATTTTCCTTTGTTTCGTCAGTCTGCCCTTATATTTCCTTTTCATATAAGGCATTTGGGAAATCATGCAAAAATAAGTTCATTTTTACTCTTGTCATCATCCACTAATTCTGTTCTTCCAAATAGGATGACTTATGAAAGGGACAAATTAGGGCAATATGTATAAACTTTGGTAAAAAAAAACTGTCAAAATCTGACTGCCCACAGCACAAAGCAAATATTTTTTTCTCAATTCTTCTACTCTTTACAATTACAATTCACAACACTGCTTCTACAAATCCAGAGTTTTCAATGTTTAGGTTCAAGAAGGAATGTGTATAAAAATATCTTTGTTTTCTGAATAGTGAAACTACTGAGAAAAGATCAAGGATAACAATTGCTTATGGATGGGATTCCCTCAGAACTTTCGTCAGGATAATCAGCTTTAATTTTATCACAGTCTGTCTTGATTTCCTCCTTCATAATTACCCAGCCCTAAAAAAATGAAGTGACTACCTCAGTTGAATGTGCAGGAAGATGTAAGCTGAGCTGAAATCTCCATCATATTGTTTATTTCCAGACATTTCTACTTTGAATCTGATGAGCAAAATAAGAATATATTCTGGTTTGTTTGAGTTTTTAAAATATTTGGTTTGGTTTTGGTTTTAAAATTACAATAATTTAAACTATCTAAGAGAAACTTTCAGGATGCTTTGTAGTCACTAAAGAAATAGACAGGCAGTGGGCCTTCTTGTCCAGAAAATCAAGTCTAAATTATTTCAAACATGGGGAAAATTTCTTTCCATCTGAAGTTTAATATGTAATTTTAAAAATATCATGTCTTTATCATATGATTCAGCTTAGTGGTATTATTTTATGACAATCAGATACTTTAGAAAAATGTCATCAAACGTACACAATTCTACCCGGATAAATGACATCTGTTGTAAATTCACTTTTTTCTGGATTCATGGCCAATTGCTCTGCTACATGACATGTAGTTACACTTTTTTTTGGTGCTTTCTGCTGGATTCATTGTTTCTTACTGGACCCTTCCAGACCCCTCATGGAGGGAGGACACTAGGTAGAAGTGCTCCTTTGCTGTGCTTTTTCTCCTTCTCTGTTAAGTTTCCCTCAGACCTTTTTGGGTTTTTATTGACAGTCAAATTAGATTTCATTTCTGGGTATGATGTGTAAACTTCTGGTTCCATTATTCATTCTTTTAAAGGGTCAAATTGACAATGGCAAATCTGAACACCCTTCAGTACACAAAGTGAATATACAGAGCTAAAGGTACTTGGGTACTTTCACTTCTTGCATAAAAACTTCAGAGATTGTACAATTCAAACCTAAAAAAAAACCAGCAAAGTTTTGGACAATAATGACACCTGCTGAAAAGTGACTGCTATTAAGTTACTAAGCAGAAAGTTGTCAACTTTCTTTTAATAGCTTGGCAATCAGAGAATTGATTTTAAAATACTATCTGAATGAACAATATTATTTTTCTATCTTCTCCTTTTTATAATGGATAAATTGTTTACTAGCTTTGTGATTAATTTTT
This sequence comes from Cinnycerthia olivascens, assembly GCA_035048155.1. Taxonomy (NCBI): domain Eukaryota; kingdom Metazoa; phylum Chordata; class Aves; order Passeriformes; family Certhiidae; genus Cinnycerthia; species Cinnycerthia olivascens. Next base: position 30,185,471 of record JAWWMU010000153.1, read on the forward strand.
TCTGCAATATGATATTCAGAAGTTGAGATATAAAGCTTTTTTTCATGAAAACTAGATTTTTTTTTGTAGGTCAGTAGTTAGTGTCTCCTAGAAATTTATAATTTTTTTAATGTGTCCTGAAACAATCTTACTTTGTTGAAATTAGTCTGGGTTTAATTGACCAGCTTGTAAAACCTGTTCAGAACAATGAGTACAGCTGGCAAAAAACAACTCTGTGCAAATGCATTGATCTGTTCCTTCCCTCCTGCATTCCACACTGCAGTGGCCAGCCTGCCATCATCCATCAAAGGAGACGTGGCAATGATACAATCACTGTTGAAGTGGGGGCAAGACTACAGAGATCTGCAGCTGTTTAACAGCTCAGATCAGCTTTCATTGCTGGCATCAGAAATGTCATACCCAGGCAGGTAAAAAATTGTGTACTGCTATGTGCACAGATTGGATAGGATTTTCAACCCTATGCAAGGCCAAAATGAAAAAGCATTTTCTTCTCTCTTCTAGGAACTCCCATATATAGCATTTGTGCCCAGATAAAATAGACATAAACTATGTCTATGTCTGTGTCTAAACTATGTTATTTCCAGAGCTGATTATAGGGGGATAAATTGCTATCTTAGAGTAATTACACTTCCTGCCTTAGAATTACAAAGTTTAAAGCTTACTAGTATTTTATCTGCTTTATTACCCACTAGTGTTTCTTGTCTGTTTTCTTCTGCTTCTTCTCACATACAGTTTCATTCTTCCACTCTATGTAATAGAATGACTAATATTTATTCTGCATGAGAATTCTTTTCAAGGAGAACTGAAGGGATGGTATTTTCATTATTCATTACTCCATGTTACCTCAGACTGTTAATGTTTTTATCTTTGGGTTTTTTGTTTGTTTGTTTTCTTCTTGTGATTCCTTTTGCAGTGTGACAAGAGTGGGTTTTGTATACTTTTGGTGTCAGAGCTACCATAGACAGAGCTTCTACTGATGGCTTGTCATAGCAGAGTGAAAAAAGATCTTGGGTAAAAATGTTAAAATGGTAAGTTCTAGCTGGTGCAGACAAATCTGAACAATAGGAATACAAATGGACTGGCAAAACATATTGTCAGAAAATTATTATCCAAGGCTTTACACATGGAGGGTTACAAATGCATTCAGGCCTTTCTTCAAAGCACAGTTTGCTGAAAGAAAAGGAAGGGAAGAGAAATGAGAGCAAATAACCTGTTTGTAGGACATAGAACTCTAGGAGTGAAGAGTGCTGCTTGATATTCGGAGAAAAATGCAAGTACCAAGTATGTTTTGTTTTTTGTTTGTTTTATTTTTTAACATATAGGCCAGTTTTTCTACTCCATTTGACAGAACTGTTATCTGAGACATAACATTCATATCCAAAATAGAAGCTAAGCATATACTGAAACAGTTCACCATAATGAAAAATTTCACTAATGTTGTTGTAGGGTTGGGGTTACTCAAAGATTACAGAGTGACATTTATCCCTACAAAATTTAACCTAACAGTACTGGATAGGGCAGGACTAGCAAGTTGGGACAGTGCCTTTGGAAATGACATGTAAATCACCATTTCACTATTGGTTCACAGAACTCTGGGAGTGTGGCTTCCCTCCTCCTGCTTTCATGCTGTTTATTACTTCTTGACACACACAGGCTCATGAAGCTGCAAAACAATGTACAAATAGATCCCTGAGACCTCGTAGAGAATTTTTCCCCAATATGCAGCAATAGTCAGTTGTGTGGAGATGCTACTGAAGTGATTCTAAAAGGCGAAGTATGGTGTTGAGTCACAAGCTGCAGATTTGCATGAATTGAAGGTTTTAATGTGATCATTCAGACTGGCTCCACTGAACTGATTTTAGGGCTTTGTGTTAATTTGTCTGGTATTAACAGTGTTGCAGGTCGGCCCAGCATTATGCTCAGTGTTGCAGTGGACTCACACAATAAATGGATTCTTGAGCTCTGCGAAAACGTGTCAGTCCTATTTCCAAAATATACAGTAATGTTCACTGCTTCCTAAGAGCCCATTATGTGCTATGATGGAGATTTTATCAAAGCAGACATCATACAGCTTCATGTTATGGATTCTTTGTTTGTTCCCTTATTGCCTCTTTCTGGGACTTCATTGCTATCAAGCTGCTTGTGATTAACACAATACACCTGCTTCTGTATGCTTCCTTTTAGTCCACATTTTTTTGCTATTAGGCTAATCCTCTAGAAAGTGATTTTTTTCTTTTACAATTTTTTAGAAGCTGCTCAGACATTTACACCTTTATGCTGTAATAAGTAATAATTGGCTGGAACAAAGGTTGTACAGATGGAGCAGCTGTGACAGGACTCCCTGATTGTATCAAGTGACTCACCTTATGACTGTGGAGCAACTGAAGGATGATTGTGCTTGGTGCTTTGCTTTCCTCTGTCATGGCTCTCTGCACATCCTCATTCTGGCCACAAGTAGAAGGAAAAATGAAGACTGTATGATGAGATATAAACTTCAAGAGGCTGGCCTGGCAAAGCTTTGGTTAGCACAGGACACATTCCAAAGCGACACAACTGGAGCCACTTGCATATGTCCTGTTTCAAGATTTCCTTCTTTCAGGAAGAGACCCTGCTAATACCTTTATGAGTAAAAATGAATCTGTCCAAACTCGGCCCCTTTTCTATTTGTTGGACACTTCTTGTGCCTATCTTCTCATGTTTTTGTATTGCTTTAGTGTTGATGTGGGGCTAGACTTTGCTTCTGACTCTTGGCTTCACAGCCTAGCTCCTGCCTGAACTTGTCTGAGTGTTCAAGGACACCTCATGTCTTCTTTCCTTGTAGCAGAACCAGATACATGAGGGTCCTCCACTGCTTTGTGTTGTGGTGGCTACTTGGCCTTGGCCCGACCTCTTGGCTCATTTAATGGGGGCAGAAGGGAATTTTTCTCTGAGGCTCCAACTCCTTTTGATGTGTACATAGCTCAGCTTCATGGAAGTCACTTTTCCACTCTGTTCTCTGCATTGTTGCTCCTCTTCAGGACCTGTAATCTTTCTTCAGCTGTTGCACCCTGTAAAGGCTTCCCTTTTCCCCTAGAAGGCCCCATCTCAGGGAATTCTTACTGCTTCCAGGCTTAATTTCTGTTTCTCTGTTCCTCCATCAGTCAGAGTTTGAGTATAAGCTCTCAGGGCCCATGCTTTAACATCTCCATGGGATTTAATGCCCTCTTTGGTACTACTTTGTGGGAAGCCTTGATCTCAAGGTTAGTTTAGAATGAAATATAAGTGTGGTAGGTTATTTAAAGGACCATCAGCATGTGCTCTATCACATTTGTGTTAGAAAAATAGCAGCTGAATCCACTGTAGCTACTGCATATTCACAATTTTTTAATGAAGAACATTTCTGTTTTTTGCTTTTCTGATGCTTACCTGAACCTTCTGAGGTTGTCTGTAGAAGTGGTTTTGGTTTTCGTTTTTAAAAAGGTTTGTATATATCCCCTCAAATCAATTCTCTTGTGGCCAAGTAACCTCTGAAAAGACTGATTCTAGCAGGTTATTCTAATTACCTTCTCACAGTTTTGCTTGCTTTTTGCATTTTTTTCCAAGTCAAGTTAAACATTTGAAATTGGATTAAGAAGATAGTTGATAATTCCCTTTATTTAACTAGCAACCATCTTGCAAAGTTCTTCTCAACAAAATAAGACTTTTGAATACAAATATATCAAACTCCAACAAAACTCAAACTTAGAAAAAGCCCAGAAAGCTAACTAAATCTATATAGTATCTTGCCAGTCAACATGTTCTATTATCCATAATTGCATGAATTTTAAAGTTTTACAGCCCTACCTGTGAGAGTTTAGTAGCTTCACCTCTCCATTGAAGGCTTTTCCATTTACTGGTCAGTGGCAGACTCGTGCAACTGAATAGTAATCAATGTTGTTTTGAACCTTTTTCAAAGGGAGATTGTTTGTAACAAATTCACTTCATGTTTTGCTTTGGAATTCAGCAGAAATAAATTTAAAAGCGTTGTGATTAAAGGCCATGCTTCTCACTGCATTCAAGAGATATCAAAAGGCTTTACAAAGGATGAGACAAAAGATTGTCTTGCTGTCTAGGTGGCTCAGCTACATTGAAACAGATTAAATTCGCCTTCAACTTGGAACTTTTGCAGTTTGTCCCTTGGAAGAAACCCCCTGTTTCTACTGCCTCAGCCTGCATGGTTCTGACCTTTTCCCTCGCACGCAGGAGCAGGTACAGCCTTAGAGGGAAAGCCTGTAGTGGCTGCAGCTGAGGTGCAAAGGGCAGCCCTGTGCTCCTGAGCCACAGTCAAGGCTCTTTGTGCTCCTGGCATGCGAGCCTGGGCCGTGCTCTGTTCTCATCAGTCTGCTGCACACATGGCGCACTTGGTGAGATAAGATATGCCCAAGGTTTGTTTTCTTGCCAGTTAATTCTGTTAAGTGTTTTAAAGCTGATTCTCAACTCGTTATTTTAAAAATTGCTAGGCAATTTCTCAATACTGAGAGCTGTGTTCTGCTTCTTCACGGCCTACATAAAAACCAAGGCCCAGAAATCCTGGGGGCTTTTCCCTCTCCTGCAAGAAACTGGACCCAATTGCTCAAGAGTAAGCTGGGGAACAGGTCGGGGTCTGTCAATGCCTAGGTATTTATGGTTCAGGATTTTTTCTGTAATTTCAATGAAAAATAATCCCGCAGAACTCTGAAGAAAAAGTGGTAGCTAGATGAGTGTTAGCAGTATCTCACTTTACTTATTTGACCACTTAACTTGCCTTTATCTTAGATAAATTTTGAAGATTGACTGTGGTCTTTTAATCCAAAATATCTGGGAAAACTGTTAGATAAATGACTGGTGATGGCATTGTCCTCTCTTTTTCTTTCAGAACCTCTGGTTTAAAAAGATACTGCTGTTTTGGTTTGATTTGTTCTGGAGACTTGTAGATGCCTAATTGAAGAAAAAGATTCATCCAGATCTGAACTCAGTACCTAAACTTTAGAAAGTAATCACAAGTTCAGACATCCCAATTCCCTACTGGTTTGCTCAAAGGGAACAATCTTATTCATTTATTTACTTGGCTCGATCTTCTGAAATGACATACTAGGAGAAAGCAAATATTGATTGCAAGTTCCTGCTTTTGCTCTGAAAATCCCATGTTGTCCCAAAACCAGGAATTTCAATACCTTGCCTTTAGGTGTCTATAACATCTCCTTGTCTCTAGTTCTAGGACAACTGCTTCTGCATGTACACAGAAGTTTGGAAGATGTTCTGGTCCATAGTGAGAACCTGCAGGTCCTTGGATTTACTAAGAAAAATTTAGAAAGCATGGTGTGACCACAGATGTTAGTTGCTACGAAACTGGATCCACCTTTACAGAGCAGGTCTGTACATTGAGAAAATGGGAAATAAAAATAGTAATTAATGAGTTTTCTGATCCATGATGAGTTTACACCTGAACCTTGAGTATCTTATTGTATGCTCTGCTGCTAGAAGTAATTAGTTAATGTTCATTTGTAGTTCACCTCTCTAGAAAGGTCTTTGACTTGTTTACAAGGCTTTTTTTATTGTTCTACTGAGTGAATTCATGTTGATGTTTCATTACAGATTGAATAACATAAACAGTGAATGTTAACTAGAAACATTGTTACTTTAAATTCCATAGAGCTGCTTGGCTCAAAAATCCTAGTCACTCACCACAGGTAGGTGTTCAGCCATCTCCAGGGAAGCAGGGCTTCATCACATGTAGTGGTCACTTGGGAAGACAAAACACCTCCTTCTGCTCCAGGTTTATATGCTAGGCATATAAGATGCCAGAATAGACCGTGGTGGGTTAATCTTGGGGTCAGGGATCCCAGCTGTGTCCTCTCCCAACCTGTTTGGTTGGTAGAAGCCTTTGCAGTCATGTATGGGGTTGGAGAGATGGCCATGAAATCTGTGCAAGAGTCGTGCAGCAGTACCCAAAGCACTGGTGTGTTATCCGCACTGTTCGAGTCACCAGTGGAAACACAACATTGTACGGGTTGCTGTGAGGAATGTTAATTCCATCCTAGCTGGACTGACTACTGGAATAAAAAGATACAACCATAAAAGGAGACAACTCATGGGTTTGCGGGGTGCTTTTGGTTTAGTTTGGTTTTTTGTTGTTGTTGCTTTTGTTTTCTGTTTTAGTTGTTTTTTGGTTGGTTGGTTTCTTTTCTTAAATTATGCATCTAATGCTCTGGATCCATAACATCACCAAAACATCGCTACATTATTCTTTGGTTGGATAACCTTTGATTCAGTAAGGGGAGATACATTTGTTACTAAAATTACTGGATGTGATTTTCAAATCAAGCTTAACTTCATATATGAGATGTTGTAGGTAATCTTCATTACTTAATAGTTAATAGCTTCATCCTTGTCTGCAGATGAAATGAATTGTTTTGGACAAAAGAGTGAAAAAAACTAGAAATCTCATTGCCACTTGGTTCCTGGAGGGGTTTTTGATTTTGAACTTAGTCTTTGCAGACAATAGCCTGTGTTCACTGATAATCACTGCTGGGAAACAGCAAACCATCATTGCTGGGGGACATTTAGATTTGTAACCCTAGAACAATAATTCCCTTCTCATACAGCTGCCATAAATTGCAATCTGTTTTTCTGTCAAAGGGTCAGGTGTGGTTGCTGTCTTACCAGGTGCAGTTAAATCATTTAGTGCTATACACTTTGGTATTGGTAATGGGAAGGGAAAGTTCAGGAGATCTGTTGACTGATAGAAAGTTTTTTCAGTTTTGCTATTGCCGTTTTTGGGTCAACAGGGAAGTAGAGCTCTGTGTAGGTTAGGAAGCTCCTAATTCAGCATTGGATTCTACAGCCATATGCTGGCTCAGGAAGATCAGGCTCCCTGATAAAACACAGAGCTACAGAGATTTATGGAACCATCACTAGTAGCAGAATTTCTCAGGAATTTAACCAAAGATATTCTTTTGACAAATATAATGAGGTATGTTGTCTTTCATATTGTCAGCTGATGACTTTCAGTTGACATTGCTGATCAGGGTCTGCAAATTTACCAAGTTAGAGAATTTTTGTCTTTAAAATCTAGACTGTATTTTCAGCCAAGGTGAGCTGACACCTCCTCCAAACTGCATGGTACCCTCTGAGAAATCTAGCCCTTGATCTTCTCACTATTTCTATTTATTCAGTGTTGGCATATTTTATGATCCTACTTTGGAAATTGAATGTTTGACTGTTTAATTGAACTGTTGCTAACAACTGGCTCTGTATTAAAAATCACCTCTGCTGGGCCTCAGAAATATTTTACTGCTGCAAGAAACATTATGAGCATTAAGCTGAATGTTGACATTTTGTAAACAATTCTAGGAAGTTTAGGATTTTTTTTATATACTTTTTTTTATATATGTTATCTAGAGAATGATGCTTTCATTGGCTTGCAATGGACACGTATAACAATAGCCATGCAAGTAAAGCAACACACTATGAAAATAATTGTGTCAGCAAGGATGTGGAGTAAACCCTAGAGGTGAAAGAAATCTGTGAATTAATTTCACCTGACAATTATAACTGTGCCCAAAACATACCGAGGCAATGTAATTAATTAAATAGTGAAATCACCAATTGAATATACACCCTTACATTTTTATTTCCTTTTCTTTACAGCAATAAACACTATAGAAGATCATAGTATTTACTCAGACTCTATTCCAGAATTCTAATTTTCTAAACAATAACTTTATATTTTTTTTCCCTTATCAAATGATCTCCCAAACCTTTCATCCTGAATGGTACCTTTTGCTATAGAAAAGTAGCAGCAGTCCTTAGTCAGACTGCTAGATGGGAGGTCTTTGTCCTGCATGGTTTCTGGAGATCAAAAAGCTGGGTGAGGAGGGTAGGACTACAAGGTAAACCCTATGAGAGCTATTTTGGGACAGAAAAAGCTATGTATTTCTCAAGTGTCCATTATAGAGGAGGACCGATATCTGTAGCTCAGTTTCAGATGTAAAATTTTTTAAATTAATGTCATTTTGTACATAAAGCTGAACCTTAGTTCAACATTATGTACAAAATAACCAGCTCAGTTATCCTTACCTGTTCTGATATACAACCTCAGGGAAGCCAGATTTGCACCTAGTATGTCCTTATGGAAATTCACAATTCTATATTTCCAACTTGGTTTTCTTTTTAAAATATCAACCCCCTTCCTTTTTGTACAATTCTTCTCTCCCTCCATTGTTCCCCCTTCTCCACATCTTTTATAGCTATAAACCTATGATTTAATGAATCATATCTCTTCTTATCACTTAATTAATTGAGTTACCAATCTATTACATGATTTCCTTTATCTATCCTTTGTTTTCTGATTTTGTTTCCTTTTCTTCCTTTTCCCTTGCTCTTTGTACCATTACTAAATTCTTCAGTAAGGCTGGGAAAATGTTTCCCCTTGTGATTAGAAAGGAATCTGGCATTAAATGTTTATATCCAGCCTGCCGTGATTTGTGAATCCATTGACACTTAGACTCACAGGAAAGGTCAGGAAAAGCAACCTTTTTCAGCTTTACCACACCTTAATCTCATTAACTATCTCAAAAAGTTGTGCTTTCTCTTCTGGTGGGGATAGCTGTATTAAAATATGTGTCTATAAATGAGTCTTAAATCAGCTGCGGGTGGATAAAGCATTATCCCTGAGGACCTAAAGGCTTCATAAAATTTCTGAAACATGCAGAGCAGTTTATCAGAGTTTGGAGTAGTGAAGAGAGGGACACTAATGAGGGTCAGTTGGTGATCCAAATCACTAGTGCCAGACATCTTGCAAAATATTCTCTCAGGCACCATCTTTGTGTGTTGTCATCTTCTTTGAACAATGGGCAAAATTTCAAAATATAAGGCATCTTTTCTGAAAAGTTAAAAAGTTCTCTTTGTACAGGGCTGCTTGAGTGATGCTATTTATGTTAAAGTGTTGTTATTTACTTGTTCTTAGAACAGACTTTTATTCTGCCCTCGGAACATTTACTTTTTAACACCTTTCAAGCACAGATTTTTATTTTTCCTTTTTTCTGTTTAAGGACTTTCTGCAGAATTACAATCTAATCAAAATAAGAGGATTTAATCTAGAACTTGAGTGTGTTTTAGTGTGATATGATGTTAAGCTTACCTTCAGGTAATCAGAATTTAAGGTCACATTTGAGTTAATGATCAACCTACAAAAAGCCTCCTTAGTGACTGTATTTTGTGAAACTGTAGCACTGGCCAGATTTGGGGGATTTTGTTGTTGTCATTGTGCGTTTGATTTTTTTTTTTTTTCCTCATCCTTTTTGTTTTGCCAAGAACTCACAGTAGCAGAATTTTCAGTGTAAAAGACTGACCCAGCAGAAACTGCTGACTTTTATCATGGAGAAATCAGGATAAACTATTACATGTCAGGTTTGTAGCTTACAGAATAAAATGTTCTCCATCACACATGTATCATGAACAATGCTGTAATCCATGCAAATTAAAAGCTGGTGCGTCACATTGGCAGCAAATAGCATGCTTGTAGTTCAAAATACAATCTTCTATTTTTTTTCTTCTGGATGTCTCCCCAGTTTGTGATTTGGCTCTGATTTTGATAGACTCTTGGACAACTGTATTATTCAGATTATATGAGTTTGCGTCAGAGGAGTTGCATTTTTTGTTTGCATTTTTAATCTCATCTTTCCCAGTGAGACAATTGTTTGTGGAGAGGACTGCCTTTGAAGGCTCTGTTTTAACTGTTTTATTTATAGCAGTGCAATAGCTGTGTGTTCTAGTCTTCCATGTGTCTGGAAAATCTGCACCTTTTTCGTTGCTGGATATTATTTAGTCCTAGATAGCATTCTTTATTCAAAACCTTATTGCCCTGAAACTACCCTGCAGAGCTGTTTTATGAGCATTTTTCTTTTTTTCTGTGAAATAGTAAATTACTATAGCTTTTACATGAGGTATAACATAGTTTTCAATGCAGGTTTAGTAGCACAATCCAACTTGATATCACGTGAGAAGAAACACCTTGGTAACTGTTTTTCAACTAGCTTACAATTCTGCCCTAGTATTTGTAGGGGCTGGTCTCACTTAAAAGTAACCTTCCACTGAATTTAGTGAATTTACCTGTACTTCTTGTTAGCTAGGTTCTGGACAGGGATCTATTGATGTTTAAATTCTGGGATATATTTGTAGCTGGGGCCGGTCATATTTCTGTTTGCCCTGAAGTTTCTGATAAGATCAAGGCCTAAAATAGAAGGGTGGAAAGAGAGACATGCTTGTGTGACTACAAGCAAGAACATTCCTCTGAATGAACTTCACACCAGTATTTGTGAAAGTGTATTTTTATATGAGTTGAATGAGTAATACAGTATAACAAGGACCAGTAGCTTCTGTCTTCATCGCTGCAATGCATTTTAAAGAATTTTAAGACTAACAACTGTTGTACAGTGAGACTTCTGGAGCTCTTGTACAGGAACTATCACTCAATTTCCTTCTGCTACTTGATGCATTGGGCCATGCATAACAAGATTTTGGATTCACAACTTAGTCATATGAAGGACTTTAAATATATGGATTTAATATTCAAAAAAGGATGGTAATGAATTTGAGATGTGTTTATATCCTTAGCTTGACTCCTTGAAACTTCAATTACTTTTAGAGAAATCAAATAGATGGGCTATTTTAATCTACCAATTTAGATTTCTTATGGGAAAAATAAGAAGCATATAAATGAAAGAAGGGAGGATAGAGAAGTATTGGGTTGGGAAAAGCTGATGGAAGACAGCAAGAGCACATTTTGATTTGTTCTGACTTTATGAAATGTAGATTTTAAAAATGTTTGGCGTTTATTTTACCATTTTAAAAGTCAGTTGTAACTGACCTCTATATTTCATGCAGTCTGGTGTTAGGAAAATAAAGACAATTTTCTCTTGCTGTTAGTTTTATACATCTCTCTCTGATGTTGTAATCTTTTTAATTAGAGATACCAAATACTAAAAAAGAAATTATTTTATGTCAAGTTCTCCTCTACCCTTCTTTATTAACTTTACCGTTTGCATAGCAGCAATGAAAGTTAACAATTTCTATACAAAAATATTTCTATGCATTTTTTCCCAATCTAACACACTCTGCTTCACAGATATACATGGCATGACTCTTCCTCAGTGTTGTGTTTAGTAAAGTCTGTGAGAAAGTATTTTCCTACACAGTCAGAAAACAGTTTTCAAAGGTAAGCTTGCTTTTTTCCATCTTTTATATTCTTTCATTAAAGGCTTTAAAGGAATTTTGACACACGCTCAAGGCTTCTGATATTAAACATTGTCTGAGCTTTCAGAAACCTACCAAGTGGTACCTGCAAAGAGGCAATATATGGCAATATTATGGAGAGCTTGTAACGGCAGCAGCAGCAAACATATATGATCCTATTGACACATTTCTTCATTACTCTATGCTCATGGCACAATGGATGTACATTTTGTTCTTTTCATGCCTTCAGCCATGGCAAGCAATCAAGGCTTGGCTGTTGCAGGAAGGATTCGTGTAACTCATAATTTGGATGATAGACCCTTCCCCCAAAGCCATCATGTCAGGAAAGAATCACTGATTGTAAACTCTCTGCAGCTTTGCTTGCATGGTGCTCACTCAGTGTTGTAGGAACTCTTGCTTAGTACTTTCTCTTCAGTGGGTAGTAAAAGTCAAGGAGGTTTTAATTGCCCATCTTCCTAGTTGCTTTGCAATGTGCAAATGAGGAGATACGGTTCTGACTCCACCTGAGCCAGAACTTGCAGCTCCAATTTGCAGGCCGTTGTTATCAAAGAACAAGCAGTCTCCTCATGTTGTGTCAGTAAAGGAAAAATCCCTGCTTTGCAGGCTGTCTCAATATGTTTGGCATAATAAACCCCTGATCACAGCTGACATTACACTCATTTGAGGACAGGGGTGTACACAGGATCGAGTTATATTTAGGTATTAGAGCCAGCTCCTGAGTCTGCACCTCCTAGTTTCTGAGCAAGGCAGGGGAGGAGGGAGGAAAATTCCCCCTCCTTCCCCATAAATTTCTTCCCTATAGCCACTAAAGTTCCACTAAAGCTGCCAGATGATGATGAACAGTCTCCTGCCAAGGAGCAGTATAGAGGGCCACGTTGCAACAGGCATGCACAAATCACCCACTAAGGTCAGTGATGACAGTGCTAGCCTTCTCAGTGGGTGCATCAGCTTTCACTTGGCCATTTCCTAAACACAGAAGAATCAGATTAGAGCTTGGTGTTTTAAATAGCTGAGAATTTTTCCCTCACCTTTTTTCTCATCTCCCAGTCTACCCCAATGGTGACATAAGACTCAATCTGAATCTGTCTCTTATTAGCAGAAACGTTGCTGATTCCAGAGAAGAGACTCAGATCAGCAAAATATCCTGTTTCAGGAAAATCATGTCTTCAGCTCTGGGATGTGATGTGTAAGTGTCTTTATTGCTCAGCTAAGGAAAAGTAGATTTTACTTTGACATTTCTATTCAGCGCCATGACCAGCTGGAAAATGTTAGGGTCACATGTAGGCTCTTCTGTCTTCCTTTTTGGAAGATTAAATGTGGTTCTAGTAGAGTAAAGGATAGGCAATGAAATTGCTGCCTTCTCACAGCAGCCTGCTCCAGCTGTGCTGTGAAGGGGTGATGGGTTATTGCTTCTAATGCTCTATCCCAGCCTTGTGCTCTGTTATGGGTTGTAATCTAAACCCCTTCAGATTCCCTGAAAGCCACAAAAGTCCAAGAGCATGTGCAGTTTAGAGATTATGTTTCTGTTCTCCAAAAGGCGAGGGTGATGCCACTGCTGCAGAATCTGGTGTGGATATAGAGATCTAACGTTTCCAGTAACAGCAAGTGTTTTTTTTTGTTACACTTCTGAACAGAAAATATCACAAAAGAGGAAAATGGGTATCCTGACTTGATCTTTAAATTTTATGAGTGAGAAATGATGAAGGTTTTGAAGGTGAGCTTTAATTTTGATGATGACTTTCAATTGCATAAGTCTCGACAACATAACTGATGCACTCCTTGGGTTCATGTTGAACTACAATGTTTTTGGTACTCTTTGCCTGATAGGTAGTCAGAGACTGTATTTAGAGCACTAACCTTTCTTTCTTTCTTTGCTTGCTGAATCAGAGAGGTAAGGATCAGAGAAAGCTTTTCCCTAATTTAGTCCACTTTCCAAGCATCTCCTTGAATATGGAGTAGTGTTGGGTGGAGAAATGGAGAAGGATAGGGGAGAAAGAGATGCATTTAGGGAGAGAACTGAACACTTAAATCATTATAAAGTTTGATCTGGCCCATAGGAAGAAGCAAGTTAGGAGACTGATTCTGAAGGAGGAATGATATTGGCACAGAAACCTAGAGGTCTCTGTAAAAGTCCTTGATGTCTTGGGAAGAGCTCGGAACAGGTATTGAACAAACAGGATTAAAAGTGACCATAATTTTCTTGCTGGAAGAGGATAGGAAGTGATGAGAAAGTCTATGTTACGTAGAACAGCAAATATAGATCAAAATTAATTAAAGAAGACAGGCAGAAACAATAACCACACTGTTTATACTTGGATATCATGTTTTTACACTACTTGAGAGCTGAAAAATTTTATCTCCATAAAGGGTATTCCTTCTTTCTTCCCTCTTTCCTAGTTACTGGGATCTGGGAACACGCTTTAGGGAACAACTGACCATGCTTTCTCTGATTTTATCTATTTTCCTAGATATCTTCCTAGATATTTTCCTAGATGTGTGGACCAGATGAATGTCTATCCTGAGTTGGTAGGACCATTTCTACATTACTACAGTAGAATACAAATATCAGAAACTTCCACGGTTTGGACCTTTTTCTTCATAAGGGCAGACTAACAAAATCAAAAATTCAGGAAAGCATGACTGAACAAAAGCATCAGGATTAATATTAGTGTTATTCAAACACAACTTTTTGAAAATACGGATGCAAGTGTATCCTTTGTTGTTGTCTCTCCTAGAGTACTTCAGCATTGGAGGACTTAAAATAACTTTTTTATTTTCTCAAAAAAAAAAAATCATATCTACTGTAAATGTGGGAGATAAAAGTTTTTGTCAGAAATATTTAATCTTATTCTCACCAGAATTCATATATGGGTAGGTTGAACAATCTCTTTCTGGAACTTGGCAGTGGACATTCCATAACATATTATGCAGCATAAATGACACATAATTTCTCTAGCTTGCAAAAATGCTTTAATGTAGTTCTGCCTAAATTAATCACCCTGGATTTAGAAACAAAAGGGAAAGAAGAAATATTAAAACAACTTGCACGAAGACACTCTAGGATGTAATGAGCCATTTTCAGTCACTTACCAGCAGTCCGTACTAATCAGGGAAGTCCCAGTTGACTGGAAGTTAGCAAATGTGATGTCCATCTGCAAGGATGACCAGAAGAAGGATTTGGTGAACTATAGACCAGTCAGCTTGATCATGGTGCCAAGGAAAGTCATGGAGCAGATCTCTTGAGTGCCATCATGGAGCATGTGCAGAACAATCAGGGGATCAGGCCCAGTTTTATCACCAAAAGGATTGTCCAGGATTATTGCAAGCTACTCAGGGAAGTGTTGGACTCACAGTCTCTGGTGGGATTTAAAAGTGTGTAGGTGTGGCATTTAGGGACATGGGTTAGTAGTAGACTTGGCATTGCTGGGTTTACAGTTGGACTTGATAATTTTAGAGGTCTTTCCCAACTTAAACAATTCTATGAAAGGTATGGGATTTGTGTGCTAGCTTAAAGCAAGGAGTTTCTTTCTCAAAGAAATCATTCTGTGTCTGCCAAAGAGGATGAAATGTGAGGGCAGTCTGATCCTGAAGCACAGTCAACTTTAACCAGAGTTACTGTACTGCATCTGACAGGTGGATTTAACAGTTTCTTGGAGCATATTTTCAGTACTCTAGTTTCAGTTCTTACAGACTTCAAGGAAAGAAAATAAACTTTTCAATGTGACCCAGGCATGAGAATATTTATATATTTCCTAGAAGACATTTGCATCATATTTTTTTGCTGAGTTGGAGTTGAAACATTCACAGAGAGAAAGCATATACAAAAGACCTGAGCTCAGGTCTTTGTTCAGAGTTGTGCTGGATTCATTAGGGTGTTCTGTGCTATGTATAAATCAAGAATGAATTAAGATAGTCTAAAACAGAAGACATGACTTGCAGTCATGTTTCTCAGGCTTGAGCCACTCCATCATTTATTGTGACAAGGTGATATTCAATAGCTTACAGATTGTTTGCTCACTTGGCTGCTTAAATACAATGTTGAGGCTGTAGTTGCAAGGGTCAAATTTAGGCATGGTGATTTGAGCACCTGCTGGGTTAGGCAAAACCCTTTTCCTGAGTGACTTTTTTTACTCATCCTCCTGGGGATGGCTAAGTCAGGCAAAGATCTCTGTGCCTCAGCATTCTCATGCAGCTGTCAAGCGTCACTCCTCTTGTGTATTGTGCACCAGGGTTTCTTCTACATGGGCAGCTGGTGTTGAAGGCCTTCAGCAGCAATGACAGATGAGTTTCTTCTTTGCCTGTTGCCATACGTAGAACTTTGCTGTGCATAAAAATCCTTGAAGTGTGACATCTTGGAACATCTGGGCAGTGCCTCACAACTGGGTCCCTAGCACTGCCTGCTGGGGCCCTTCTGGGGCCCTCAGGAGTGTGGTGACAACCTGCCAGCTGCAAGACCAGATAGGAATACTAAGCAAGTGCTACAAACTCCTACCTTCATTTGAGAAGATATCATTATTGCTAAGAGCAGGAGGTACTGCCTTTACTTTGCTGCCAGGGTGCTAACTGGGTCTTCAGACTGTCAGTGAGTTGTTTGCCTCTGAATCTGATGGCAGATAGTACATAGGTTATGCTAGAGCAAGCAGCTACATCCACAGGTGTAGGATTTCTGAGCACCTGTTATGTGGCGGTTCTCATTCCTTTTTCCCCTTTGCCTGCCACCTTTTGCAGAGCTGCCAGATGAAGTCTCCACTGCAGAAGGTCCCTGTGTACAGCCTTGTTTGGGCAATATAGAGTCTGCACCAGCGCTGCCTTTGAGGTTTTGGCTCTCAGGGCTCTTGATGAGACCAGTAGAGCTCTCTCTGCTTGGTGAGCGCTGTATCACTGGGCCCTGCCCCAACAGACCCAGACGGGGACCTCCAGCCACCAGGGAACCACTGCACCCTGTGACACCCTGCACAATGGACCATGCAGAACACTGAAGCTTCCAAATATTGGTGCAGGTGCCATGACATGGTTGTAATGTACTGTGCTGGGTTTGGCTGGGGTAGAGATAATTTTCTTCACAGTTTTGTATGATGGTATGGTTTGAATTTGTGCTGTAAACAGTGCTGATAACACAGAGATGTTTTTGTTATTGCTAAGTGGGTCTTATACAAAGGTAAGGCCTTTTCCTCTTCTCATCCCACCCAACCAGTAAGCAGGCTGGAGGTGCACAAGGAGTTGTGAGGGGACACCTCTGGGACAGCTGACCTCTGCTGACCATAGGGATATCCCATACTTTATGGCATTGTGCTCTGCAGATAAAGCTGGGAAAGAAGCAGGAAAAGGATACGTGTTGAAATCACAGAATTTGTCTTCCCAAGTAACTGCTACTTGTGATGGAGCCCTGCTCTCATGGGGGTGGATAAATACCTGCCTACCCATGGAAAGTGGTGAATGAATTCCTTGTTTTTCTTTGCTTGCATGCATAAAGCCTTTGCTTTACCTACTAAACTGTCTTTACCTACTTAACAGTCCATAAACTTTCCCACTTCAGTCTTCTGATTCTCTCCCCCACCAGCAGGATGGAGCAGTGAGTGAGTGGCTGCATAGTGCTTAATTGACAGCTGGGGTTAAAACATGATATGCATAAAGTTTAAAAATATACCTGAGTGGTTATGTAGATGTGTAAGTCTTCATGTTATATGCATCCTTGTGGGTGTATGTGGTTTTTTCCTTAATGAGTTTGGCAAGGATTTCTGGAGTGGAAGCAAGACAGAGAAGAGAAAGCGTTTGTTCTCCTTTGTACCATGTGACACACTTTCCTTTTAAGCTAATTTATCTAGCAAATTATTTGTAATTTTGGGTACCTGTGACACTTGGCTACAAAAACAGAGTTATGTCTTCTTGTGGCACATTGCAGTAGACATTTAAAAGCCACAATATAATGAGCCTTGTATTTGTCAGGAGGTGGTAGGTAGTGTAGCGTGGGCTCTGGTAACATGTAGGGAAGATGTTTTTATGGCAGTTCTGGAAAAAAGTGTTGTACTTTGCTTTCCTCTGTGGGTAACTGGACTTGGTGACTCAGGTGATATTTTTAAGCGCTAACCTGATCGAAACACTAACAAGCCTTTGACAGAAGATGGTAGGTGAGATCCTGCAGACTTCAAAATTAATTTCATTTCCAA
Source organism: Cinnycerthia olivascens (assembly GCA_035048155.1). Classification (NCBI taxonomy): domain Eukaryota; kingdom Metazoa; phylum Chordata; class Aves; order Passeriformes; family Certhiidae; genus Cinnycerthia; species Cinnycerthia olivascens. The sequence continues at coordinate 30,202,891 of JAWWMU010000153.1, forward strand.
TAACTCCTTCCAACTAGTCTGGGCTTTTCATACTGCCCTTGATAAACCTGGAAATGTTTTAGGTTAGATACCATATAGCTAGGGAATTTTGCAGGTTTCTGCTTTCAAATACAACACTACTAATAAATGAGAGTACTTCTAATGTCTGATGTGGCTTTTCAGAGGTCCCTAAAAGATTAAGGAATATGTCAGGACGTGAGTGCAGTGCCATTTTTCTTTCTTTCTGTGAGTTACAGCAAGTGGTGGGTTTATCAGCTGTTTCACATGTTTTGATAGAGACAATACAAACAAATGTTTCTAAATCTGTGCTCTCGGTAGCTCTCCTGCTCTTCCTTCACTTGCAAACAATCTCGTCTTACCGATTGTTATTTTACTCTGTGCTATTATGCTCTGTTTGTTTCTCTCCTTTTTTTTTTTGTCACCCTATCTGTCCCAAGAAATTGTAGCTTTCTGTTTTATTACATGAAACAGGAATATTTCCAGGATATGTACAGCTATGGTCTTGAACTTGTGACATTTAAAGGGGAATAGAATGCTAATGTGACTAATAAAACAGGAAAAATGGCTTTATATAAGTCAATGTGAAAATGGTCCAACCTACCTTTTAAATGGATTAATTTAAACAACATTCATGCATAGGGGCATGGAGGAAGGCTGCAAAACTAAAAAAATAAAAGCAAGCCCTTGTCATTCTCTCTCAACACCTTTAATAAAGATCCAGCCAACTCTTCCTATGATGGGGACTCCTTACCATCTATTTTGTGCAGATGATAATTCACAAGAGTAATTGCCTGTATGTTTTTGTTTTGTTTTCATTCTGCTGTGAAAAATGTTATACCCTAAAAGCAATTTTATTTGATTTTTTTTTTTACATTGGTTTTTGGATTTTTCTTTGAACATGTGCAGTAAAGTTCAGTATTTCTGGCTAATGCTATGAGGTCTATGACAACTATCTGTTACACTTGCAGGTCAAATCCTTTCTGAACTAATACTAAGGTTGTACTGATTTTAAATGTATGGCATGTGGCTGCTAAGTCATGAAATTATACGTATGGGTTGAAAATGAAGGAAAGCACCCATAGATAATATTTTCTGACCTATCCTTTCCACCCTGATCAAGGTTTCTCAGCCAACATGGAAAGACATCAAGATGTTTGGATTATTACGAGAGTCAAAAGGCCTCAAATAACAATAACAGTTTGTGATTATGGCCCACAGAAATTCTAAGGTATGTTATTATTCTGAATACAATTGGTTTATTTGATTAAAGGTATACATATGAAGGAAATTTCGGGGTTGAAAATTGGGAGTGTCTCATGTATGTGTGCTAAAGCTTTCTACTTGCAATAAGAGAATAGTAAGTAGTTTTTCTGTTTCTTTAACAACAGCAACATAGAACAACAAACTCCAATTACTCAGAGAGTAAGCAGATACAGATCTTATATGACAGCTTAAAAGTACTCTTGACTAATTAACATTAAAAAGTTATTAAAATATTGTTTCCTTTAATGCAAGTTATTCTTTATTTTTTCCAGTAATGCATCACTTATTAAATTTTTGATGTGGAAAGTTAGTGCTTCAGGCCTTAAGAAAGTGACAAGCATAGTGTTGAAAGAGTGATAAGAATAATGTTTGAGCTATAATTTCAGGATTAATAATGCAGATTCACCCTTCCTACTGGAACAGAAATGTGGACACCTCATGAAAACTCCATGCTGTAAGTTAAGTTTTGTCTTAACTCCAAACACTCAGTGATCTTGATGTTTTCTTAAACTTTGATTTTACAATATACAGACAGCTTTATTATGTCTGTTTTTTTGTCCCAGTACCTCAAGGTGCTTTCTCTTCTCTTGTCTGTGTGCCCTGCTCTTGTTTTTCTAGCTGAAATGCTTCCTGCTACTGGAGAAACTTGTTTAGTTGGTGTCTTAGTTCCAGCCAGGACAGAGTTATGTTTTTTACAGTACCTGGGAGTGATGATGCTCACCTTCAGTCCCAGCTGTCAGGGAGGCTGAGCTCACTGGATCACTTGAGCCCAGGAATCCTAATTTCCCTGTACAATTCGTCCTAGGCTGCAGTACGCTGTGACATGTGGGCATAGCCAAGACTGTAATGTTTTTCTTACCATCCTATGCTGTTGCCAGTGGTGGGGAAAAGGGACTTTGGCTTCCTGGAGGAAAGGCATTCCTTTTCTGGTCAGGAGAAAGCATGGTGTGATGGGAAAGAGCTTTTTTGGTATTTGTTGTGGATTTCATGTGTAAATTGTTGATATACATATTTTGTTATTAATGTCATAGTTGTTACTGTTCATTTCCTTATCTCGTTGCTGTTTCCAGTAAATTAATTGTTCTTATCTCAATCTGTAACACTTTTTTGTACCTCCGATTCTCAACTCCGTCCCCGGAGCAGGAAGGGGAAGGGGAGTGGAGGAGTCCAAGAGAATGGTATCTGGTTTGGGGCAGTCTCAAGGGAAGCAGGGGAAAGGAGAGGTTTAAAATTCGGGAGTGTCATTCCTAAATCATGACATGACAAGACATGAGTTGGCCTTTTCAGATATGCTGAGTTTTGTGAGTAACAAATCCATGAGTTAGCCTGGTATGTCTGCAGTGGCCACCCTTTGTGAGCTGACTCATACTGTGGCCTGCAGCTCAGGATCTTTGAGCCCTATATGGACTTATTTGTAAAGTGTGTGTGTGTGTGTAAATAAATCCACATTATCAGCAGCGGTCTTCCTTCTTAAAAGACTAGTATTTATAAAATGAATTTGATCCCGTTGGTGATGGTGGGTACCTATTCAATAAATTGTCATGTACAATGTAGGCATTTTCATGAAGAATTTTCTTCAAGTCAGAAGCCGAACTTTTTTAAATAAAGCTTATAATTTAATACCCTCTTTTCCCCCTACAGTAATTTTTCCCAGTATCAGTTATGTAGGAATCCTTTCTTTTACTGGACAAATGCCTCTTTTGATTTCTCCCCTCTCTTTTTGATAGCTACATGCAGATTTTTCCCCTCCTTTCTGCAGCTCTTTTTTCCTATTTCCCCTTGTCTCCAGCCTTTTCTCTGTGAATAGAAATGACAGGGGAGAATGATTACCTTCTGCTCACTTTCAAGATTCAGAGCATTGTAGAAGACTTTATGGCAATCTGTTCTCCAGCTGAAAACAGCTGGTATAAAAAAATATATAGAAGCAGCGGTAATTTAAAGATTGCCCATACTTAGTGCTGAAGATTTTAAAATGCGCTAGAATTTTGTAGGAAATCTTATGGATCAAACTAAAACCAACAAAACTTGAATATTGTTCAATAATGTTTATTTAGAAAGACTGAATGTCATTGCCAAGATGGTGCAACTGTAAGACTGTAAAAGAAAGGAAATTTTCTCACTGTTGTATCATAGAAAGCAAAAACTTATTTTGAATTCATGTGGGGTCTTGCAACTTAAGTCCTACTTTTTAACGTCAAAACCAGTTATCTTAATCTCCCCTGACAAATCTTCTCCATGAAATGTGTTTTCTGTTCGTATGCTTTCCATCTTAGTATGCCACACACTTCTCACACCCACAGTTTCATGACGACAGTACATTGTGCTGCAATAGCTTGAAAGAGATTTTGATTTGGCTGCAATATTTCTGGTCACGTTACATGCTTGGCTGCAATGAAATCAGGTTCTGGGCCATTCTGTGGTTTTGCTTTGAAAATTTGCACAAGAACTTTTATTCTTCCTTTCCTAGGGTAAAAGTTACAAATACCATGTCTTTAAAGAGAATTACAAAGAGTGCTCAATATTAAGGAGTTAGCAGAGTGATAATTACCTGCTTGTCATTGGCTGTGACCATCTATGTTTTTTGTGTCATGGAAGAGCCACTCTCTAGTACCTGTTGCTCATGTATCTGATGAAAGCAAATTGTCAGCCCCAGAAACTTTGGGGGAAGGCAGATTGGATCTTTTAGCATTTTTTTATGTGGCTGTGGATACAACAGGGATAGGATAAATTCAGTCATAATTAATGTGTGACTTAGTGTTTTTTCTTAGATTTTAGCCAGTTGATCTTAATATTGTCTTGAGCCTTACAATGTTGTAAGAAAGTACAGCTGGTTATTAATTACTCAGTAGCCACTTTTTTATTCTGTGTAGCCCATATTTATTGGTTCAAAGTTAAAATATATATAGATGATTATTCATTGTGGCAAAGCCATTACTTGAAACCTATTGAATCTTTTAAAATACTTAAGAAATTTAGGAACTGCAGATGATACTGATCTTCCAAAAGAGTGGGCTAATTTTAATAAATTCTTATGTGTCATTAAATCTTTCAAAGCTAGATGGTTTTAATAGAGGTGTAATAGTTCAACTTTAAAATTTGGGCACTAAAGCCACAGGAATTAAGCCAAAACAGACTAGTCATACACTTAAACCATATTTTTTGTCTGACTGTGATAAGAATCTGTAAGTCCAAGAAACCCTATAAGGAATATATATGCCAACAAGGCAGTGGTTGGCAAGGACTGCTGGGCTGAAGGAGCAACAAGTGCAATCCTACAAAGGCAGTTCCTGGCTCCCAGCCCATGAAAGTTCAACAGCCTTGGACTGATAACTGCTGCACATTTCCTTACTTCCCTTACTGATCGAGGTGCATTTTTAATTTACTGCTGTCACTTCGGGAGGAAGACAACAACACAGGGAGAGAGTTTAGGAACCTTCTCAATTATATACTCTTTCTTCCAGGAAATCAGATTATGGAATTTTGTTGCTTTTCTGACCCTAGAAATAGGTGGACCCTTTTAGTCAGTTCTGCAAAGCTTTGTTGAAACAGTGATAGGAGTCTCTAGCTTCCTACCTACAGTGCAAGCTTTGTAGCAGACTGGAGGTGTAGTTTGGTATTGAGGGTAGGAAGTGATGACCTGGGTAGAAAATATATAACTTGTAGGAAGACAGACTTTACTGGGTCTAGTGTTCATGAAATAACATGCTGATTTCTATTAAATGTGACAGTTTATGAATATTCATAGCTGGTTAAATTTCCTCAAAGAAGTAAAAAAAATATTTTAAGGGATATATATTATTTTTGCATTTCAATATTGCCTTGTTAAAATTACTGATATTTATTTTACTAACCATTGCCTATGATTTGTGCTTTAAACCTTAATTAAAAGACAGTTATTCAACTTGGCTCATATTCAGCCATACTCCAAAGATAACCTATGCTACAGATAACAGTTCATCTTGCTTTTTAAATTTGATTTATTTTTTCTATTTTTCTGCTATAAAATATACATTTTTTTAGCAGTGATGTTCATGAAGTAGCAACTCTCTTCCACTGTCTCACTTGTCTCTCTGTTTCTCTTAATCAGAGTCCTACAGTCTCTCTGTAATATTCTAGTTGGTAGTAAACCCTGACAGGGTAAGGGATATATTTTTGTTATACATCATCTAATATAAAGAGGAAGTAAGGGAAGCTTTACTATTTTGAGGTCCTCCTGATTGCTCTGAGTGATTGAAATTAATTGCTGTCAGGCTTAAGGGGTGATAAAGCTGTACTTCCTCCTCTTTACTCTTTTCTTCCTGACCATGTGAACTTCTCAGATGAACTTTTTGCAGTGCATAAGGGCTACATTTTTTTTTATTTGTTTGTTTTTCATAATAGTTCAGTTCTGTCTGAGAGCATCTATGCCTTTCTATATACTTAAGCCATACTTAAAGTTTATTATTTTTAATTATATTTTTTTTGCTTTAAAGTAATTTTAAAGCAAAATTACTTTAAATGTACCTTCAATTGAGGCAAAATTCAGATTGGACCCTAGAAAAGGCATCCAAGGATGATGAAAACTCAGACAATATTAGCATTCAGATAGTTTCTTTCAGACTGATGAGAGAGAATAGTACACTTAGGACAAAGATTAAAGTCCCAAAATATTTTTTTTTTTTTTTTTTTTACTATATGATCTTACAGTCAGACATTATATGCTGTTTCCAAAAGTGAGCTAACTTTCTGCAGATACAGTTATCAGAAACTGAGGTTTTTACAAAAACAAATAAAATACATGAATATTAACTTTTTCCCTACCATTCCCAGAAGAATATAGCAGATAAAGAGTGTTATGTGCATAGCAATTAATCTTTAGCTTATAGTAGGGGAAGGGCTCACTTTAGCAATGTTCAATAAAATTGGAACTGGAGAATGTCTTGGTGCCACTCTTGTAGAGTTTGGGATTTCAGCCTACTGGGACAGAAGATCACTTAAGTGCAAATGCTTTATGAGCAAATATCATCTGTGCCACACTGTAGATATCTGCAGAAGTACAAATACAAATTTTTATTTCATATGAAGTATGAAGTGATAAAAGACCTATCAAAGCTTGCAAGCTTGGAAAGAAAAGATTTTGATGAAGATTATGATGCAAAGATTAAGAATTTTTTTGTATGAATATTATGAAAGTGCACTTAATTTAGGAAACCAACCCTCTGAATAAACAAGAAAGTATAAGGCTTTGTAAAGCTTTCAGTAGTACCAGATGTAAAAAGAAGAACAATACAGCAACATTCTACAACCCCCAAAACACTAATTGGTGGATAAGCTGTTGAACACGAATGAGTAATCTAGGTTAGACAAGATAAGGCAAAAGACAACTCAGTCAAAGATAAATTAAAGTTCTGTTAACAAGAAAACAGTGCCATTGGATTCTGTAAACTGCAATGAAATTCTAAGGAAAAATGAATCAAAAATACACATTGTACAAGCACCATATGGCAGCTTTCACAACTACTGTTTCATTGGCTCCTTTTAATGATCTTAAGACCCCAAAATATTTCATAAGACAGTGTTGTTGCTTAGATTTTATTTAGAAAAGGGTTTTATCTGAGGTATCAATCAAACTTGTTAAGAAATATTCTGTCTTTGAACAGAAAGGGCTTTGAGACATCATCTATTTCTCCTCTCTGACCTGACACAGAGCTGAAAATATTTATCTACCCTTGATTGAAAGGCTGTAGTGATGTAGAATCCATGGCCTTGCTTTGCAGCTTAATTTATTACTTGATTATTGCTGTAGTTAGAGGATTTTTCATACTCCCTGAGCTAATATTTTTTGGCTGCAAATATATCTATTTGATATGGTCACAGAGAGCACAGAGAATCTTTCCTCTCTTTTCCATAGTATGGGAAGCAAGGCTTTTACCTACTGAGTGGCTGGAATACTGTTTCCATGCCCTTTTTGCTGACCTCTTTCTCTTTCACCTCCTTGTCTTTCTTACCAGAGAGTAAAAATGTCTTTGTCTTTCCTAACAATGTATATCACTGAATTTCCAAATCCAAAGTTACTTACACTATAGTCTTCTGCATCTCTCTTATTTTTTGTTTCCTCAGGACTGGACTCTGGGATGCATCCAACCAAAGCTTCACAAGTGCCAAGCACAGCAAATAAATGTGCTACATGTACCACATGTATTAAGACAGCCTTTAGTATTTGATCCACTACCACTTCACCAATTATTTCCCATTTTGTATTTGTGCATTTAACTGTTTCTTCCCAGATCTAAACATGTATCTTTTTATTGTGTTTTTTCTTGTTAGATTGTGTAGGAGCATTGAAGGGAAGGAGAACTACATTTAAATGGGAGAATTACAGTGGAAGAAAACCTGGCAGGTCCCCCTCGACACAAATGATGAAGTCATCAAGAAAAAAATTCAGACTCTTCACAGAGGTGGGAGGCTGACAGACTATGGATATGAGTGGAAGTAAAAAACAGCTGAGCCTGAATAAGAGAGAAAACTTTTTCAAAGTGAGGACAGTGAAACAGATTGCCATTGGCAGGTTGTAACTGCAATTTCTGCTATCTCCATACTTGTTTTTGGCCAGTCAGGTCTTGAAAACCATTTTGAGAAACCTTGTCTGATTCTTTGTGCAGAAAGTTAGACAAAAAGTCTCTTGAGGTCTCTTTCAATTTAAATTTTCCTAAAATGTTTCCTGTGATTCTCAAAGGTTCTGACTTGATACCTGAGATGCTAACAATCCTTTTCATCAGGGAACTGGACTAAATCCGTTAAATATAATTTTGTTTCATTTATGTTAAATCATTATTGAAAAGACTAACTAGCAATGGATTCACTGTAGATCCCTCCAAATCCTGTCTTGAGACTGAAAATTCTGACTTAGGACGTGAGCGTGTTTTAAAATCAGGTATTCATGCACTGACATTTCCTTTGAATTGTATTTTCCTGATGTGAGAATATCATGCAGGTATATGAAAAAGTTTAGGTAGATAAGAGAAAAGTCATATCTATGTCTTTCTCCTTATCATCTAGGCTAGTAATCCTACTAAATATACCAAATTAAACTGGCATAATGTAATTTATCATTGTTTCATTATTGCTTTTTATTAGCCTATTGTCATCTCAGACATAGTGACCAATAATTTAAGTATTTCTTGCTGGTATTTTCCTAAGCACTGGCAAAAACACCATTTATACATACTAGAATGTTGTTTTACACAGACACTGCTGGGGCTGCTTTGGTATTCTCTGTTTCTGAGTGACACTTTTGCCCTCTGAAATTTTAGGGATAGCTTTCACCAGTTCCTGAAATTATTTAGGGTGAGCTTTGTCAGGTCCAGCTATACTGAAAATATCTATCTTGCCTTCGTATTTTTAAGATGTCCTTTCCTTATTCTGGTCCATGTTCCTCTCTCCTTTATTATCCATTGTGTCATTCTAAAAAAAAGGATGGAAATGTCAGTATTTCAGTCTTATCTGTGCCACACTTTATTTGTTGTTCTTCCAAAGTATATGGTGCACACATTTTTTCTTTTTTTTCCTCTTATATTCAGTAAAAATATAGAAATGTTTCTGATGCAATCTGTGAGCTTTTCCTTGAAAGCTTTTATGTTCCTTGCTAACTGTAACTTATTTTGTGTATTCCTCTTTTGATTTTATTTTTCTGGGCTATGTTACTCCCTCATTCATTCTTGGTCACATGTTCTTGTTTCTATTTTTTGTGTAATTCCCCTCTAATTTTCATGCTATTTAAGAGCTATGAGTGAGACACAAGACAGAGACTGAAAAGAATTGGAAAAAAAAAATACACAAAATAAAGATTTACAAGTACTCGTGTGCATCATCCTCCCTCAATAGTCTGGCAACTAGGATAAACCCCATCTGAATTTCAAGGTTGCTGGAAATATCAAGATTATTTGAGTGTGTATAGTGGCAGATATAGAAGTGGTTGGATCATAATGCCTAGGTCACCAAGAACTCCTTTTTTCCACCCCAAAGGATATGCATGACCAATCTGCAATCAAAATCTGTCTCTGGAAACCCAGACGGGCCATATACCACTCAAACTTTACCAAGTCTTTCAGAGATCATAGAATTAATTGCAATAACAGCTAAATTAAATTGCAGTTGCCATTTGATTTAATTGCAGTTAAATGAAATGCAGTTCAAATAGCAAAAAGAAACAATGAAAATACAAGCAATTCCCAACAGACCTCGGGAAAAAAAATAATAAATGACCTTTCCACTGCAAATTATACAAACAGCATCATTATTACAGGGTTCTTTGTAGACTTCTGGGAACTGACTGATTTCTTGGAAGAGTTACAGATAAAAAAATAAAATATTTGGGCAGAAATGGAGTTCCAAACAGTACTATTTGAGATAATGAATCCCAGTGTATTCATAGCTGATCTGTGCAATTTACTGTAAAACAGAAATTGAGCCATGCCTTACTGCTATAAAACAACAGCCACTCACCACTGTTAAACTGAGTCAAAACTGAATTAAAACTGTTAAGAGTTTGTAAAAGAAAACTATCAAAAATCAAACCATTTTATATATATGGCAAAATATTTTGAAAATGAGAAGAAATGCCACTGAAGGCCTGTTTTATCTGCAGCTTAGCAGAGTGCAGGATGTCACATTTCTGTGGTGTGCCAGGGCTGGAAAAGATGGTGGAAAGAGTTACAGGCAAAGTACAAAAGCCCAAAGCTTGCTCCTGCTTCTAATAGACTTTCACAAACTACAGCTGGTCAGGGTAAAAATGGTTCTTTGGGACAAGTCAGATATTATTTGGGAGTTGATACCATTTAATATATAAGAAACCACTCATATTAACACCACAATTAAGCGAAAATACATGTTTACTTAAAGGACAGCTATATTGGACCATCAGGAATGCAATAGGAATGTAGTTTTGAAGACAGTGAAACATATACTCCACTGTGACATAATAAGCAGGAAGCAGAAGGAATAGGTCAACAAGTTACCATTAGACAACCTTGCAGATTTGCAAAATAACATAGAACTAGAATAAAATAGGAGATAAAAAAGGAGTATCCTGCTATCACATGAAAACCACTTGCTCCACAAGACCGTTTAAACTATTCAACAAATTGCAAGGCCAGTTGGTTTTGTATTGTGTTAGTCAGATACCTGAGGAGTGCTAGGGATGTAGATAACTGAAGGAAAATAATTACAGTGCATTTAATTTTGTTTCCCCAGAGTAATTTATATCACTACACCATCTTATGGATCTATCCATCTAAAAAGGCTTGAAAAGCATAATTTTAAAGACTGTGCAATCCTATCTAACATGTGAAGGACCAATAACTTTAAATTACAGATTAAAAAATAAAGCATTCCTTTTGTACTCTGGCAGCCTGAGATTGTAAAAAACATTTTTTCTCTTCATATGAATGGTAAAAATTTTAAATCTATATAACAAAATGATAAATATCTAAGTAGGCCATGATATTCCTGTTTAATTACGCTGTTTTGAATAATTTTGCCAAAAGTAATGTTCTGGTGGATAGTCTCTCAGTAGGGCCATGGTACTGCGATCACATCTTTATATACAAGATGATGTCTAGAAAGTGCTTAGTAAGAGGGGATGCTCAGTGGAGGAAGGAATAAATCCTGAGTGTTGCAGTGGGTTGCCTGTCACTCTTGTTTATGTGTGGATGCTGAACGCTGCCTGTGCCACGCTTTGGATGCTTGACTGCTTTGCCAATTTTATGCATGAGCAGAGACTGAGGAGTACCCACATGCAATAGGAAGCTTTTCTCCGTCTCAGTCTTAACATCACTGTTGCCTTATTCCGGTGAGGCCCCAGCTTGAGATCCACATGCAGGTCTGGTTTTTATTACGCTCCCGGACTCCACCATTGTGCCAGCGCTGGTACGTACAAGCTCAGTTTTCAGTGTGGCGGTGTGCAGCTGGATACTGGTATTGTATTTGCCAGCATTGTGTAAACCCCATCCATTTGCTGAAGTCATCCAAGATAATTATACTTTTAAATCTGCAGGGCTGTTGCCAAGCCATGCACTCAGGAAAGGCAGATGCTGTGAATTTTCCATGGAGCTCTGCAGCAAATCCACCATGTGCAGAAGGGGAGCGAGGTGCATTGTAAAACTTCCCCCTTGTCTTTTATAATGCAGGAAGGGTTTAATTAGACATAAATGAGTTTGATCAATGAATCATTAACTTCTATTAAACTTTAAGTAGATTGCCTGACCCGGCTACTTCATTCTGAATTTAATCTGGTATACACTTGATAATTAGAGTTAAAGGGACAAGGGCTGGAGGCAATCCTTCTCAATCCTTCACATAAAATGGAGTTGAGTCAGCTAATAAGTTAATTTTATAGTCACTGTGTAAGGACAGAATTGGCTGTAAAATGTAATTTTCCTAGAAAAACGGATCAGGAAGAAGACTGTCACTTTGTTTTGCTTTCAGAATTACCTCAGGAATTACCTGCCCGGGGTCTTCAAAGCCTTCACAAATCCCATCCTCCTCAGCACAGAGGAGGATTAGATTTCATGAATACAGTCAGAAACCAGGTGGCAAAGCAGGAAATCTTCTCATGTCTTTGTGAGAACACTGGTGTAGCTCTCTCTCCCTGTGGCTGAAAAAAATTGTTCTGCCTTGTCTAGATCCACGGGTTGGTGAAGGAGTGATAGAATGGAGCTTTCTGACAGATTCCAGCCTTAGGAAAGGTTGAGCCTTTGATCTGCTGGCTTTGCCAGTACCTGCATCCGGAACAGCAATTGGCGTTTCTTGTGCATGCCTGCTGTTTGTTTTACCTTTTGGAAATGGCAGGCTTGTGGGCTTGGGTGACTCTGCATGGCCCTGTGCTGTGCAGCAGAGATGGATTCTTGGGAGGTATCAAGTTCATATATGAAATGTTTCAATTATCAAAGTTGATTTAAAAAAACCAGAGGCTTACTACTTGTCTTACTTCTACAGAAGTGTGTACTTTTTGTCTTTCCTGTGAGCTACGATACTGTACTTTCTGGGTTCAGATTAGATTATCCTGAGGGATGCTGAATGATTCAAAGCGGACTCCTTTTGCCTAGTTTAGTATTTGCCTTATTCCATCTGAAATATGGGTACTTGAGGACAGAACATATGAGCCTGTTTTGAGTTGGATGCTGTGAAAACAAAAGTTAATTGTGCTGATGCTGAGGTATCAAAGGCTGTTGGATGGGCAGTGTGGCTGATGGTATTTATTGTGTGGCTGCTCACAAAATGCTTATTTAATGGAATGAGAATATTGCCCAAAGATGTTCACAAACCCATTTGAGGAAAGAATACTTAGAAACCCAGCACTATTCAGCCTGATGTGAACACTATAACCAGTGCTAAAGAGTGATAAAGGAGAGGGCTGGCACACCATTTCTCCCTCTGGCCTTTGTCCTTATTGATAAGTATATTACCACAGTGGACCACTGGGGTCAGAAAAGAGTTAAATATGGGATTTATTTTGGAGAGTAATTATGAGATTGCTCCTGAGAAATGCAGCATTGCTTGGACACAAACTCTTTTGTGTACAACTAGAAGCAGGTGTTTTTTTACCTGTAAAGGATTGCAGGGATGACTAAAAGTGGTGGTGCACAACTTCTGAGTTTTGGACTTAGACTCTTAAAATGGCACACAGGTTTCAAAAGGGCTCTTAATACCTGGCCTATGCCATTCTTGTTCCTTCAGTCTCGGCCTTAATACGTTGTTTCTGAATGCCCTACGAGGGCCACAGCCTGGGGTCGCTGAGTGCATTGCTCTGGGACTGTAATGACCTGTGAAATGCCAGGCAGTCCTGGGGCTGGGTTTTTGTGGAATGCCTTTGCCGCTGCTCTGAGATACAAGGGTAAAAGTAGCAGCTGATTAGCTACCTGTTTAAGGAGGCTTGTCCATGCTCTGCAGTCAAGCTGAAGGAGCCTGAATTATGGGTTGCTGAGTTAAGGTCATGCAGGCAGCCTTAGTACTGCCATTTTGAGAATTTTGAATGCTGCATTATTTGACCTTGGTGGCATTATTTTTAAAGTATTTTATGTGGATGTGATTTTGTATATTTAGGTCACACAATTGCTAGCAATGTTCTCTTGCTCTAAAATTCACTGATCTATTCATTTTAATAGCACAGCCAGTATACAGGGAGGAATTCTCCTAGGGCTGATGAAGACTTGTAAAAAAAGTCCCTTCCCAGGGTTTTAATGATGTTGTTGTTGATAAATGCTTGCTGGTATGTCATTATTTATCTTTCAAATTCTCCACAGCCAGGCTCCCATTATAAATGACAATAGCTGCTGGGGTTTGGTAGCAGAGAACTGAGAGCGCCCTGTTCCCACAGTGCCTGGCTCACCTTCAGCCCAAGTCAGCACTGACCAGCATTAATTGCTGCTGACTGTTTTATGTTGCCTGTATAGCTTGTGGTGTTTGGTTCCAGATTTCTGTAAAAGAAAATTACCAGTGCAGCCTTTTATCAAGAAATGTTTCTCCAACAAAAGGGCACCTAACTTTTGCTCCAATAAATGGCTACTACTGGTGATTTGGATTTTTATGGATTTCTATGAGAGATCTTTCCAGAAGGATATTTGATGCTTGATTTGAAGAATGTCATAGGGAACATCCACTGATGGTGACCATTTTGTGCTATACTGAGCTAGAAAAATGAAAGCTTAATTCCCATCAGTGAAAAATTGCTCTCACCAGTGCTCACAGGGTTATGCATGTGACTTGCTGTTTGCCATTGCCAGGAAGGGATTTACAGCCTGGCTTTCTGGGAATTGAGGAACTTGTTCTCTCTAGGGTGCTTCATCCTGAACCTTTTTACAAGCATTTAAAAGTCAATTCAAGTGATAAAATCTGTTATTTATTTTGAAGAAAACATGTTTTAGGCATCAAAATGGCTTCATTATTTGAAAATACATTTAGAATACATACTTGCTTTCCACAGAGCTCAAAAGACAAATTTCAAGTAACAAAAGCCTTCCTAGCAGGTGGTGGATAAACATTTTATGTTTCCAGTATAAGATGGGCTTGTCTCTTGCTGCTGTAAGCAGTCTGATCAGATAGTTGTTTACAAAAAAGGTGCAGAAGTGTTTGCTACCAACCAAGCCTGACAATCAACTACATCTCTCAGAATGTGACTAAGGAATTTCATAGGGCTGTCAATAAAAAAAACCCCTTTCCTCAACTATATTTAACTTTCCTTAACTATTTTTCATCTTATCATCTCTAAATTCCAAACTTTGTCTTATACAACTCCTCCTGTTGAGTTCATAGCTTTTAATTTTTTTTTTTCCTGAGCCTGCAAAGAAAAGTTTTCCCAAGTGATTTTCTCAAAACAGTCTCTGCTAGGGCAATGGAGACCCACCCTCACCTGAAGCCACTACTACATGGATCTCCATGGCAGTTGTATCCATCTGATGTAGAGCTGTGCAGTCCAGGGAGTGCTAAACTTTGCAAGAAAATGAAGTTTGTTCACTTCAGGCAGAACCCTCAGAATTTTGCTTGCTGGATTTTATCTGAGTGTATATGAACTGTGACATTTTGATGTATTTAAAGCCACCAGACTTTGCTAGTCTTTCATAAGGATAGGAAAGAGTATTTTTTTGACCCAAAGCAGAACCTGTCAAAATTTTTTGGATTGGTTGGAGTAATGTATTTCTACTTGTCAGTTCAGAAATCGCTATATCATTTTGCCTGAATTTTTCCACAATGGTTAGCCTCAGAATGGTATTAGTAGGGGAAACTGATTTTACCAAAGAGGAACCAACTAAAAAAAAAGACAAAGAAAAACAACAAAGAAAACTCCTCAAAAATAAACAACCCCCCCCAAAACAACAACAAAAAATTAAGAAAAAAAACCAACAAAAAAACCTCCACCAAAAACCTAAACAAACAAACCAAACCAGGAGAAAATCCCAAAAGCCACCAAAAAAAAAAAAAAAAAAAAAAAAAAGAAAAAAAAAAAAAAAAAGAAA
>JAWWMU010000153.1:30218204-30233904 GCA_035048155.1 Cinnycerthia olivascens
CACCAAAAAAAAAAAAAAAAAAAAAAAAGAAACAAAAACAAAACCAGAACTATCCCAGAAAGAAAATTAAAAATATATAACTGAAGAAAGAAGGAAGCTAGATACTGGCAAATTTTGAAACATCATTTAGGAATTCTTACGAGCTGAAAGTAAAGACAGATAATGTGTTTTTAGAGCACAGGCAGAAAGTCAAAGAAAATTATTATTCTCCTCTATTTAGCACTTGTCAAGCTGCATCTGGAATATTGTGATAACTGCTAGGCCCTCTTTTATTGGAAGGAATCTGTTAGATGACCACAGAGATGTTTAGGTAATGGAAAATGGCAGGTTGTAGGAGCAAGCTGGACTTGGCAGGGTCAGGTTGTGCTGGCTGTACAGATCTGTGCCGTGAAGAAACACCACACTTTAGCTTGTTGGCAAATGCCTTTTCTTGACAAAGACAGAGCAAGGTGTGGTGGCTTTTTTGTGGTGATATCTACATAGTTTTTGCTAATAACTATGACCTGAGAGAAAATTCTATGTGGTACGTTCTTCAGTATAAGAAGTCAGCTTTTGAGCTAGGTGCATCTTTTTCTTTTAGGAAGTCTGTATCCTTTTCTTTCCAGTTCCGCCTTTATTTCTGTCTCTCTGTTCGTTGTAAGTAACAAACCCTTTGCCTGTGCAGTGGCTGCTAGCTGAGAGGTCCAGAAAGGTGGCAAAAAAGCTCTGTGTGTAATCGTGTGCATAGACAACTTGAGCTCAGGTGACAGAAAACACCTATGGAAAAGGAACTGGGCCTTTCTGGGGTCCATCTCGTCTTGGAGGGCTTTTTTCTGTGGCACACAGTGGATATGAGACCTCAGCCTCCATCTAATGGAGTGGCTGGATGCTGCTGGTTAGACAAAAAATGTTCAAAGTCCTTTCAAACAGCAAGAAAATGAACCCTGGAGTTAACCCCAGAACTTGTGGTGGGTCTGAAGTTCTTCACTTGAGAAGCACAGCTGTGCTGTCCCACAGCTGACCTAGAGAAGATGCCTGCATGTGAGTGCTTGTGGCAAGCAGTGAACATGGCCTGCAGCTTCCTGCCTTCCTTTTCTCTGACAGCAATGGCACTGCCACAAGGCAGTCTGTCAGCCCTCACAGATTCAGAGCCAGTTCTTCTGCTGAAGGGTCTTCATTAAGAGAGCAGCACCAAGAAGTGAAGGGTGATCTGCAGCCACAGAGCTGAGAACAGGGAAATGGATGTCTCCAGTCAGATCAGATGGGGAAACCTGTCAGAGATGGAAGCTGAACCCACTTATCATGGTTCTTTGTTCCATGCCTTAGGTCTCAGAGCATCGTTCCTGATGTCAACATGCCGCTCTGCTAGCTAGAGAACAGTATTTTTCAGTCTTCTCTTTCTACTGTTTAATATCCTTTCTCCATTTCTCTCGATTTTGCTTAGAACAGTTTGTTCCTTTTCTCCTACCACTTTCTGCCTTTTGTTGTATCTGTTCCCCTTGGTCTAACTGCTCCTCCACACCATGGCTCTGGGATGTGCATTGGCAGCTGTGATGAAATGAGCAAGCCATCAGAGTAGCTCTAGCAGAGCCTTCTTTTGGAAAAGCACTCCAAAGCAAATACAGCTGTCAACATGAATGGTAAGTAGAAAGCACACAAGACACCAGAGATAAGAGATTCCCATTTTCTTTTCCTCCCTCCTTCTCCCAATCTGTCTCATACACCTTAGTTGATGGGCCCACTGTTAAGCTCTCTCCTCTTGTATTGTTTGATGCTGTTGGGGCAGTAGATGTTCTGTAGGTGCTGATCTGCACCTGTGAAATGCACTTGCCCAAGGATGAGAGCACCACAGAACACCCCCATAACTTCTTGCTTCAGGTGTGAAACATCTCCTTCTGACTTCACTTGGACTAATATTAACATATGCTATGCAGATTTTCCTAAAGGAAGCTATCAACCTCCCTTGTCCTTGGCAGAGATTGTCTTTTTTTTTTTTCTTTGCATGTGAGGACAGACTACACTATGTCACAGTGCAGATACAAAGCTACAGGATAAGAAAGGTGGGATAGCTTGCAGGACTGCAAGTCAGGAGAAAAATGGTCACAAGGAAATAAGAGGCTGCGAGGAAGCCATGGTTTTACTGATTCTGGAGGTGGCTGGGATGACATGATAACACAGCTGTTTTTTCCTCCCTGTATAATATTGGTGGTGCTGGAGGCAGAAGTAGAGAGGATTAAATTGGGCACATGGTGCTGCTAGATTGCTCTCTTTCCCCCACCATCACTCTTCCCATCCCAGAAGCTGTCTAGCTTCTGTTCTTTCTGCATGCCTGCAACCTCAGTGGAAATGTTAGAGTAGGTATATCTGCTTATTTGCTTGCTCTGAAAGTGTCTCAGGGGATTCACAGGTGTGGAAGGGTTTTGTTGTTCCATTCCAGTCACTTGTGCAATACAGGGGAGGGATTTGAGAGTGCAGAAGATGCTGCTGCTGCTGTTCTCAGGGTTCTGCACAGTTTGAAGCCTGTTGGAACCTTGCCCATTCAGCAGGTTTGGTGTCTGCCTTGTTCACTAATACAGGAAAGGCCTGCAGACCAAACTGTTACAAATTATGTGATCAGCTGATTGTCTCTATCATGCAAACCAAAGCTCCCACTGAATTCCTTTGGAGCACAAGGCATTTGGCCTGCAGCACTTAAGTGAATTAATGCATTGCACTATGGGGAAGTCAGAGGCAAGGCTTTAAGCTATTTCTTTTAAAAGGTGTTTTCTTCAGTAAAAAATTCAGCCTGGCACAATAGTGTGGAACAAAAGGCAATGATTTACAATACCGTAAATTTTTTTCATATCTTTAATCAAACACATTCTATTTTTTATTTCCTCTGTCATCTTAAATATAACTGCCTTGCTGAATGACTTCTTGTACGCCTGTATTTTGCACAGGCAACATGTCTGTAAATGCAGGCTGTGTTCCTTTTGTGTTCTATATTGCTCAATGATGGTGTTTGCTTACATAGCTGATGACAAACACAAGGAAATCTTTCTGAGACCAGGAGCATGCTGCTTTATTACTACAAAGAGTGTTTCTGTTTGGTGCAAGCTCTACACAGTTTAGTAATATGAAATTGTATAACTTATAGAATACAGAATACAAAAAAAATAGAATATTGACTATACCGTACAGTGTGTGTTGCCAGAAAACCCTTTGAATTTTACAAAGAAAGAAAAACTAAAAGGAAGATTTGGAGAGGAGAGAGCTTTAAATATTAAATTTTATTTCATGGGAGTCAGTCAAGTCTAGAAAGAACACAAAGCTTCAGATAGAATACTGGCATTTGGGAAGCACTTTTTTAGATGATCCTGTTATAGGAGTGGAACATCACCTCTGAAAACAGTTTCAGACTATTTTTTTCTATAAATTCATTTATTTTCTGACTTCTGTTACTCATGAGATCTAATTGAAGATTGTGGAAATCAGGTTAAAATCTTCAGGTTAAAATCACTCTGGTTAGTGATGACTTTAATGTTCCTCCATAAAGGTTGGAATGCTGTAGCCTTGAGGAGTGTTGACAAAACAGTGATACCTATTTTACAACAGTTTTGGAGCAAGTAATTTCCTCCTTTCATTCATGATGGTACATGGTATTATCTTGCTTCAGGAAGACTTTTGCTGCCACTGTTTCCCACCTGCAAAATTCATATATAGGACAGTCTGAAAGGGATGCTGTGGAACTAAGTGAACATTAATTAAAGGTAGGAGTGTTGGCAGTCTGCACAGAGACTTTTTCCTTTTAATATGTTGACGCTGGTTTCCTGAGTAAATGAATCTAATGCAGACATATTTTGCTTGTTAGATGTCTTGATTCTGTTGAAAAGATTTGAAGCCAGCTGTGTTTGTATGGTGTTGAAGTAGAAACCTAACAGATAGTATGTGGATAGAAAAGAGATCAAATAGACCCAATAGAGCAGTTGTGATCTTGACCCTAATAAGACATTTGAGGAGCAGAAGTCACACGTAATCAGCCAGATTAAAAAATCTCCAGCCATGGAGAAAGCATTGACAGGGGCTTTTGCTTTTTACACATAAGGAAATTCAGGGATAAAGCAAACATCCATAGGAACCTTGACTTTGTTGTTATCAGTACTGCTGCCTGGTGTATGACTTCAGATGTGTTTTGATGTCCCTTCTGTTGCCACTTGTGACAGTAGTACCATCAAGAACTTCAGGAAAGGGAACTGGGACCACAGTTCTTGGTCTTATTTTTTCTTCTCTCCTGCTTAATACTTCTTTATTCAAGAGTTAGTGCTAGTGCTGTTCACCCAAACCCTGCATTTACAGCTTTGTTCACACTGCTTTTACCTGCAGGAAATGCTAAGGAAAGAGTTTCTCTTTTTCTAGGACTATAGTTGATGGATTAAAAATTGTCATTACATAGGAAAGAGACGGCAACAGAACAGGCAACTGCAAGTAGAGATGAGGAATTGCTAAACCCAGCAGTTTACTCTAAAATGCAGAGTAGTGCAAGAGTCTGTGTGTCAGCTGCCTAGGGAAAACAAAAGACTTAGCTTTTCTGAATGTTGTCTCAGAGCTGTGGGCAATTTCCATGGTTTCTTTTTCTCTAAAAATGTTACTCTAAAATTCAGCATCCAGATTATATGCAGGAAACTGGCATTGCAGTGTCACAGAAGGACAGACACTGCAATGTCTGTGCAGAAGGAGAAATGGAACTGAAAAGCAAGGTCCCTCTTCCAACCCTCTGTTTTCCCCCAGCAGTTATAACATTACCACGGCATTGGTGCAAGAGGCCATGACCCCATTGCCGTGCCTGAGGAAAGAGAGAACAGCAAATACACTCCCTTGAAATCTTCTGCTTCGGGTGCTGGCACCAGAACTGACAGTGGTGCACCTGCTTCTGCTTCTTGTCTGCTCAGGGGAATAAAATGCACAGAAAGCAAGAGGATGTGAGGAACTAAGGCAACTGCTGCTGGGCAGTCTTAAGTGATGCTTCTGGAAGCGTCTGAGCTCCATGCACAGCAGCCGTAGGTCTGGAATTACTACAGAATTTTTTGTCTTTTGAATCCACCACTGCCGCAAAGACACAGCTGCACCAACTGCAGAAAAGTTGTCATCCTCCTTTCAGGTTTAGATTGGCCTCAGTTCATGTGTTTTTTATTGACAGTGCATTGCTTTCCATTAAGTGTTCCACTCAAGGCTATCCTCTCACAGCTACAGTTACAAATGAATGTGCACAAGTAGATAAGAAACTATCTGATCTCATTCAGACTGGACTTGAACACATGTCCATCTTTACGCTGTATTGCTGTGGCTCCCAGTCATTTTTGTTCAAACAGGACAGATGTTTGGACTCGGATGGGCAAATGCCTGCAGAATAACTGGTTCACCTGACCCTCGCAGATAACCAGTTTGGAATGAGATTTCCTTGAGATACTGCAAACCCTGCAGTCAGAAGAGGATATACGGTGATCCCGAAGATCTCTGTAAGGCTGTTGATGCACTTCTAGAGCATCTGAAAAACCATGCATATTAGTTCTGGATGAGGATCAAGGTAGGAATTTTATCTTGTTACACAAAACCTATGCTGATCCAAATAGCATTTTCTAACCCTTCTCCTAGGGTGAGAGAAGGCCAACAAATTATTCTGTACTGAAAAGGAGAAAATGTCTTTTTCCATGGCATGCTGCTACAACTTTTCTTTCTCTTTTCTCCCTGCAGGTATCTCTTCAAAGGATAGTTTTCTCCAACCAACCTCCTTTGAGACACCACTTGGTAAAATAGTGCTGCTGGGTTTTGCCCTTTCCTCTACCACCTAGAAACATAGTTCAGATCTGAGCAGTGGAATGGGTCTTGAAAGAGTGCAGGAGATCAGAGTGGAGTATGGGAGACTCCATACTTGCAAGAAAGAGGTGAAGATCTTAACATTATTTGTTTGGGCAGAGAGTAGATCAGAAGGTAATTAGGCATCTGATTAGATAAATTAATTCGTTACTGCTTAATGAATTAATGAGAACAGATAACTTTCTGTACCTGCTTGGAGAGGGAGTTTCAGGGTTAATTGTGGAAAATTCAATATCTGGCATTAGCAATAAAACATGAAATAGTGGCTTAAGAAATGTCCCTGAGAAAATGGCTTTGTATCCAGACCTTATCCCCTGACATCTTTCTGGCACTGTCACTGGACTTAGGGAAACCAACTATGGAAGGCATGGACACAAGCCCAGCTTTAAATGATTAAATTGCACAGTAGAATCTCCTTGATCAGGGTTCTTGGTACCCTTGTAATCAGGATGCTAGACAATTTAAAACTGGGCATGGATCCATGGGTGCAGAGAAGTGTCTGTGTCAAACATGCTAATGTTGTATGCCATCATGCACTCGTTGCCAATGGTAAGTAATGTAGAACAACTTTCAAGGCAGGTCGATCAAAGGGAAAAAATCAGCTATATTTGAGAATATTCCATTTCTGCCAAATGCCAGAAAGGCAAATTTCTGTCATGCTAGTTTCATTTAGAAAAAAATATCAAATGTCTACACTGAAATAAATAATCCTGTTTAGGGAAATTTATGTTTCTTTGTTTTTTAATAGAAGAGAAAATATTGAAGTTACTGACAGTTGATTTTAAAACCTTATGCCATTTTGAGCAGCCACCTCCTGGAGACTTCTCCCTCTGTGCTTGGAGTAGGAGGAACAGAATTTTAAAAAAGCACTGAAAGACTGAATACACAGAAAAGTGAACCGTACCACAGATAGCTCACAATGGCTGAAGGGTTGTCGAGGGGATTAGAGGAATGAAACACTTCTCCTATTTGGATGGCTAAGAGAACGTTCAGCCTGGAGAATGGAAGGTTTCAAGGAGACCTGATTGCAGCCTCCCAGTACTGAAGGGAACCTGCAAGAAAGCTGGAGAGGAACAATTTACAAGAGCATCTTGTGATAGGACAAAAAGGAATGGTCAAGGTTGGTTGAGGCTTTGAGCAGCCTGGCCTAATGGAAGGCAGCCTTGCCTATGACAGGGCAATTGGAACCAGATTGTCTTTGAGGTCCTTTACAAACCAAGCCATTCTGTGATTCTTTGAAGATATTCAGGGTGCTGGTACATGACATATGAATGAGTCTGAAGGAACTGAAGCCTGGAGAAGAGAGGATTAAGGGAGGTCTTGTTGCTGTCTACAACTGTCTGCTTGCAGGACACTAATAAGAGGAAGTGAGACTCGTCTTGGAGGAACGCAGTGGAAGGACAAGAGTCAGTGTGCATCAGCTGGAAAAACCTTTTCATGATGACATTGATCAAACACCAGTTGCCAGAAGATAGGAAATCTCGTTTGCTGGAAGTGTTTATGACCCTGGGCAAGGCCCTGAGCAGTCTGATTTTCCAACAGCAATCTAGCTTTGAACTAGATACTAGACTAGGTAGCCCCTGAAGGTCTCTCCTAGTCTAAATTATTTTTTGGGACTGTCTTTTAAAGCTATTTGGGATTTAACACAGTATTTGCTTAATGACTTTGCTCTCAGTCATATACAACTTTGAATGTGTCAGTCTAGAATGGGGATTTCTGCCAGTTGTTCCTTCTTGATGAAGGCTATTGTATTCACTACAAGCCAGAAATGTCAATGGGCTGCCCCCGATGGTGAGAGTAATTCAAGTTCTTGTTAATACATCCCTTGGGGCAGATTAGAGTGAAACAACACTGAATGATCAGTGTTTATAAATATATAGATATGTAGGATTTATTTTTAGAACAATTTGGTAGCAATAGAAAGTGAGTGTGTAACTGTTTGGTTAAGATTATAAACAGAAATAGAGCAATATAAAAGCATAAAAATAGCACTTAAGAAAATGTATAAGGAAAAAGAAATATACAGAAGGGATAAGAGGAGGAAGATATCATCACCAGCAAGGAGATTTGATTGTTGCCATTTAGTTGTCAATTGATCAAAGTGATTGTCACAGTCTTGATGCATTGGGAGTGGGGGAAAGCCCACAAAACACAAAGTTCAATGGGTCAAGATAATTTAGGTTTACATGGGAAGCCCCTTTGTCTTGTGAGGCTCAGAGGTTTCACTACCACTTCTCCCTTTCAGTTGTGGGGGCCCAGCAAATGGCTGGCTGTTTTGAGTCATTAACCATCAATATTCCAGTCCCTCCCAGGAGGCAATGGTCTAATAGAAAACTAGGACAGCTCAGCAGACATCCCACCCTGCTTAGGTGTAGGCTATATCCTACTCAGAGCAAGGCATGACTAGATGTGGTAAGTGAGGATCAGGGAGAGATGAGAGCCTGGGGTATGTCAAGAGGAATGCTCCACAGTACGTCCTTCAGGCTCACTCTGATCTGGGTTTGCCTGGTGCTAAGCCTGCACTAACACCTTTTCCATGAATCAAAATATTTTTTCTTGCAGTTCCTCTTGGAAAGTTGCATTGTCTTGGTTGTTTCAGACCACAGCAAACTTGCAAATACCTTAAGTGACCTTTTGTGGCTGTTTGAGATGCTGCAGTCTTGAAGTATGTAGTATTCCCTACACTTTAAGGAAGATGACCTTTTTAGATACATTGCTAAACTTCCTGTTGCAGCGATGATCACTTTTTATGAAATGAGATGATCTATAAACAATAAGTGGCAAGAGGAAACAATAATGACTCTGATATATAAAGAAAACCTAGAGGAATAAGTGAATCTGCACAATGTCACACAAGAAGTTGACGGAAATGCTGAACACTGCATCTAGCCTTGAGTCCAAGCCCTGGACTCTAACTGTTCTGTGGAAGAGCAAAAAGTCCAAAATTTGGAGTTAAAATAGCATCACAAATATCAATATTGCGGTTCCCACTAACATAATAGTACAGCAAAAGACTAAATAGATAAGTTTTATTATTCGATGTTGCTGATTATTTTATCAAATAATAAAATATTTTCAATATTTTAATTTACAGAGAGCAGGTGTTCAGTAGTTTGCTTTTTTTTTCCCCTATATGATGCATGATCATAAATAAGCTTCAAAAAGTTTCTGATGCTTTATTTCAGTACTGACGTTGTTAAATAATTTCTTTGTTTATTTTACATCTGGTGGGGTATATTTACTGATGCATGATTTTTCCTAGGAATAACAAAGCTGCCATAAAAAGACCAAGCAACAGAACCTCAGATTCTAGCCCAGCCAAAGTTCAGAGTAAATAAAACGGGTATAATTTTTTCATCTATATATGATCTGTAAGGAACCCTATGCTGGCTGGGGGCTGTCATGTTGCTGTGTTTTTCTGACTCTGTAGATGTGCTTCCCTATCAAAATATGAACTGTCTCCCTATAGGAGCTGCTGTGCCATAGGGAGGATGAAAAGAAACCTTGCAATTCCTTGAGGAGCAAAAGATTCTCAGCAGGACAGCCTTTGTTATGCAGATTTTAAAATGACATGCAGATAAGAAGATGAAACATGACTGTTTCCATCTTGGGAATGAACACCTTTATTCTGTTCGTTTTTCTCTTTTATCTTCTTTCTAGTTCTCCTTAACTGTATATGTGGATAAAGATTAGCCAAGCATACAGAACTTAAATTCCTGTTCTGCAGGTATGGGTTCACTGTAGAAACAGGAGTGATACTCAGCTGGCCTCTGGTTTTCAAATCTAAAAATAAATATTATAGATTTATTTCTTTCCCCAATTATCTTATAATTTCAGGGCTTTTCTAATTGATGGAAAAGATCAGGGGGAAAAAAAAAGATGCCAAACAACGACCTCAAACAAACAGAGCAACATTCTTTTTACCACCCTGGGCTGCTTTTTACATACAACTTGTTAAAATAGCATGATTTCCAGGGCATGGGAACAGAGACCATGTTGACTACTAGCTGCATTCAGTCCCTGGAGATTAGCAAAATTATGAGGATTTCAGGTAAGCAAAGAGGGAAGTCATACAAGACATGGGGGCACGTGGTCCAAACAGAATTGAGGCCGCAAATAGCAATTTCCTTTGCTGTAGTGCATTGTGCTCTTCTGCCTGTGACTTCTAGATCATAGGACTTCCTTTTGTAGCTAGCAGAGAATAAATTGTATATAGCTTTTATTATGTAGCCTTATTTGGGTCTTTCCCTCTTCTATTCTATTCTACCTTGAGTGGTCTGTCTTGTTTTCTGGCAAAGAGCTAAATGAAAATCAAGTTCCTTCTTGTGGCTGCAGCCAGGGGTGTCAACTTGTTGGATCTGGCAGCATGATTTTATAAACTATAAAAAGAGAAAAAAGCAACAATCTGTGAAGAATAATTTTAACAGAACTGGGTTTGAGAAGGATTTAAATAATTAATTGTCATCTAAAGGAATGTTTGTGAAAATCAAATGGTGATACTACCTAAGAAATTGTATGTTTACATTTTTATTGCCCTCGTTTTTGTTTGGATGAGGAACTACAGTGTCAAATTCAGGAAAAAAATTACATTTACAAGAAAATTAATTTAAGAAATCAATTAAAGGTTACTTTGCTGCTGACAATCAAAAAGACAAATACCTTGACACTCTTGCTTAGTTGCAAACATTTTATATTTTGCGACATTTTTTAATTTCTGTGACTATCAGATTTTTTTTAATGTTTTCTGTTATTTTGTTTGCTCGGTCAGAATGTGGTAATTGGGGATAGACACTGACTTCTAAGGGCACAGCTGCAACAGAACATGTTAATATTTCATCACTTCTTCCTCCTTGAAAAGAGGGAGAGGGTTGCCTAATCATGAATGTTACTGAATTAAAAATCTCTGTATGTGCTACTCTGAGATTCTGTTTTGTTCTAAAGTGGAGACAGAAACTTGATGTTGTAAAATCACCAGTGAGGGGGTCTGTCCTGAAATAACATTGGGTTGGAATCTTTTGGTCATGATACTACAACACAATCCAGAAGCTGAGGAAGAAAGGGCTGAAATTCTTGGAATTTACCCAGGAGAAGAAATATTTCCCATGGCTTTCGGGGGCCATAAAAGGAATTTTCTTCAGGGTCCTAGGAGAATTGTAATCTATGTGCATTTGGTGTCCAAAGCATTCTCCTTTATGGGCCATCAGTGTAGTAGTATATTAGCACATGACTCAGCTGTTAGTTTTGTTCTTTCAGATAAAGATATGGAAAGGCTAATGGATTTCTTTTCCTGGCCCCGTTTCTGATGACCACACTCCATGTTTTGTAGCTCCTGAACCCCACTCAGTACTGGCCTGAAGGTAATTCAGCTTTTATGGCAAAAATTATAGAGTATGTACAGACATACTCTAGGTTTTAAAATTATTTTTATTTATTTATTTTACTTTTACATCTGAAGAATAAGGTTTTTAATTCCTACAAAGACTGCATCTTTCATTTTTAAAACAGGTATGTGATTGTTTCTTATGAATAAAAATAAAATCACTGAGCAACAAAATCTCCACATAAAAATCATAAAAAAACCCCAAACCAAACCAAAACAAAAAAACTCTGGAGTTTTTTCTTGGCATCATATTTTAGTCCTGATATGCTGACATGTTAGGGACTTTACCTAGAGCAAGAGTACAGTCCTAGCTTCTGTGGCCACACAACCTCTAGTCTGTTGTCCACCTAAGCAGGCAGGCAGGCATTGCTTTCAAGAAATGGCCGTTTATGTGTTACGTATAAGGAAATGGGTACTGCTGCTGTCTGACTTCTAATTTGGTAACTTATATGATGATAAAATATTTACAATGACCTTCTCATTTTTAAGGTTTTCTGGATCCACTAGTGGTGTAGCGTCTCTGTTTCCTAATTCTGTTTGCATTATGTTCAGAGAAACTTTTTCTTTTTTTAATTTCTCCTCCCACACACCCCACACTTATGATCAGAAGAAAATCTGTGAATAATGAACAATTAATTTTTCATATATTCTAAATCTAATTTTTAAAGAGACAGGGTAGATAATTCACATTTTGTGATGTTAAACCAAACAGAATATTTTGATTTTTGACTATTATATTTTTTCCTTAATTTTTGGTTGCTGTTAATTTCTTGAAGTAATAACTAATGTTAATGTTTATCTCCCAGTCATATAACTAAAGCAGAGACAATTATTACCACTGATTACTTTATATTTAACTCTTTTTTGCAATTGTTTTAATAAGTTTTATTATAAGGAAGATATGGCAGTTTGAAAGACTTAGGTGTGACTATATATATTATAAAATTACTCTAACATAAGGATTAAAATTTGGATACCATTCCCACCTTGTAACAGCCTGTTCTTTTGTTTAGACACAGAAGAACTGCTGATGCTATTTAACATCTTAATTTGTTCCAGCCTGACAACTATGACTTCAGATTTCACAGTGAAAGCATAACTCATGAACAATGAATCGATATTTCTATGCTCACGGTTAAGTAAAAATGGGCTTCATATCAGTAAGCAGATCGAATTAATGCTTACATCTGTAGTTTTGTAGCTACCAGCACTGCAGTTCTTGGTGTTGGGATCCACAGTGAGTGGCTTTTGGTCCTTCATATATATTCGCATGCATGAAGTTAACAGGTGTGTTTCAGGCATGTTTCTTGTTCACAGAAAGTAACTAATTCAGAAATATCTCTGTTTTAGCAATAAATGTATTAAAAAATGCATAGATAGTGGATTTTGGTGGGATTTTGTTTGGTTGGGTTTGGGGGATTTTTGGGATGTATGTGAGTGTGTATGTGTTTTCATTTGTGTTTTTTTTTTATTCCCTATCTATTACATAAAATATGTGAGGGCAGCAAGCCAGCAGCATCACAGAAGATATCACAAGGAGATTGGTGGATAATTTTTCACTGGACAGAAAAAAACATTTTTGAAGATGTTAGTTCTTGCTTGTAAATTTTTTAAAGACAGTGTTGCCAGTGAATATGACTAACCCCATCTTTCCTTTTTCTTCAGCAGAATCTGGTATAGTGCAGCTGTTATTTTGTATTCTATATTAATTTCTCCTATTTTTTTTTAAAATAATGAAAGTCAAGATTTACAATCCCCTCTTCCCTAGATTAGTTCTTTGGATTTCTTAAGTGTTTCATTCTGAAATGAAATGAGGACTCACATGTTCCGTGCTTTTTGGGAATTAAATTTTCTAACACAAGGCTATATTTTTTTATTTGTTGAGTAACTGCCTATTCACTGAGGCAAAAGGTAACAATACAAAAATAACACAAAGCTTTTGGAAGACAGTCCATATATGCTGCATTTGGGCACTCATTATGTTGCATATAAAAAAGCATAATTGTTTTCATTTTAGCTTGCCCAGTGTTTTTACTGCACATATAGAGAGGGAAGAGCCCACCATTCTGCATCTATAACAAATATGTCTCTGTGAGTCCAGGTGAAGGCTGGATGGTCAGCCAGGCACTTTGCTCTTCTACTTTTGAATTATATGACCTGGTAGAAGTAATCTAGTAACTACCAAATCTGGAAAAAAATCTATCTCTGAAAAATCTCAGTGAATCAGGGTTACCAAAGTGCATGACTATCAAAAAAAAAACCAACCAAAAAAACAGGGGAGAGGGAAATTATTTAAGTCATCTGAGGAGAATCTTGTTGAAAGCTCTCAAGGTTTCCTCACTGCTTACAGTGGCAAGACTCCCTTTATATTCTTCTAGGACATGTAAACAAACTTTTGCATCATCTCTTAGTTCCAACAAGTGGTTCCTCAAGAACATAAAATACCTCTGGAGTAATGGTGATCCCTGTGATGGGATACAAAACATAAGAAGTAGATTTACTTTGGGTTTAAGTTTGTTTTCCATAAAAGTGGCTGTTGAACTTATCTAAATAGGTTATCTGAGTACTAGCAACTTAAGTACAATGTTGTGACAAATTTTGATTTTCAATGAAAGATAAGATTGTGAGCCCTATAGGGGGCCTCAAAATGTACCTTATCTGAGCTGTCAGCAGCCTTTGAGGTGAAAGTAATTTCAGACAGCTAGATGCCTTTATATACGTGAGGATTGTTACATTTTGGCCCAAGAGAAAATAACACTGCTAACTAAAAGGGGGTTTTCTGTGTATTTGTTGCCTAATGTTGCTATAGGGCTCAATGCTGTTGGTCTTTAAACATATTTATTTTCTGTTTTTCTCTCTCTCTTATTTCTCTTTCCTTCTTTGACCTAGTTTTCATAACTGCCCTTCCCACCAAGAGAATCCTACTACCTGCTTCAGCAAAGTGATGAAAGTCATGTTAAGGCACTCCTGACATCTGTCCCTAGTGGCTAAACACCAAACTCAATTGTGCACACACTTAATCATGTGTGATAAAATGCTGTGCCTTTTCTTCAACTCCAGTCTCAGGTTTGATTAAGGTCAAAGTTAAATTTAGCAGAATACTGCAAAGAGGAAAATATATTTACAAAGATTCTGTCTTGCAGTAAAATATGTTAAGCATGATAGAATATATATGTGATGAATCTTGGTTATTTTCCCAGGGAAATATAAATTGACCCTCGTTACTCTTGAGGGCTTGTGTAAATTCCTGTTGCCAGGTCTTGGCTGCAGAGAGTACTGGCTTCATCGTCTTGTATGATATGTATGACAAATTCTGTGGTAGTGATGAAAACATATAATAACATTAGCTGGCAAAAAAATTCTTCCTCTCCTTTTCTCAAATTTCTGTTTTTAATCATAGCTCTTATCACACCAGTAATGGATATGTGTGGATAATAATGTTGCAGTACCGGAATTAAATGTACATGGAAAGAGCAGGCTCAGTACTGCAGATAATTCAGGGAAACAAGTGCAGATGTTGGCTGATTTCTTTCCGGTTTTGACCTATGCAATTTCTAGTGATGAAACCAGTACCATATTCAAGACTCTGAATGTCTTCACTGTTCAAAGGGGATACTCAGGTCTCCATCTTATGTGTGGCTTTGGTTATACCATCTTGGTTGAGTTACTTTTGAGTCAGTCCTTTCAAAAACATAAAAATAAATAGAGAGGAGATGTTTTCAACTCTGAGAGTGAATATGTACCTTCAAAAAATAACAGACTCAACATATTTATAAAGGTTTTTGTAAGTAAGCATTAATAAAGAGTACAGGGAAAGATATGCATATTCTGAAGAGTGTCTGAACTGCACGTTTGCTTTGATGAAGGGTCTGATATCCCTGGAAGAACAGTGAAATAGAAACAGAATGTGACCACAAACCATTAAGAAAACTCCATTCAACCAAGAAAGTATTTCAGCCATGCAGTGTAGTAATAGCTTCTATGACTACTTTACATTTAGGGAGAAGATGCTTGACATATTTAAAAAGGTTCAACTTTCTCATCTGAATTTTCCATTACACTAGATAAAAAGTTGACAGATCAATTTTATTTAAAGAACAAGTTGTACAGAGTTTCATTGAAAATTACCGTGAGAAAAATTTTTCTTAGGCAAGAGTACTGTATATTGTGAAAAATTCTGAATGTATTGCATATGACAAAGAAAGTCTTCAATGTTTTCTGCCTTTCTGTAGCAATGCATGAGGTATATTGGGTTATTGCTGTCACATTTAAAGCAAGAAAATAGCTGTCTGGAACCAATGAGAAAAATTTTATTTTGTTTGTTATTGGATTTTTGTTTTTCCTGCTTTGATTAAAGATAATTGAAGATGCAGTACATGAAAGGCTAGATGAGAAGTTTTGTTTGTAAAACACATCCTTGTACGCATTTGTCTTTGACAACTTAAAATGCTCAGCCCAGCCTTTTGGTGGTTTGATTGCCTCTTGACC
>JAWWMU010000153.1:30234004-30274629 GCA_035048155.1 Cinnycerthia olivascens
ACATCCTTGTACGCATTTGTCTTTGACAACTTAAAATGCTCAGCCCAGCCTTTTGGTGGTTTGATTGCCTCTTGACCTAGTCAGGTCCAGACAGCCTAAATGACACTGACTTGTCCCTTCACTCTAGTGATTATGTCAGAATGCTGTAAGTTAAGGGTACCAAAGTCTCTCCTTTGTACATTGGTTTGCCTTTTTTGTTGTTATTCCTATATTGTGCCTATCAACCTATGTAAAACAATGTCCAGGAAGCCCACCCAAACTCAGTGATCTTGTAATTCTGTACAAAATGTGTGAGGTATATAAGAAATGAGTTGTAATGGAAATGCTAAAAGAGATGTAATGTCCTCCAAGTATTTGAAGAAATCAGAGCAGAAATGTACTTTTTAGACTCTGAAGAAGTAATAGGAAGACACTAGCAATATCGTTTCTGAATTAACGAAAATATTCCATGCAGTTCTGTTTTGATGTTAGATGAAATCACCTGACAGAGATTAAACACAAATGAACTGATTTGCATTAGGACCTACAAGACTTCCTGAGCTGTATGGTTTTGTGGTATTGGTAAACAACAGTAAAAAATTCATTTTATGCTTATCTACTGTAGAAAA
Source organism: Cinnycerthia olivascens (assembly GCA_035048155.1). Lineage (NCBI taxonomy): Eukaryota > Metazoa > Chordata > Aves > Passeriformes > Certhiidae > Cinnycerthia > Cinnycerthia olivascens. The sequence goes on from JAWWMU010000153.1 coordinate 30,234,613, forward strand.
ATCATTGATTGAATTGCTACAAAAAAGTAAAAACTGGGTCACAGGAATACCAAACAGCATGTGGTGCAGCTACACAAAGGTTTGTGTATTCTGATATTGTTTTATCTGTGACCTTGTCTTGTGGTTCCTTCCCCATGGGAGCAGGAGCTGTGATCTCACACTGATTGCCAGATGGCAGCAGGAAGCCCAGGGCGCATGTACTGACAAACAGTGGGGAAAAAACAGCTGCACAGAGTGATTGCACACTGCCAGCAGAGAGGCACTGAGCTGGAGCCCAGAGAGAGCATTGAGATACCTGCCAAGTCTAAAAACCCAGGTGGGAGCAAGGGTCTGCAGTTCTTTTCCAAAGGACACTAGAAAAAATGAGTTTTAAAATGTGCGCATAACCAGGACAAGTAGTTATGGACTTGCTGTGCTCCTTATTATTCTCTGTAGTAGAAAATTCCCAAATAGGCTAAATATGGAAGCAATGTGATTTTGCATGCACGTGCATAGGGTTACATTTTCTGATAGTTAAACAAGCTCCAGAGAGAGACACGGCTCATTTGTGAAGTACTGAATAAAACCCTAACAATCTCCTGTCTGTGAAGTGAAAGTCACTTTCTTAACAGTCTTTGGTCAGATAGTAACTTTGTCCTATCAACTGACACTTCTGACAGGTGACTATTGGTTTATTATATCAGGGATTCCAGGAAGATAGTGTTTGTGAAGGTCGAAACAGGCCTGCCAAAAATAGAAAAATGTCCTTATTTCTCCTAATAGGGCAGCTCACAGTCGTCAATTCATATTGATGCAGCCTTTTTCTTTTTTGTGGACCTTGTCTTGCTTCTCCACAAATGTACAGAGAAAATGAAGGGAAGCAGAGAGGTAGAAGGAAAAGCTTTCAGCCATTGTGCACCCTATTCTGTGTTTCCATTTGGTTATCCGCATATTATTCTGATGTCTTGAATCCTCATTGCTGTTGTATGTGTTATTCCCCTGTTGCTCCTGCCTCCAGGAACATACAGATGATGTGCTGTCATGTGCAAGACTGTTTCTCTTACTTCATGTTTTGGTACTCTGTTATTTTTTTGCAGACAGCAGCTCCCAGAGTATCTAATTGGCTTCTACTAACATTAAAGGATGTGTCTTTCCTTGAGCTGCTCAGGTATTTCTATTTGGTTCTATAAATGTCACCAGATTTGATCAAGCAGAAAGAAGCATGTGACACTGGAGTGGTATTGCTGTCGTCTGGAGGGAAGACTTCGTTCCCTGGAAGATGTGGTGCATGAAGATATTACAAGTTTTTCTAAACCTGCTGGTGCTTGACACCTGCAGTCTGCCTGGAAACAAATCTTTAGTGCTATTAGAGAAAAGAAACTTCTTTTAACTTCATTACTGTTTTAAATATGAGTTTGATACTCTTGTAAAAACATCACACTGATCCCACTGTAGCTAGGGAAGGAAGCCTGGGATAGGGCAGAGGAAGGAAAATGCAGCCATCCCAGAGCTTCCAGAAAAAGTGATTTAGGAATCACTCCTTTGGGGCATTATTTGCCTTCTGGAAAAATTCTCCAGTCTTGCTCAGCTGCTTTACCTTGTCTATAGCTGTCATTTCTCCCTTGTCTTTTACCTTTGGGGCTTACCTACTGAGGTTGCAAAGAATCAACCCCAAAAGTTTATGCTCTTGGTAGGTACAAGCCCCTGCTGCATGTACTGCCCATAGACCTATGGTCAGTGTCTCATCACTGGGAGGGCTCACCAACAATTGCCCATCTACAGCCAAGGAGGCAGCAGTCAGGAAAACTGCTCACTGCCTGAAGCTTTCTCTTTGTCTATGAGTCACATCCTGGCTTTCATTTCTCTGACGACAGAAGAAGCAGAGAAGCAGCTCCCACTGCTTTTGTGCCCATCCCACTCGACCTCAACCTAAAGTTTTATGTTATTCTAAGTACTGATTCAGGCTGGATTTCAACCCATTGCCTGCTTCTTTCTAGTACTATTTTTTGGAGCCTTTTCTTTTGTTTTCCTTTTCTTCTGGCTTAGGCAGCCAATACAACTTGAGATAAGAAATTAAGAACTGATTTTGCCAAAAATTTCTTTAAAACAGAAGACTAATCCAACCTAGGTATCTGGAGATAACCACACTGCTCTTATGCTTGTAAAATTTGTAGGCACAGTCTTCACTGGCTAAAAACTAGGTGCGTGGAAACTTTTTTGTCCACCAGCAGTCTAAACTCAGTCCTTACATTGAATATCAATATGGATTATTTTAATCAGGAATAATACAATGATACTCTACCAGTAATTTACTCATCATGGCACATGTGTAACACCCACAGACTTAGCTACATTTCTTCAAGTGTGACCAATGGAAATTTTCACAGAATGCTGTTGTTCCAAAGGAGAGACCATGCCTAAATTTTCTATTATCTTATCTGTTTCTGCAGGATTAACCAGATAGGGTTTTGCCCCTAGGGCAGGCTTACATGACAGGATGTACATCTGGCAGGGTTTTGATTAGAAAAGCAATTTTGTTTTGTCTTGGTCAATTACTTGAGTTCCTAGTAGTAGTTTAAATTGGTCAAATTTTTTCAGGTTTGAAGCTCAGGTGTTTAGAACTTGTTTTCCAGTGCTGAAAAACTGTATCAGTACAGTATGATCTTGTCAAAGAAAAAGTAACAAGCCTCTTTGCTAGCTGATTGAAACAGAGAGGGGCTGCAGGAGCTGCTTCAAGACTTCTTGCTGTTCTTTTCAATGTTGCTTTGCCCAGAAGCTCAGCAAAAATAGCTTTCGTTGAAATGGAGTAATTACAGCTTTCAAACTTCTCATGTCCTTTAATAAGACTTCTCATGTTCTTCCCTTATAGGTTGGAAAGAAGAAACTGCTGGTGCTGAGGGAAGCAGGGTCAAAGTGGGAGCAGTTGTGATCCCCTATTGCCCATTATCCTGTCAGGATGCAGAAGGAGGAGAGAAGACAGGAGACATGATGTTTCAAAAGTGAGTAACTAATGAAAAACTCATGTCTCCCTAGGCTCTCAGGGATGGAAGTCCAGTGATGGAATGAAGATCATCTTTTACAAAGACTTCAGCACTTGCAGAACACACAGGGTTAATTTAAGTGTTGGTTAAAAAAGACTGCTTGCTGAAATAATTTATTTTTTTCTTTTAAACATGTAGTGGAAAAGCTAATGTAAACTAAAAGAATTCATCCTTTACAAAACCCACTTCAACTGTGCTTTAGTATGATTGCTCATTTGTTAGTAAATTAATGTTAAAATTGATGTAACTGGATTCAGTTACAGAGCCTGGGTTTCTATTTTGCATTGTTTTTTCTCTGTTGTTTTTGTGTCTGTTTGTTTGTCTAATTATAACTAGTTTGATTTGTGGGTGGGTTTTTTTTTTGTTTGGTTCTTTTTTCATTGTTTGTGAGTTTTTTGGGTTTGGGTTTGTTTTGTTTTTTTTTTGAGGAAGAGATAATCCTTCTCTCTGTTTTTTATGCTTTTCATCTCCCTCCAAATCCTTCCCCTTCATTTATAAGTCTCATGCCACAAACAACTTATCTCCAGCTTTCTAACATAGACATTTTCTTTGGCTAAATTAGAAAATGTATTTTTACAGTCATGAGCAACAAATTGGATAGCAAAATTCCCTCTGTTATTGAATTGCATACCCCAAATATCCGAGGACATCTGGTACAAGTTTACACCCTCCAAGAAGAAGAAAGTGCTCCTTCCTGCCCAGTGCCTCTATTGCTCCTAGTTACAAGGAACAATTACCTGTGATAGCTTCTCATATCCCCTCATGAAGATGAGACGCTTTATCACAAAAGTCACCAGAAACCCAACAAACTATACTATTTTATACCCAAAGTGATCTGGGTTGCACAATGAGCTGGTAATCCCAAACTGCCCTTTCTTGTTTTTCAGTGCGTTACCAATGCAGATTGCCCAGCTTTTTCTCACCAATTCTAACGTTTTCTTGAGTGTATCAACACAAAAAATGAACTTCTCATACTAAAAGGGGAAATTCAAACACCAGCTTTGTCCCAGAGTTTCATTTCCTTCTTTAAGGCAGACTTCTGAGACACATGTGAGACTTGGTTAAGAACAGCAGTAGGAACGGAGGGTGTTGACACACTTTTGCCAAGATATGCTCACCTATTCTTCTCTTCACCCTTAAAGCACTAAATGAAAATGAATTTCTAGCAGATTAATTTTCAATCCTTACTGAAAATGCACACACAGAGACTGTTCCTTGATTTAGTTGCCATAACTTTGTATCACACCCATTCAGCATGTGGTTTGGGAAGGGGAAAACTGACAATAATCACTGTCATAGGAAAAGTGGAGAGGACAAGTTTGAGTGAATTTCAGAATACCTTTCCCCACTCACTGCTGTATCTAGTCAAGTGTCACCATGACACAAAAGACAAGGCTGATGTTGGCTGATGTCTGATTGGAAAGAGATTGGTGACTGGAAAGTGGTTTATTGGATTTCACTCAGATCTCTGCTGACTTCAGCATCCTGTTGGAGGTGTCTGATGGAGAGAGAAGAGCAGCACTCTTGCTTTATAGGTATGTAAATTGAACTATGGGGATCTTTTGTCGATTGAGGGGTTTTTAAATTTTTTGGGGGGTGGGAATTTTGGAGGCAAATGTCCTTTGTTTTTTTTTTTTTTTTTTTCTCTAGGTTTTAAAGATGTGTAGGAACTACTTCTAGTAAGTAAAGAGCAGGACCTCCAGACATCCGCGTCAGGGAAAGAAAGGTGTGTTGCTCCAGACCTGTTTTGAAAACTAAAGTAAGTAGAGGGAAAACTGTGACTCCTTAAGTTAATACAGCCTAAGAGTTATCAGAAAATTAACTTTTCATTGGCCATCTGAAACTAGCTTGTCCCTTGCTGAAAAATTCATCAGTAACTCTGTATAAGTATAAATAGATGTCTGTTGAAAAATCCTTTCAGATATTTATAGAGTTTATATTCCATCTTCTTCCCAGTTTAAAGCAATTTAAAAATTTTAGATCTGTGCAAAGTTAATGCATAACGAGAAGCTTGGGTTTCTCATAATCTTGTTTAGTAATTATTAATTTTAAAAATTCTTATGGGACATAAAAGGTAATGCTATTTTATCGAAGAAAAGTTGGATATTATGACACTACAGAAGGTTTAAGTACATGAGCAAGAGTTCAACTGTTACCAGATTCTACTAGTGTCTGAGAAAATGAAATTGGTCAGCAAGTTACCAAAAAAATATCTGTATCTGTAAGTCAAATGCAAAGACTAAACAGAGTCAAAAAGAATTTGGCTTCTTTTTCTATCTTATTTTTGAATATACTAAGAACTGGATAAGTTATCATTTAGTCTTTTATTTATTTATTTTGAAAGATACATTATTTTAATAAGCGGCCGTTATAAGTGATAAGAGACATAACATAGATAGGAATGGCTACTTCTTGATGGTTATTGATGGGACCAGAAGACCTACGTTTACAAATGATTGTGTGTAAACAGGCTCTAAGTTTAGAGGTATAATAGTGTAAGCTGAAAATGACATCTTCACAGGCAAAAGTAAATATAACGTTGACAAAGTGAATGTTGGTATTGTGCTGTTCATTGATGAAAATTCCTTGAATCAGATTTATATCTGATTCATGCCATACCCCAAGCATACAGGTGTTCTGAGGCATGGAGAGGGATGCTTGCTTTCCCCTTTAGTGGAGCTAGCTGCAACAGTCACACTCCATGTTTTGTCGTACAGCTGATTAAACGTGTCATTGCCTTACTCAGGATGAGGCTGTATCCTGCCTTCTGCTCCATTTCTTCCAGAAATCCAAGATTAATAAAATGTACTGAGAGGCGATAAAACCTGAAATGATCAACAGGAAGATCAGACATCTTACCACAGAGGCAGTGAAAGATTTTATGCCCAGAGAACCACTCTGATCATACCACCAGACTGCAAAGCACAGACAATACAACTCTCTCAGTGGCTGAGCTAGACTTGCTGTGACGTCTCCAATTTATATACCCATTAGTTATGCTTTCTTCTTCAGACTCAGAAATTTTTTTCTCGACACCACTTGGATTTTCTTTCTCTTTAATGTTTGTTCCCCAATTTGCTTCGACAGCTTCTGATAGATAAGGGTGTTAAAATACAATGCTATTGCAAATATGAACTAACCCCACAGCCAGGTGGGATTATGGATGAGATTTCTGGTTTATAAACTCCAGTATTTCAAGGTGTGTCTGCAGATGCTATGGGAAAGTGAAAAATGTAGAGAGATGAACGTCAAGGACTGGAAATGCTGATGCCATTAGGTAGAGGCTGGCAATAATTTTCTTTCTCTTTTTCACTCTAGCGATCACTCTTTGAGATAGACTGTCTTAAATTGAAACTGACAGTTACTAACACTGCTCTGAAAATTCTCCAAAGAATAACCAGGTTTTCTGCCCCTTTCTTAATCGTCTCAGTATTTGGAAAACTCAGCCAGTTGCCTAGACCTTCCAAAGGTAAAAAGTCAACCCTCAAGTATATGGCAACCCTTGGTTGTCACCAAAAAGCTTCTACTTATGTTCCAGGGGTCAGTTGAAACTGAGTCCTGTTGAACATGTTGAGAAGGCCTTCTTGGTCAAAATTCTGTTTTCATGCCTAAATATTACCTACTGAGGTATTTCTTCTGGAATGTACCCATTTTTGATGGTCAAAGATAAATGAAGTAATCATAGAACCAAAAAGCAGAGGTTTTTTCCCCTCTTATTTCCCAAACTGTCTAGATGATTCTAAGATTGTTAGAGAACTTTGAATGGTTCCCTCCTTGAGTGCCTGATCTTGAAGGAAGAACTTAGTATCTTTTCATAATGTTCTATTCTGCACTCTACTAATAATGAGCACTGATTTTTTATTCAACTTTCGTTTGGTTTTTTTGTTTCACTTGCAAATTTTTCTGTTTCCTCAGTGATAGTGGAAAAATGTGTTGCTTATTTATTGTTTAGGCTCCTTTTTTTCTGGGTTTTTTTTTTTGGGGGGGTTATTTTTTGGTTTTTTTTTTAGTGTATAGCATTAAAGACCTTTCTCTTGAGCTGAATTCTGATAAAAGCTAAAGTTACATCAGGCTAAAATGGAATACTTGTGTCTTTAGACAGTATAGTTTCTTGTGGAGATAGTGTAGGTAAAATTCCTTCTGTATTCTTCAGTTACTCTGAGTGTTTTCTTGATATTTTTCTGTAGATAAGTAGCTTTATTATTCATTTTTGTGAGGAAATCTACAACAGGGGGGAATGTTATGAAGAAGACAGCAGCAGACAAGAATAGAGTCAATCATGAGAAATTAAATTCCCTGTAGGTTATAATGTATTAGTGTGTCTTCAAGCTGAGTGAGTTGTAACTTTCTGTCTAAAGGAGAGTTCATTTTTCCATTTTCCAATGGTATCCCCAGAATTCCTGAAAGAAAAATCTTGTTTCACAGCCTGCATGCAAGTGACTGCTTTTTTAATCAGTTTTCCTGCCACTGGGCTATGACTGGCCCTGTCCACTAACTTTTCTTGATACAAATTCTATTGATTTCAGTATGACTGTCCACATGGGCCAGGGCTGTAGAATAAAGCCTAAAAATACTGTATGACTGGTGCATGCAGCCACTTTAGTGGCCTCCTATTTGTTCCCACACTCTCCTTGGCAATGTACAGACAATCCTTGATCTGGTCACACATATTAAGTACCTGCAGTTTTGTATTGTGCTTTAAGGTTTAATGATAATCAGTATTTAGCAGATTGGAATGCTGTTCAGGAATGGCATTGTAGTTACTCCTTCTTCTCCCTTCCCAGCTCTTCTAGTGAGTTAATGTCTCTTCAGATGCTTCAGCATACGGTGTACAATTTTGAGCATATGTAGGAAACTGATGTTTCATACATATTGGAGTCGTGAATTTTCCCTCTGCAACATCTCTATTCATTCATTACCACCTGATGTGTGTTTTATTGGTGTAAATGCTATAGAGAGATATAGCAAGATGCAGAAAAAAAAATCTATCTTCTTCATGCCCCTGTGACTCCTTCATTTATCTCTTATCCTAGGACTTCCATAAGGATTGAGAATAATAATGATATCTAAGAATGTAACATAAACAAGAATGTAATAGTGCTTTGGCCATTCTTTGTTTTACAAAGAGAGGGTATGTAATGGCTGAGCTGAACAAGTCTGAGAATGGAGGAGAAATGGTTTGTTCTTGGCTCCTTGGATTATTTCAGCAGCTGAATTTCTTATGAGTGCAATAAAAACTGTAATTAAACATAAAATGGGAGGAACAATTCAAGCTGCTGCAATCTTGTAAAAAACAACCCTAATTATCTTACTGTTCCTGGCCTCTGTTTGGCTGCAAATTTTTTTTCTTTTTTTTTTTTCTACTCCCTCCACCCCCATTTCCTTCTCTCCTTCCCATGCATGCTCTATATTACACTCTAATATTGCTTTGCATTTCTACAATGACAGAAGCACAGAGAACTTCAGAACTCAGAGCTGCCTTGAAAGGTCTAATATTAATTGCACAGATCATTGTTACTCAGAGCACAGAGCGGCATGACTGACAAATCTGGCTCAAAAGCTATTTGAGCAATTTCTTGTTGCAGTGGTGATTATGGCATGGAACATTATGTAGCTCATTTAGGATGCTTATATTTAGGAGAATTTTATTATTGTTTAGAGCAGTTTTTAAAGTTTTATAGAAGGAAAAAATAGTTCTCATTTCTGGATTTCAATGAGACTAACAAACGTTAATGGTCCACTTTACTCCTCTTCTAGCCACCACTTAAAACTGGTGCCCTATTTCTCACAGAAGAACTGGATGGTTTTGTCAGATTCCTTCCTTTTTTTAGGTGTCAGAGTAAGGAGCTCCCTTAATTTTATGACCAGCCTGGGGATAAATTCTCTTATTAAACCCCGTCCAAAGAGTTGCCAGTTCTTAGTTCTGAATGCTTAAACCTTACTTTGAAACCTAATTCCATTTTGGCTAGACCTTGGGGAACACAAAGTTTCAAAAATTAAACGTCTTTGAGGCACACTGAGGATGCTAAGACTTGGTTTGTGAATCAGAAATGAAGGTCTGGAGATCAAATGAAGGTCTGGAGATCATTTTCCTTGTTTTAATGATGTCTGATTATCACAGCACACAAATACCATCTTTCAGCTGAATGGGGTGTGCTTCCAGCCCTTCCACTTCTGCCAGAGTAAAAATTAGCACAGATTTTAGGCTGTCCTGGTTGTCCCAGTTGGTTTTTTTTTGTTGTGGTTTTTTTGGGGTGGTTTTGATTTTTTTTTTCCTGGTTCTTTGCTGGTTTTGTGGCCAGTAAAGACAACACTTTGGCCACACATTTTGTTTTTCTGGTTGAAGTCTTTATCCTGGTGGCTGTGAGTAATAAGCCAGCTCTGGCTCCCTGAAAACTATCCTGTACACTGGGTTCAAAGACTTGCTGAAACAGGTGTTAAAAAACATTGAGAAGATATTTAAAACCTGGATTGATGGTACAGTAAATTTGCAGAGACTTAAAATATCTTCTTCCAGGCAACAGCTTCTGTGTTCAGCAGTTCTGTCTTTGCAGCTTGTCTGTCTGAGGGGCCATTCACACCTGGATATCTGACGGGGGAAGGATGAATGTTTTGAAACATTTTGAAAGGGCCAGCATACTGAAACCAATGAAAATGAAGTCTTGCTGAAGAGCACAAAGAACCCATTTAGTTAAAAGCACATCAGTCAGAGGGGAGAAAAGATTATGTGACAAGGTTCTCTAGGAGGAAACAGAGAGCACAAGGTCAATTGAAATTGCAACAGGCAGTGTTGATACAGACCTGGACCTTATGCACAGGTAGACTGTCTGAAAAGGCTACAGTTAATATTCTAATGGATTTGTGGGACACCTTATTGAATTTGCAGTGGTTTTTTAAACAATGGTTTTTTTCCAGCTTCATGAATAGAGTGATAACATTGCTTCTGCAGTGCTGAGGGTCATCTTTGATTACACCTTTCTTATGCTTTCTGGGTGGTATTTTCAGTCACTTGAAATTGTTTCTTTTGGAAATATCTTTAGACAAAGCAATGGACTAACTATTATTGTTAACAATATATAAAAATTAATACATTTATCTACTTATTTAATCTCTACAGTATAGAATAGGTGTTTATAGTCTAGCTTAAAGGGTATTTAGAACATGAAACCAGTGATTAATACTTCACTGTGTGTCAGAGGATGCATCTGTTTTTAAAATGACCAGGCTGACTCAGCTATAAATTATCTAGCTTCTGTGAACCAAAGTTTTAGTAGATTTACATGATCTCTCTGTAGTGAATGTTAGACAAAGCACCTTTCGTTTAAAACCATTATTCCTGCTCCTTTCATTCTTGAATGAAATCACAGAATCAGAATATTCTGGTTGACCAAGGACGACCAAGTCCAGCTCTGAAGTAAATGACTCATGGGGATCAAGCCCAGAAACTTGGCATTATTAGCACCATGCTCTGACCAGCTGCTCTGTGAGCACAGTACAGCAGTTTATGAGCACATTAGCCCAGTGAACTGCTGGTGGAACACGTACACTCTGGACACTAATGCATTTGGTACAGTGAATCTACTTTACATGTTCCATTCAAGTTGCTTTATGTGCCATTCTGCTTCTTTCTTTACCTTTCCTAAGTGTTGGAAACATCTGATACTATGTAGTTCAAATATTGATAATGAACTTTGGGTTAATATTTTAAAATTTTCACTAAAGAATAGAATTTTAACTTCAAACACCATGTGTTGAATAAAAGACTAAAGTCAGGAAACTCTTGATTGTTTTTTGCATATTTATATTTCAATTGGAAAAGAGTTTGGCATCTAGGTTTGTGGATTTTGTCTGCTTTTTTGAGAACTTCAATTAAAAAACTTAAAATGAACACACATATACACATGCCTCCTCCCCATCCTCACTACCTGTAGGAAGATAAAGAAAATGAAATAAATATTCTAATCCTCATTAGGGAACTCTGGATGGGCCACTTCTTCACCTCTCTTTTTCCATCCTTTTTGCTTAGAACACTTTTATTCTTTCCTTCTTGTGATCTTTCATTTCCTCTAGTCTTAGATAATGATAGTGTATTATGGGGTTTTGTTTGGTTGGTTTTTTTCTTTTTCTAAAAAGAAGCATTCAAACTGTCGATTAAAATAAATGTTTTGTTTTTATTTATTTAGGATACTGGGCTGATGACTAAATTTTGCAGTACCATACCAGTAGGTATGACTCTCTTCATGGGAATGGCTTCTCTCCCTAGAAAGCATGGTAGTGGTACATTCAGGGAGCATTGCATTGTTGCTTACTCCTGGATCAGAATGAACCACAGAGCAGTGACAACATCACAATAAGCTGAATTTCTCTGCTTTTGAGGCTTCTAGAGAAAAAAATCTTCTTGCAGTAACTTCCTCATATTTAAAACTGTGTTTTCCTTTTATAATACAATGGAATATATCTTTTATTTTATTTCAAGTTGTATATTTATTGTCACTGAAAAACGCTCTTCAGCTGACATAAATTCCACCACCTCTTTTATTTTCCCTTTCATAAGTGTTATATTCATGATTTCTCCCTTTTCTTTTCAGAACTAAAGCTACGAAAAAAATCTCAAACTCCTGACAAAAAGGTTGGACTTCGATTTTAAAATGAGGTCTATATGTGAAGGTCTTACAGTGTTGCTCTAAACTCAAGGAAAAGGAAGTCAAGATAGGACCCTTATGCCAAGCTGCATCTAGGTCAGCTTTAAGGTTTATTTTTGGTTCTCTGAAAGGGATGACAGAAAGCAGTGTTGTCCTAGGAATAGGAGGTCTGAGTAAAGATTGCAACTTGGTGGGACCTTTCTCTTCTCAGTCCCGTAGAAAGAGTGACGCTGACAATAGGAAAAGGTATTAGTTATTCTCTTTTGCACTTTCTTACTATTCCCTGAGTTTTAGTTGTTTCTTTACCAGAGGAAGTCCTTTCACTGTTGTCTTCAGGAAGCTGAGTGAAAATGTATGAATCAGAACTTGCAGGGAAAATCAAGATCCCCTTCTGTGCTGCAGGTATTTGTAGAAGCATGTGACATGGCCACTGTATTTCTGGTTCCATGTTTTAATTTGTTTCCTGCTGGTTGTCTCATGTCATTTTTCAATCCTGAAATGCTGCTTAATACATCTCGTAAGAGATCCCTATCTCGAGCCTTTATTTTATTTTTAACCTTCCCTTTCAGTTCTTATAAAACTTCATCTCCACACTACATGAAGGCCATGATGCCTCTCAAAGGATTTTGCTCTTTGTTACATTCTGTTCTGTACTTTCTTCCCACCCTTGGCTCTGTATGTAATTATACTAATGGGCCTGATAATGGTGAGACTATGATTTTAAGGGATCACAGTGATATAATTGCATTGATGAAGATAGGTGCCTTGTTTCTGCCTCCCACACCTCTGGGATCTTTAGGCACCCTTAGGAGGCTTTAAATTGTGAGGCATGAATAGCAGCACAATTTGAAGGCAAATGACTGTCATTTAACTATGAGATCTGAAAGGCTCATTTGCTGGACTCAGAAGTAATGGGTGGGAAAGAGGGCTACTGGTGAAGCCAGCCTGAAGGGACATATTTAAATTGCCTGGTTGTTGTTATGCACCTGATAGTAATAGGTTTGGTTTAGTTTCATTACTGGACATATTATTATTGGATTCTAGTGGTTTTTCAGTGTTGCTGCATTGTCTTCCCCTTAAGATTTCCAAGGGTAGAATATGAAGGAAGAATCTTTTAGGGCCCTATAAAAAGAGAGCTGCATCACTGCAGAATGCAAACATTGGGAAATGGTTCCTTAACATATAAAATTTTCTTGGCTTATGAATCTTAGAGTCACATTTGTAAATGAGACTGTTCAGGCTTTGTGCTTACCTGCTTGCCATGGACCACAGCAGTCTGGTCTCCACACCTGTATTGAAAGAAATGACTTTGAAACTGTAGTAATCAATCCTTCAAATGTTTTGATGGATTAATAAAACTACTTTCAGTCTCTAATATGTTCCATAATCAAAATGTCACTTTATTTACTCAAACAGTCAGATGTGATGTGAAATATTAGGTGCGTGAATGCACAAATAGTGCCTGTGGGGACAAATTCAGCTCTTTTTCAGCTATGCATCTATGCATCAGTTAGTGATGATTTCAGGTTTCCTCTCAGGATTGCTGGGTATGTATGTTTTGCAGTCATTTATATAATAAGCCAGCTCTGTGACCACAGAAGTCACTGTGGTGGGGTAAATAAAACCCTCCTTGCAAGAAAGGATTGAATTTTCTCCTGTTTGAATGAAGGGATATGCTGAATATTAGTGTTGCCTTACCTTGTGCAGTGTATGATATATACCTCAACAGATACAAAGCTTTAGAGATGACAAGTCAGATTAAACAAAAAGGAAAGGAAGAGATGTGAAGCTGAGAGTGAGGTAGGACCTGGACAGAGTGCTTTCTAGTAGTTACCATCATTAACTTTTTAGTTGTTGTAACTGTGTATGTTACACAGAGTTATGAAGATCTTTTCATATTCACTTAGCCAAGATGCAAATCTTGCACCGTAATAGATGTCAAAGCCATCATTGCTGAGGTATTTATAATCCAGCCAGCTTCTTGAAAGTCCTGTCTGCAAGAAAGAGTCTTTACGGTTTCCAAATTATCCATTACTAATTTTCTTACATTTCCTTCTGAAGTGTCAGGGATAAGTTGAAAGCAGAAGATTATCCTGCTTTGGCCTACTGTAATGTGCCTTTTGCTGCAGCAACCCAAACTGTTCTGAACAACAGTGCATTGATGAGAAAAGCTACAATTCTGCTCTATCGATGGCAGTCAGTAGATGCACATTTTGCTGTAGTTGTACTTGAGAGTCTTATCTGAAGCATGCATGGAGCATCAGCTCTTGTTTCCTTATAGGATTAATTATTTGATTCATGTATATGTGAGGATTAAAAAAAAATCCTATATATATATATAGTATTTTTTAGTTATACTTTTTTATTTTGTATTTTTCTATGAATTTTTTTTCTATGAATTGTGTTCTATGAATTTAATTTAAGCCTTTCAAACAGTACAAATTTTGAAATAATACAGATTTTTCATTATGCTGTATGAACAATCTTTTAACTTCAGTTCCCATATAAATTCTGCTAAATCGATACCGTGTGAGAGCAAAAACACCTGGAAATATGGAAACTTCTTTTTCTTGAGAAAAATGTTCAGTAAAAGGTATCATCTACAAGTGAGGATCAAGATTTTATATGAGCTTTTTATTATTACTTTATTTTTCCTCCTCATTATCACCATCTGATGACCACAGCAGTATATCTAAGGTATGGCTGCATTGTGGACAGACAATCAAACAATCACACCTATATTGAATGCTTTACACCTAACAGAAAGACTTTAATTTCTTGTGCCTCAGTTCTTCAAAGAGCTTTAAAGAAGTCAAGCCTGACTGACATCTTCTATTCTACAATCTGCAAAGTATTTTAGCATGCTTCCTTGCTTATTTCCTTGCAGGTAATAAGAATCAAACATGTCTGAAAAAACCTTTGGGCAAATCAGTAGCAATTGTGTAGATGGCACCCATTAAAGTTGTGCTAGTTGCTTAATTCATGTTTTAAAGGGAAAGCTGGATTTATTTACAAATTCCTTAAGTTTAAAATTATGTGCCTTGCAGAACTAGAATTTTGTTTGTGCTATGGGTAAGGAGCCTGTTTATGCTTGTTTAACAGTAAAACCATTCAGTGCATTATTGACCAGATTATTTTGAAGCAGCATACCTCTGGGTGTTGTTTCAAACTGTACTTGTTTATTTTCTCTTTTCTTCATGACTCACTTATGCTAATTTATTAATACTTTTTTTTCACAGACTGACCTCTGAGGGGTGAATAGATGTCTCTCCCCCTCAAGCAGATAGTCTTCATAGTTATTTAACCAATGAAATTATGAAAGAATAACGTTTTAAGAGCTGTGACAATCCTACAGCAGTGTATTTTTTTAACTATATAGGGCTATTCTGGTGATTTGTTTATTTTTTCTTCTCCTCCTTAACACAAGTGCCCAGCCTTTGTTTCTGTGTGGACATACAGGAGAATATAAGCTTTTACACAAGAGATATATATATATATGATACCTGTATGTAATCAGGACACTGACAGCATTATCTTGGATTATTTATTACACAAAAATTTTCTCTAGTTATTTCTACAGGTTTTGGGATGATACGGGTAAGGACTAGACTCCTGGAGCAACGTCCTGGAATAAGCTGTCAGAACAGGTTTTAAGGTTATATTTTGTTCAGCTGCACAGATACATCCCTCTTTTACATGTATGCGTGTAACTGTTCTCAGAATTTATTCTAAATCTTCTCAGTGTCGAGGGCTGTAATGACTTTCTCTTGATGTTTTGCCCTTGGTTGCCAGTGCAAGGGTACAGGGTACAGACCACCTTCTTGGGCTCCCCTCTAGCAGCTGGCATCCAATTTCTACAGCGAAGAGAGACTGATTTCCATTGTCAGTCAAATTACACACTGGTATTATCTCATTCAAAGAGTGTTAAACTGCTGTGAACTCCTAGAAGTGACCAGATTATAGAGCCCCCTCAGCTGCCAATGGCACTTCTGTAGCAGAGCTCCCCCTGCATCAATCAAACAGGAAGCCTATCTTTACAGAATCACAGAATACTCTGAGTTGGAAGGGCCCCGCATGACTACATGGCCCTGTTCTGGATGATGTGTTGTGTCAAAATACTTGCCAAATATCCCACATCATATGAACAGCTGAGGGTGGGAAATTTACAGATATTCAGTGTGTGAAATTCTCTGCGAATACTGAGGTGGCAAAGCAGGTTACATTCAGATGTATCTATCTTCCAACAAGATGGCAGGGGTGAAAGTTAAGTTAATGGGTTGTAGCAGAAACTTCATTTTCTTCTTTCAAAAGTCATCATGTATCATTGAGCTGCTTTTGAGTTTTAAAAGCTCCAAAATTTTTGATTGAGTTGTTAAATCGAACTTTAGGGATGCTACTGGAATGTTGGTTCTCTAAAAACTTTCCCTCTGAAACACTTCCTGCTGGTGCCAAAGGATCCAATATTCACCATCTTTTGATGGTTAATACAGAATGGTATTTGAGATACTGCAAAATTAACTTTTCTTGTGGTAGTTCATCTTGTCTGAACAGAATTAATTATTCTAGAGTCTGTTTTGGGCTTTTTTGTTTAAAATTTTGGGACCTGTTTTGAGTCAAGCAAATCTAGACGTAGTGATATGCTAAAGTCATGGCTATTTTAAAAGTTGGGGTTTTTTTCTCCACCAATAGCAAGCAAGTTAGCAAGTGACTCCCCTGCTAAAGAAGCTCTCAAAGTGGT
Source organism: Cinnycerthia olivascens (assembly GCA_035048155.1). NCBI lineage: Eukaryota > Metazoa > Chordata > Aves > Passeriformes > Certhiidae > Cinnycerthia > Cinnycerthia olivascens. Next base: position 30,251,013 of record JAWWMU010000153.1, read on the forward strand.
TATCCACTCTTTTCCTGAATCCAGAATCTCCATCTTCCATATGTAAAATTAGGTAGTAGGTTTTTCCTCTGCATTCCAAATAAATTCCCATAAAAAGAAGTGTCTGGTGAATCTTTGCTTATTTAAGTACAGTTTCATTTTCTTTATCTTGTTTTTATTTAATCCTATGCTGAGACACAGGAGAGTTATTGATCAGAAATTATTCTGGTACATAGATATACGCCTTGGTTATAAGCATAAAATATGCTGACTAAGCATCATCTCCTTGAATGCAAATTTTACTCTAGTAGGGAGAACCAGATTATATGCAATTCCTTAACTGAGTCTGAGAGTTTTGGTGGTTTACAGGACTTTTACTGCAGCTCTTCACAATGGCAAAATTAGCTCTAAGCATCTTGTTGGCAGTACAATATACTTTGGTTTGTCAAAATCATTACATACAGTGATTCCTATCCACTCTTACCTTCTGTCACAAAGCAGGATTTAAAATACTAATAGTTCTTCTTTTTAGTGCTGTGTCTAGGAGTTAATATTTTATAGCCAATGTGTAGCACTGATATCTGATTATATTTGCAGAATTTTGTTTGGTCTTTATCAGGTGTTGAATTTATGGATGCTATTGAAGAGCTGCTTTATTTCACTGTGAAGATTTATGATCCAGATTCCCAGTAGGTGTAATTCAGTACAGTTGAAGTCAGTGGAGCAATATTACTTCACAGAAAAATAGTTCTTGAAGTTTGGACCAGGATTTTCTATGGTGCTGCAGGTATTTTACTTCTACCAAGAAAGTTTTTAACCACTGCTTTGTCTCACCATTGGAAAATTCTGCTAGAGGCTGTTTTCAGGTGTTACTCAGCCTTTTGATAATGTAATTTTAGAAAAGAGTAACTCAAAAGTGTTGCTAAAAATAATATGATTTATGAAGGTTTGATGCTAAAACACTGTAAGGCTGAAAACATTTTATTCACGGTTCCAAAGTCAGGAAATATTGTTTTACTGGTTATTTCTAAATTTGAGGTTTAGTTTGATATTTCTGATTTTTTTAATATTGTGTTGTTAGTTTGACAACATATTTTCTAGATAAATAGCAGCTTATCAAATAGATTTTCATGTTTAAGACTTTAAAAATTAAAAAAATCGCGTATTAGTCTCTTCATTTTCATAATTCTTCCTTCCTTGTTTCTATAAATTGTAGATTATTAATTTATTCAGGTAAGGAAAACAACCAATAAAAACACAGAACCAAAACAAACAAAAGAAAAAAAAAAATCAACCAAATAACAACCAAAAACTCAACCTGAAACCTATCACAATGTGAGGAGTGATTCCCCTTTTTTTCCTTTTCTCTTTTTTTTTTTTTTTGGGTCAGATCTGATTCAGAATGAATTTCATGTCTGTTTTCTATGTTTTGGAATATTTGTTTACTGCTATCTGTAGTGTTTTGGGGAATATAGCTTTGTTTGAAAATGCCAAGTAGTTGAGGTGCATTTTTTCCAGAATGGGTAAAATATCTGTAAAACTTGCTAAGCTTGATAACTAAGCAAATATTTCTACATACTCCTCAAGGCAAGTGATAATTGAAATTTGTTGAAATTTCTCTTCTTGAGGGGATTTTCTGCGTGTGTGTGTGTGTGTGTGTGTTGTTACTGTTGGTAAAAAACTCTAGTATAATAAATTTTCTTCTCAAATATACTGCCTTGAAGTTGAGAAGGAAAAGCTCTAGTTTCCTTTTTTTTTCAGAAATAAAATTATGTATTGTGAATATTTTTGAATTGCACTTTTCCTGTAACCTGAAAAATCCTGTTTTTTTTTTTTTGTTGTTGGTGGATTTTTTGTTTTGTTTTGGCTTTTTGTGTTTGTTGGTTTGATGGGGGCTTTCTTTGGTGGGGTTTTTTATTGTTTTTGTTTGGTTGGTTGGTTGGTTCATTTTTTTTGTGGTTATTGTTGTGGTGGTGGTGGTTTTAGATTATTTTTGTGCATGTTTGGTTTTTTTACTGAACTTAGCTTTTCAAACAAACATCCTCCAAAATATTTGTTTCTGTAATGAACCAAAAAACACCCTACATATTGTTTTCACCATAATTATACACCTAGATTAGTCACAGAGTTTGAAACATTCACTAGAGTAATACCTGACTGCTAAAATCTGTGCAGTTAGCACCCTGGAACAGCTCCAGAATGTCACAAACACATTCAGCTAAAAAACTTCCAGAGATTCCTGAATCTAAGTATGTAGAGTGAACAGTCGTTAATGGCAACCGAATTTTGTGGAGGTGATTTGCCTAGTGGATTAAACTTTGCTGTTCTGAGGAGACCTGAACTTTGTTTCCAGCTTGCTGGAGGGGAACATGGCGTCCACAGTTTCCTAAATTGAGGTTGGAAGGATCCTGTGTGCCTCCTGTGTTGGGAAAATTACAGGATTTTCTTGATTTTGTTTTTTCCAACAAGAGTTATGAGGTACACAATACACAATCCACTATGGTAGTAGAAAAATTTAAATTTAATTTTCAAAATGTGGTGTTGTTCTAATTCATTTATCATATTTTAACTAATGGCTATTCTGACCAGAATGAACAGCAGCAGTAAAAAGAACTGTGTCCTATCTGCACCTTTAGCTGTGCATGTAAAGTACATATCATAGAGCAGTCATGGAATCACAGAATATTCTGATTGGAAGGGACCCACAAGGATCAGTAAGTCCAGCTCTTCAATGAAAGGCCCATACAAGGATCAAACTCATGAGCTTGGCACCATGCTCTGACCAGCTGAGCTAAAGTCTTGATAGGACATGCAAATATGTAATGTGGCCTTGGAATGTATCTCAGCATGCTAATTAGCATCTGAAAATGTACATTTTTTTACAATTTATATTATTGCTCAATTTAATATTATAGGTAGTATTGCTGTGGACCAAAGTCTCATGTGTTTAGTGTTCTACAAACAATCGAGCATAAAAGTGTGCTTTGAAGAAGGCTACAACGTAAGAACAAGACAAGTGGTGAATGCAGATGGAGAAGAGGCCAAAATGAAGCAGTGAGAAAATATCGGTAAAAATGGTGAGTGGAACTTCTGGTGTTATAATAGCCTAATTATTGCTTTTAATAGGCTTTGAAACAGATGGAAATTTTGTGGCGGGGTATGAAGAAAGAGAGTGAATCTTATTTATGGATGTTTTATGAAGAGCACCTAGTAGATGAAGTAGGAAAAGCTGAAAAGACGAGCAAGCATGAGTGAAAAAGTCACTGAAATACTTGGTTTCAATTTTTTAATTAGAGGTGATAGCTAAGGTGAGTCCTTTGCAGACCTGGGCAATAGAGGTAAGTAGTTTTATCTTTTATCCTTGTCTGGGTTTAACCCTAGCTGGCAACTTAAGTACCACACAGCCACTCATTAACTCCCTCACACATCACTGGGAGGAGAGCGATAAAGAAAATGTAAACCTTGTGGATAGAGATAAGGACAATTTAATCATTTATGCAAACTATAATAAAAATTAATAATAATAACAATAATAATAATGCTGTTGCTGCTGCTATTACTGATAATAACTGTAATGGTAAGGAGAGGGAGAAAGAGGATTCAAGAAAAACAGTGATTCCCAATCAGTTACTCATCACATGCTGACTAATGCCCAGCCTGTCCCCAGTCAGCAATTGGCCCCCCTTCAGTTTTGCTTCCCCCCAGTTCATATACTAGGCATGATGTCTTATGGTACAAAATAGCCCTTTGGCCAGTTTGTGTGAATTTTATTGGTCATGCACCCTCCCAGCTTTTTGTGCAGCTCCTCACTGGCAGAGCATAAATTACAGAAAAGTCCTTAATTTAGGATAACTAATTAGCAGCAACTTAAACATCAATGTGTTATCAATATTATTGTCATACAACCCCCAAAACCCCAGTATGGTGGCAGTTACTAAGAAGAGAATGAACTCTGTCCCAGCTGAAACCAGGACAACCTTGTAGCTAAGTCAGGCCCCATCATGGGATTGGAAGTGAATAATAACATAGCTAAAACTGTGCTTTAGGAAAATTATCATTGTGTATGGAAGTAGGCAGGGAAGCTTGTGTTAGCCAAGGCCAGAGATAGGCAAGGTGATGGTATTAACTCTGTGGATGGTTAGGAAAGCAACATGCTAGAGGTGACACCTCTTCTCCAGTAGAGATCACTGTATATGTTTTAATTGCAAAAGAGAGTAAAATATTAGCTTGGACAGACATGCCATCTGAAAAGAAATTTTAACCCTTAGAGATTTGCCTGTGAACAGAAAGAACCTTTCTTTGCTCAACCATTGCATTTCAGACTTCTGTCCCAGAAAAAGCTGCAAAAAGTATGGGTTGTGGGATATTTATTTGTGGATATTATTATTTTGTTTTGTTCTGTTTTGTTTTGTTTTAAGGAGAGTTTTCCTGTAACTGATATTTTTGCAGAAGTTTTCCCTGAGAGAGGATCTTGGGAAAGTGCCACTGAACTCAGAAATAAATACGAACTCTGTGCATTGCTCCTTTAGGATGAGTAGTGGGAGATAAGAGTTTTCCAGCTGTGACAAGTTTAGTCCTGCTGGCTGGAGGAAAGGGAAATACCAGAGCTATGAGGCAAGGGAATGTTGCAGTAAAGCTGATTTAAGTGTGTGTAGCATTAAGCACCAAATATACTCCATTGTACAACAAAGAGGAACAAACTACTCCTGTAACTTGGAGTGTGGCAAAAGAGAACTGTCCCATCTCTCTGGCTCACAGGGGAGTATAGACAAAGAAGTAGTTATTGCTGAAAAACTGAAGGTGTGTGTTTGGAGCCTACTAATTTCCCAGGAACAGCTTTCACGCACTTGTATTGCAGTGAAAAAGAAATAATCCACAATAGTCTTCCCATGAGTGGAAGAGGGCTGAGGGCTGGCTGAGCTGCTTTGTGTATACCAATGGCTGTGTGTCTGCTGATGAGCTATGGACCTGCTGTAAATGCCAAACGCAGCTTACTCCAGTTACTCTGCCCAGTTACTCTGCCCAGGTGTGTTTTATGTGAGGCTCCCTTCTCATCTTTCCTGCTGTCTGTCTGTAACACTTTTGGCACAGCATGACACGAATCTCTGTCCAGCCCTTTACCTTAGAAGGGGAGAAACTGGAAGATTAGTACAGTTAAGATTGGCTTATAGAAACTCTATCTGTCCTCATCATGGGACAATAGATGTCGGGTAATTTCCTTCCCACTCTTCTGCTTAATTGTCCCATATGTACAGCACAGCTGATGAAGCCAAGCTCTTAAATATTTAATTCTTTGACACCTGAAGATTTAAGAACAGTTGACAGCTGCATTTTGCTCCTTCATAGACTTACCTTACAACAGCGCAGTTACTACACAATAATGTGGAATAGTTAACATCTGGAAACAGGCCCAGGTACTCTATTACTGAATGTAGAAATATTACGTTTCTCAATGTATTTATGTTTATACTGTTAGGAGGCATTTTACAAGTCAGAAGAGAAGGGTCAGGCTTTTGAAACAGGACATTAAATTAGGCAAAGTGCATTCTGCATTTGGATCACATCATAGCTGATCTCATAGAATCAAATTAGAAAATATACAAAACATGCTATAAATTCAACAACACATATTTTTCTCTAAAAACAGTGTGTTTGGAATTAGAAAAATCACTTATTTAGAACACTTGTCAGTATTGAGAAGGGAAGCAATGAGAACACTGACAGTTACTTAAATCATAAAAAAAATATTTTAATGCATTTATTTTATCATAAATTGTCAAAAATATAGATAATTGCTAGCGATGGAAATTTAGAAAATACAGAAGAATAAATAAATTAAAATTATCAAAGAATTTTAATATGCATGGTAACTCCAATCTGCAGCACTTAGACTGAAATGTTTTCCTGAATAAGTTTTCTTGGATGATAACTCTGATCATGTTGGAAGTTGGTGAAAATGTCAGTAACTCTCTTGTATTGGTTTGGCCCTTTGCTCTGAGCAGATGTTCCATTTACATTTCAAAAATATCTAATTTTTGAAGAAAATTCTCTGAATGCAAATCCTTTCTTTGCAAAGATGATTGTGAAAAAGATACATAGCCCTGAATCAAAGGATCAGTGTAGTCTAAATGCCTTCTTTCCTAAACTGATCCATTGATAAATTAACCTTTCTGTTGTTGTTGTTGGCTTTTTTTTTCTTTTCAGACTTGCTTCTTTTTTCCTTTTGTTTTCATTTCTTGATCTGGTAAAATTATTCAGACTGAATTCAACAGGTGATTCTGATTCTGAACTGATTCTGCTGTGGGATGTATTTTTTTATGTTGGGCATGTTTCCTATGAATTTTCAAGTTTCAAAAACAAGTTCAGAAATGTTCTAGATATTATATAGCTTCTTGTTACCACTTGCTATTAGATATTCAATAAAGGTATATTATCCCTTCTCTAAAGCAGACTTGCTACTTCAAATTTTGCCACATGGACCTTTTTTTCCCTTGAGATGCTTTTTCCAAAATTATTTTTATTCTTTAATAATTTTATCCTCAAAGGAATAAATGTACCTCTCTTCTTCCTTCAGTCTTTCTGTAACATTTTAGCTCCATGTTCAGGATATTTATTTGACCTTTTATATCTCCTACATCTAATGACATTTGTTTCATCAGCTTTAGCAAAGATGAATGACCTTTTAACTCTTAAAAAAAAAAAAAAGAGCAAATCCATTTTCATCTTTCTTTGCTCTCTTTTCTTGTTATAGAAGTAAGCTTTGCTCTTTCCTTTTACTTGCTTTAAAGTCTTAGAGTGAAATCCTGGTCCTTATTAAGTTTAGAGAAAGATTTCTGCTGATATAGTTGAGTCCAGATTCGACCACTGGTTTTACTGTGAAGGCAAAATTGTTGCCCAAGTTTTCAAGAGCTAGTCTTTTTAGCCCTCTTTTTTCCAAAATAATAAACATGTAGCTTTTAATATTTAGTCTGGGTAAATGGTGGTTCTATGCCTAGAAGAACAGCTTCAGAAGGTACTAATTGAAATTGGAGTTAGGAAAAAAAAAGTTTCCTTATCAATAAAAAAAAATGTTAAATGTCAAAATCTAGCTCTTCAGATTTGAGAAGAATTTTAATTCTTTATGTAATGAAACATCACTAATTCAGTTATAAGAAAGTGTGCCTTGGATGTATCAGATTTATGCACAAAATCATCGTCTGCTTTGCATGGAGCAGAGTGTCTGTTTCTGGAAAATAACCTATACAAGAGGCTATTTTGGGATGTGGCAAGGAGTGCCACCCAGAGAACTCCTACTAGGGAAGAAGATCAGCTGTGAAGTCAAAACCCAAGTAAAACGACAGATTGGCTGAATAACAGAGTAATGAAAAAAAAGAAACGTTTACTGTGCTCCAACTCTATTTTTTTTTTTTAATGACAGAGTATCAGTGGATAAAAGCTGAATGATACGGCTCCTAAATTCCCTTTAGTCTGGAATTAAAGGAAATTTATAGTTATCCTTGTTATAAATTTGTATGGTTTTAGCTCATTTTAATGGTTCTCAAATGAAATTCATGGTTATCTTGCAGGGACTCTGACATCAACAAGTGGGAGAATTAATCTCTGTGTAACACTTAGCTGTGTGTGAATCATGAAGGAATATTTTTGCTCTGATGTCACTGGTAAAACATCTTTGGAGCTGCATTTTATTTCCCTCTGCTGTCTTATTCCCAAGTAAGATTGATAAATGCTAAAAAAAATCCCTCCTTTATAGGGAGTGTCTTAGGAGCTGTTAAAAATACTTTTAAGAGTAAGACAAATAAGTGCAGCACGTCCTGTTACATATCTACCTCTCCAAACACATATTGTACATAGCAGCTCCCCATGCTTACAGAAAGCCATCTGCTCTTCAAATGCACTGTTGTAAACAGATTTAAGCCTTCTAGACCTAGGGTATGTACAAATCAGACCCACACAGAATAATACTGATTCAATAAAAAGGCGGTTGACCTTGGAGCTGGGACCTGCAAGGAGCAGAGGCCATTGTTGTGCCCCTTGGGCTGCGAAGCTGATGGTGTGCAGGAGTCCTTCTCTCTCTGTCCAAAGCCTATGTTAATGGTATTTGTGTCTGTCTCTTATCCTCCCTTTCAGTGGTTTGTCCTTCTTTGGAAACTGAAGAAAATGCTCTTTTCCAGTGCTTCAGTTTGCCACCTTCAGTGGTCTCAAAAATAAGAGCTAAATTCTCTTCTCAGCTTTTTAGTTATAAAGGGAACTATTTGCAGAGTTTATTTGTGCTTTTGTTGCTTTCTAACAAATATAATCAAACAGATTGTAAATATTTTTCCCCAGTTCATTTGATATAAATAGAAAATCCTGTGTAGGAATAAATTTATCTAATAATATCTAACCATGTGATCAGACCCTGATTCATTCATTCGTCCCTTGGCTTCTTGGGCATATGAAGCAGCTCATCAAGTTTTTTCCATCAGTAATTCATTCTGTGATGCTGTGTTTGAGGATTTTTTTTTATCAGATAGGATCTTTTCCTGTGTCATTCCTCATCTGTTAATAACAAGCAGTCCATGGTCTTTAACTCATGTTGACTTATCCTCATGGGAGACTTGCTTGCTTTCGCACCCAAAAGCAAGTATTAAGATGATGTATTACTATGGAGTGTTAAATATTTAAATTTATTAGCAGATGGGAGTTGAATTTTTTTTTCCTGCTCATCACAGAGTTATTTGTAGAACTACAGTATTATTAAAAGTACAGTCATACAATAAAGGTTCTGGCTGAAATGTGACAAAAAAACTTCATCTTTGGAATGAATGTGCCAAGGCCCTTGGGACTGTACTAGGGCTTTAGTTTGATTCATCTGTGAGTTAGCTGCTTCCGCATCTCACCTCTGAACTAAGCAGCAGATTTCCCCACCTTAATTCATTTCCTTCAGAGAATGTGTACTACTGGAGTTGTGTCATTTTATTCTAGAAAGAGTTCTGGTGCAACCTCTGTTAAAGATACAACCAGTGCTTTCTCATTGATTCAGTAACCACCTCAATTTCCTATTGCTAGGTGGCAAGTAGAGAACACAGGCTACCTGTGATTCTTACCCTTGCAAAACCAGCTTCACACATCCCTTTCCCTTGTTTATATTAGTATGGAGATCCTAAAGGAAGCTGCTTGCTCTCACTTTATGGTGCTGGCAGCAAGTTCAGTTTTGTGAAGGGAAATGTAGGAGGCTCCCTGCAGGGCTACATTAACCATGGATTTTCTCAAAGTAGGTTCCAAGACCTCCTTGCTCAAATGCCTCCAAGCACAGGAACCCCTTGTCTTTAGACGATGCCATGAAATGGGATTGGGCATCAGTATCAGTAAGGTACAGCAACCTCCAGATGCACCTGGGGAGTCTTGGCTAGTCCAGGATGGGAAGTTGTGTTATCCAAAGAGCTGAGACAGCATGAACTTGGTCATGAAGCCAAACAGCTTTTGGAAGGTTCTAATCTCTTTGGGTTGTCACCATTTTTTGAACTGTTCATGGAATCCTACAACTTTGTTCTAGTACCAAGGTGGACTGTGCACTTCCTGTGCACCAGAAATTAGTCTGAGTGAACATAAGTGACCTGAGCATGTAGTTAATCTTTCAAAGTGAGGAATATATATGAAATGTTTTCCACTCTGAAACCCCAACTCTGCTAGAAATTATGACTTCAAAGAAGAGTTATCCAGAGTAAAATTTTCTGGACTGTTGTAAGTATAGAAGTGGACACCATGAGCTTTTTTGGCTTTAAACTCTAGAGAATTAAGTTGGTTTTGTGCAACCAATTTTTAAGACCACCCTTCTGTAAAAGTTGTCACCACTGTCAACTCTTTCATGATTTTCCTGACAAGTTAAATGGATGAAGAAGAGGTGGTGGTTTTAAAAATGGTTTATTCTCTAAGTTCTATGAGTGTCTGGGTACTATTCCGTGTGCCCAAGAGAAGAATGTGTAGAATAATAGCACTGCATTTTGAAACATGATCATGTTTTCTATCTTCCTCTACCTAATGTACATTGGCCATAGCTTTGCATTTAGTTGCATTTAGGTCTGGCATGTATCCTCCCTGGATTAAATTCTCAAAAGACAGCAGACTGCATTGCTCCATTGATTTCGGTGGAGTTATGACAATTTATACATAAGTTATGTAGGAAAGCATAATGAAGGGTTCATTCGAAACCAGAATTGATATCTTTCAATCACTCCTCATCCTCTGCCCTCAATAATAAACTGGAAGCAATTGTACAGATAATTTTTTTTTTTTTTTTCCCCAGAATACTAAAAATGTGCCTTGCTCTGGAATATATTACTTGGGTTTAGTGTCAAATTTTCACTGCCTGTTTGCCATTTTTCCTCATGCCTGCAGTCGGAAATGCATCAGGAAACACAAGTGAGCCTAATTGACAGCTCTGTGGAGATGAAGGTAGGCTGTGACCTGAAATGAAGACTGTTCTCATAATGAGAGACAGCTGAAAGATTATGTATATAGAGCTACTAAAATAGATTCCCTGGATCTTTTTCATAAACCAGCAGATGGTAGCAGAGTCTACAGATCTCAGAGAAGGCAAATGTACATTACTGTAACTGCCCTCGTTCACTTGCCATTAATCTTTTACTTGTCAGCCTCTTCAGTGCCTTCTGTAGTGCTGACCCTGAAATTGCATCATTTAATTTGTAATCGTATATTGCCAACATTTCCCCTTTCTATCACATATCAGCTGGATTAATTCTGCTGTGCTGTGGACCACTGATAGCTATAGGCAAGCATCTGTAGAAAAAAGATATTCGTAAAATGGAATAGAGACAAGAAGAAAGGCTGATTTGCTGGATAGAAAGGAGTGAGGGAAAGAGGAAGTGAGAGGAAAGAGATGTGTGATCACGGATTCGTTTGTCTCCTCTTTCACCCATCCCTGGAAGCCTAAATGGCCTCGTACTAATATTTAAGAGTTGCCAGAGTGCTCCTTCCATAGCATAAGAAAGCACAGATATAGCACAGGTTCTGTTTATGGAATCTCTTACCTGAAAAGAGGTGCTGCATATAGAAATGAGCCAGAAGAGTATGCTTTCTGAGTTGGAGCCAGCATGTATAATGAATGTGTGAGAGTATTTCTAATTAAATGGGATTCATGGTGTGTTTTTGAGAGAGGATTTGAAAGGGGAGGCTGAATGCTTTATCTCATGAAGTGGGGGAGGGACCTAGTGTCTTCGATGACTGATGTATTTTTGCCTGCACTTCTTGTGACTATGCCCAAGGATGGCAGGGCTCAAAAGTTCAAATATTGTCAACAGTTAGTCATGTTGAAAGTGTCGTTGAGATGTGAGTTACATGCTATGACCCTGCCTGCAGTGACTGGTGAAAAATTGCTTTCAGGAGACACTGACAGACCAAAGAAGCCAACATGCCAAAATGATTAAGTCAGATGTACCATTCTATCACTGATCCACTTTTTCCTCTGAAGAATTAACTGTAGGATAATAAAAAACCCTGAGAACTGCATCTATAAGAAAGAGAGTATTAAAATCACCATGCCTCAATAAAGGATGCATAGTTCTACATTCTAATTTGGTTTCCATAATTTGGAATTATCCCCTCTGTGACCCTGGAAACAAAAAACCAAGATTTCATTCACAGTGACCTTAGTGAGGGTCCAGAAAAACCTTTCTTTTTAGAGTTGTTATAACATCCACAGGCTCTAGATGGTACTATGTAATTGCTCTATTGGGTCTTGCCTTTTGTGATGGTTTCTTCCCTTTTTTTTGGCTTCTGCAAAATGTAGGGAAAGCAGAGCAGCAAAATGAAATCAGCAAGAAACTTACCAAATAAAAAAAAGGTGATGAATTTTTGTTTCAGACTCCATATTTAGATTAGCTTTCTTTTATAATGGGATAGATGTTCTAACAGTGCTTAAGCATTAGATTCTGGTATTAGTGAGTTATGCTGTATTGAGCCCATGTTTTCATTACGTTTACTAACATGAGAAGAAAGAAGAATAATGTAGGGCTTCCAAAGAGTTCTAAGTTTTTTGCTTGCTGTGGTTTGTGTATACAGTGTATACATCTATGCATACCTCTGACACTTCAGTGGGGACATTCTGCACACCCAAAGATAAAAGCTCTCTTTCAGTCAGGGTCCTATCAGCAAATATGAGAATATCAATTACAAAAAAACCCCAAAACCCAACCATTTCTAACAGCAGAAATTGTTATCTATACACAATTCCTCATGACCTCTGGCTCCAGAATTGTCTTTAAACCAGAGCTCTTCACCTCTCCTGGTGACATGGGAGACACACACACTTTTACAAGGGAGGAGTGTGAGTCCCTAGCCAAATGTGCATTCCATTTTTAAGGAGTGCCTTACTGAGTTGAGAGACACAGTAGGATAAACAGCTATTTTCTACAGAGCTGCATTAAAATATATCTGAGTACATAATAAATGCTGTAATATGGATTTTTCAGACTGCTAAAGAAAAATAAAATACAAACCTTAATGCATTTGCTTCCCTAGACATTTTAATTCAAAATTAAGTTTTCCTGTGAAACTCTTCACAACATAATTGCACTAGAACTCCATCAAATTCCAGTTGAGAAAATAAGTGAATCACAATTGATACATTTTATTGTCCATATCTTATTTTATCAAATTTCTGGCACTTATTACTCTTAGATGAACTCCTTTTTATTCTTAATCTACAGTTGTTAAAGAACCTGAAACTTCTTTCAATCAACCAAAAGCACAAACTAGTCTGACCTCAGCAAAATGAAGACACCCAAATCAAAGAAGAAAATTCAAGGAGTAGTTACAGTTTTGTCCATGGAAATTCCTACCAGTAATTAGGCATGCATGTCATAAGGTTAGTCCAGGAATAATCAGGAAAGAGGAATGTTTATTTGAGATAGGGAATTGTCTGTGATTATGTTAATATTATTTTTAAAATAACATTTTATTTAATTGTCTTTTCTGTTTCATAGGTGAGCAAGAGGCAATACTTGCTCTCTGTCAATGGTCTCTGAAAGTGTGGAATATACTTTTCCAGCAAGGGAGAAAATGGCTTACACATGAATAAAATTCTACCTTCATCTCATGAGCTTTGACTTCATACCTCCACACTTGCAAGCACTGTTGATTTTTATACTTATCAGTCTTATAGATGTAATATTTGGGAGCCTTCCAACACTCTTTTAGAAAATGTAGGTAAACAGCTGCCATTGTTTCTCCAAGGAGTAGATGTGTGTTCAGTGTAATGCCTGGGTTTCTGATGTATGCAGAGCTGTACTTGATGCTGGGAGAGTGGTTTATCTTGTTTATTATTGTTCTTTATCCCTTCTCTTCTGCCTTGCCCCCTTCCACCCTTGACTTCCTTTGCTGAAGAAGTGGCAATAAATATCCCACTATCTTAGAGCAGGGGTAATTATTTTCCTTCTTGCTCAAGCAGTCCAAAGGCTACTTTTGGTAATTTTGCTTTGTTTTATATTTGTCGTTATGAAATATCCATGTGAAAAAGTTGTGCATAAAATGTTTTCCATTTTTTAAATTTATTAAAAAATACAGCTGGAATTTTTATTAAAAACTTGAAAAATACCAAATTTTCAGGAAACAACATATAAACAAGGGAACACGCAAAAAATGCCCAGAAACTTAGAGGAAAATGAAAATATGGTGTCTTCCAGGGGACACTTGCGGGCACCAGTTCAACAGTTGTTCAACTGAAGAATGAAGTGGCTGAATGTACCAGCTTTGTTTTGTACTGGGGGGTGTTTGAGCTGTCCTAAATCACATGTAACTGTTAACAAAACAGCAAAAAAACCCTGACTAACTCATTCCTCTTCCAATTTTTGATGTGGACTTTGCTGAGTGGCTGGTTCTTGTTCTAAGTGCAGCAAATGGAAAAGTTGTTGATCAGAACTGCAAACAATGACCAGTATTTGGTGGTTGCCAAAGAGCAGTATATGAATTTGTTTGATTCCAGATGCCTAACTTTGAACGGAGTGATAAAGAAACAAGGAATTAAATGGGCTGAAAGAATTAAAACTGACAATTACTCCAGGCAAAAATGTAAACACTTGTAAGAACTGTTAAAAGCAAGAGAAAAAAACGATTCACGGTCATCTTAAAAAAGTGCAGGATTTCAGTTTCTTCACATTCTTTGAGGCTGAAAATGCCATTGAATGAAACTTTGCCTACTGAAGCAGAAGAATAGAGCATTGTTTGATCTTTCGAGGGAGACATGTTTGATGCCGTTGTCATCAAATTCCAGCTATAATAATTTAATTTGTGTTCAAGGCTTTTGAAGTTCAATTTGGTTAATTCAGAAACAATGTTTAGTTTGCATTTGACAACAAAATCATGCTTTTGTGCCACAAACACAGATTTTATCTGTAAATTTATATGTGGTTATAGATGTATGTTTGTGTATTTTATGTATATATTCATGCAGGGAAAAACTAATTTAATTCCACGTATTTAATATTTAAAGTGTGACTCAAGATAGTGAAATCATTCAACATGTGAAATGCTCTTCTGTATAGGAAGAGCTATTCATGTCCATTCTTTTCTGCACAGGTATGTAATCCTGCAATTGTCAGACTGAATCTGTCTGGATTAAAAGGTGCAATCTATTTGATGTTCCTTCTTACTCCTGGCAAATATAGGATGCTCCAGAGAGAAATGGTTGAAACTATCCATACCATTGTGGAAAAATACAAATTCTTAATACTAAGACAAATTCTGAAGCACACTCTCATGTCTTTGTTCAAAACTCTGACAATAAACTCTTTGAAGCGGGAATGGTCTTATTAGCCATGCTAATACCCCTTGCACAGGATTACAGAACTTAAGGGTGTAGGAAGTGAAACGTGCTATAAGTCATTCTTTCCATCCTCCAGTTTGATCATCTAAGTCCTGTGCCTTTCTTCATGTATGTACAGAGGTTCCTGGAAACAAGGCAAGAAAAGACATGTATTTAACAACCTCTAAGGTAAAAGTTTGTTTTAGAGCTTTACTACTCAAGAGTCCTTAGGTGATGATGTTATAACAATAAAATGAGAACATTTGATAGTTGGAGGCAATCATGAAATAAACAGTAGGGCTGGTTTCATGGTGATTTTATGATTTTATTTATTCATTTTATTTATTTGTTTGTTTTCCACAGACACACAAAATTGCTTCTCCTTTAACCAACAGCCTTGTGTCTTCCAGTGTGGCATAGAGGAGCAGTATAGGAGAAAGGGGAGTAAAACTCTTAGTAACTGCTCCTCAGAAAAAGTGACTGGAGCCATTGAAATGGTGTTGAGGTGTTGCCTTCTGCCCTTCGCTTGGTGCTCCTTCCCTAGTACAGGAAATTTGGAAGTGAATGTGAGTTGCAACTTGGAAGGTACCCTGTTACAGTCTGGAGTATTGTTTTCTGTACGTAATGAAGTATGTTGTTTGGGGTATGACAATCTTTAAATTAATCCTTCTCAGGACCTTGTGTAAGGCTTTGAAATATGGAGAATATTTGGTTTGAATGGGTTGGCGAAAACTGGAGAGTTGGCAGTGCCAGGTGAGGACAGAGTTACTATGAGGTGTTTGCAGGCTAAGGGTCTGCAGCCTTTAGGGAGTGAGGAAAAGGTGAGCAGAATAAAACAGACCCTGAATCTCTTCAGCAAGTCTCTAGTTATCTTTTGCCACATGCCTTATCCCTTTGAAGAACAGATTCTGCATAGACCTTTATTGCCAAACTCATTATTTCAAGTTTGCGGTTTCCCCCTGCATTTATGTGGAAAATTGCCAGCGTGCTTGGTGAGGTTTTGCAACCTGCAACCTTTTGGCGGGAAAAGCAAGAGCTTCTGTAGGAAGCTTTTGGTGAGAGAGCTAAAGACTGACCTTTATTGAAACTTCTTAGTAGATACAGAGACTTACCCCAGGCAAGTGAGGCATGTTTGTGCCTTGCTTCCTTCCTGCAGCAGTAGCCGAGGTTTGCTTCTTTGGAGTTTGGGATAAGTAAATAAGGGCATCACCACTGAAGTTTGCAAATGCCCAAATAAATTGTACACTTCTCTGTTACCATGTGTTTAACTGCAAAGGTAGTACTTATTTCCCTGTGGTTTTATCTTGTCATGATATTTCCTTTTAAGTGGCAGAGGAATTAAAAATGATGGGCTGAGAGTCTCTTGCTGGATTCTGTCTCATATGTTTTATAGTTCTTCCTCCTAAGGCAGTATGAAATTCTCTGGCTATTTAAAAGATGGTGTGCTTGGTGTAACAACATAGAATTAAACTTCAGAAAAACACCTGAAACCTACTGAAAAATTGTGAGGCTGTATAAACAGATCTAGCCTACTCTGTTTATACAATTTATATGGCATAATATTAAAATTTCATGTAGTTAATTAGGAAAAGTAAATAAAATGTGTGGTTTATTAAAGCACTGAATGGGGATCACTATTAGAAGTCAAGGAGTCCTAAAGTCAAACTCTTTCTACATTTGGATATGATTCCTTTAAATGAAGTACTCTGTGCATTGAAAACATTGGTGCTTTGAAAAAGTTGTTTGCTAGCTTGATAGACCAGTAAGGAGCTATAATTTCTATCATGTCCTCTGAGCAAAAGCATTACAGTCTATTGACATCCTAAGGATATAAACACAGGCAGCTTATAACGATATAACTGTTTGTATAATGTTTACGTGGAAAATAGACTTTTTTTTTGGCTGCTACTATGGGAAATTAAGTTCTTTACCTCAAGAAAGAAAAGAAAGTGAAATTACTTTGTTCTTATAATAACAGAAAAGAAGATTCCAACCTGGTGTCTGTTTGAAAGTCTGAGGAAAAACAAAATCTCAGCAGCCAGATAAATTGAGTATTTTATTATTTGATATTCCTCACATAAAAAGATAATGACTGAAAAGGCCTTACCTTTTCACAGGCCACAGCAGAGCTCTGACAATAGTCAATATTTACAGCTAATAGTTGTGAAATTTAAGATCTGCTGTATAATGACACGTTTGTAAACAATTTTTTTCCTCCTTTCTTAGATATACGTGGGTAGCAAACCATTGCCAGTAGGTATAAAAATTAAGTATCCTTTCCTGATGGTTCTTATCCTCAATTCTATAATTAAAACTGTGTGGAATTACACAGAGAAGATGCTGATAAAGGAGCAAAGAAAATAACAGGTAGAAGAGAGGAGCAGACAGTCACTGATTTCCTGGTGGCCTAAACACTGCACTAATCAACTCATGCTACTTTTGATATTTCTGTAAAAAAAATAACATGGAACTTTAGGAGTATGTTGTGGTGGAAATAGACTATAAGAGAAACTTTAAAAGCAACAAAATATGGGAACGGAAATGGAACATGATGTGCTGATGTAACCAGGCATCTAGCAATATCCAGATGGACTGTCAAGCCTGGAGAAATTCAAAAGTGCTTTTCAAAATAGAAATCTCCCCTGGTTAACCCACTTTGCAATGTTTCTTTTTCTTTTTGATTACAATGCAATTAAATTTTTATTTTATTTTATTTTTTAATTACTTATCTTCCAGCATCCCTATAGGTAGAAATCAGCAGCAGCTATTTCAGTACCTGCACATCTGGTGCCTCATAAAGGAATGTGCCAGAACCATCAGAAATGTTTAAAACAGTGCTTAGACCAAACATCAGCTATCAATTCAGGTACAGAGAGAGAAAGAACCCAATTAGGAATAACTATGGGACCAAACTCTAGCAGATGTTCAATTACCCTTGCTGCCTACTTCCTTGCAACAGGCTGGAGGTGCAGTTGGTGCTGTACACATGCATTGTTTCAGGACTGGTTCTGAATTTCCATGTGTGGTGCCATCTGCACTAACACTCACTTGTCCTACCACTCCCCTGCAGCCATCCTGCAAGGGATGTCTTGTTGCACAGTGTGTATTTCTGTGCAGTTTGCATTTGTCTACAGCAATATGCTTCACAAAGAAAATGTGGATTGTATTGGTAAGGATAGTTGAAAGGTAATGTGCTCCTACCAGCATTCTTCAGCAGATATCCTCTAATTTCCTGCCTGCTGAAAGGTTTACATTTCACTAATTTTAGCTATCCTTAACTGATGGGGAAAGGCAGCTTGGGCTGCTGACACCTGCAAAGCCCAGGGCTAGGTAAGGCTCTCCCTGCAGTACCTGAAAGGTGTGACTGCTGCTCTGCCAATAGTGAGGAGAAGAGCTCCAGCACAAGGAAAGAGTGCACTTCCCACCTTCCTCTGGACTCTAGGTCATTCCAAGGAATAATTTCCATGCTTGGTCATTAACTTGATCTAGTGACAAATTAAAAAGCATGCTCTATCCTGCCAGAATAGAAAAATTACTTTTTCTTTTATCCCTGCACAGCTGCAACTGAGAGAAACAGATATTAATATTGCTCCTAAATGTGGATCTAGACTGGAGAGATGCCAGACTAACAGGGTAAGGGTGAAAGCTTTCTTGCTTTTGATGGGAAAAAGGCTTTGAATTTACTTCCTAAACTGATGGGTTTTGAAATGGAGTTCTGCAAAACTAGCAGCCAGGAATTAATTTTTATTGCTAAAATTGTGTGTGTGATGTTGGGAAAATAACCAGGCCCTGTCAGTGGCGTGCAACATTTGGAAATGAATGAGTTATAGTTTTTTCCTCCTCAAAAGCTTAGAGAAAGACTACTCTTTCTTCCTGAGGAAAAGCTGTAAATTGATGAGTAAGTAAAACAAACGAGGATCCACAGCCTCTCTTCTAGACAATGTAATATTTTTAAGTAGTTTTGACAGAAAATGCTTCTTTTTTTGCCATCCCTTAATATTTCTGAGCCCAGAGTAATGAGACATATCAATCCTCACTCTTTGATAACCTTGGACAAGTTTCCTTTTAGTTTGAGAGACCTGCGGAGCTTTAAAAGTGCCTTCAGGGAGCATAAAAGTCTCTCAGGGGCTGGGAAGGATGGAGGGTTTTTGCTTTACATGAAAGAACCAGTATTCACTGTCGATGACTGTAGGTAAAATTTTGTTACTGTGGGCTGTTCTTTTGATTGTCCACCACTGCCTGAGTCCCTAGGAGAATTGGTGTGTGAGGGTAAGTGATTCAACTTCACAAAAGTACGAAGAGAGCGGTTCAGCTTAAATATGAACAGCACTAAATCTTCCCTTGACCTTGGTGTTGTCCTAGCCATGGGGTTTGTACAAATTCAACTGTAGATCTGCATCCATTTCTCTGCTCTCTGTGTTTAGATTCCCCAGAATTCATGTGTTGGTTCTGAGAGGTAACTGCATGTAGCACAGCTTCTAGGGCATGGCCATCATTTAACCTCACATCTCATTGAATTTCACTGTGTTTAATTTTGTTCAGAACAGGATGGTGGATTGTGTGCTTTCATGTCAACCTTTACTTTCTTCCTTGATTTACTATGATTTTAAATGGGAAGCAACTAGAAAAGAATATTTATATGAGGAAACTTCATGTACATTTAACTTGAGAAATGTACTAAAATGCAATTCTTGTCATATCTAAATGAGATTGAAAAGGAAAATCTATGTGCATTCAGTAATTATCATGAGCAGTTTCAGTGTTTCATTAGTATCTTAGCACTATAAGAGAGTCTTTATGGGTAACAGTGCAAACAAAACTGAAGACAATGCAGCAGCAGGCAGGAGTGAGAAATGGAAGAAATGGGAGATTTTGTCTGATGGTGGGACTTTGGGACCTGAATAAAAACACTCACTTCAAATAGAGAAAAAGCTGATGTTAAGTAATTAATAACACGGGGCAGGAAAATCTTCAGTCTATTTTAAAACATTAGAGTAAAATATTCAGAAACTAACTTATTGAGAAATTCAATTTCGAAAGTGTTATTTAAAAAAATAACAAACATGCCAGGAGTCCTCTAATCTGGATGTTCACGTTTAATTTTTTTTAATCTAGCTGAAGCTGCATATATTATACTCGTCTTTGTGTATGGAGCAATGAGTGGAAGAAGTATTAAATAATTCTGAGTAGAGAAAATTAAAAAAAACAGCTCTTCAAAAGGAAAAGTTTCTTCACATGCAGAAATAAACATCAGTGGGAGGAATAGTGAACCAGGTACTTCCATCTAAATCAGTGACAAAGATGCCCTGAGTAAAGAAGACTTAAAGGTAAGGGGTTGCTTGAAATTTCTGATACAATTTTGCTACTATTCATCAGTGATTTCTTTAACTTGATGAGCTTTTCCAACAAAAAATACCAGAATTTAGCACTTTGCATGTGGTGTTTTTCTGATGAATTTAAAATGTGCCGAGTAACTACAGCTGAAGATGGTGGGAGTTGTACAAGCTCAGCATCTTTTGGGATCTGGCTCTGTGTACACATTCACTGTGCAAACAGCTAATCAAGTTTCAAGAGCAATAGAAAGAAAAGTTTATTCTCCTTCCTCCAAAAGCAGTTAATTTCCTGGGATCTATTGAGTCAAATGTTGTATTTATGATGTTCAGTTCCTCACTTAATCAAAACTAAACACTTAATTTTACACTTCATATCTCCGAAGAGGAGGGTGAATAATTTATAATGAATAATTTTATGAATTTGGCCTTATTCTGTTCATGAATTATCCACAAGAGATCATGACTTCTCAGAGGTACTTCCACTCAAATTGATTCACTGAATAATTCTTGATCTGCAGCAGTTTGTTGTGAGGATTGATATTTAAGATTCCAGCTGTTCTGGTTGGACTCATAGGCAGATATTATAATTGCCAATTCTTTATGTGCATGTCCTAAACTGGTGCTTCCAAGCTGACTCATTGCAACTGCTTCAGCACTTTTTATAGCTTGAATTTTTTTTTTTGTTTGTTTGCTTGCTTTATTTTAGAAAATTACTCTCAGCAAGCTTATTTTAGGAGTCATTGAACGCAAAAGTTCCATAACGTAGAGGAAATCATCTGTTAGTGATCCTGATGGAGGACATAATAAGTCTAGGAAGTAGCTAATGCTTTGAAGGTCTTTCAGCAGGACAGTGCACTGTAGAAAAGTTCTTTGTCAGTGTTGGAAGGAGAGGCAGAGCAGAGCTCTCAGCCTCTTCAGTGCAGCACTTGTGACTATCTAGATCAATATCTATAAAGTCAATGAGAGTCCCACATCAAAGCTGTTCTTTAAATCAGTTTTCAGCCTGATGGGCAGTGGTTACCGTGGAAGGATAGCCCGTGGATGCTCTGGTTCCCAAAGGTGTTTGCATGCTTAGGATTGCCTGTGTTTACTCCTTTATGCTACTGGTTACAGTATCCTAATCCAAACAGCAGCCTCTTTGGTTGTCTCTGAGGAACTAATAAGTGCTTTGGCAAAGGTCAAATTTTCAAGATAAATGGATAGATGCTAATTCACATTTTGGCTTTTGTAACCAGAAGGATGGATACCCAGTATACTCTGGAGCATGTCAGCTTCTTTGTATTTCTACTGGCATTCTCATAAGTCCTATCATATAACAAATCATGGTATAAACCAGGTAACTTAGTTATATAGATAGATTTATTCTTTTCTCCTGAATCCCTTTTGTGATATCAAAATATTTCTTAACTGGACTATCAGAGCAGCACAGTTGGTGATTTGGAGAGTAGTTAACATAAGGTTTTTAATTTGTTGATAAGCTCCAGAGAAACAGATAATCACCCATGTAAGTTGTTGAAGACATAATTAGGTATAATTTATATCCCTTATGGAAAAGGGAAGGTTTGCTGATTACATATAGACAAAGTTTATGTCAGACATTTTTTTTAGAGGCTCAGCATGTGCTTGAACTACGTGTATATAAAAAAGTAGCATCATACCTAGCAAATTATGCAGACATCTCAGTGTCTCAAAACTTGAGACAAAGATTTAGTACATTCCTATAGGCTCATTTAGATTTAGCTATCTTGTGCCTGTGCCTTCATTTATTGGTTTGCCTTTTGATGGACTCTATATTTGAGCAATATACAAAAAATTTTGTTAGGTACTTCATATTATACCCAAACTGTATTCCAGATCATGATCTTGACAGGCTTTCTGTCCTCTCTTTTTCTACATTTGTAAAATACTGCCAGAAAAACCTGTGGATATAGATTTATGCAAAATATTTGAATGGTAGGGAAAGGGATGTGTGTTGACTAGACAACCTTCTTCAGCCCTTTACTGTATGATTCAGGGAATTTTTTTAATCCAATTTAAAAAGGAAAAAACAAGCAATCAGATCCTCAGTATAAATTAACCCTTTTCCTTGTTCCAAATTCCTCTCAGTTCTGGAAAGGTAGGAAAGGTTTTTGCTCATATGTAAACAAAAATGTTATTGCTCCAATAGTTTTGTCATTGCAAAGATCAGCCATTGAACCAAATGCCTCCTCCTAAGCTCTAAAATTACTGGTTTAGTGTGGTTAAATGTATTCTAAATGCACCGTATTAGTGTGATTATCCATGTTTAGAGCATAGGCTTTCATGGGATGGGAACTATTTGGAAGCAATGAAATGGGCACATGTTTCTGCATGTGAGTGAATGCATGTAAATGAGGAGGCCAGAGAGAATAAATTTGTGATGCCCAGCAGCCAAAAGAGACAGCTTTGAATTAGAAGACAAAGGAGGTTTTAGCTAGTTAATATTGAGAATAAGTGATGTGCGACAAAGTTAACATGTTCCACTTAACAGGGAAAGATTTATTATTCAAACATTATCTTCAGCAGAAGGTTAATGGAAATAAACACAGGCAGAATTTCAGTCACCTCCCCATGGCTCCCAGTACACCACTTGTATGCACAGATGTGTACCTACATCCAAGGAAAGCCTGAACACTGAGACCATGACTGTAACTGGAGGGCTTTGGTCTGCACATGCGGAAATAATGAAACTTGAATATTTTATGTTGAAAGTCAAAGTTTTTCCAAAGTATATGAATGGAATAGACCAGTCTACCAAAACATCTAAGGGAACGATCTCTGCAGAGCTATTATTTCTCTTTTTTATTATCTGCAGACAATTCCACTGCACATAAAATACCCTGACTTGGGGGCATCAGATCAGAGATCACCCCTTTTGCGCCCAGCTGCTGAGGCTGTTGCAGTACTCAGGAGGAACACATTTAACCAAGGTAACAGGGCAGTGATCACTGCAGAGTTATGGGGATTCCTTCTTTCTTCATTCAAGATATTTAAGCCGCTATCATTACAGTGACATCGAACTAATTCTTTTATACAGAAAGAACACTCAGTAAGATAATGATGTCATTTCTGCTTTTACAGAAGGGTCTAACTCAAAGAAAGCAGATCAATAAACTTGTTAAATGGTTATGACTTCAACAAACCTGAAGAGGCTGAGAGTGTTTAAGTCATCACATGGAATTCTGTAATAGGGCCTGGCATCAACATTTTTTCTTGTTTTTAAGCTCTAATAAAATCTGGAAAGCAAATGTCAAGAGCATAAATAAAATCATATGCAAACATACTGGCCATAATATTAGGACATTAGGAGTAGCACTTTAAATATTCACATAATTAGATTCTAACTAATCCTCATAACACATCTGTGCCTTGGGTAGATAAACATTGCAACTCTTGGGGATGTGAAAACTAGAGCAGAAGCCAGTGATTTAAGCAGAGGGTCGAATGTAAAGTTTTTCTGTTGCTAACCTCCTCTATTCTGGGTCAT
>JAWWMU010000153.1:30285356-30320427 GCA_035048155.1 Cinnycerthia olivascens
CACCGATGAGAGCTGCTTTAATTTCAGAGCTGATAATGCAAAGCAAGTGCAGTCCAGTACAACCAGTCCCATGTTCTCTTTCTTAGTTTTGATGCCTAGATAGTTTGATCCAGAACTTTTGACAGCCTTACAATATCTATGAATTAGGTTGATTGTTTCCTGGGAATCTTTCTCTGATAACAGAGCTAGCAGATGTACTCTGGCTTTATATAGTTTGCCCAAAATATATTTAATGCCTTTTATGAGATTATACCAGAAAAGAGCAAGAAGACATGCACACTTCAGAGGACCACAAGAAATTTCACACCACATAAAAAAGAAGGCAGAGGGACTAAATGGGAGAGGGAGTGTGATTTCTCATATGAAACTAGAAAAAAATAGAGAGAACAAAAATTCAAGATATTTTTCAAAAATTATATTAATTGCTTTGGAGCTCAGTAGAGATATGATTAATGCAGATTTCTATACTGGAGGTATTTGCATCCAAATCAGACATCATAGGCTCCTTCTGTGGTCAGTGGAAATAAACAGGTATTTTTAGTACATGATTCCTCTCATCCTAAAGCAAAAGTCTGTATTTTATCTGATGACCTAAGACTTAAAAGCACTTATTATTTTTTTCTCCATGAACACCGTAGTTGTGAACACTGGGACTCTAAAGGCAGATGAGATGAATCCTACCTTAGCCAATGTCAACATACTCAATTTTGTGAATCAGTAGTTCTACCTAAACACCTCTTCTTTAAGCATTTAAGTTACCTGGAACTTTCTTGTAGAGCAAACCCTCACATAACAAAAGAGTTCTCAGCTGCTAAGATTTATTAACACTACTCTGTGTCTTTTTCTGTTTTACAAATTACCATAAACTTACTGATTTTTAAACCATAAATTGCATTGTTATAGATAATAGATATATAGATAATATTTTCTTGATTTTCATCATATGTATTGCAGATTTTGATTATTAATAAATTCCTGTTTTGTGCTGACTGCATATATTTTTCTAAGTGAACAAAAATATCCATAGGAGAGCCTTGAAACTTAAATTCTTCTGCATAATTTATAGCACCTAATTTTACTGTAACTTAAATTTTAGTTTCTTGATTTTACCTGTATCTAGCCCATTTCCTGTGTTAGCTTCCTTATTAATTTATAAACATGAAGTTGGCAATGTCACAGAGACAAAGGATGCACTTAATGTCTCACAGCAGTATCACTTCCAGCTGGGGAATTCAATGTTAGAGTTGTTACAACTTTGTGTAAAACTCTCAGACCTCTTTCTCTTGAAGCCTCCTCTTTTCTTCTACCTGTTACTGCGTGAACTTTTGCCTCAGTTTCGAGTAAGTAGAATCTTCTTCTTTTCTGAGAGTTAAAAAAGGACCCTTAGCCTGGGTTGGATAGCTCAGTTTGAATCCAGAACAAGCTAGTTTGCCTCTGGAGATCGCTCTCTTAATTTTCTATGGCAACTCAACTGGAAGAGAACACATTATCTGTCAGCAGCCTGACATGCCATGAGTATGGGCTGAGAAAAGGCTCTTGGAAAGACTGAGTAAGAAAAGAATATTAGAACATGCCAGCAAAGCTGGTTCATAGTGTTAGGCTTGCCTCAAACTAGCCATACTCTCGACTTTTGATGAGTTTGTGTTTCTCTTTTGGGTCACCACTGGGACTACTGTGGTGACAATGCTTCAAGCATCTGTTTCAGAGAAATTTTTAGGTCCTTCCTGAACACTTAGACTAAGGCCATCTCCTATTCATCACAGGGGATGCTTGTGTTTGTGACTGAAGGCTCACCAGCTCTTGTTCATCTCCCATATTCACCTGTACTGGCAGCCCACACAGAGCTGGGAATCTCACACACACAGCTTTAGTCTCTGTAATGACTTTATGGCACTTGATATGTCTCTTTTTATCATTCTTCTGGATTTCTGGGCCCCATCGCACCAGCAGGACCTAAATATGGTTTTGGTTTCCTCTTGACAAAGGAAAGGAATAATAAGAGTAGAGGTTGGGACAAAGGTGGAGGAGAAGAGAGATCTTGGAACAATATAGTTCAATCAGGAATAATGTTTTCTTATTTTCTTTTTCATCTCTTTCTTTCATCTCTAAGAATTAGTCGCATCCAAAAATTATTAATACACTGAAGATGAACTAGCGTCTTGTACCCAGCACAAAGGATGAAGATAAGGTCTGCCTCTGCATGAGGAGCATCCTGCTCCACTACTGGCTCAAAAGGAGATCTGCATGTCTTTAACAGTTTGCCCCAGACTGGATGGTGCTGTGAGTAAACACATGAGGCCATGAAAGGCCTGTTTTGCAGATAATCCTATATGGAAGTGGCACGTTTGTCCAAACATCTTAGGAGTTGAGATGTTAGATGCTAGAGAGCCTTAAATTAAGGATCTGGTTGACCTTGATCAGACTACATTGTGATGGTGGAATGGGCAGACTGACTTTCCAGTCATGATCCATGTATTGAGATGCCTCTTCCTTTCTCTGGTCATCATTTTCGTGAATGGCACCAGAAAGACACAGAAGGGGTCAAACAGAAACTCAGAAGACATGGCCAGACAGTATGGCCTTTTCTGCCCTACCCCTCCTAGAAAGAGGATGTTTCATAGAGGAGGAAAAGCACATAAGCCAGGCTGAGGTGCATCTAAGCTGGCTGGTGGTGGAGGTGGAACTGAGATAAAGGGAAGAAAAAGGATGAAAGAATTTGTATTGGGAGCAGACAGGGAATCTGTGTTTCTAATAAGGATTACTTCAGTTAAAACATTTCTCTGCTTATTTATGGGAAATGTTTCAGGATTAAAGAACTTGGTACAGCATGCAGATTGGTAGGGTAGATGCTGATGGGTAAGGATTACACATAATAGTTCTGTGTATTGTCTTGGCTACCTAAACATTTGAATCATGTCTGATATCGTGTATCTGGTGTATCAGAGGGAGCAGACACTGGACATCCCTGTGACTGATGATTGCTCCTGAGCC
Organism: Cinnycerthia olivascens; assembly: GCA_035048155.1. Classification (NCBI taxonomy): domain Eukaryota; kingdom Metazoa; phylum Chordata; class Aves; order Passeriformes; family Certhiidae; genus Cinnycerthia; species Cinnycerthia olivascens. The sequence goes on from JAWWMU010000153.1 coordinate 30,288,348, forward strand.
AACAGGCCTACATCATGCTTCCTGACAGGACAAGGTAAATGCCATCAGATGACAGAAATGCCAAATGACTGAGAAAGATTGTGAATATATAAATACAGACTTTGTAGAGTGTGTAACAGGGGGGCAGTGTATTTGTGTGTGTATATGTATCAGATAGTGTCTGCAGTCTGTGCAAGGTTATTTGTCAGGTTTTTTAAGTTGTGTGGCTCCCCTCCAAGATCTGACACAACTTTGGACAGTGACTTTTATTTCATGTGTTTAGTATGGAACCTTAAATGCTAGCTGTGATAAATGGAAAAGAAAAAACGCTCCCCCTAGGAGAGATAAAGTAGAAATGACAAGAGTTCAAGGTGAGCTGAGCATCTGTGGATCATAGTACCGAGGACTGTAACTCACTGATTGCAGTTCACTGCAATTATTAGTGATCATGCAGCAGCCATTCATCAAACAGCCATTCTGCCTTATACCAAGAAATCACAGTTTCCTCTAACACACTTGGAAACACACCAACAGCCACTGGATCCATTTCCACACATGTGAGAGAAAACCAGTACTTTCTTCTGTTCTTAGCCCTTCCAGTAGTAAGAAACTTTTTTTTTTTATTTTTTTCTCTTCATCCTTGCCTTCAATTTTCTGCCTCCCTCCCTCTGCCCCATATACTGGAGTGTTTCCACACTATGGTTCCTTTGCTGTATGTAAAGAAAAGTGCTGCCAGTCAGTGAAATGGAAATTGCACCCTGAACAGCAGTGCCCACAGAAGGTACAGGTTTTGGGTTGCTTTTGATTTTTGCAGACTCGGTTGCTTGTGGAATGCAGTTTTAAGATTCTTGCCTCCAAACATATCTTTTTCTACTCTGCACTGTGTTGGAGTGTTGGGAAGAGGATGAGGCTTTTTTTCTCCATATGTAGGTCTATCAAATCCGTAACAAGGTAGAAAAGAAACAGATGGATAACGTGGTGATTTGGGGATATGTTTACAGGCAATTAGTTATCACTGTGGATATATTAATTGTGGATTCGTGCAGGAGGACCTGCATAGTTAAAAGCATTCCAACTCCCTTTTCTCATGTGTCTGGGATTGTAACTTGAGGTGTGTTAGACTAACCCAAAAAAACCCAAAATACAGTATTGTTGATGTATAGGAAAGAACATAAATAGCCCCACTCTTTAGACAGCTGGGACTTCAGTGCCTGTTTGTGCACTCTTAAGTACAATGGATTTTCAGCCCTACTCCATTTGTTTCATGTCATCTCATCGTACAAACTGCACCCAACAAGCTGACTTTGGAATGGGAAAACAAATCCTATCCATTTTTCAGCTGACTTCCATTTGCCTCCTCAAGGTACACTATACATGCAGAAGAATGAAGATTTATATGATTGGCCAAATTCATCTATAGACAGACACAGAAGTCGCCGGGGGCTTATTTATCTCTGCAAAGCTGAGAATAGAATTTGAGCTGTTGAATATATTTTTTACTAGGAACACTTAGGTAATTAAGTAGAGCCTTTCTGAAGTACAGTGATTTTACTAAACAGGTTTTACCTTGCAGGGAAGAGCTGTTCTTCTGTTAAGAGGTTCCACTCTTATGAGATTGAGTCAGATGGCTCAAAAGATTGATAACACAAAAATGACATCTTTGGCTTTCATACATAGCTAGTTCAAATCTAGTTCTTGCAAACTATCAGAATTATTTTTTTTTACTCTACATTGTAAATAGATAAAAACTGTTCAAAGGCTTATGTAGGGAAAAAAAGGAAAGAAATCTTGACATCTGTTTGTGTTTCAAGGACAGATGCCTGGGTTGTAAGACCTAGCATTACAAATGCATTCATTAGAAGACAGTGACAGATTTAATAAGCACAGAAACTCCTAGGGCTGACGATAACATTTTAGACGAGGACTAAGTATATGAAAAAGTATATAAAAAGCAATGAAAGGAACACTGTTTTTAACTGTCACAAAGAGGTTAGAACACTGACTGTGCCCTGAATTCTACTGTTATGTGATTTTGTGCTGCTAAAGAGTGAAACAGATGCAATATTCCACTTCTGGAACAGCCTGTATGAAAACTCTCCAACCCCACCTACTATAAGGTCAAACACTAATATTCCCTGGTTGATGGATGTGGAATTACTCCACAGAAAGGAACTGATGCTGTCTCTTCCTGTGTTTTCCTGCTTGGTCAGTGACCTGACTCCCACAGATGCTGCATTTATTTGTGACTGTGTGCAGGAAGGTGTCTTTCCTCTAGGGTCTGCTGTTCTTACATTTAACAGATGTGGCTTGCTGTGATTTCCACTGAGAATGGGATTAGCTCTGTTTTTCCAAGGCAAGAGGCTCAGGATAAGAGAGACAGGAAGCTCAGGGAACCATCTTTTGGGACAGAGTCCAGGGCATGGGTAACAGCTTTTGTTGCACAGATGGTGTTTAGTTGAGCTTTCCTTAAGAGTTGGGTGATATCTGGGCGAGGTTTTGTACCTGCCTGGTCATTTCAGTGTGGGTGGGAGTTTAAGAAAAGCTCAAAAGGCCTCCTAAAGGACAAGTGTTACCTGTGTGTGAGGGTACTGATATCTTTCCTGAGGAAGAATTAACATGAGGTGTTATCTGAAAAGGTACTAACTACAGGACCTGAAGCTTAGCACAAAATGTTCTGGCTAGTCCTGCACGACTTTTCTGTGCATTACATACTTTGCTGAGGAAGTCTTAGTTTCTGACTAATATTTCCCTTTGAGGGCTGACTAATACCCTACATACATACAGACCTATTCTTTCATGATCAAATTTTATCATTACCTGAGGCAGGTACTGATTATGCTGTGTCTGTTTTTATCTCCACACTTAATTCATTATATACTGTATTAGTTTTTTATATTTGCCATTTAGGTTTCATTGTGCATGGTAATTCAGGCATTCTTTTATATGACATGAATAGCTGTGAATGTAGGCTCTATGGACTTTTGCAGCGCATGAGTAAAACTGGATTTCATTTCCATACAGCGTGCCCTTTCTGAATTTCACATGAGAAATACTTGCTCTTGAGCTATCTAAACAAGAATGCTTTGGCTTGGGCCACTGTGGCAGGTCACTTACTCATGCTGCTTGTCAATGACACACTGATGCAAGTTGAAATGCATTGCCTTCTCATTTGTTTTTAACCTTAATCAAAACTTGTGTAGAAGAGGTATGCTGGCATAGCAATGAGGAGTGAGTCACTACAGTCCTCTGCTATCTAGAAACGAAATGTCAGTGCAGCTGCTCAATCTTCATTTCCTTACATAACCAAAGGCCAGCCAGTTCTTAAAATTTTCTTTTCTATAGAACTTCTACTTCTCCAGAGCCTCCTTTTTATATGCATGGGTGTGTGGGGATTGTTTGGCTTGAATTTCAGCAGAACAGCACAAGACTTTAATTCTTGCTCTCCTTTTCTCTCCTCTAACTTCCTCTCTGAATCAGACAGACTAATTTATTATTGTTAAAGTAAGTGGGCTGTTCTCACTTGACTATTCGTAAAAGCATGCTCTGCCAAAAGGAGCACAGTCAGTTGTATAAGAAATTACCAACCTGTCCATTTCTGCATAAGTACATGCGTTCATAATGAAGTAAAAGGGGCATATGTCATTCTGGCAGCTGAGACATGCAATATACTGTGTGTTCTTGTTAACAGAAGTATTTAGAAAAACAATAAAATAAAACTTGTTTCTATAGTAACTGAGTACTATCTAACTCTAAAGCTAAAGGGACCTGGAATTACCAAGACAGGGCAGCTGAGGTGCCTTGGCTACTTTTAGTGCAAATGTTGTGGATGCACACATCCCCTATCCAAGCGTGGATCGTAAAGTACTTCACGAACCTGGCATCAAGTATTAGTTGTGTCTGTAACCCTGGAACCTTCAAACTTCTCTGCCCAGAGAAGTGGAGTAGATATGACAGAATCCATATAAGTTCTTTCTTATCTAGATCCACTGTCCTGGTCTTCTGAGCACCACAGTGAAGACCTCTGCCTTCTTTTCATCTTAAGCATTTTGGAGCCCGAGCGTTTTGCTGACGACACTTTTAAATTTTTTATATATATATTTTTTTTTAAATTTAAATATACCTTAATTTATGGGAGGAGGAAAAAAGGACTCCAAGTTTAGGGACCAGGTGTATTTTTATAAATTGCAAAAACAACTAAGCTGCTGCTCCCACCTTCTCAAATTCCCAGCATAGGTAAACTATTGCAGTTTATTTTACCAGGGAAGTGCAGTAGAGATGTTAATTGCTCCCCGTCATACAGTTAATCCCTGTTGGCAATAAAGCCTTCAAGAGTCCTGAAGCAAAGGAACCTTTTCTTAGGAAAGGTCTCTTCTGCTTCAACTTTTGAATATCTCATGCTTATCATAAATTTTTTTTAAGCTTTTTCTTCAGTATGTTGGACCTTCAGAAAATGGGGCTTTACAATGGCATCAATCATGGAAAGGATAAATCAACCAAAATGGGTTTTGTAATTCATAAGTTTTCAGGAGTTTTTTTTCAGTTCTATATAATCTTTGGTATTTCATGCAAAATATAAGTATTTTATACATAGTGGGAAAAAATAGATTTTGATAACAAAAAAAAAATGTGATTTTTACCTGTCCAGAATAATTCCAGTGCTGTGAACTGGCACTGAAGAGTTTTATTAAAGTAAAAAAATAAAGAATATTTAAAACAAATTTAAAGAATAAGAGGAGACAAGTACTTTGAACAAAAAAATCCCAAACCCCCGATCTGAAGTCCATTGAAACTCAAAAAGTTACTTCAAAGGATTTGGATTAGACCCATGCAATTTTTTTTTTCTTCAAAAGTTGCATGTGAAATGGCTAACTGAAGATGTGACCCAGGGCCTTGAGTAGCTTTGATTTTGTTCTTAAGCAAAAGAGGCTGTAGGTATTGAAAGTCAGATGCTGTGTGCCTCTTGAAGATTGTGCTACTTTCCTGCATATGGGAAAGAAAATATGCATATTTCTGTGCAGAAATGTTTTTCATATTGAAACATATCCTGCAGGCCAAATAATTTCAAGCTTTTTTGAATAAATCTTTAAATATTTCTTTCCTCACCCTTAATGTTGTTGAAGTTGTTTATTTATTTATTTTCTAGTGTTAGCATCGCTTGAGAGAAATAAGCCTCCAGACAGTATTCTTAATTTAGAAAATATTTAAATTCTAGAAATCTCTGCATATGTAATGTAGAAATCTCTGCATAGGGTTAATAATGAAATCCAATTCAAAATATGATATGTTTCTGAGTGTTGTCAAGTAAAATTATCTGGTGAGTGTCAGAGTAAGGGGACCAGCCAATGAACACTGACAGTAATAGAATGAAGCTAGCCCTGTTGTGGTGGGTGCATTTTTGGTAAAACTCTTCGTGTTTAGAAAATGAAGATTCATTAAAAATGGATTTATTTAGGAAGATACCGATATTGGCAATAAGTGTGCTGGGAAGGAATGATCTCTGAATTTGCTGAGCACCCTGGCTGGAGAGAACCCGCCAGCTGGCCCTCAGATTGGACAGGGGAGAGGCAGGCTTCAAGGTCTCTCTTGTCGCTGAGACCTTTGTGTGAATGTCTTCCCAAAAGAAATCCACCTCATCAAAATCATTTCAGAGAGTTTGCTGTTTAGCCAACATTAATATAAAACCATATGTCACCTTAATGTTTTTTGAAGACATTTAGATATACTCTTTTTGAGTACTAGGATAACTGGGCCTGTTTGTACAGCCAGTGGTGGAACTGGTTGGAGTAAGGACCCAGGGGCTTGGTGTGGCTACAGACTGAGCAGAGCATCATTGCTAGGAATTTCTGTACCCAGAAGAAATATACCCCACACCTCTGTATAAACACCTTCTTTTTAAAGGGCTGATGACTTATCTTCTTCTTGATAAGACAGTGACCTTTTGGGGAATAGCTTGCATCTTGATATTTAAAAAAGGAGCCAAATATTCCTCACTGTCACCAGAGAGATCAAGGATACATTTCTTTTTATCTAGAAGAATATAAAGGGCTGATATCTGAAAGATAGCATTGACCTAAGGCCTCATGCTTACAAGGTTTTGAAAGGTCTGATGACAGTTTTGTTGTGAAAAAACACTGCCATGTATCAGTCTCTAAAGGCAAACCAACTTTGGTGTGATAGAGACGAAGTGGATGTTCCATCTGTGGAAATATTCAAAACCAGGCTGGATAGAACTCTGAGCAAACTGTGTCTAGTCGAAAGTGTCCCTGTTCATGACAAGGAGGTTGGAATTAGATGATCTTTAAGTTCTCTTCCAATCCATTCTATGATCCTGTGATATTGCAGCGACAGTGTACTTAAAAGTGAGAAGTGGCTGGAAGGGGAAATTAAATTGCACTCAAATATAGAAATTTCCATCAGGATAGGTAGCAACTGGGAGAAATATTATGGGTGGTAGGTATGGAAAGAGTGTTCAGTGGGTGTGTGGTTGTGGTGTTATTGGAGGGAAAAAATGAGGACCTGTTGAATGAGCTAATCACATGAAGCAGAATTGGTGAAAACCCAGGGAGCCAATACTTGGTTGTTGAATTAAACTCATTAACCTGGTACAGATGGGCCAAAAAGAGTCAACTCTCTTTTATTTTTTATTTTTCCAGAAAAAAAATAATTTAAATGGTTTAAAAAATTTAAATCATTTAAAAAGGACTTCTTCCTGCTACTTTGATATGAAAATAGTAGAAATAGTAGGTTGTGGTGTTGTCTGAATTACTGAAGGAAATATTTAATGTTACAATTATACACATTGACAGACAAAAGCTATGTTAAAAGTAATGTTCGAGGAGAATATACGAATTTTTAAAAATAAGCAGATGTTAAACAGACACTCTACATATTCTCAAATCAAACAATCCTAATTCAAGACAATTTTGAGATTGAGATTGCACTTAAAAATAACTCAAATATATGAAGGAGAAGCAACAAAATAGTTCTGATGGTGCTACAAAGCAGAATTTGTGCATTTTGGCAATGAAATGAAAAGGATCATATACTGAGCTGAAGAAATAGTGAACTAATATCTTTAAAACATTATTTTTCTCTTATCTGGGTTTTAAAACCTCAGCTGTCACAACTATATTCATGCTTGTTTCATGATGTCACAACCTTGCCATACGCACACATTAACATGTCTGAAGAATACAGAATATCAAAAAACCACCAATTAACAAGTGAGTTAATTAGTATTGACTACATAATTGTCCAATTTAATTCCTGCTGCTTATAAATCATCAGAATGAATGTATTTTGAACACAGTCTTTTGCATGGAAGCACTCAAAAACTTAACAAAGCATGTTTCAGCCTATGGGGTGTTTCTAGGCGCTTTCTGTGGACTGTCATCAACCATTTACTTATGAGTAATTGACCTTTTAAAATTGTATCCTATTCTTTTTCCTTCATGATTAAATGACAAGAGAGCTCTAAAAGGGAAGTCAAATCAGATTTCATTGTGTTGCTCCCCATGGGTTTGGCATTTGGTAAGCAAATATTTATTGCAACTGTGTGAGATTTCTATTCCTGTGAATGCATCAACTGTACTAGGGATTTGTTGACAAGGTACAAGTTATATTGTTGATAGTAAATACCTAGCTTTTATGGAAAATTAAGAAAAATTCTCTCAAAACTTATTTTGACTTATGAATATGAGTCCAATAAACTTTGGTATGTTAATTTTAAGTTCTGCTCGAAAAGAATCTATAATTTTAAGAACTTTTTCTAGCAGAAGAGGACACATAGCTGTATTTCTGTGTTTACTCTTGGACATAAAATGCCAATTATCATCTCGGGACTTGTGCAGGATGCATTTATCAGAGATATTGTCCTCAAATATTTAAGGAAGCAGAGGAAGAGGGTACCTGATATAAGTGTTACCAATGGGCTTGAGAAGAGCAATAGAGAGACCTGGGAGACTTACTGAGACCCCTGAGTCACTGATAGGAGCTGATAACAAGATAAGGTATGCTTTTAGGGGCTGTTCTTAAACTAGGCTATGTTGGCAATGTTTTACATGGCATGAAAGATCTGTTTCTGTGCCTGATATGAGAAGAGCAAAGGGCAGAAGGATGATTTAATTTATCTATTTTTAGTTAGGAAAATGCCCCAAGAAATGCCTTTTTTTTTTTCAAATGAGGAGAGCAGTTAAGTTTATGTAAGTAAATATGCACATTTATGGATACTCTTCTTAAATTAGGCCTGTCCTTACTGTAGGCTTGCCATTCTCAGTGAGCCAAAATTTCTGTGTGGGCTGCTTCTCAACAGACCCCATGGTTTGATTCCCTAAGGCTTTGTGTCTGAAATGATGTAAATACTGAAAGGACACCTGTATTTTCTGTCAGAATCAGACCCATTGTTATTGGCATTTTAACCTTCCTGTTACCACACTAGAGAGGATGGAGAAGGCTTTCATCTTTTTAAGGAAGGCAGGTGTAGGAAGTAGAATAATTCTTTGGCCAAAGTGAAAGCAGGAGATTGAATTTTCTGGCTGATGCAAATGTACAAAGTCAGTATAAATACTATGAAATAGGGAAGTCAAGGATACTGTTAAGAAATCACACAGCACCCTTCTTAATATTGGAATTGTCCTTAAATGTAATTAAACCTGATGTTATAGGAACTCAGTTAATGAGATGGATTTCTATTTCTTTTTTCTGTGTTATTTGTCAATAATTTGTCAACTGGCAACAAAGGAGATAAATATCACAGTTTTTTAATAATTATATTTTATTGGGGAAAAAAGATATTTTTAACTGATTTATTCTGGATAGAGGATATTGAAATATCATCCTTGTTTAATATCATAAACAGTACAGACTAACACCAATTGAAATATGACATTTGTTTGGATGAATATTAGGTCACATTTTTCCTGACAAAATCAGGGAATTTTAATGTGATCCTTTAGAGATCCTTTTTCCTCCAGAAAAATCATAGCTGCTGTGGAGTTATGAGGTTTCAGTATGACATTGTATGTGGGCAGCACAGCTATGCATCAGTACTACAGATGTGCAACCTTTTACAGTATGCAAACACTAATGGATACTGTTTTTAAATACTGCTGAAATTCTTATGGTAAGGCTCATTATGTCTACGTGAATGGCAAAAGTATTCCTAGTGATGGATGGCAGAACTATGAATGTTAAGAAAACAATTGCGTTTGGCTTCTATTGTGTAAAGTGCTGGGCAACAGTCACAAGCATTGTCAGCATCAGCTTTTTCTAGATACCTGTTCCTGAACAGCAGCAATTTGTTATGACAGCCTTTGCTATTCAGCAGGACTACAAACAATCAGTCATTTGTCAATATGCATTCATACAGTTACATACCGATGCATTCACTTAAAGGAAATTGTGTGGTGCAGCTGACAATTAATCTGCAACTGGATACACTAAGCCCTCCACACAGAGCCTATTGCTGCAGCTCCCTTAGCACTACAAGAAATGTTACCTTTTGGAGTAATATACGTACACCTTGCTTCCTCCCACGGCATGTGTTTTAAAAAATGATGTTGAAAATAATTAGTGTTCCTGTAGGGATGTGTGCAACTGTCACAAAGCTGTTGCTTTGCTGGGACTTTTCCTTAGAAAGTGGCTGCTCTGGGTAAGAAGCTACAGAAACAGTCTCTACTATCTACAGTTCCTCATTGAGATAACCCGACCTCAGGGTTAACAAGGGTTTGTTCTGTTTGCTGTGTTTCCTCTTCAAAAATAGTTCTTTCAGGTAACAGAAAGTTTGTGCACGGTGTTTTTCCTACAAAGAGTTCAGGAAAGGGCTTATAACTGAACAGCTTGGCATAACACATATGTGTCTGGTTAGATGTAAGTAAGAGACTGAAATTTTTGGCACTAGCAGAGCACACAATAAAGGTGTAAAAACCAATCTGGCTGACCTGTGAGTTTCTCATTTTATATAGATCCTTTTCTATCTTCTTGGCATAAGGACACAGCTATAGAAATGTGTAACCTCTGCTGATTTAGACATAATTTAGAAAAATATCGGGTCTTAGATCAGATCTTGTCTATCTATCTATCTATCTATTGTGAAAGCTTGAAGGCTTGGTACAATCCTAACACAAGTACAGTGACTAGGAAAAACAAAGTGGAACATCACCTTCATTTTTTTTTCATTCAGCACTGCAATACAGTTTTCACGGAAAAACTTCACCTTCTTAAATTTACTGGTACCATAATTGTTGACTTTAATGGAGTCACTGAACTGTCTCTTCTGCGTTGTGCCATTTATAATGCAGGTTAAATAGAGTGAGCTTTCTATAACTGGCTTTGCAATTGCATTTAAAATAAAAATGTATTATGCATGTAACTGCAAATGCTCATTGTTATTACAGATTACTGGAGGTGTGCACTTGTGAAACAAAGTGGGAATCTTCATATAAGAAGGATTATAGGTCAGGTTGAAGCATATATACAATATTAATTAAAAAAAATCAAAGGAGGAAGCTCTGCTAAGGTTATACAAAAGTTATCTCACTGTCTGTAGTAGAACTTTTGTAGTAAAGCTTCTGCACAATGAAAGGGATGTGTATAGCAGAACTGTAGCACCAAATAATAATGAAAGGCATGTAATAGGAGCAAGGGAAAACTGTGTGCCAGGCCTAGTGCCATAAATCCCTTTTTGATAAGATTCTTGAGGTAAGGAAGAACAAATATGTTAATTAAGAAGATGTGTGTCATTTAGTTCTTTTAGCTTCATCCATCTGCCAGATCTTAGAGGTAAGCATAAATTTCCTACAGGAAAAAATACTCAGTGAAGAACAGATGATACCAAATTTGGGAGGCACTAAGGTAATGCCAGAAGTACACAAAAACATCATATTGCTAACTGTTCACTGAAGCTGAATGTAAAGAAATATGGCATTGTATGTAATGTTTGACCAACCTCTAGCTGACCCCTCAGAGTCTGGCAAGTTGTAGTGGTGCTTATATGAAACAACAGCCTGTAGTGAAGTGACCCACTCTCCTTTAGTTCATCCATTGTTGAGCGTTGCTCTTGATGCTCTCTCTATGGTCCCAGATGCAGGCAGAAGTTATTTTTTCACCATGCACTGGTTCATAGTCTCGTTTCCTATTCAATTAGATGGGGATTTATCCTATTCCCAGAAACTGAGGTAAGAGGAAAACAACTAACCATAGTTAAGAAGAGAGGAGCAGCAGGGCCATATCAGGGAGATAGCATGTCTTCATAGTGTCTTATGCATAGTGTCTTACAAGCATAATTGAATTCACATGAGTGAATTCTCTGCTGTCCTGTGAGTTTTGGGAAAAGGAAGTGTGAAGAGTGTATATGTATTCTTACAAGGGTTTGAAACCTTCATCTCCAGTCAAATTACAAGAAATAATTTGATTCTTGAGATTCCTATAATTTGTGTGTCCTCCCATTTGTGAGAGGAAGAAACTCTTATAGCTCGGGGGAGAACATAGCTGAAGGGGGGAAATGATATTGCTCCCCTGTTTCTCAGGGACATCAGGTTGTAGATGTGAATGTGTTAGAAATATTAAAAATAGAGATGCTGTACAATCTGTTAAGAAAGATAACATTAGAACACTAACTCCTGTAAGCTTGCAAGACACAGATTGATGTGTTTTCTGGTGTCTTCATTTTTATGGAATCACCAGTTCATCACTGAGGGTGAATAATGCTAAAGGAGACCCTATTGCAAGGTTACCTGTAACAGCTGGGCACTTTCACAGATTTGGTAGACCTTGGCTCTATCCTGGGAAACATGCAGATCTTTATGATGTTTTTTTTAGGCTCTATTTATCGTTTCCAGGTTATATTCAGTAGCAAGCATTGACTGAGTGTAATTTACACAAGAAATAGTCTACTATGCAAAGGAAGAAGGGGAATTTGTTTCAGTTGCCAGGTAATAACACTATTCCACAGGAATTTTTTTTAAGGTTTACTCATTATGAAAACATTATAATAGTAACCAATAAACCACTCTGACATTTTGGCATTTCTAACTCTGACACTTCCAACTATTTGTATTATAGTGATGTCAGTCACGGTTTACTTTAGTTAAGATGAAAAAACAGTTTCCTTTCTAAGCCTTTGGGATTCCATGGGGTGTTTTTCACCCTACTGTAGCTTAACAGAAAGTTGTTTCTTTTGGTGTAACTTTGTTCTTGTGTTACAAGAGATTCAGATGAGTCTCTCAGCCCAAGCCAAGCTCCTCAGAACCCAGAGCTTCTCCAGCTGGGTCGGGATCACTGTTAAATGTCACAGGGAAAGTTGTGAGCTGGGAAGACGGATGTTTTTCCTTTGTTCTTCCATCAAAATGCTCTGTTAAAGTGTTTGTTGGAGGGGTGAAAAGCACATGGTTATCTTCTGAATTTTTTGTGTTGACCTCTGCTGAATGGCTGTGCAGGCATTTAGTGATCTCAGGATGCTTTGTGAAGTTAAGGTACACAACCCTCTGAAGAAAAAGCAAGAGACCATCTGCCTTCAAATTAAAGACAGTAAATATTTGTGGGTTGGTTTTTGGTTTTCTCTCTTTTTTTTTTCTTTTTTTTTTCTTTTTTTTTGGTTAAACAAACAAATGGCTGCTCCCAGCAATGAAAAATTAACAAAACTAACATATTACCCCCAAAAAAACCCAAACCAAACATGTAATCAAAAATATACATGGTAAAGATGCTCATAATGTTTAATTTTTTTAAGTATTTTAAAGAAAAATTTTCTGAGTGCTTTTCAAAACAATTTCAAGAACATTATAGGGATAAAGGAAATATACTATATGTTATTTTTCTTTGAGCTTTTCTCTAACATGAACTCAAAAAGAATAGAATTTCTGAAGTGTGACTTGATATCTTAGGTTTCTAAACCTTTAGAAGTCAGATACCTACCCAGTCATGGATTCTGTATCCAATTCTGACTTGGACTATTAGAAATGAAAGTTTATTTCCTTAAAACTCCTGCATATGTTTTGATTTCTCTTTATCAACCAAAAACTAGTTTGCTTTGTAGAATAGTATTGCAGGTTGGAGGATGCAATGTAATCATGTTGTTATTTCTATTATGTGAGTTACTCTTTCTTATGGAGGAAACTCCAGTATCAGTTACTTGAACCATGTGTTAACTTTGGGATGACTTCAGGATGGGCTATATTTGTGCTGGATTTACTTGCAGCTATGGATAATGATTATGGGCCACATTTCTCACTGATTTAATTGCCCTCACTTAAATGGCTTTATATCAGGTCTTCATGGATTTACTGTGGGGCTCTAAGTGTCTCTTTGACTCATATTAGAAGAGCCCATTGTGCCAGAAAGCACAATGTAAAGTAAAAAGTAATTTTACCATATCTTAGAAAAATATTAAGCCCTTTTGCGTGTTTTTACACAACATTATGTTTGGGGATAGAATTATCTTATGCACATATATGTACCAAAACATTTCCCTACTGAACACAAAAGTTTTTAGGTGTTGGTGGAAGATCCTGTATAAATGTTGTCAGAGCAACCAAAGGAGAAAGATATATTATTAAATAGCAAGATTCTTTCAAATATCATAGAAACAGAACAGGAAAAGAATTATCCCTCTTATCACTGCAAGTAGGAAATCTCTCCTAATTCCATGACTTTCTGATCATCTATGTGAAAGGCAAAACTGTGGTAGAAAGTGATGATTTGAGGACTTTGGTCATTATTTGCAATTTGGTTGATGTCTTGAAATTCCATGTGGTCTAAGAGCTGATGAAAAAATCCTTGATGTTTTATGAATAAATGTTAATTGTAGGCACAAATTTGAGGGTTGATTTTAGACATAACACTAGTTATAAACATATAAACTAGGAAAAGGATAAACTCCCCCATATTACCAATTGCTGATTATGGTTCTATAATTTATCGTGCTGAATCATTTCTGTAACATAGTGAATAAAAAGCACAACCACCTGCAATAGATTATGTTGATTCGTTTTGCTGGCAGATGTGAGAGAGCATCATTGCTCATTAGATGTTAAGCTTAATTGGTTTTCTCTAGAATTACATAGACAATATTCTATTAATCTGTTCACACACAGGGTGCTTAGTTTCCAAATCCCTGAATTGTTGTTTAATTTTGTTAGTATTTTTGCAGGTAGTGGTTATTCCCTGGGGTTGATTTATAAGAAAAATGTGGCTTTGTCCTTTATGTGGGAGGGAATTACAGATGAAAAGGTTGTATGAGATACCCACTCTGACCCGCCTCCTTCATTAGAAGTCAATGTACTTCCTGCCTGAGCATGGAGATTTTAAAGACAAGCAGTTGATGAGGAAATCACAGGGGACAGGAATGAGAGGGAAATAAGGGTCAAGGCTGGGGCCAGAGCATTCAATAAGAGGTGTCTAGAATCAGTGATCTGAGATTACCTATCTCCATTTTTTTCTGAAGAATTGCACCCCGCAGGTGGGGGGTATCTAACACAGATCCTTAGGTGCTCTAAGCTCCAGGATGGGCAGAGACTGTTTTAATGCTCAAGTTGCCTCACTTCTCCTCTGAAATGCTGGCCTGTGGTGAACTTGTGCCCTTGCTGTTGACTGGAGGCGGGGAGGCAAACCCACACTGAGGTGTTGCAGGAGGTGCCAGGTGGGTGAGGTCACAGCTGTAGGGCCCATGGGCAACTGGAATCCCTCAGACTTTTCTGTGAGCTCCTGGCCCTGCTCACTTCTGGTTTTCACTGATGAGCAGCACATAGTACATGCTTCACATCCTGCTCTGTGGAGCAGCTCTGAAGTGATACTGCTGGGAGCCATGCTGGCATGAGGTCCCTCAAGGTTAGTGTGAGGGAAGAAAGCAACCTAGGAGTGGGATGTTCCTCCCTGTCTTTGTCTGTGGTAACAACAAGAACACGGACTCAGAGGGATATCCTGAGCCATCCTTATCCTGACACCAGATGTGCTATGTTGGATGGTCTGTAATAAACAAATCAAGCTACTCCTAAAAACCAGTGATGCAAGTTACTCTTACTGAGCTTAATAAGTGCTCTCAGAACCTCACTGTCTGAGCCAAACACTCCTTGAAATGCCAGTTAAAGTGTATTCTATGCCATTGGGAAATTAGGTACCCTGTGTCTCCACTTTTAGGGATAACTGCTCTTACTGCTGTCTGCTGCAAAGACCCCTGAAATCCTTTTAAGAGGACTGTTTTCTCAAGAAGCACAGATTTGTGCCATGTTTTTCAGGAGTGCCTGTCCACACCAGGAGCTTATTTCTTACTTTTGCAAGAGGAGTGTTGCAATAGATTCATTTTCAACTGGTAGACATTTCTTCCTACTTTCTATGGGTCCTAGTGAAGGTCCACTGCAGTAGGAGTCAGTTTCTTCTGTTGTCTGTGGTATCTTGTGGAGCAATGGGTGTAGCGTAGGTAAAATGACATGAATCACCCAATGACTTTTAACACTGTTTATTAATTCCATATTATGGAAGAAGTTTCTAAAAAAGATAATTTTCTGAAAACGAGGCTAGGCTTTCCAAAGCAAACTCTGAGAAATTTCAACTGTCTTGTGTGCTAGTCATCAGTTAACTGTAATGGGAGACTTATTTTTAAATTCTCTGAGGATGCTTTAAACATGTACCTGCTACTTTCCCTTCTTCTGCCTTACACCTCCAACCTATGTTTCTCTGGCAACAAAAAGGTATCTCAGATTTAGATATTAAGACAGTATTTGTCATGGGTCTGGTTCTTGTGTTCTCTAACACGGCATCGGGAAAAATCCTTCCAACCTGGAAAAAGATAAGAGGGTATTTTTTTGTTAGAGTGTTTCCAAATAGAAATGAGTAATTGCTCCAATGCAAATGAATGGATGCTGTAGATAGCTTTTCTGAAGCAAGGAATGCATTAATCTCTTCTAGTCTCCTCCATCTGGAAGTTGAATTTGGTAATGGTTGAAATGCAGGAAGCGGAAACTGGGAAAGAAGAAATATTTTTATGTTCATTTAAAACCAGGATCAGAGATTTGGATCATATAAAATCACTTATCTGTACTGTTTTCCAGTTTATCATTTTATGGTCTGACTAGGTCAGAGACTAATTTGGTGGATAGAGTAGGAAATAATTCATATTATCAGGTACAAAGGAGATAATTAAAAATATCAAGATCCTTGGAAGAATGTGTAATGGAAAAAGCACAGCTGGTGTGCACTGGAGGAAGAGAGGTTTCCTTTTTTCAAAGCTTCATACTTTGGGCCACCTTGACTGAGTGAAAGCAAAATGCCAGGAGTTTGTCATGTTAGAGTCCAAGACTGCCATTAAAAAAGGGAAAATAGAACAGAATAGCCAAATGAGAATTATGCCACCACTATAAAAAAATATTGCCTATAAGTCAAGCACATCCTGTAAACAGAATAAAGAATAAAACTGAGAACAGTAGAGGCCTCTCATTTTAGGGAGCAAAAACAAGCCCTTCAGCTTACCAGGGTCTTAGAAGTCATCAATGTCTCAATAAGAAAGTGCAATCAAAAGAGCTACAGAAAGCTTTGTTAATTGTTTTAGATTTCAAGCCTGCAAATAAGGATTGGAACTAGAAAATGCCTGAGTAATTTAATGGTACGACTAGTGCCTGCCAGCTGACCTGGCAGGATACAGAATTTTATGGAGCAGCTTGCCATGCCATTTGCAGGACTGTTCTCTACAGATTCATTAGGTGACATCAATGTATGAGCTTAGAAAATATCTCACATATATTCACAATATCTGACTGTAAAGGAATCTGAAAGAAACCTAAAACTTTTTGGAATGACCATACTTCCCAAAAGAGGGAAATGGGTGTGCCTCCACTCTGATAGAGAACTCTACTGGTAGTGCGTCAATCCACACAATGCAGGGCTTGTCAGGATTTTGCTAGGAAATATAATATTTTTGCAGAGAGGGATAACCCTTCCAGTCCAGAGGAGTTTCAGATATACCTCCTTTCTGAATTTCTGAGTGTAATGTGGGCACAACTTACTCAGTTGGACCTGCCATTCCTCTCAGAGTTAGAGATTCTTTTTGTGAAGTCCCAGGTGGAAGCAGAGGAATTTCAGCCACTACGTACTCACCTTGAAGCAACCGAAAAACCGCAGGTAATTTCCTCAATAACTGTTCCCTGTCTCTAACAACTGTCCATAGCTTAAACCCTCCACTGCTTATTTTCTGCCTAGAATTGTGTTTATATCCAGGGGGATAGAAAGGCTGTGCCCAGATTTCTTTGTTCTAAAGCAGCAATGCACATGCCCTGGCTGTCCCTCTTCCCTGCTGCTCCAGGTACATGGCAAAAGCACTACAGCCCATGTGGAGGGCTATCCAAATCAGATCCACATTTAGTATACGGATTATATCAAATGTCCAGGGGATCTGACTAAGGTTAGTGTGAGGTAAAACCCCCAAACTACTTTTGGTGAGGGGGTATCAGTACCAGCTGCTTTGATTTATGTCTATCCTTATTATACCAAGGAATTTCATGAGGTATGTAGACACAGTCAGAACAGACCTGTGCAGTTCACGTAGAATATTGGGTTCCACTAAGCACACACTGGTAGGAAAATAGATTTCTGAGGTCATATACTCCTTTGCCTTGTTCTAAGAGACTGCACTGCCCTGATATTATTAATAGCTAAATTAAAGGACAATTGATAATTATTTGGATAAAATCCATATCTGTATAACTGAAGTTGACTTTTGAGTGTTTTGCAATAGGACTAACAACAACTTTTCCTTTAACAAACATCTAAACATCGTACTGTAGCTCACTACAATGTATCTTGTTAATTAGTATGAGAGAAAAAAAAAAAATCACAGCCATACAAAATAACACTGCTAGCCTGAAGTATGAGGGGGTTTTAGGGACTTCAAAATAGAAGATTAATTGAAAACATTAAATATCTTGGGATTCTGATATTTACATTCCTAATTCTGAACCACTAGGGTCCATTTACTTCACAGTTGCTATCCTTTCTCTGAAATTATGTGGTTTGAAATTCTATTTTTCTTAAACAGAAGAGTTCTCTTGTTTGTAATTTCCCAAAAAACGCTAATGAAAAGGCCACAATCCTGGCAACACTGGAGCAAACTTAGCAGTATCATATGGTCTCAGTTACTCAGACTGGAGTCTGTCCAGTGTCCTGGCCTCATATCCTAGCTATAGCAATGTATGGCAGGCAAAAATTCCTGAAGTATAGAGCAGCATTTGCAGCAGGCATGAGCAAGGAGACCTGTTAGAAAGGTGGGTATTGATCACACAGCTGTCCTGTGAAGATTTCTCAGGATGAGTAATCAGTTTTACCTTACAGTAAGATTTATTACCATCCAGCCACTGGTATATGAAACCTTCTTTCCTATACAAAAGTTCAAGCAGAATTATCCTGGCTATCTTCAAACCCACAGAGACCCAGGTGAAGGTACTGGTGCAATTTGTGTTGATAGAGTGGTGAAGGCTGCCTACCACAAAAGGCTCCATTGAGCCCATTTACTCTCCAGTGCTCTTTAATTAGGCATAAATGCTGGATGAGCTGTCAGTGAGTGAACCCAGTCTGCCCAATGACCCTCACTGTTACAGTGATGGGATGCAGCTGACACCTTATCAATCAGCTCTCAGAGCTAGGATTTGGGGAAGCAGATAGCTTCCCCATTGTATCCTACTCCTGCAGCTTCACCAGGAATCTGATTGGCCAGAAGGAGCAGTCTGCACAGCTGAGGGCAGTTAGGGAATTCTCACCCTGGAGGAAACACCTTCCCTTTTCCATTGAAATATGCTTGGGAAAGGGGTGCTGTCCTTTTAGGAGAAGAACGTCCACTAGGGGTTGTGTGGTAAGTAATTAATTTTGACTTCTCTCTGTATATATATATATATGTGTTGTATGCTGGTTTTGTTTAAACTAGAAGAGTTGTGTTCCCCCTGAAGTTTAACGATGATTTTGTTCAACTACAAAATAGGAGGAAAAAGTATCACATCAGGTTTGAGGGTATTCAAACCCTGGAATTACCTGAAATAACCATGGTAAC
Source organism: Cinnycerthia olivascens (assembly GCA_035048155.1). Classification (NCBI taxonomy): domain Eukaryota; kingdom Metazoa; phylum Chordata; class Aves; order Passeriformes; family Certhiidae; genus Cinnycerthia; species Cinnycerthia olivascens. The sequence goes on from JAWWMU010000153.1 coordinate 30,307,354, forward strand.
AAGCTCTGAAGTAATGGCAGTTGCTCATATTACCATAGAAACAGGACTTAAGAAGTGGAAATTACCTATAATTTATCTCTGTTGCTTACAATGACAATAATATAACATGTATTTTGTGAAAAAATACATAGGTTTTGCCTACAGTAACTGTCAAGAAGTTACTAAAAATTATTTAAACATATTCAATAGTGTTTTTATTATTTTGTTGCCATGGTTGTATTTTGTTTTTACTCCCCACAAGAGTGACATGCAAAAAAAACAATGGATAATTTTAATAAAGTGTAAAATTCATAGGTGATATAACCTGTGATATAGCACAAAAAAAGTTATAAAGTCAGATTGTTACTCTTGAATAGGCCAAAAATGTTTGTTGTAATTATTGATAAATAGTTTCATACTAGAGAAGCTGTGTGTTTGTGCTCTGTACCTGTTGAAATGGCAGTAGGTGCAGCAGAGCAGGCTGGTTGCACAGGCCCTTTCCTTGGCTGGTGGATAACTGTGGGTAGAGCAGAGAAGCAAATGCGATATTAGTGAAGCCAGAGAAGTGAAAATGAAGCACAAAACCCCTGCTTTGGGTAAGATCAGGTATCTCCTTGTTCCTGTGGGTTTTTTGAGAGCTAGTTGATAAAAACTGAAAAAGACAATGTAGAGATTCATCTGTCTGTTGTGAGCTGTTGCGCTCTCTTCTGTTTGTGATGATGTAAGATGCTAAGACCCTAAAAACCACAGCCATTAATCTGGTTTGGAAAACTGGAAGATCAGTTTTGGCTTGTTGGTCCGTTCCCTCTCTCTTACCTGCTTCAGGGCATCGATTCTTGCTTCTTGGTCTTCTAACGTGCCCCATCCAAGTTCCTAGAATTGTTTGCACTGGGTTAGTTGCTCTGCATGGTTGAGGAGTTTAAGTCAGAAACACATTTTCTTTCTGAGCTTTTATGCACATGGATTAGCAATTTCATTAATGAGTCTTTACTTTCATTTCCATCAGGGACAGTATGATCTGCTATTTATATCAGCAGAGGATAAATTTGGCACTATCCTTTGTTGGCTGAAGTGTGACAGCAAGCTGAGTATGTGCATATCTGGCAAGGCTGGATAGCACCAGAGCAGGTGGGCAGAGGTCACTGTGAACAGCAAAGAGGGAGGACTCCTGGGTACATGCATGCTAGTAAAATGATGGAGGTTTAGCTCTAAATATTGATGAATTACTTCTCCATTAGCACAGCAGAGCTATAATCTACAGGGAAACTTTTAATTGAAACAGTTGAACATAGCTAATGGCACTAGACTGGTGTAACAGTCTTTGTAACAGAAGGGATTGAGGTGAGGTAGTGAATGAAAAATCCTGCCCTTGTGCAGTCTGGGGGACACAAGGATAAGGCTTGGTGGAGACTCATGCATGAGGTTTCTGTGGTAGGGGCAGTGCTTTTTAAAAAACAAATAAACCACAACCCCTTCTCTGCTGCCCCCCCTTCCCCACCCACTCCAAAACAACACAAAGCAAAAAGCCCCAGCCGCCAAAGAGGTGATCAAATACTGACCCCGGTATTTAATGTCACCAGTCATCAACAAGCATTTATGGTCATGAGCGTACTACAAGGTGTTCCTCGTTAACTATGCTAATACTGAAAACTGTATAATTAGGGATTACTGATAATTAATGTAATATAAATAGCTAGTTAGAAGAGCAAGATTTCATTCTTCCATTAATGTCTGCAGATTTGGGGTTAGGTTTAGTTGAATTCCTAAGGGAAGGATCATTAGCAATTATTCAAATTCCTTAAACATGTTTAAATAATGCCATTAAATAAATATATGCCAACAGGTAAAAATAGTGACCAAAACATATTTTTCATGGTAAAATGAAAGATTCCTCTTTGATAATTCCTCCAGCCTTTTAAAAACTGCTTGTATTTAAGTAGCAATTAAAAAATATAAACTGGCACATATTTCATTGCAGAGGAAATAAATGAAGCCAAGTTGGAGGAGGCTTGTGTTTAATCATGAAATGCACAGCATTCTTCTCTAGTGAATTAGCCATTTGTCTTACTAATGCAAAACCTCAAAAGAGCTAGAAGCACAGTGGACAAATTCAGTGGTTGTGCATGTGTGACCTCTAGGGACTTTGGTACAAATCCTGCATGGACAGAAAAAGGTCTGGTTTCAGAGTCCCTCCTCATGTGCCACTGAATGTGATCATGAAGCTGCAACCACACCTTGTTTCCCTCTGAATCTTTAGCATATCGGTTAAAGAGCAAAATATGACTTTGGGCTGGAAGAAAATGAATAAGGCACCATGAGGTTTTGTTAGGTGATTTCTATAGAAAAGAAATCCATGGTAGCCCTTCCCACAGTCACAGCATATCCCCTAATTCATAGTCTCTCCTCCGTGTATTTAGGTGGGTTTGTTTTGTGGTAGGATTTGTCTTTGCATAAGAGGTTGACAAAGGAAGGGAATATTTTCTGGACTTCAAAATATGAACCCTCAGAAAACCTTTTTTTCTTCCAAAAGTGAATACTTCAATTAACGTATTTCTTTTTCATTAACACAAACTATATTGACCAAATCACTTTTGAAAAAGGCATTAATATTCAAAGCCTTCTTAGACAAGAAGGCTGAAGTGATATTAATATTTTCATTCATATAACATCAGTTAAATAATCTGCTCAACCAGGCTTTCCAGAAATCCATGTGTACTGTTCATATTTTCTGGCAGTAACACACCATATTTGGCATCAAGAGCCTGTGAATTCAGTCTTAAGGATCCTGCTTACCTGATTTTCACAGAAAGTGAATTTCTGCCCAGATGTGTATCCTTATCTTTCTCTACTGCATCTGGGTCAGCTTCAGAGGTTGCCTTTCAATTTCAATTAACATGTTAATTTAGTGAACATATATTTTTAGGATAGAAATGTAGCTATTAGTGTCTTTGCCACAGCTGGTGAGAATACAGTGATCTGGAGTCCAGGTACAGTTTGGATGGTTGATTTGTCAATAACATTGTAATTGTCAATAAATGTTTAGCAAAATCAAGCTTTTTAGCAAAAAAGCCTACAGAGCCTTTTTTGACAGTGTATCAAGTTGATTCTCTGAGAGTTGTGAGTTTTGGAAACTCTGAGGATTAATGTTGAATAGTTTTTTACCTGTGTGAGGTTACTGGCGTTACAGGGAATTGCATGACCACAGTTACAAGAAACTTTTCTGGCTTCTGTCCTTGAGTTGTGCATTCTGCAGCATGGCTGCAGATTTGCTGAGTGCTTTTGGTCTAGGAATAGCATGCAAGATTCATTACACCTGCATGTTTTCGTTAAAGAAACTACCTGATAAGTAAATAAAAAGTCTTGTGGCACATTGGCAGGCATTTTTAAATTTTTCTGTTCTGTAACCATGTGGTGCAGCTGTACAGCATTGCCATTGCTAGTATCAATGAACTTGCTAGTATCATACTGAACTTGTATGGCCTCAGGATTGGTATTTTTAAGGCTTGTTTAACTTTTTTTACTTGCATGAAAATTTTTTACTTGATTTAGCTGGTTTCTTTAACTGATCAGCTGTCTATTCCAGTTTTTTAAAACTTTTATAATCTTTCTAAGGTACAACCTTTTATATAAATAGGATTAATATGCAGATATAAATAGGATTAATATGCAGATTCTGAGTAGAATCCGAAATTTATGACTAGTGAATTATTGTAATGTAAAGAAGATACCTTGGCAACTGAAGGTGCAAGAGGTGACATGCACTGGCAGGGAGTAATAAAGGATGTGGTTTGGCTAAGAAGACCTAACAGATATTAACAACTTGCCAATCATTGCTTAAACAACTGCAGAGCTGAAGATAGATAAAACTGGCTTCAGAGGTAAAAAAAAGGGGATAAAGAAGTAGAATCTAACACATATAAAAGGCACCAAAATAGTAAACATGGAGGTGATATGGAGAGGCAGACTGATGGAGAAGGAATGTCAGAGTAAATCTGTGTTACTAGATGTATAAGAAGGACTCCAAATGAAGTGACAAAGAAGAAACCCATGATTTTATTCCTCCAGATGCTCATAGCTTGCTGTAACATCTTTTTCCTTGCTTCTACCAAGCCCACAATTAAACTACCAGCTTTAAGACTCAGAGAAGTGTAGTGTTAACATAACACTAGGAAATGGGATACAGATTGTCATCTGTGCAAAATATGGAGTGCTACAGCTATTATTGAGGCTTGCTTTTTGTATTCTAGTGATATTATTGTCTTTTTCTTTTTTGCAATCAGATTTAAAATTTCAATTGCATAAATTCCTGGCTTTAAACATAGGATGCATTTCTTCATTATTTATGAACAATATTTTGAGCTCAACAAAATGTCCTTTCTGCTCTCAAAAGCATGGGCAAAACCTTAGTTTTTAAAACTGTGGGCAGATTTTTCAAATACCTGCTTGTGCTCATGTCAAACTGTAGCAATCCAGAACCTCAGGGCCCTACTTATCCTCCTAAAAGCATCTTGAATCACTCAATTTCAAATTCTGCTGTCACCAAACTAGTTCTTACCTTAGATGTCCTAACTTAGTGCAAATGTGCCCTTTGGGAGACGCAAAGCTACACAATGGGCACCTTAATGAATCTCTGTGTGGAAAAATTTAAGTCTTTAATCTGAAAGTATGTTTTTCATGTTATCTGCTTGAAAAAGTATTTTCTGAGGGCAAGGACTGAGTTCTTGTTTGCATTATTTCTAGTGCTGCTGACTGATAGGAGCCCTAAGCAAAATCACCAAGCAAATATGTTAGTCCAAATAAGGATTACTTTTGTTTGTTGGAAGGGAAAGACTCAGGGGCTACAACTTTTTAGTACTGTCTCAGGGATAATGATATCCATCTTTGTTAAAAAAATAATCTCTTTAAATGTACTGTAATTAAAATTGAGTGAGTATTATAATAATCCACCCCACTTAATATTCTGTTAAAGTACCAGTGATTAGGAGGATAATTAAGTAAACCAAAAGATTTTTTTATTGGTACTGCTGAGAAGCTCCTGTACTTTGTTGGACAAATTTTCTTCTTACAGCTGTCCAGGGAGAGATGAAAACAAGCTCTTTACAGATGAAGGAAATAGGAGGTTGACTAACATTTGTCAGGTGCTGGAATGTGACTGGTACCTACGGGGCCAAACAATATTCTAGTGTTCAACACAGATTTCCAAACATTCTGATCCTTTGGCCACTTTCTCCACCCAAGTAGCCACAGGAAGACCACAGTCTATCAAAATCCTTGGATGATACTTGAGTTTCTAAGAGTAAGCTTTAGAAAAGCCTGAATGAAGCCTGGAGGTTTGTGGCTCCTAAGCTGACTCATTTCTGAGCCAACCATCAGCATCCATGTCCCAGGGCTTCTCAGTACAAGAATATTTTACATGGATAGAGGGACCAGTGCAGAGCTGCTGATCCTGTGCCACTAGAAACTGAATGACAAACAATAGAAACCGAGTGAGAAACAATAGTGACACCAGAGCAGAACTATGGAAATGAGACTGCGGGAAAGCTCACAATAATGGGAAAGGGGCAAAGGGAATACAAGAGGATAAGAACTGAAAACAAAACAAGAACTTAAAATATGAAGAACTGGTCCTGTTCTTATATATATTGGTATAGAGTCAGCACAGCTGGTCCGGAAATTACTCCTATTCAAATTTAAAATTTGGGTTGTCATAAAGTAGTGAGTCTCAGAGGGACGTCTCTTTCTTGCTTCAGTTTGATCTTCTCATTTAGCACCATTTGCCTTGCAAATAGAAAAGAAAACATCTGGAGGAGAGTTAAAATAGCAGGAGGAAGGAGAAGAGGAAACTTTCAGTGAACAGATTCTTGCTTCAGTAATAAAGTTTCTTTTCAGACTAACAGCGAATGAAGTACAGATGGATACAAAGTAATGTATAGTAAAGCTCTGTGGCCTTTGTGAAAGGCAGAATAGATGTTTGAATACTTGCTATAACATTTTTCGCTCACATTCTATAAAGAGATATTGAGAAGAGGAAAATTCCTCTTGAACAATAAAAGCTTTCTGCAAGGGATGCTTTCACTTGCATTTACATATATATATATATATATGGCTTCCACAGTCTGGGTGGCAGAAACCAGAACAGCACACCATGGAATAAACACAAATATTTTCTCTGTTCTGGGCTTTTTACTGGCTTTACCATAATCTTGCCGAAAACAGTGTCTCACTAGTTGGCATTTCCTACAGGTTCTGGAGATAGAATCATAGAATCTTTTAGGCTGGAAATGACATTCAAGATCATAGTCCAACCAGAAGCCCAACACTGCCAAGTCTAGCAGTAAACCATGTCCCAAAGTGCCGTATCAACATTTCTTTTAAATAACCCCAGGAAAGATGGCTCAACCATTCCTGGGCAGCCTGTCCATATAATTGACAACCCTTATGATAAAGAAGCTTTTCATTAATATCTAAATGGTTCCTGGAACAATTTGAGGCCATTTACCCTGGCCTTACTGCTTGTTTCTCGGGAGAAGAGGCTGACATCCACTATCTCCATCCTTTCACACGGTTGTAGAAAGCAACTGGGTGTCTTCTGCAAACCGACTGAGGACACACTTGATCCCTTTGTCCATGCCACTGTTAAAAATATTAAACAAAACTGGTCCCAATACAGAGACCTGGGGAACACCACTTGAGACCTGGTAGGAAACATCTAACACTAACAGAACCATACACACAGAAAAAACCCAAAAAATGGCCAGCAGCAAACAAACCATCTAACCTCATACATGCCACATTTTGTGGCTAATGTGAAGCTTTGGCTTTTTTTGATGAGGACCTCTGTCTCTGCATAAAGCTCTAAAAAAACCAAAGCCCTTACAACTACACCAAAATATAATTGTCAGGTTTTAGAGTGCCATGTTATAACAATGCTGTGAATATGTGTTAGCCATAAAACAATGCAACAGCAGACTCTTAAAAATGTAGTGTACTGGCCTCTCATGGGCTTAAATTTATTTCTTTTGTAAATGAGGTGGTTCAATAGGGCAAATAGTGATTACAGATTATTTAATTATCCTTTTTTCTCCCCCAGTTTAAATATGGGAAAAAAATGTTTGTCACATATTGCAGGCCATGAAATTGAAGGAATGGAGCAGACCTCCTGTAAAGGAAGGCTGAAAGATCTGATAATGTAGAGCTTGGAGAAGAGAAGGCTCAGGAGGATCTTATGCAAGGATAGAAATATCTGAAGTGAAGGAGCAAAGAAGATGGAGCCAGGCTGTTTTCAGTGATGCCTGGTGACAGGACAGGAGGCAATGGGCACCAGCTGAAACACACAGGAAGCTGTCGTTAGATCAGGAAACACTTTTTTATTATGAGGGTGACTGAGCCCTGGCACTGGTTGTTTAGTGAAGTCATGGAGTCTCCATTCTTGGAGATACTTAAAATTTGTCTTGTTCTGGGCAGCCTGCTCTAGGTGACCTGGCTTGAGCAGTGAGGTTGGACCAGATGACCTCCAGAGGTGCCTTCCAACCTCAAGAGAGAAAAAAAGGGGAAGTGAAGGTACAAAAATGGCAGACCAGAAGTGGTGGGGATTTCTGTTTTCCACAAACAGTTCTGGAGTATTTTTCAGTAGCAAAGCATTAGAGCTCCTGATGAAAAGGTGAAAAAATATTTAATTGTTGAAAGATTGCTTCCTTTGAAAATGTCAAGTGAACATATTTCTGTGGGATGTTTTGGAGATGAAAATTCTGCAGAGTACTTTAATTTTAAGGCTTTGGCATTTGTGAGTGGGGTGTGTGAGGTTTCGGTGGCTCATTTGAGAAGTTTTTGGTGTATGTAGTCATGTTAGTATAAGATGGTTCCTACTAGATTGGAGGCTAGACATATCTGTGAAAAAGAACAAATTATCAGAAATTTCTGTCCCCTATAAGGGAAATAGAATAAATGTTTCTAGATATAAGCTCAGTGAAATGGTCTCTGGTCTAAGTGTTTAACATTATTTCCACTTGCACAAATGAAAATTGGGTTAGTGAGTAGGAAACTTTCCTTGAGTCCCACTGTGGGACATCTTTAGTATTTTTTTTGTTATTGCAATTGAACAACAGTGCCTATAGCTGCAGTTGCATCAACCTACTAGCTTATAATTTGGTGGTGAAATAAGTGCCACTAAATAATTTCTGCCTCCGTATGGAAAGGTGTTCAATGTCATACACTTTCCTGAAAACTACTTTTGCCACCCAGAAGTACAACATCAGCCTGAGTAACTCCTTTGACCTCACTCCAGTGCTTCCTGTAAGAATAGACAAAGCTGAGGAAGTTCTGCTGGGCAGTGTCAGCTGAAGTCAAAAGGACAAATTTAACTTAAAGGAGTTGATCAAGCTTTTTCTTCACTTTGGAAGCAGAACTTGAAATATCTGAATCAAAATCCCTCTTTGGACCCATTTTGAAGACTTTAAAATAATTTCTGTCTTCCCACTGTAAAGTGTCTTTACCATTGCCCCTGGTATCTCCATTTTTTGTGCTGATCCTCCCCTGATGGGCAGTATTTAAGCTATTCTGAATTACAGCAAGTCCTATCCCAGGACAGGCTGATTCCAGAGGTAGTGGCAGGTCTGGGATGGGCCCTGAGGTTGCCACAAACGAGCAGCAGTTGCTGTTAAATGGCCTCTTTACCACCCCCGATTTGTTTTCAGACCTTGGTTTGACCAGAGCTTGGCTTAAAGGGGTGATTCATTGCTGGTATCCCCATATGTCCATAGTCGTTCTCTCAGCTGACTTTTCATGCAGCAGATGGTTTACTTAGTTGTTGCACTCATACACCAGATTTTTTACTACCTTAATGTTGCACATTATCAGTTGAAATGTGGTAACTAAGGATGATGATCTCTAGTGATAATTGAAATTGAACTTCTGTGACTCTTGCTGCAACCCTGGTATGTACCTAACTTCCAGATTATTCTGCCTTATGTTGTTTTCTGTCCCTGTTCTATTTCACCAGAAGTACAGGGCTGTAAATCCAGATTTCTGACTACTATTTTCTGCCAGATCAAAATAAACAAGAACAAAATTATTCTGTTCACTAACCCCAAAGAAAGACCTATATAGAATTGAAGTAATAAGTATATGAGTGCTGAAAATGTTGCTATCTTATTAGCCACCCAATTTCTTACACTTTACCTGTGGAAAATGGGGCATCTCACTGTCTCTGTTCCCTTTATTACACGGTAGGGAACATCACTTAGATCTCATGTTCCCTTTACAGTTAATTATTTTGAAGAATAGTATTTATGCTTACATTTAACTGCACCACAAATCTGTTGCAATGAATATAAGCTGGAAATGTATTTAGGTGTATCAGAATGTGTACTCTGTAATTTATTGCTTGTGCCATGTACTGTGAAATTTGCTGCAATTGCAAAGTTTATATGGTGTTGGGTGTGTAAGTGCTTAAGTAAAGCATGCAAATTCAAAGCACTGATGGCATCTTAAAAGAGCTCAGATCTCCACTATTCACCTTGCCTTCATTATTCAGAAAACCTCTGTTCAAAAAATCATTATTTTCTTTCATGGCATTCTTTCACCAGCGTAGGCTACTAGACAGTTATGGATTTAAAATATGACTTCAAACTCCTGTGACATTATAAAGTTCTATCCCCAATCAAGCAGTGAAAATAAATGTAGAAATATGATTTTCTTTCACAAGGCTTAGTTTTGGTCTCAAGGAATCAGTCTATTGAGACGTCATTTTGCCAGATGGCAAAAATTATTTTAAATATTTTTACACTTTAAAAGAAAGTGTTTTCCTAAACTTCTTTATAAAACGTCTAAGACTGGATATGTTTGCTCAAAATAATTAATGAAATTCTGTGCATTAATATATTCTAATATTCCGTTGGAAAAGGCTGCTTGGTTGGCATTGTTCTTTAACTCGTCTAAGAGAGCTGTATATGACTTGTCAGTGCGTCAGATTCTGGTCTGTATGTGCTTGCATTTTTAACCACTTTCCTGTTAGTTCTTATGCAAAAGTAAATTTTTTATAGAAGAAACATGTTAGCTACAGAGTTTCAGTTTCCTTTCAAATTGCAATATTTTAACTGATTTAAAATTACTTTGTTTAGTGTGTCTCTTTGGTACTGTGTATCATATTTGAAAACACAGTAAATTTGTAAGTGTTCTGAGTGACTGAGTTACAGCAGAGCATTTTAAATTTTAATGAGCTTGAATTTGGCTTTATAGAGATAAAGATGGAAACGATCTGAAATTCAAACTAGGTTTAGCAGATAAGTGGGAGTCAACATGACAATAGACTGGAGCTGGTGGGGTCGAGGAGATGACTGAGGCCTTTCTGTCTCTCAGCTTTAACAAGTTGATGAATTTCTATAAGGGTGCTCTGGAGGGTGAGGAGGGGATGTAAACTGGCAGAGATGAATCCATGAATATTTTACCTGGAATTTTGCTTATCCCTGTGCATCATCTCTGAAACAGACTGGCATCTCCCATTTTTTTCCTTCTCTCCATACCAGAGACAAAAGGTGCTATCCAGGGCAGTGTTGTGTCCATTTCTTACTAAATTTGAGCTGGTAAGAAGGCAATAGGACCAACAGGCATTAAGGACATTGTCCTACATATACAGGATAACCAAGTGCTTTAACATAGGTATTATGTGAAAATTATTGGAAATAATTATTTCACATAATAATTATTTCACATATATTATATGAAAATTATTATTTAAAATTATTGGAGAAAACCCGCAAACCACAAGCATCCCCCCCCACCCCTTTCTTATTGAATTTATTATACAATAGTCTGTTATAAATATTTGGATATTTAGGTCAAAAGGAGTCATGTAAGAAGACAGAGTTCTTTTATTTGGTTGTTTTGGTTTTGTTTTTTTTTTTTGTTTATCTGTTTCCTCTGGACCCCTGAGGAAAGGGTTTTGGGTATAATTAAGAGCATATAATCAGACAAATATATCTGAGATCAGGTTCTACTTCTATTCTGATCTATTTATTATAGTTTTATTTAGCATTTTTCCATGTGGCATCTACATATTAGAGAACTATAATTGAAGCCTTTGTCCCATGTCATCTAGAGAGCTGTTACTGATGAATTCTTGATACTTTTCTTTAAAGAAAATAGCATTCTACAGACCAAAAAGATCTCAGCTGTAGAAGTATATGTCTAGATTTGGCTTTCTTATGTACAATTTTTTGGCTTGAGCAATACTATTTGTATTCAATGATAATGACTACATTAAAAAAATAGAAATAAAAGACCATTAATTAAAAGACAATAAATTACTGTTACACATTCAGTACAAATTCTCAAGAGACTGCCTAATTTTGTGAACCATTCTTTCATTTAACGTATTTATTAGTCCCTTAAATGCCCATGGAAAAGTCTGCTTGAAAAAGTAACATTTTGAAGCTCTAGACAGTTTTAGACTGTGGTCAAAAGGTCTTTGTTCTTAGGTGCTTGAGCTAAAGTAGCCACAATTTATCATACTTGGATTAAAGTAGTTTTAGGAGCTACCTTAATTCTATTTTTGTTTCTGTTTTATTGTCTGGTGGTGTTTCTGGGGGGAAATGTGTTCGTTGTTTGGTGGGAGTTATTTTAATTTTTATTTTACTGTATCTCCAGCCCTAATGGCTAAGACCCCATTAACTATCCTGTTTCTCTGCCTGTGGCATAGAATTTATCTTCTGTGCTTTTCGGACCAAGAGAATGCTGAAATCTCATTTATGTAATGAGTAGTCAATTTCATTTCTACAGGTAAAACTGAAGTCTTCCAAATAAGTAGATGTAATTTCATGATTTGTCCTGAAAAACTGAATTAAACAGGAGGAATTTTATATCATTTATAGTAAATTTAAACAGACTGGACATGTAATATCAGTAAAAATATTCAATGTCTTTCTGATTTTAAGTGTTTACAAAGGACTGTTTTTTCAACTCAACGAGTTCAGGAAAACTGTGTGTGTTTGTTGGTTTTTAATGAAGTAATCTTTACAATGGAGGGTTTTTGAGTCTAGCAAATGTGAACAGCTCTTGTTTGGCCTGTGCTAACAGTATGACTTTGAGCATTTGAAAGTGCAAATTCACTTGTAAATTTTTAGAGTTGTTTTATTTCATTTGTGTAAACTTTTAGTGTATAAAGTAGTACAGAAGATGATCTTTTCTCCTTAGGTGAAACTGGATGTAGTGCTGTTTCCCAGTAAGGGTTTTGTGGAAACATTTCCGTGCAATGTGTCATAGTCTTCTTTCCATCCATGCTGATGTTCACTTATGGCTTTCTCTCAACATAGAAATTCTTTCAGGCAACAGTACCTTGTTGAAAAAGCCTAAAACTATATAGACAGGGCATTTATTTAGAAAATATCATTAACCCAAACCTTGAATTTTTGCTGTGACTGCTTTGAAATGTTTGTCCTCTATTTCAGTGCTTACTGGTTGAATAAGTTCTAAACTGATTCTTTCAGGTCATCAATCTTTATTTCTAGAAAGTGGCAAATGCTACAGGCAGAAGCTATGCTTATTCTCCATGTTATAGTGAATTTAGTGGTTTTGCAATAAAAAATGTGTTAAATTTTGTCTAGACATATGTGTCTGTTTATGTACAGTTGTACATGTTGCTTTTATAGAAATCCTGATACTTTATTCTTTAGACAGTATTTTTCTTCTTTCCTTGTCTCTCAGCCTCAGTTTTGGCAAGCAAAACCCAGTCTAAGGCAGGAGTGCATAGTAGTAGCATGTTCTGTCTTTGGCTACTTGCCTTGCAGCTCCACACTGTAAGAAAGGAAGACCTGAAGAGCTTTGTATAGAAAGCTGCTAGGGTTAAAACCATGATAAATAGAGGTAAAAGATGAATGGCATAATGATTTTTTTCACCACTGCCTCTTTAGTGAGTGCTATTTCTATAGAAATAAGAAAATTAGTCTGCTGCCATTGGCATAATTAATCACAGAAAACTGCTAACAATGATGTAAAGAATCATTGCTAACAGGAAAAGCAGTCTGTATCAATTAAGAATTTGCCTAATTGAATTCTCTTTCAGAGAATTCAGATTCTCTCATAGTTGTAGAGAGAATCTGA
>JAWWMU010000153.1:30320527-30362413 GCA_035048155.1 Cinnycerthia olivascens
TCTTTCAGAGAATTCAGATTCTCTCATAGTTTTAGAGAGAATCTGAAGAACTGACTGGATGGAACAGGTTGTGTGTTTGGTTTGTCAAGTGTCCAACATTTGTACTGAGAGGTATCAACAAATGTAGCTTGTGGCAAGGTCGGTTGAAGTATTTAATTTGAACTGAAAATAGAAGTATTTGCTGTTCTTTTTTTAAAATGCACTGAAATTATAGCATTGTGTTCACTTCCTATGAGGAGAGAGCAAAATGAAATCGATGATTAACATGTCTAGAGTTAATTCTTTATACAGGAAAATCCTATCCCCTACCACTTTCTTCCTTGTCCCTTTCCCTAGAGAACAGATCCCTTTTTTCTATGGATTGTGAATACGTTTTGCAAAATTGCACCTGAATTGGTGTGCTCTAATACAGGATAGTACTTTTTATTATTGTTTTTTTGTAACCTTATACTTGGAGAGATGCCTCTGCATGGGGTGGTAAAAAAAAAAAAAAAAAATCTGTAGAGGGTGACTGAAAATAAAATGGAACATTATTTAGGTAACCAGGCATTGAATAGCAGCATTTCTGGCATTTTCAAGCCCCAAACTACAATGGAGTCCATTCCTTCAATCACAAAACCTTTAGACATCCCCACATGTATTCCTTCCTAACACTTTCTTTCTCCTGTTAATATGCTTTCAGATCAAGGCCTACTTTCTGATATTTTCTTGGTAAAACCACAAATATGATCTTGTGTCTTCTGTATCACTCCAAAGTCCTTTCCCAATTCAAAAATTAATCTATGGGACATTCTAAGATTTCCTCAGGGCATGCTGCTACAGCCAATCACTCTCTCTTTGCAAGAGAAGGTGGGCTGAGCTTGCTTTCATGGGGAGAAAGAGAACACCTGGGACATATGTACAGTTTTATGAAGAATGTTTTGTTGGTGTTCATAACTAAAATTTCCTTTAAAAAAATATAAGTTAGCCAACACAAGTTGCACTAGAAAGTCTAAAGCAGGAGACACACCTGAATTTCATTCAACTAGCAAGCAGCTTGTACCAACCAGTGAAGGAAATTTTGTACCCTATCCTTCTGATCTCATTAGGAAACTAATTTTTGAGAACATTCTCTAAGGAATTTGTTACATGTTTTGAGTGATCATATGCAGTAGGCATGAGGCTTCTTTACTTGTTCATTAAGAGTTAATTTTGGATTCAGCTGCAGCCCTCTCTGTTATTTCTCCCTGCTGTAAGGAGGTACCTTGTTTCTGCAATCCAAGAAGGTAGGAAAAATGTTGTTGCCTATCATGTTAGCTGCTTCTAATTTCTGTAGGACTTAATCAGGGAGCTGGTGACATTCAAAAAAAAAAAAAAAAACCCACAAAAAACTCCCCAAAAACCCAACCAAGGTAGAAGTAGAATCCAGGGCGATGAACTATTAATTTCTTGTGTGCATTATACCTCCCCACTGCATGATATTTGGGGCATAGGATGTGCGCTTGCCAAGTTTGACCCTTCCCTCAGCAGAGAATAAGGAACAGGGAAGACAAATCTTTTACATGCAAAAAGCTGTGTACTTTTCTTTAGGCTAACACAATTCTATTTTCTAAATTATCACATTTGAAGGAAGACAGAGCCCTGAGATGGAGTGACTAGAGACTCTGTATAGGTTTAATTACCCCTCTAAGCATAAAAATATTAAGCGCACCTGAATACTGATAAGTGCAAATAAATAATCCGGTCAATGAAAATGTCCAAAGGAGGCTTGTTTCCTGCAGGATAAACAGCTTCATCAGGGTTCTCATATATTTATCCTGCCCACTAGGAAAGACAGGTACTTTAACTTACCTTTTTGGTGTTGAGCTTTTAGGTTTTTTTGAAGGGGAGGGGAAGGGGGAATTTTTGTTTTTTTGGCGACCATTTTCTTTCTTTTTGGGTGGGTCTTTGTCTCTACTCTTGTGCCTCAAAGCGACTGGGAGATAAAACTCACCCCTGTAGTTCGAGATAAGGATCACTGGGTACCCCTAAATCTTTTACGATGTCTACTGCAGGACTAAGACTCGCTCTGATAGCCTCCTCTGATACAAATCCTTGGAAATGCATGGCAGTAAATGGTTCAATGGCAATAAAAGGCATATTCCATACTTGTGGAGGAAGGATAATTATGGATATTTTAAGAACTGCCTGAATGTTTCAGAGTAGTGATTCATCCCTAGGTTCTTCTGCACAGCTGGTATATTTTTCTGTCGCAGCTATCTTGCAACCAGGACGTTATAATTCTGTTTATATTTGTGCATGTCTATCCCTTTGTATGGCTTAGCCTGCCTTAACAGTGTGTAAATACTACTGAGTAAATAACAAATGAAAGGTGAGCCTGGAAAGTCACTGTTCTATTAGTTATTAAAAAGCTCAGACACCTGGGATAGAATTTTCATGAATCTGTTTTCTGAGAGACTTTCAGTGAAGGGTGAATGTCAGTCATCTAGCATGCTGATTTGATAGTAGTTTGGATCTATTTCAGATACCTGTCTGCAAATCAGACTGAAAATGTTGAATTTGGAAGGAAGAGGAAATGAATTCTTTCAGGATGTTTATGAATATCTCTAGTTATATTTTGGTTTAACACTAATTGAAATCAGTCTTTTATTTTAACAATGTGACTCCCCTCCACCCCAGTTCACACCCACAGATATGTTGGAGGTGAAATGAAAAGGGAATCAACTAAATATTTTGATCTTTCTGCAAGGATTTTGTTGCTTTAAAAAAAAAAAAAATAATTGTCACCAAAAGAAAGGTGACAGAATGTGTATGTGTCTGTTCTCCCCTCTTCTTTTACAGTCCAAATTGCTCTAAACATACATCACAAGACCAAAAATCCTAGAGTAGTTTGGGTTGGAACGAGCTATAAAGATAATCTTGTTCCAACCTTCCTTCCTTGGACAGAAACACCTCCCACAAGACCAGGTTGTTCAGAGCCCCACCTGAGCTGGCCTTGAACACTTTCAGGGATGTGGCATCCACAGTTTTGCTGGGCAATATGTTCCAGTGCTTCATCACACTCGCAGTCAAGAATTTCTTGCTAATATCTAATCTAAACCTACCTTCGTTCAGCTTAAGGTCACTTCACCTTATGCTATCACTACATGTCCTTGTGAAATGTCTCTCTAAAGGTTTCTTGTAGGCTCTTTTGAGTGCTGGAAGGCTGCTCTAAGGTTTCCCCTGGGAGCTCTTTCTGATGAGGTCTCAAAGGGCAGAATCCCCTCCTTCACCCCGCTGGCCATACTGCTCTTAATGCAACCCAGGACACAGCTGGTTTTCTGGGCTCTGAGCACACACTGTCAGCTCATGTTGAGGTTCTCATCCACCAACACCCCCAAGTCCTTGTCCTCAGACCTGCTCCTTTTATATCCTCTCTTCAGCCTCTACTTATGCCCCACACTTAATTTCATGTATTTATTTCTTTTTCGATGTAACCTTCGCAGCTTTGTTTAGTATCCAGTTACAAACTCAGGAGGTGAATCATGGTAGCGGTACTCCTATCTGAGATTAGTTGAATCTGTCTATATTTTCTTATTGTGGATTTTTCTTTTCCCTGGTTTTGGAACAAAACTGAAGCCCCTGAGCAAAGTGGTCTGTGAGGAGCGGCTTGCTGCTCTCAAAGAAATCATTTGATAAATGGAGTGATAGAAGGCTTCAGGGGAGTGCTCTGTCAATTTCAAGAGAAATAAAGTGTGTTTAATTAAAGTAATCTCTGTTTAGATTAATATAAATCATTCAGTGCCAATGGTGGGATTTTTTTAATGACTGTGGGATGCCATTCAAAGGAGATGCAGGAAGCTGATACAGTACTTAAAACTCTATTTCCTCAACTCATGATCGATCACTTAGAAGATGTACTCTGCCAAGAAAATGTTTATTAAACAGTATTCCACAGCACACCAGTAATTGGCAGGAGATGTGGCACTGAGGAAAGAGCAACAATTCTGGAATAGGCAAGTTCAAAGAGACAGAGGCTTTGCAATGCATCAGAGGATTGACTATTTTAAAGTGACAACCCATGGACTGTAGGCTGCCAAGTCCTGTCAGCACTGTAATTGTTGCCAAGAGAAGTGTCCTGTAGTTAGTCTCAAAATATTAGGTCTACAGATAAAATTTAGGAGTAAAACTGTTCTTAATGGGCTTGGAAAAAATTAATAATCCTGCTTCCTGTTGTGAGGGCAGTTACATTGGTGCTTCAGTCTCTCACTTTTATTCTCTTTTTTTGTTTTTTTCCTTTTTTTTTCTTTTTAGCCAGTAATGTGGCTCAAACTCATTTTGATATCCTAAATTATTTTTATGTCTTGTGCTGCACAGCAGAACCTAAAATTATCTGAGCTTTGTAGTGATGGGAAGACCTGCTGTCTCAGAGCTTTCTCCCGCGTACAACTGAACATTCTCCATGTTGAAATGCAGTGGGGAAGCAGCTGGACAGTTCTTCAGAGCTGCTGAGGTGATATGTGATGCTGGGGATCAGGAGAGTAACACAATTTTTAACAGAAATTAGCTTTGAAGGACAGAGTTTTCCTGGAAAAGGTGTTGGTACATTCCTTCGTGCTATGTAATGAGGAGCAAAATTTAAATTTCTACAGATATGCACAACTTGGAGTTTGGTGTCTTGGATTTCCATGTTCAAGTAACGTAGGCAAAAAAAGAAAGGAGGATGGTGCCTCACAATAATACTTATTGTGACAGATCAGGAAGAATGGCTTTTGGCTTTCTGACTGGGTGTCTCCCTTTTTCTCCTTCACACTAGGTCAGAGTTAATCCATTGATCTTTGTAACATAGATATACCCTAAAATGGTTCACCTAGCTGGTAAACTAAAGGTTTTATCACCCAGGTAATGTCCCTGATGAGGCTGGCTCCTATGCAGTTCTGTACTGCTTCTGTGAAACAAACAGGGAGCTGCTGCTGCTGCTTCCCATGTACTACACAGAACTTCTGGGACAGGTGTTATTTTGCCAAGGTTCCACAGCTCTCCTTGGCTTTATTCAGCCCTGAAGAAGCCTTTTTCCTGTTGGCGTGTAGCATCCTCTGGCAAAATGTACAATGAACAAAGCTGAATTGCTAGGGTGAACATTGTCTGCTCTAAGGTGTAGTTCAGTTAATTCTCCATCCCAGATTTGAAGATGAAACATTAACCTGAGTTTGACTGGATTCCTGATGTGCTCAGTGCCTTTGGGAATTGAGTTATTACATATCAAATATTTGTGCGTGATTTGTCTTTAATGCTCTGTGTCCAAGTGTGATTTAGTTTCTGAGGGTAGTTGTAGTGGAAATAAGGATTTTTTTAATAAAAAAGATAGGACAGTGGTGCTGCACTGTTGATTATTTTTTGTATGGAGACTTCCTTAGTTGTGATGTTTAATCCCTGTTATAGTTTAGGAGTGGTAATCCCCAATTTAATTCTCCTGCCAAGATTCTCTAAACCATGCTGCTGCCTGTCCCCTCTCCCTCCTCCTCTTCTGCCCACATGGGTGGCTGGAAAGGGGAACTGGAGACACAAATGGCAAAGATCAAAGGCTGAGATAAGAACAATTTATTGGAAATGGCAATGAGATAAAAAATGAACTGTAATAGCAGGAGTATTAACAATAAGAGTGTGCATGGATCCTCCCTCTTCTAGTGAAGAGCTGTGAAGTTTAGTGATCTCTCCACTGATTTTGATTATGTAATTATCTGTGTATTTTAGACTCCCTATTTCCTCATACTTAAATAGGACTAGTGCTCTTATTCTTTTACAGTAAAATAATTTTTCGTAGACACGTTGTAGGAATAGTTTATCTCCTGAAGTTCTTTTAAACTCTACTATTGAATCCTTGCCATTCCAACACTGTAAATTTAAAGCCAAAATGGCAAATGTGATGGCAAACTGCTTTCATCTGACTCCCTCTGGTTTTGACTTCACAGTCAAGCCCTCCAAGATGATCAATTCACAGTAATTTGTTTTCTGCAGATAGGTCCATTCTTTTCCAAGCCAGTTTCATGGTTTTGGGGTTAAAAAGAGTGTGTGCTGTATATTTCTATATTAGTGCCCTCAGGGGGTTCCTTGGTTGCAGGAAACCAGTGTCATGGCAACTGAAAGAAAAGCCTCTCTCCAAGCTGCTAGCCCAGCATGGTTCTCCATGCGTGGCTCTTGCCACTCTGAACTGCCATTAAGAAAAGTGCTCCTTGGGGTTTTACTCATTGTTTTGTTGGTTTTTTTCCTGCCCTGCAGCGGTCTTCAGTAACTTTCTTCAATTCTTGCTATTCACTCACTCAAAAATTAAGAAAAAGATATCTTTAAAAAATGGTGCTGAACTAGGAGATGTAAGCAAATCTTAAAAGCTGTGATCTTGGCCTGGTAGGAAAAAAAAAAAGAAATAAGGATTATCTGGAAACTAGTAGGAAATACTGATTTTTCACTTAGGCAAAAATAAAAATAACTCAAATTTATTCAGTCTAAAATATTTGCACATGAACTCTTTCCCCTTTGCATAGGCAGAAATTGAATGAGCATGAATTATCTCAAATTTCTTAAAGCTTTTCTTTAATGTGCATCCTTGCTATATGTTTGAGTTCCAACCCCTTCATCTGTGGGTTTTTCAGTGATTTTGCAAGAAAATATTCAAACATGTATTTAAATATTTAAAAGCAAGACTGCAAAGCAACTCAACATAAATTATCTTACCTAGCCCTTGCACTGGTACAGAAGTAGCACGTTGTTAACCCTTTCTGTTACTCTTTGGGTCCGTGTGCCTTGTGATGTTTGAGTTAAATAATTGAGGTCCAGAGAAGAAGGGTGTTTGAATGGGCAGTTTACATCTGTTAAATATAAAGCATTACCTTCACAGCAACCTTGCTAATTTGCTGATGGCTCAAAGATTAAGAGGAAGGCATATCTGAAGAACTCTTAATGTTAACCCAAGTGCAGTGAATTCTGAGTTGAATGAATAAATAAGCAGGCTAGAAGCACAATGAAAAATTGTTGCTTGATCATGCAATTCTGCTGAGTTTAAAACCCTGTTAAAGTGCTGTTTACAGTCACAGGAGACTGATGGAAAATTTGTTTGGTTCAGCATGGTTGGAAGCAGCTGTGAACACTTCACAGAATTGACTGCTGAGTTGGAGGGTCTTTGTCTTGTCAGCAAAATTTTTGGATGCTTCTACAACTTCAAGATCTGCCTGCTGCAAGAATTTTCAAATATGCTCACTTTTGGTCAAATACTTTTGCAATAAGGATCAGGAATAGGATGAACTGACTTTCTGTTTTGATATTCAGCAACTGGATGTCTGCAGACTATCCTGTCTGCCCATCCTGTGGTTTTTCTCAGGGTGAATTACAGATTTACTGGGATGGGAATGTGTTTCTGAAAATCATCTGGTCCATAGTCCATTCCTCCCACTCCAGCTGGATCAGAGAGGGGTGTTAAACTGCAGGAGGTTGCTCAGGACTGTGTCCAATCTAATTTTGAATATCTACAAGGACAGACATTTTGCAATTTGTTCTCCTGTTTGGTCATCTTCAATGTAAAAATGTGTTTTCTTAGTTTCAAATAGGTTTTTCCTGTCTTTCAATTTGTGCCAGCTGCCTCTTCTCCTGTCACAGGGAACTACCAAGAAGAGTCTACATTCTTATTTCTCCTAATTGCCTATAAAATTACTCATGCTTCAAGATTCAGCCTTCATGGCTATTCACCAGACTTGTTGCAGAATGTGCAGATGTCTCTTGTACTGGGGAGCCCAGAATCAGATTCAATGCTCTAGAATTGCCCCAGCAGTGCCAAGTAGAGAGGAAGGAGCATCCACCCTGACCTGATAATATTCCCCTAATGGAGCTCAGGGTACTGTTAGCCTTCTTGTCAGCAGGGGCACATTACTGTTATGTATTCTACTTGTCCTTCCTTACACCTAGGTCCTACCCGTAAAGTTGAGTTTTGGCTGGTGAGAATCCAGCATGTGCTCGTGAATGGGTTTGCACCTCTGTAGGTTTGGGATTCTGCATTTTCATTTGTTAAACTGCATGAGGTTCCCATCATCTCCATCTCCAGTCTGTTCACATCCTTCTGCATAATAGCAAAACAGCCTGATGTATCAACCACTCCTCCTAATTCAATACAATCTGAAAACTTGCTAAAGTTGCAGTCTTCCCCATTATTAATGGAACTTGTCATGAAGAAGTTCAATTGTATTGATCTCAGAACACATCTTCTGGGAGCACCAAGCACTCCCTCCAACTGGACTTCAGTGCCACTAATGATAAGCTGGTGAGCCCAACAGTTCAGTCAGTTTTCAGTCTATTTCTCTGTCTATTTACCTACCCCATAATTCATCAGCTGTCTATGATGTCATGGGAGATAGTGTTAGAGCCTTACTAAATTTGTTACAAGCAACATCTATTACATCCTGTTCTTGCTTCCTTATCCACCGAGCCAGTCCCATTACTTTGCAAAGAATATTGGAGTTCATCTTACAGTGCTGTTGGCCCTCTCCTCCAGCACCTGTGAAAACTTCCCATCAAGTCAATGAGTTCAACTTGTGTAAGCATTCCAAATCTTGATCCTTGCTCATCAGAGATGTCTTCTCTGTCCTCATAAATTTGTCGGTAATACTGAAATTTCAGAGAAATTGCTATGCTTTACCTTTTCACTAATATCCAGTTCTAATGTACATTAAGCAGATATTCCCACCATTTGGATCAAGAAGTGTTCATCAGAATGCTCTGAAATTTCAGAAATCTGTTTCAATGAGGGAAATAATGGATGTATTTACACTTATTCCTCACCATCCCCTGCAGAAAACTCTCCAGAACAATGACTTTTAGGTTCACTCCATTCAATTTGGGTTAGCTTTTTGGGCAAGTGTGGCAGTACCGAGTTGATGCTTGAATTGAAGGTTAAATGACTAAATAAAGCTAAACTAAGGCACTAGAAGAAGAGAAATTGGAGGAAAAAAAAATTAAATGAGGGGATATGGGAAATCTAAATACTGCCAGTTACAAATGTGGAGAAACTGCACAAATGATATGATGGAAAAAAAATTAAATTCACTACTAATTACCTCAGTCTGGACTGGAAGGTAATCTTCCGAGATTACCAATTTTACGAGATTGTTTTGTTTTCTTTTTCTTTGCCATTACTGTTCAGTTGGGGAGCAAGGAGTTAACTTAAATGTATGCGCTGGGAAGTCAAGTAAAGATCTGTCTTGCAGAATTAGCAGTGTAATTCTGTTAAATCTGCAGTTTACTGTGAAAAGTGGCACTTCTGCATGCTAAACTCTAAATCCAGATTAGAAGGTGTTCATGAATAGTGAACAAATCCTGCTAGAATCATCCTACCCTGTTTTACTTTTATGGAATTGAGTAGGTAAATTAATCTCAAAATCTTACATAATTTTCTTCTGTGAATGAAAGGCAACTTGAACACTGGTAAAACACTGCAGTTGGTTTAGGGTTTTTTAGTGTGTTACTTTGGAGCTCATTGCACCTTTATTCAGCTACTATGATCTTGAATTTGTTGCTGTCAGTATTTATTTGGTTCTATGGGTAGCAGTGGGTCTCTACTGGGTTTGAAGCACTTTTGTGTTTTATCCATCAGGATATTATCATGGTTGTGTTTTGGGGCTTTGGTTTAGGTTTGTTGGTCCCAGTAATTATAATACTAATATACTTCTACTAATGATATTAGTTTACCAATTGGTCTATTTGATTATAAATATTTATCTACATTTGCTAAATCTGCTATGTTTTTTCTGGGTATGGCAAACCTGTTTGAGCTACTATCAAATTATTGAAAAACCTGAATGTAATGCAGTAGTAATAACAAGCTTTATGGTGACCTAGCAAGTGACAGGATATCTATCCACAGTTCCTGTGTAGTTTCTGCCCTCCTTTTTACTTTATTTTTTGGTCCTAATTTTCTATGGCAGAAATAGTTTAGACGGCTGACTAGCAGGGAAATGGAAGAACTGTATATTGTCTTCTGACACTGCTATGATCTTTCTGGTGTGGCCTTGAGGCTACTGTGTGACTTCGAATTTTTTCTCAAGAAATGATAATACCTTTTTAATTCTAGATGTTTGTTTTGCACATAACTAGTGTATCTCTTGTTCAACTTTTTCTCTTAGCTTGGAGAAAGAGAGTTTGGGGGCAACCTTGTTGCTCTCTATAACTATGTGAAAGGAGGTTGTAGTCCTGTGGGGATTCAGTCTCATGTACCAGGTAACAGTTGACAAGATGACAGGAAATGCCTTTAAATTGTACTTGGGGAGATTTAGATAGGACATTAGGAAAAACTTGTTCACTGGATGGATTTTCAGGCACATTGGGACAGAATGCATAAGAAAGTTATGGACTCACCATCTCTGAAATTCTTTAAAAGGCATCCACAATGTGGCACTTGGAGATATGATTTAGTGATAAACACTATGATCCTGGAGTTAGTAGTTGGACCTGATGACCTTAGAGACATTATTCAACCTCAATGATCCTATGATTCAACTATAGACATGTTATTCTTTAAAAAAAGGCCTACACTCAAATTTTGCTAGCACAAAATTGATTTAACAAGAGGGATAATTAGTTATCTGTTCTTCAGGTAGACTTTTGTAGAGATACTCTTCTCTTTGCCTCCTTCAGGAGGCCAGCGAGGTGAGACTGACTATGCTGTGCTGTAATCTGTCACTCACAGAGCTTCACACGAGGCCCTGAGTGTTCACTGGCACCCCCAGACAAAGACAAAGTTTTTCTTCTCTAAGTGCTAAACTTATCTTCATCTCTCACCTGAGCTAGCTGGTACTATTTTCCTTCTCCCCTGCTGCTTTTCAAAGTTCTTCCCTGCCTCTGTTCAATACTTTGTTTTTAACCCTTTCAAGAGTGTTGTTCAGGCTCCACACACAGCTTTCTACCTAAAATGATCATCTTTGAGACAACCAAGGGTAAGAGCACTTTGATTTATAACTTACAGGAAGTGTGTATTTGTAGGTGTGCTGATGAATAGCTCTTTGGAGAGAATAAAAAATTATTAACTTTCAAACAGAGTGCTGCCTTTGCTAACATAAGTACAAATACATGGCTTTCAGAAAGTATGCTTTTGTATTGTTTCCTTAATTAAAAGTGGAAAAAAAATTCCCCTGGGGAGAGAGAAACGTTGGTAGATCCAGCTAAGAGAGTTTCTTTACTTAGAGTACATCTAAATTATTCCTAGGTACCAAGGTGATGTCTGAATTTTATTTCACTTCATATATATGACTTTATAATAATTACAGTAGCTGGGAGTATAGAAAATGCAGCATGTATTGCAAAGCAGCAGACGTAAAAACAATAAAATCTCCTTAAAATTAAAATATGCCATTCTCATGGGCCACATGAAAAACTGTATTCAGCTGTGGTATTTCTCCATCTCACAGTCTGTGGAAGGAAACGAATAATAATTCAAAAATTTTTGATGCTTGAGATAAACTGAATATAGGTATATGGAGATATGGGGCAAGGCATGATGCGAGAAGGATGAAATATCTTCCTCAAGCCTTTGACTCAAGGGAGGACTATCCCACTTTGCTAGTGCCAGTCTGGGATGCTGCCACCCTCCCTAGTTAGGTCTGCTCTATTCCTTTTTCCTGGTAATTTGCAATGATGTTGGGCTGGGGCAAGAGGGCAGTCTCAAGTGTCTGTCCCTTTTCTTTTGTGTCTCAATGAGAAAATCTTTTTTCTGTGGCTGACAATGGAAACAAGCAGCAGTGTAAGTGGTGTGGCTTTGCTGTGCTGCTGTCTTTCTTTTCCTGCAAAGTAGTTGTTTGTAACAGAGTTACAGCCAACATAAAGTGTTCTGAATCATGAACAATTAAAAACACATTATATTTGAGCCACGATTTCTGACTGTGAAATTGTCCGTGACAGGCTGCTATGGGCATACCTCTTATGCTGTAGTAACTGCTTTCCTTTTTTTTTTCCTTTTTTCCTGCGGTAACTGGAATAGGATAATCTGAAAGTTAGATGCTGCTATGCAGTGCTTCACTTTACTCTCATAATCCTCATCATCCTCTGATAAGATAGCTTCAAAACTAATGAGAACCTTTGACTGCAAGTCTCATTAACCCACTCTCTGCCTCAGGTGCTTATCAAGCATTCTCCTCTTGTTTGTTTGACCTTTGAGATACAGAAGTGAGGAGTGGAAGATGGTGTAAAAATGCTGCAGTGAACTTTTTTAAAATGTCCTGACTGGGGGAAAAATAAAAGATGTCTTATCTTATTGCATCTTTCAAAACAGAGGAGTTGTCAGTGCCCTGATTTATTTTAAAAAGGAGGAAATTACCTGAGCCACAAAAGTGTGCTGCTGACACAAGCTACACTCAGATTAGACTACCATGGGATGAATTAATGAAAATAATGCTGTTGAGCAATTTACAGTACAGCCCCTGATCTGAAAAATAAAATTAGACAAGGAAGAACTGGTGCAGGATGGAACAGAAATACAAGAAACTTTGTGGCTAGAGAAGAGGAGGACAACCTCAAAAGTCCATGTCCCACGCTGGGAGAGGGATGTGTGGGAGTAGTGGAACAGAGCAGCACAAAAACTCATGATCCCTGGGAAAGCAGGATATTAATATTCTCCTTGCTTTGATGTGTTCTCAGTATCTGCCATGCTTGTATTCTTACTGTTGTCAGCTTTACCAGGACACTGTGCAGTGATGATGGATCATTCACTATGAATTATGCCTCATGCCTTATGTGTCTGGCTCTACTAAACAATTAGTTGGGATAATAGGTGATACTACAAACTTTTGAGCCCAGAAATTTGGTATGCTACAGAGTATTTTATCAGTTTTCTTTGGCTACCAATGTCATTATCCATTGTCTGCTGTATATGTCTCTTTCATCATTTACCAAGTGTTTTCTGCATTAGCCGTATCTCATTATATTACATTATTAGCCATATCTTATATATTAGAGCAAATAAAAGTTTAATTTTGTCAAATCTGTGTGAGACGAATATTTGAACTCTGAGGATAAAAAGCAAAATCCCTGTAGGAGCAGAGTTAAAAAGTAAAGTCTCCCCTGATTTTATAATGCCATCCTTTCTGATGAATATCATTCTTTTCCCCATACTTCTCATTGAAACCTGTGGTTTCCTTGTATTATTGATATTGCTGTTGGAACCTATGCTGTGTTAGGGTCTATGTTTTCTCTGACCTGTGAAGAGATAGACTGGTCCTGTGCCAAGTGCTTTTGTTTTCAGATGTGATGCAAATATATTACCCACAGAGTCACGTAAGAAATCTTAAATATTTTTTTTTCTCATCTGTGAAAATGGGTGCAACACTTAGCAAGAACATTTCAGAAGTAAAAAACTGCCGTATAGTATACTAATAAGAGGAGTGAAACACTGAGCCCTAAGTGTTATGACACCTCTTTCAAAAATATTTTTTTAGTTTTGTAGCTATCCTTAACTGTTCCACAAGTTTTCTTTGATCAGACTCCATCTTTTTTGGATTATGTCCTTTTTCATTTATTTATAAGCATTTCTTTATGCTCATCACCATTAATTAGATAGCAACTAATTGTAGCCAAGAATCAATTTATCTAGGAGCAATTTATCCTGACTAAAGCAGAAAAAAAATTAGGAGTGGAAGTTGCATTTTTAAGCACCAGATGATTTAGTTTCAGAGGTCTTGATCAAATTAAATGGAGGATCAAATTAAGTGCCAACTGGTGACTAAATTATACTGTAGACACTGTACTTGCAACAACTAGTTTTCCCATGCAAATGCTTATGACGTGAAAATGGGTAGTTATTTAGAGCTGTAGCAGCTGTGTCCCATATTTTTGACTCTTTCATTCATCTGTCTCTCAGTCACTTCAGAGGAAATATTACTTCTTCAGGAGACACATTCAAACTGCCCTAATGCAGCAGTTTGGTCTCTTTCCAAGAAATGCCATACAAGTAATGCAGTCACTGACTCCTAACTGAGGCAGTAACTAAGGAAAGCAAGCACATCAGAACTGCTGGTGTATGAGCTATACCGCTGGCAGGAATACAAAACATAGACAGCTCAGCAGAAGCATTGTATAGCTTTTTCTATCAAATGCAACAAGAATATCTTGTTCATAGTCGTCATATACATAGTTTTAAAGCAATGCAAATTTTGTCTAATAGCTCAACATTCTTCATTCCAAAGTGTAATTGATTTAAGTGGAGTATGGAGTTCTGTGCCTTTGCTGGAAGAGGGAATAAGTAGAAGAAAATGAAGAATGATCTTATGAGATATTAAAACCAAAACTGCAAAATGACAATAAAATGTTTTATTGAGAAGTACATTAATGTTCACAGTGCTCTTATTCTGCTCTAGTTGCGCATGAGGCACCTCAGGCCAAATGCCATCCATGGTGTGCCTGCCTCTCCTTTATGCAGTCATATGGGGTCAGGCAGAGTTATTGAATTATAATTCTAATTTAATTATAATTACTGAATTAACAGTTGGTAGAATGAACCCTAAGCAGTTAGTCCTGACAGCCATTTTGCATGGATCACTTTAGACAACTCTATGCTCTATAAAACCCTACTGAAGAAAACAACTGAGTGCTTCTGAGAACAGTGGCAGATTTGTGTCCATAGATACAAGGAGTGTAAAAGCTTCCTTCTGGTCTCCCACGCCTTCTCATTTTTCTGTGCAAGTGGCAAATCCTGTAAATCAGCTGAGTTCAGTGTTTTCAGTCTCCAAAGGTGTCTTTGTGCTCTACTCTGTTGATTACTTAGGAAGGAGTAACAATCTTGTGTATCGGCTGAGATGAAAATTCCATTGCCATGTTGGTGTAGCCCTTGCTTTTAGCTGTCTATTAGAAAGTCAAAGACAACATAGCTTTAGAGAAGAGAACATGACATACCTGTAAAGAAACTTTGAATAAAACAATCTTGGTGTGAGGGCTAAACATAACATACCAGAGCGATATTGACTCAGAAGTTTGCCTAGAAGATGGGAGTCCCATGGCCATTGACTTTCACTCCTGATCCTGTGCAATCTGATATTTGGGTGGAGCATTATTTGGGGCTCATTGTCTACATAGAAGGCTCATCCAGTGATCATTAAATTCTCTTCCCCTCCACCCACTCTTTCTTGACTCTCCTGACCTGTAGACAGTGCTATTGGAAGAAGCAGCCAGCACACGTGAGATTGGCTGTGTCTGATCAAGGAGGTTTCAGGCAGGGGCTGCTGTTCCTTTCTGACATCATTCACCTGCTGTTCGGACCCTGCACGTGGTGTCTCACAAGCACTCAGGACAGAATGGCAATTAGGGTAAATAGAGAGCAAGGCTGAATCACTGTGGATTTGCTGCTGATGGTGTATTGATTTAGGGAAAAGAATGTTGAATTTATTGCAAGAGGTGACAGTATAAAAGCAGGACAACAAAGTTAGCAAAATTAATGGTATGTGTAATGGCTTAGGAAAGAAAATGGTGAGAAGAGAGACAATCTTTCAGGTACAGAGTAACTTGGTAATGTTCCTCTGAGTTTATTGTGATAGTTAATCATAGTTTAGGATGTTCTTGGCTTATTTGTGATGAACCTTACAGTAACTGGTCATGAAAATTGTCAAATATAAAAGGAGTAATATTAAAAAAAAAATGACAACTCTTACTGTTATGTCCTTCTGGATTTTGGGTTCTGTTTGTCCTAATAATTAGGAGAATATGTATGGTAGTCAGTAGACTTATTTAATGGACACATTTTTATTTACTAAATTATTTCAATGCTTTTCTTAGCTCTGTGATGTAAATTATAGCAGGCAATGCTGATACTTACAGTGTGTTGCAGAAATTTACTTTCTTGAGTGATAGAAAAAAGGGACAGTGCCTTTCACATATGGAGAGCTGCTATTTTGTAGTAGCTTTTACTGACCTTTGTAGTACAACTGTGAAAACATTTTGGTCACTTTCCTAGGAAGTGAGATCAAATACTTGTGGGTTTTCAGTCTGTCACCAAAATCTGACTGCAGCCATGAAAGGACAGTCAAATTTCACTCTTGTGCTATGTCACTGTGCTGCTGACTTAATGAACATTGTCACTCTCTCCAGGCACCTGGGATAGCCAGAGGGTTAAATGCTAGCAAAGACATTTTTCCCCTAATTTCTTAGATTTTTGGCATTGCTTCTGTTGGCAATAGATAGCCTATGGTTTTTCAAATTGCCCACTCTCAGCAGACATCCTGATTTAAGGTGGCCAGCTGTTCATCATTACTCAGAGCCCTCATTAAAGCCCAAATCTACTGGACTCATCATTACACTCAAGTTATGGAATAATGTTATTAGTAATGCAAATATGAGTTGAATCCAAACGCTTAAACTTTTGTTCAGTGTCTTAAATTTTAATCAGGTTTCTCCTCAGCTGAAATATCATTTTCATAATGTTAAGGTTTATGCAAAGTAACCTATTATTTATTGTGCTTTTACTGGAGATTGACATCAAATTAACTCTTAGTTAGCAGTCAGTTGTTTTAATATAGTCATTGAATTGCAGTTACTTGAGAGATAAGAGTGAAATTACTGCGTGTGGTGCTGCTTCTATTACTGATTATAGGCTTTTTTTATATTAAGGAATCAGCAAAATCTTGACCTATGGATTAATACCACTATATTAGCACAAGCATTATGGAAATCCTATTGGTGTGTCTGTGAGGTTGTTGTTAAAGCAAAGGGTTGTTATTATTTGTCATACAATTAGTAAAAGTACAAACTGTCTAACTAAGATTGCAGTAGTGGGACAAGGCAGTCAGCAACTTCATGGTGCTCTGGGGACATCAGGGTATTTTGATTAATGCTGGACTACACAGAGACCCTGTGGGTATGAATAACTCTCAATTCACTGTTTTATTGCAGCAATATCAGGATAGTACTGATGTATAAGGATGGTGTTAGAGTTTGGCCTGATACTGTTACTTTTTCTGGATTTTGTGAAGTGCACCAAAAACTTATATTAGAAAAGTATTTAACTGATGTTTTGCACTAAAACAAAACAAAACAACAAAACCAAACAAAAACCAGAAAATGTTTTTTTGAGTTCCAAACCCATGCACTAGAACATGTGCATAGAAGTGAAAGGGCTTCAATGGGATCAAAGGTGCAATTTGGCTGGGTTTGTTGGGTATGGTGCTTTTGGTTTGCTTTTTAATTTTCACATTGCATAAACTGTCAGTAAGAAAGAAATGGCATTAGAAACAGTGTAATATTTGGTCTTTTTGATTTCTATACTGTTTATATTAACTCTTCACTTATCTTCATTTTTCCCTAAATATATTTCTTATTCTAGTCTGAGCATAGCCAGACAAAGCTTTAAGGTGCTGTGAATTTAATTGTTTTTCCTACTAAATTGAAATGCCTTCTGTCAAATTTCTATTCTGTGTGTATGTTGATATAGAGTTCAAACAAACTTTAATATTCTCTCTGACAGCTAAATACTCTGAGCTTTTTTCTGACTGTTCATTATACAGCATCTTTTCCAAGTCTTCAGTCATTCCTTAAGCTATTTTTTTAGAGTCATATATTGCCGCATTCTTTTTTGGTAAATGTACGGCAGATCTGAATTTTTATCTAATGCTTATTATATGGGCACATAGAGCTTGAGTCTTTCCCCTGTATTTCAGAATCGATCCTGTAAAACATCTCCTTTCACAGCAAGTTTCTTGAAAACATTTCTTGAGATACTTAGATGTCTGGAACTCTGCAGCAAAGTACTTTGGATGATAAACCTGGAAATAGATGTTGTGTGGTTGTGTCTAATAACCGGCCCAGAAATGTGCCCTTTTAGAAGATGAATGATTTTATGTTTGAGAAGAGGGGAATGTCTAAAAACTGTGTAGGATGATCCAAATGTGTTGCTGTCCTCCCTCTGTTTATCTGTAAATTTATTGTCTAGAATCTGGGATGCCTCTCCCTAGCAATGGATTTAATATCTGGAAAGTATGTTAGATGGCAGGACACATCTCCAGAAATGCAGCTGTTCAACTGTGGCTCCACATTTAAAACAACATTTTAAGGTCTATTACTTTGGGAGGTTTGAATTTGTGTAATGCATGTCATGCCGATCTCACATAATTATAATTCATTAATTAAGGTCAATTCTAATCCTTTCCAGAAATCTATTACGTTAACAAGTTTACCCACCTATCAGCAAAAGCTCATTTGAAAACAAGATTTAGAATTCATAAGCCCATGTTCATTGTCTTTGATTACATTGCATTCCTTTTAATACCGAACAGTGCCATAAATTAGTCATTTCATTATTTTATTGGGATTGGTGCCAGGTCTACTGATTGCTGATGTTAAACTAGTCAGCTCATTTGCCTTTGTGAAGTATTGTTCCATCACTGCATTATTTTCTTATGCTGTTAAACTCTTTAGGCCTACAGAAGCTACTGAAAATCTACTTCCGTGGTTCAGGTTACTTCTCAGCCAACTCTTTTTTGTGTGACTACGTAACATTTTGTGTCTTCCTTTGTTTTGCTTTCCTGAGAACTTTATATTTGAAATGATAAACTGGCATTTACATTTCAACAATAACTGAAGACGATGCAGAAGCATTTTGTTATCTTTAAGGGGTGGAAATACTTCTCATTCTTTCTTCACAGTATTCAGAAGAAAAATCTTTAATACTTATGCCCTTTCTCTATATTATCATACGTAACTTGTAATCCATAGCCACTATTACTGAGACCATTTTTGTTCTTGCTCTGCTTAAAAAATAATCTTTGAGTACTAGTCAGAGAGGTACTTTTATGTCTATTATTTGCTACATAAGATTTCTGTTCTTTCTAGCTTTTAATTCATATGCAATGTTATAATGTTGTCATCTTCTTTGAGTGTGTGTATATTGACAGATTTTTCTTGTTTCTCTAAAAGTGATTTCTTAGTCCAAGTTATTTTCATTCAGAACAGACGAATTGTGACTTTTGGGGACATCTAGTTGTTTTAAGTCGTCTTTAGCTACTTTAGGTATAATTTGCATTTTTTCTCTAGGGTGTGTAGACTGACGTTTTTAGGCTTGACAAAAGGACGCTCTTAAAAACATTACACTTGGTTGCTAAGTTTCACTTTTACATCTGTATGCAACAAGATAATGACATCTGACTCTAAGAAATAGTTAATTCCCTTGTTTTGGGATTTTTTTCATCTGCCCAGGTGATGATTGATATAGAATGACCATGTGTTGGATGTGGAATATTTGTGAGTCAGATTTTTTTTCATATAAAACAAGCAAAAATTGCAAAATGTTTTAGTCCTAATATTCTAAGACCTCTAATATTTGAGGTTCATTTTGTTTTTCTCTGCAACAGACAACTTACAGGAGAAATTTATGCAGTACTCTGGGGTACAGTAGTGGTTTGTAGACATGCCACCTACTATCTTAGATGGTGACCATTTATCTGTAAATGTCTGGACGCTCCTGCTTCTGAGGTCAGATGGACTTGGAGAGGCGCAGTACTCCCCACTTTCCTTTTCCAGCTGATTCCTATTCGTTGCCTTTAAATAATTACATTTTTAAAAAACATTCTACTTTTAATTCACTGTTTTTTAATGCTAACTAGTCTGAGTTGATGTACATGAGAATCTCTTGTTTCTGTAAATGGGTCCTCACTGGTAGTGTAGCCATGATTTCCTTATTTTCAGGCCTTATCATTGGCACGGCTTCCCACTGTGGGCAGTTTCTGAAACCGCTTATGGCACTTATTTTTCCTCCAAGAAGTTGCTTTAAAAGCATATCTGTATTTTTGAGTACACATGAGCTCAGAGGGGAAAGAAAGTTAATCCCGAGGGCAAAAAGCTCCACTGATGTAGTGGAGAGAGTGGGTTTATGAGCTATCAATATGCTCTCGTTCTTGCAAGTTTTCTGTGTGTAAATAAGAGGAAATTCAGGAGATTATATTTGTTCAAGTAGATGCTGATTCAGACAAGAACTTAAGTGTGTGTCTCATCCTCAGAATGCAAGAAGGCTCATCTCTATTCAACAAAGCTTTTATGTCACCACTTAGAGATAGGCACATGCTCAAGTGCTTCCCCAAAATAGAAATGTAATTATTTTCTGTGCGTTGACTTAAAACACTTTGCTTAGGCTGGCACTTGTCAAGTCTTCAGTAATCTATTCCCAATTACTAAGCAAACCCCTCTGTCCTTTCCAGTGAAGGATTTAAGGCTGTTTTACAGCACACATACCTATCTGTGCCTCTGTGTTTGCAGTAGTGAACTTCAACGACAGATGGAGTGCTCAGGTGGGGAATTGCAAGCTATGGTTAGCAAAAAAACCTGCTTGCTTTCCTTTTACCTGTTTAATCAAATATAATATCAGACCTGATGGATTTTTCTATATCAGTGCTAGGAAATAGCTTTTTTATGTATTGAAATGCTGGCTCTGGAAAATGTTATTTTGTGTGTTGTTTGAGGGTTTTTTTTTCCTTTTGTTCATTTCACTTTTTATAGTGTTTGGGTTTTATTGTTTTGTTTGGATTTTTGTTTGCTTGTTTTTTTTCTAGTTGGGTTTGATATAATGTTTATGTTGTTGTCCTCAGCTGGATTATTCTGGAAGAAAGGAACTGTACTAACACAGTAGGAAGCCTTTGCTTAATTGTTGAGGCTTGTATGCAACAGGCAGTTCTTCTGTGCATTCCCATGGCAAATTAAAAAAAAAAAGTGGTATTTTTCAAAGCCAGCTAAGATGATCTAAGTAACTTTTCCCTCAAAAGTGTCCAAAAATAATTGGATTCTTAGAACAGTACTTATGGGTTTTTTCAGGTTTGTTTTTGTTTCTTTTGAGATGTCAATCTGTTAAAAGTCACATCAACATCAAAAATTTTCTGGGCTGCAATAGAGGTAGAGTATCCTTGGACAAGATTCTGGTCCTGGAAAAAAAAATCTTGATGCAACCTCTTTTAATGTAGAAATAGAGAGTGTGGAAGAGAGTTTTGCTCCTACAGGAGTTTTAACAAATAAATCAATGTCTTATGAAATATTGTCCACTAAGACAATGGCAATGTTGCAGTTCATATGCTATGTTACAGAGTTAATGTGTCCTCTCCTCTGAATGTTCTCTGGGCAATTAGGGATTCATTTGGTTTAGTTGTTTTTTAGCATGTAATCCTCAGTGAGTGTATAGCTCCCATTATTTTTAGGATGCGTTCATGTGCCTAATTCCTTGTGCTCTGCCTGTTTTTCTACTCCTTACAGTTTTAAACAGATAGGTTGACTTGCTCTTTATACATATACACAGCTCTATGCCCCAGTGGATCCTGTGTCTGTCTGTGGCTCCTCACAGACCACACAAAGTACTCCTAGCACTCCCATGATTGAGTGGTAACCCACTTGTAGCCTTGAACTTGTAAGGCTCACCCAAGGGCAAGTCCATCAACTCCTGTTTAATGGGAGCTGGTGGATGTAATCTCAAGCAATTCCCCAAAATACTAGTGTTTTGTTAATTCCTGCTAATATTTGCACATGTTCTTACAAAATGTGGAAGTTGTCTGTAGCAGCACCAGCACTTTGGGCAGGCAGCAGAAGAATCCAAATTTGTGGAACTCAGCCACAGGGCAGGCCTGGAAAGGAGGAGATGACAACAGTAAAGCCATGAAATAGTGTTGAGGGTCTGGGATGAATTGTATTTTACCTTTGCCTTCCCCTGTGTTGATCTTTATTTAAATCAGTTTAGGAAAGATGAGTAGAGCTGCAATGCTTACTGTGCAGTGCCACTATTGAAGATATCCTAACCCAATTCTCCTTTGATGGGTCACTGCTAGAGTTTGGAGGCCCCAAAAACAACTAGGAAAATCAGACACAGGCCATAAAATATTATTCAGATTAGCAGCAGGATTAAAATGATATTACTTTTGAGATGTTAAGCTGATATATTTGTCTTCTGCTTCAGGTTATTCCCCCATCTCCCTGCAAGAGTTATTTCCTTAGTTTTTCAGTGACTTATATTTCTTTGATATGTGCAAGGGACCATCTGGGAAGATTGCTCTTAGGGGACAGAAACTCTTCTGGCTGTGAAGAGAGATAATGGATGCCCCATTGCCTACCCATTACCAGTGAGAGAAAAAGAAATTACTAGAAACACAAGCATTTTTCTTTCCAAATATTCCTCCAACCTCATCCTGCTGGATTTCTGAAGGTGTTTGGTCCTCCATAGACCTTGGATTGGGTCAATAGGCAAGTGGGTACTTGCCAGTACAGGGCAATGGAGATCCGTGTTACTGGAGGGTGCATGTCAGGCTCACCCACCTGACAGCAAACACCTTAGTTTAGATTATTTTATTATTCCTGGACTATATAATTCCCAGCCTGCTTGTCAGTGTGTGACAATGCTTTATAAGGCATTTTGGGAGGGTAAGAGTGGGGTAAAGGAGACAGAGGGCAAATGACACCTTCAGTTCTTTTACAGAGAAGAAACTGGATTGCTGAGAAGAATTATTTTCTTTTAATTCAGGTTACTGTACTGCTTAGAGACTGCAGGTGCTGCTTAGCCTTAAGGCTCACATCTGGACATCCCAGAAACAGTGCAGAATGAAGAAAAATTCCCTTCTTTTTCCTGGCCGCTTTTCCTCTGGAAGGACTTGAGTTTTAGGTTATTGTTTTGGTGCTGAGTTACCATTTGTTTGGTTTCGGTTTCTTTTTGCTCTTTGTTTTGTTTGCCTGTTTCGGGGGTTGTGGCACTAAGCTCTAAGGAAATCCAGCTTG
Source organism: Cinnycerthia olivascens (assembly GCA_035048155.1). Lineage (NCBI taxonomy): Eukaryota > Metazoa > Chordata > Aves > Passeriformes > Certhiidae > Cinnycerthia > Cinnycerthia olivascens. The sequence goes on from JAWWMU010000153.1 coordinate 30,343,241, forward strand.
AACTTCAGCTTCTACGCCTCGGGCCCAAAACCTGTTCTTGTTTATACCTGCAGAAGAGCACACATAAGGAGTGAAGTACTTAGCTCATTAGTCAGGTGTTTTGTTCAACATCATAGCAGGTGAGGCTTGGACTGAGAATTTTGGTTTTGTTAAAAGCATTTTTTTTTGCCAGCCAAACCCTCCTTCTGGATCAGTCATCAAGAAAAAGGGTTTGAATTTGTTGAGGGAAAAAATTAATGTTTAACATATCTTCTGATCAAATAATGGGAAACCCACCAATTTTCACTCGATTTGATTATAGCAAAATTATAATTTGACCATGGACATTAAAAATAATTTCTCAAGCATTAAAGGCTTGAAAACAAAATATGTTACATAGCATTTTCCCCCCTTTAGCTCCATATGATAAGGTTGTAGCTCTTTCTGCCTGTGTAGAACTTCTCTCCTGAGATCTCTGATGTACAGGAAGATTGAAGAGAGGATATTGATCTATTTCCTTGTGAAATGTCATCATTGCAGCAGGTTCCAACTCAGATTATTAGACTGGAGAGATGATTAGTATGTGGAACCTTATTTCACAGTCATCTGAGACTTAGTCTGTATAGATTATAAATTAGTTGGAGGGGTAAGTGGAATGTCTACCCATGCCAAATCTAGACTTCTGTGGTCATGTTAACACAGCACTACGCAAATGACACAGTGCAGGACACAAGGCTGGATGGGCCATAAACTTCAAAGGCCCTCAGTGGGATATGTTTGCTTTAGACCCTTAATTATGGTAAATTTTTTCTTGATGGTACAATGAGTTTAGAAATACAGATGGCTATGTGTGCTTGGTGTCCTGGATGAGAGCACACTATGTAGCTATCTAAAATGAGAGATAGTTTGATGTTGGAATTAGAGAATAACAGATATTGCAGGCATCAGAGATGTTCCAAATGAGAATTGATGATTCTCAACTAAGCACAGGCTCACAGGCACTGTTAGGACAATAAACATCTACAAAAATCTGGAGGGTAACCACATCAAGCAGAAAAAAATGTTGTCTGGGATGGCCCACGAAATACAATGAAATAAAATTTGGAAAAACAAAAAAGACAAACTGAAAATTGCAGCAGATAAGAGGAAAAAAAATCCCTAAACCAGCAACATTCTCTTAAAGAAACTAGAATCAGTTTTCAGTTTTTATTTTGAGGTATTTGGCTACTGGGCTATCTAGTTTGTCACAAATAATCTAGCACTAAGTACTTCTGAACAGGTATATGTTTAGCATTCTGTCCTCTCAGATACAAACCTTCTAACTGGGGAATATATTCTTTCCTTTAATGTGAGACAGCTTGGGTGAGTGAGGGAACCTTTTGGTTGTAGAGATTTTTACACCCAGGTTCTGAAAGCTTTCACTGTTTCTCTATTTTTGGTAGGCTTGTAGTTAGCAGATAAGTACATAGTCGCAGAAAAGAAAACCTGCTGAGAGAATGAGAGGATGCTGACATCTCTTTACCATTCCTTAACCACTATACAAGGTTCAGTGTGGTCTGAGGGGAGGTTTTCTTCAAAATGTTGAGCCCTGCTCCTTCTCCTTTTCTTTTTGGTTCTCAGCCTCTTGCCCAGATCTTGTGCCACACATCTGCAGGTTGAGAACAGGTGCTGTGCACAGAGAAAATACTGCTGTTTCCCACTCTCTGCCTCTTGTAGCCTTCTGTTACCCGAGGGAGTTTTCATGCAAGTTATGCATAAATAAAACCATTGAAGATTGGGCTGCAGGTTAGCTGCTTGTTTTTCAAGTTCTGCTGAAATTCTGGATCTCCTACTTTTCATGTGTGCTCTCTTGGGATGGAAATGTTAAGTCTTGAAGATGAGGCTGCTGCTGCTAGTTGTTGCTAAAACAAAAAGTGAGAAAATTGTTTCTGCCTTCCATATTTATCAAGCATCAGACCCTTAATAAGACAGAGCAAAACACATAGACTTTGCCTGCTTGAATTTAAGGGATCCTCTGTGAAATTTGCAACAGATTTGAGGTTTTTTTCTGTGCATGGAACAAAAAACAAGGTGTACACAATAAGCTGTGCTTATATCTCAACTTGTCAGAAAAAGATAAGATTATTGTGGCTGTTGTTAAAGGTCAATCAAGGTAACATGGGTAAGTATAAAAAGTTTAGTGTGATTTCAGTCTGGGACAAAGAAATGCAGCAACTGAAACAAGTTCCCTTTGGTAAAGAATTAAATGCTGGAATACATATTCTGTAAACTGACGTTTACGGAGTTGGCAGTGCATGTAGAGGGAATTTCTTCTTTCTAGGAGACCCAAAGAGGATGCATGAGAGCTGGACTTGTCAGGCAACAGCAGACTTACAAAAAAACTTTTATGAAATTTGACAGCTATTGCTAGGAGTGGAAAATAGTGGGAGATAAGTAGAGTGCCTTGGTACCAGGTGGCAAATTATATAGGGCCTTAGAAGTGCAGTTATATGTGAGTTGTGAACTGGTAAACTGACAGATACCAAAATCCCCAGCAAGGGGGACCATTACTGAGCAGATGCTTTTTGAATGAAGCTGTGAAAGTGCTGGTACTCCATCCAGATCTGCCTGTTCAGCACTTTTATTGGTGGTCTAGAAAGTAAGCACAAAACTGCCACAGAACTGAAGAGCAGTCAGAAATGCATGCTGGGAGAGAGAGATGAAAGACTTTGGTTTATCAGAAAACTGTCTAGGGAACATATGCAGTGTAGTATATAAACACAGAGGAGAAAACATGGGTTCTGAAATGTATTTAGGGTAGTGAGAGAAAAGGTAAATACGGAGCTAGTGGCTGAAAGATAAAGGCCAACAAATTTAAAGAGGGAAAAATCAGCGTGCACAAAAATTCTAGCAAGAGATTGACTAGTCGAACAAATTACCATGAGTAAAAAGACCTTACTGTCTCTCTTCACATCAAAACTGTCTGGAAGATATATTTTTAACCAAACAGAATTCATTGGTCCTAGGAGTATGTGGGCAGACTGTACTGTTATTAGATATAAAGGTGGAAAGCGTACATAATTCTAAAATATCTTTGAAATTGTAGCTCTGAAATAATAAACCACTGTCTACAGTGGTTTAAATTCAGTGTAAGTCTTTACTATTTGCTTTGTGCCTTCCCATAGGAGGCCGAAGAGGTTATGCATTGCAGTAGAATCCCATTAATTTAAATAGCACAGCAGTACTGTGTAAGAAGGAGGAGTAACACATAATATGGAGCTTTCTTATCCTTGCTCTGGTGTCTGTAGTTATACCTGCCATTATAGGGTTTGGTTTCAAGTCAACAGTTAATTCACAGTTTCTGGGGCAAGATTTTCTAAGGGCTCTGATGTGTCTTTGGGAGTCTGAAGCAGATTCTTAAAGTGTTCTCAGCTTTCCATGGGAAGAACTGGTCCTGTAATGATGTAGCATTAGAGTAAGAAATGCCATTATTGTTTTCTCCTTCTGTTATCATTACAGAAAAATCAGCCTTCTAAGAGGCAATGAAGTTTTAATCACTCTAATTACAATGATGCATCAGAAATTTGTTGAATTCTATCACACAATAATTCATTAGAGTGAAGATTATTTGTTCCCCAAACAACATCCTTTTCTGCAGGAACCTTTGTCTTTAGGAGGGATGTTGTAATAAGTAGAATATATTTGATATGAAATTATGTTTTCCCAACTAAAAATAAATGTCTCCTTTTATTCACCATTTTTAGGTGTTGTATAATTCAGTTTATGGCATGTTATTGCCTGCAAAATGCAATAGTTTTTCTCTCAATGTCTAGAAGACGAACCAGTAAAGTCTCTGTTTGGAAACTTGTCTTGTCTTTTGCAAGCCAGAGAGCTTATATGGTGAGCTCAAAATGCCTTGCAAAAATGGGCTGCCTTTAAGAGACTCAAACCACATAAAAGTCCAGGGGTGATTGGAAGGAGAGTGCTGTATTTGCCAATTAAAGCCTTCTCACAGCCTCAGGAAAAAGAGCAAAAAGTACACAGGAACATACGCACTTGCATGTCTGTCTCTCTGCTGCCATAAAGGCTTTGACAGAATTAAGTGAACCATGGTGAATGTATACTATGGAAGCATCTGGTCTGTGGTTTCAGCTGAATGCCCTTCATTTCATTGCCTGTTTGCTTGTGTGTTACGATTTCATGGACTGGCTCAGGTTGTTCACACTGCCTTGTGGGCAAAGGATGTTTTCCTCAGCACAGCACTCAATGTCCTTCACAACAGATTGACTTCCCTGGAGAAACACAAGTGTCGTTCGAGCACAGATGATACAATGGAAATCTCTTTCTCATTGTTTTCTGAATTGAAACAAATTGCCCCATTTCTAGTACAAGTAGGCATTCCAAATAAAAGTATGACATGGAGAGACCCAGTCAAGAATAGATTATGTTCTTGAATCATGTAAATTGAAAGCAAATGAAAGGAAGCTGGCTGAAAATGTTGCTATAATCCTTGCAAGAATGAAAGTGAAACTTTCTCCCTGTTCTGTAAGTCGTGTACTAGCTTTGGTATCTGAATGTCAAGAGGTGAAAAAAGCCATCATGAAATTTAATGGGAAGGAGAAATGAAAAATTAGAAAAATGAAAATAAAATTCTTATTTTTCAAAAATCTCAAATGTGAGCAACACTAAACTTTCAATGTTTCTGTGGGGTCAGTCCTCCAATTATGTTCAATTAAAACCCTCTGTGAAGTTCTTATTTTAAGCATGTTTTAATTTTATCTTCTGTGAAAAAGAAGGAACATGAGCAGATGAACCTAGAAGAAATAGAAGTACCGTTATGGGTCTGTAAGAAATGGGTTTGATGACAGCTCTCCTTCTAAGTTTCTCTGGTCATTTCTCTCTCTTCCTATCAACTAAGGAGAAAATTCTTTTGTCTTGGCAAGGGAAACACTTTGCCCCTTCTATTTTGTGAAAGTAATATGGATAATGAAAACATTTGAGGAAGAAGAGCAGCAGTTGTAAAGCTGTCATCAGACCCTGACAAAGCTATTTGTAGCCTGGTGGGCCACTTCTCGTGGTTCCCCCATCTACTGTAGAAAAGACAGTGTGGGAGCTGCAAATAAAGGGAGGTGAGTTTGTGCATGCAAGGGAATTCAGTCAAAGCAATTAGACAGAAGGTCTATATGACTGGGACAGGAAGGTATAAACATTTAAACAATTGAAGATAAAGAAACTGAGTTTTTGTGGCTATTGTTTTGTGTAATTCAGCACACATGCTTTATTTTTTATCTATGTGTGTAAAACATAGTTAATTAAGGGTTTTTATTATTCGTATTTGTTTGTGCATTATCGGCCAAAAAAATTTCCCTTCTATAAAAGAAAAAAATTTTTTACAAAGCTCTGTTACATGTGTGTGGATTAAAGGAACACAATTGTTTTTAACCTCAAAAGAAATAACAAATTTGAAAAGTGTTTCTATGCTGTGGTTCATTTGAACTCACCATTACTCTTGAGACATTGTTCTTGAGCATATGATTGAGGGCCCATCTCAAGACCACCATACAGATTTGGGTACAGAGGACTTGAAAGATCAAGAAGACAGCAGCTTAAAGAAACTGATGGTTGGGGAAAAAAAAAAAGAGGCCACAAAGAAACATGCAATATATACTTCTGTTTAATTAATCCCAGATTCACTGTTTTGCCTGATGAAGACCAGGTGAAAAAATGCAGAACAAAAAAACCCACAACAAATAAAATCCATAAAGAAGAAAAAAATATAACTCAAACCAGAATGAAACCCAAAAAATCCATGATATTGCATAGTCGTTTTGACAGCTCGACAGTTAGAGAATTTGCAGGATGAAGAATCTGACCATTCTTGGATGCTCTGGGAGCAGGGTGTCCAGTCTGGCATTTGTTGCATTGTCATTTTTAATAGTTGTGGTATCCAGTAAAGATTAGATTTCACTGAACCGACATCCTCGAGTAGAAACATATCATTAGAAAATCTGGATTAGGCGTGATTGTTCCTTTGACCCAGGGAGATCCATTGTGGTACACAAGTAGGTATCCTGAATATGCTGCCAATTCTTTTGCTGAATAATTGCCCTTGCAGCTTCTTGTACACAGTAAATATAGAAGAATGCAGCATAATACAAATTATTTAAAAAGCCACTCCATTTCTGTTTGGGAGATTCTTTCCTGCTAGTTAGTAGAAGCAAGAGGAAAGGCAATTCTTGTTGAACCTAGGACAACTGGGTGCTTTTTGTTTGAAGTGGTTGGAATGTGGTTATTTACAGGGAATTCTATCAGTGAAATCTGTCCTTGAACATATGTTCCATGTGTGCAGGGATGTGTGTTCATGACCACAAGCAAGAAAATTCGCAGTTTAGATTAGATTTCCCTGTCAGGAGAACTGGGTTTTAGGAATCCATCCAGATCCTTTCCTCACCTTCACAAAATCAATTTCATTTTGGTGGTGATGAGACACGTCTCCCTCATCCATGTAGATTCTCCATTTTGCAATCTGCGATGTGTCCTTTCTTGATATGTGAAATCTTACTCTAAGGTTTAGACTAATCTTTCTTGAAAGATTCTCTATACCCAAGTAGTCAGTTATCTTTCCCCTAATCTACTCTCCTCAGAATTTTTTCTTTTTTGTTATTTTCAGGTAGGTGAGAGATGATTTGTTACTTTTCCAAACTATATTTCTTTTATCTGAAAATATGGAGGATTCTGAAATAAAAACTTCATTTGTGAGAATTGCCCGCACCTGAATTTACAAAGATGCAGCAAATAAACTTGCAAAATAATTTACATTTTACCAAAAAATTTTCATGACCTTTCATTCACAGAGGTTTATGGTAAAAGAATTGCATACACATAAATAAAAAAGGGACTTATTTTGGTGAATAAGCACATACATTAGCAGATGAGGTTTCTTGTAGAGTAGTGGTAGTGAACAACAGATGAATTATCTTTCCTCGATGTACTTTAAAACCACGCAAGGGAACCTGCTTTATAAACTAGTTCACTGTAATCATGAAAATTCATAAATAATAAAGACACTGTGAAGTACAGCTTTACTTTTGGAATGAAATGCTTAGTTTTGAAGACTTTATTTTTTCCTTATTTGAAATCCCAGTAAACTTTATGAGAATGTTGTTTCTGAAACTAATTCTGCAAGAAGAGAAACGAGAGTACACATTCAGGTAAGATTTATGTGATCTAAGAACACATACACTTCTTTTTTTACACTTTGAAATGAAAGTAATTTTTAATCTACAGATAATAGGAATGTTAGAAACAACCTCCAGAAAATAGAGACAGAACAATATTTTAGTTTCCTCTGTAAAAAATTGGTTGGAAAATAAATTGTTCACAGTTAAGTCTCTGCACTGAAAGCAGGGGTTTTTTTTCACTCTCTGATATGAATGAAAAGATGCCTTCAGTGTGTGGCATAGAATGGGACCTTTACTGCAGTCTTTATAATGGAATTGTTATCAAGGACCTCTATTATGAAGTTGGATGTTTTCACAGCTAAAATGTCTATTTTCATTATTCCATTTCAGGCCTTAATATGAGATACTTAATGATATTTTCAGCACATTAGTATTTGAATACAAGAAGACTTTTAACTTACACTTCGAATTCAGTGCTTACAAAGAGTTAGGCTATTTTGTTCTTCTTGAGTCATTGTGTCAGATAAATACTTACCCTTAGCAGAGGAGGGGCAGATTAGGGAGAGATGTTCTATTGTTGATGTTTTTGAGCGTTTGTTGCTGTTGTTCATTCTGTGCCCCTCCTCCCCTGCACTGTCCAGGAGGCTCCAATGGTGCCTTCCCTTGTGGCTGGCTAAGTGTGACCAGGCACACAGTGTGCTCCTGCCATTGATCTGTGCTGGACTGGCAAGGCTTAAATATCTTGTGAGAGGAGATTGTGACTGGCAAGCGGATTTTTCTGTCATAATATCTAATCTTTAGGCATTTAAGCAATCATGGTCCCTTATAATTGAGGCTTTAAGAATTAAAGTGTCTACCAGAGAAACAGAACACTCAGTTTAGAATATGTGCTCTTCTGAACAACTCATGATAGACTTCGTTAAAAATGCTCAGGTGCACTGCATATCCTGCTTATGGCTATAGAAATTGCTGCTTAATAGGGACAATGGGTTCTCCAAAGACTAACATATGTAAATGCAATTATTATGACTTTCTTAAAATGTTTTTATTGCAAATTATTGTCTTTCAAAATTTTATTGGGGTTTTACAAATGCTTTCATTTCAGACTAAACTAAATGCGCAACCTGTAACGATGCTAATGTGTTAAAACTATGAGTAACCTCAGTAGTAATTATTATAGTATCATAGAAAGGTGTGGGCTGGAAGGGACCTCTTAAATTTAGAAGCTGAACACACCTTCTTTCCCTTCTCTCTATCATGGGCAGGGGTATCTTTCACCAGGTAAGGCTGCTCAAAGCCCCAGTCCTTCCAGTTCTGCTAATTTCTCTGGGTAATGCAATCCACTGTCTCACCACTCTCAAAGTAAAAAAAAACAAAACAAAAAACAACAAAACAAAAAACCCAGAAGTTTCTCCTTATGTCCTATCTAAATCTAGCACCTTATAGTTTAAAACCATTTCCTCTTGTCCTGTCACTACAGGTCAAAAATCTTTGGTCAAAAGTCTATCTCTTAAAAGCCCTCTTTATATAGGGTCAATGTAAAAAAATTTTTCTAAGTTTTTCTAAAGTTAGGAAAAAATGAAAAGTAATAAACTCAAGCTGCCAAATTTGCAGATGATAAGAAATATTTAGCAAGTCTGCTTTGTAAAATATAAAGCCTATCTACACTAATTCTTTTGACACTCTTTCTCAGAAACATATTGATGAAATTTTTTGACTGCTGAAGATTATATGCCACAAGATTTTTGCTACCATCAAATATCTTCAGTTCTTGTAATTTTGTATAGCGTTTTCAATTGTCTTTAGTTATGTATACCTGAATAAAAAGGAAAAAAATATCAACAAAACTGCTGAAAAGTATGCTGCTTCTAGCAAGCTAACCTGGAAGCTCTTTTGACTTCATCTTACACTGTTTCTGTCTAGTAATATTGCCAGGGTACTGAGAAAATGTCATACTATGACATTACTAGTGGTTTATATTTCTGGCTGTGTTCCTATTTTCATCTTTCCTTCACCTTCATCTTTCTGAGGACTTCAAGGAATAAAGGAAAATCTATAATTGGTTCTGTATACATTAGCATAATTATACAGAGCAGACTGTGTAGTTGTCTTAATATGCTGTCCATACTGCAGCAACTTCATTTCAACTATGAAATGACTACTCTGGTCTTTTAGACCTTTGATAAGAGGGAGTGTAATTACCGAAGTATACCTCTGTGATCTTTTCCCTCAGCTGTCTCTGTTCTGTTCTCTAGGAGACAAAATTAGGTTTTTGGTGTTCGGAGATGGCCATATTTCTGTTAAAATAGCCCCTCAAATGAAGACTTTCATGTTTAGTAGTTTTTCAGTTGTTCTTCCCTAAATATGTTCTATCCAGATTTTCATCTCACGTACTGTATTAGACCAAATTCTTACTTGCTGCCAATTGTGTGAAGAATACTCCCACAGCCTCATTTGCTGTTCATTTCATTGAGATTGCAGATTTCAAAGTAAAAGGAGGAACTAAAGTGTTGTGACAAGCAGTTGATGTGTCCATTGCTGTGGATATGGCAGTTCATGTCCTGCTTTCTGGATAGGCAGGACACAGGCTGGGCAGAGAGGAAACAAGCTGTGCTCAGGGGGATTCAGCTTCTCAACTGGCCTCCAGTTTGGTTGGATATTATTTAATTCCTTCAGAAGATTTTGCCTAGATATATTGATATTGTGTTATCTTTTGTTTCCAGGTTTTGTTGTGTTCCCCTGGCCCTCCTGGGCAACCCAGTTTGCCTTCACAAATCATAGGTCTTTAACATGACAGTGAAGCAGTAAGGCCTGTATTTTTATGTAAAGCGTACATCACCATTCCCTTTTATAATTTTTTTTTTTTTTTATTTAGGACTGTGGTAAATGACACCACCATGTACATTATCATAACTTCACAACTCTTGCAAAGTTTGACTGTGGAGCACCTCTGGTGCACTACCAGAATTCCCTGAGAAGTTGGCTCAATGATGTTTTTGTCATGTTTCCTGTAAACTCCTTACCTAGTGCATTTCAAACATTCCAAAATGAACATAAGAAAATGATACTTGGTACAGTTAAATTAATGTTTTCCTCCATTACTGTGTAAAATTTGTAGTTCACCATATCTGAATATAGACTGAAACTAATATGTAAAAAGCATTATTTCAAAACTAGATTGCTTGGAAAGCAGGACAAAGGAAATAAACTGCTAATTTGAGAAGAGTTAGCTGATCAAAAGTCCTTTTACCTGCTGAAATTGTCTCTAGCTCTTATCTTAGGTGGAGAGAGTTTCAACTGCACTGTAATACCAGTGATAAAGAAGGGCTTCATCCTAGTTCCAGTCATCTGTGGTACTTTGGTGATAACAGCAATGTCTGCATGATATATGATTTTTATTAGCTTTGTGCCTTTTCCAACATTAAGCTACGTTCTTAAGAGTCGTTTTGTGCCGTTAATATCATCCCTATAACAGCAGATCTTTATTTGTGAATGAACTGAAATTGAAGCAAATGCTTTTATAATTCCATATTTTTCCTACTTGCAGGTCACTTAGGATTTTTATTTTTTTTCATTCGGTAGATATTATGTGGATCAAATTTCATATTATCCCAACTCTCTTGCTCATTGCTTCCTTTCAGGCAATGAATCTCATTCTGCAGGGGTGGGATCTGGTCTTGAATGAAGTTTGATCTTTGCAGATTGCAGTAGTGCCTTTTCTGCATTGATTGACTGGTTTTAGGATTCTGGTAAAGTGGAGCTCTAGGACTGATTCCCTACATGTCCTCTGCCTTATAGGAAACTCTCTTTCTTTCTATATAGACTTGATGCATCGCTTTGTTTTGATAACTTGTTTCGATAGCTAGGACACTGAGTGAATGAAATATATTGCTGTTAATCCTCAAAAATATCTCATTAGTGGCTGAGAAAAGATGATTTAATTTGGGCACAGTACAGGTGAGACACAAACAAGAAAGATAGGCAGTTCTTATCCACTGTTGTTGCAACATTGGCTCAATTATTCTATTTTCCTCTTAAATCTGTTATTTATCACTATTTATATTCTGAAAAAACAAGAGAATTATGTCATAAATAATGCGGCCTCAGTGAGTACTGCCTTACCTATACAGTTAATAACCAATATTTTTAAAATATTAAGCTTATACATTAAATGTTTTATATTATATTTTACATAAAGTATCAAAGAAGGAAGGAGATAAAATTACTTTTTCATTATAGAATAAAACAAGGACGGAATTAACATCGCCTGAAAATACAGTGAGTGATGGAGTATTATTTAGCACTGAGGGATCAGGATAGCTTTCATAAAAAACTAATTTGCTGGCTTCTTGTGTAGGAGAGTTGTTTCAAAAAGTAGTAATTTTTTCTTAAATGAACTGATAATTAAAAAAGAGATGAGCAATTGACTTAACTGTCTCTTTACTGGGTTACTTGTTATATACTGGCTTGAAACTATAAACTGTATATCCAACCTCAATTCTTCACGTTTAAGTGGGGTTTTTGATGTGTTTGAGAAAAGGCAGTACTTGTAGTAACATTTTCATGGGGAGTTTTCATTGGGGTGCAAGATGACTTTTTCTACATGTTTCATGAAGCTTTTAATTTCTGTGCATGTTAATGATGCCGTTTGTTAGATTTCTTTGGTTGTTTTCTTTATTGTACACAGAGAAGGAATATTTTAGTTACACAATTATGTTCCCAGCTAAAACCTGAAGACACTTAACATGCTACTGTTTATCATGTCACTTAGTATCACTTTCAAGGTGACAGAAGAGTACAGTCCCTGAAGGACCTTCCCACACTTCATTAACATCTACTAAAAACCGTTAAAAATATTAATGAGAATTGATTTCTTCAGTAAAAAGAGTAATAAAGATTAAATGTGGACCATCAGATAAGTGCCATGAACAACCAGTAGTATCAGGGTTGAATCTGTGCAAACTATCACCTTTGAACGTTAGTGTTAAGTAGGAAGGCTTTGAGCTGGCCATAAATTTCAATCCAGATGAAAGCCTACACTTACAAACTGACTCAAGCAAATGTGTAGTTTAGGAAAGACTCAGACACATTTCCAGCTGCAAAAAGTCAAGTTTTAAGTTTTCTCTGCCTTTTCCTAGATTTATTGGTTTGTTCGTTTTTTTTTTTTCAAAGTATGAGCATTTTATTGTTTTTTGTATAAAAATCCTGATTTTTCTATAATGAGAGGACAGGTCTTACCCCTTGTTCTTGCAGAGCCACCGGGACACACTTCTGGGCTCTTTACCTAGTATTTGCTGTCTCTATTTTGTCTAAGACAAAAGATGGTTGTAACATGAGCTGGACTTGTTGTTCCTGAATGAAAATAGAGGTTGGGTAGCACCAGATGGCCGTTTTGTTCACCTGCTTTTGCTGTTGCTGTTCTTCAACCATCTGATTCAATGCATTGCTCCATTTGAGATACTGAATCACGACTCTCAGAAATTTTCAACAGAAATATTTTGTAAATTGTTAAGAGGTTTGTTCATGTACTAAACCTGTATTCCCTTTCACCCTCTATGTGGAGTACCTGGAAAAACGTGTTCTCTCTTCTGTCATCAAGGTGTCACTTTCACACAAAGGAGTCAGAGATAGAAAGACTTGGTGGGATTGGCTGTACCATTCTTTCAGTTTGCTCACTGTCTTGCTGAGCACTGTGGCCAGAAACCACTGGCTAATAGCCACAGATCCTGATGTCTGCCCTTTGTGTTCAGTAACTTGAACAAAATCAACCAGTTATGTTGCATTGAGTACCGCAGTCCCACATGAAACAGAAAGCCATACTGACCTGAGAGGGGGAGATCCCATGATTCAGATGGTCTACTGATTCCTTAATTTTCCCCAAAAGTAGGAAATTCAGTAGTGTACAGCCCTTTTCTGAAACAAAACAAACCAGCCCAGAGAGGCTTTCTCTCTTGAGGCTGGGAACATTGTTTTTGAAACACTCATGTCCTCTGCTGTCCTGAATAACTCTGTTTTAGATTGCCTCCAAATTCATGTATGCTGCTAAATGAAAAACAAGAAACACCCAGTAAATTGTTGGCGCTCTGTGATCAATTAATAATCGTTACTTCTTTTCAAAGTGGCTGCAGACTGTACACCAGGGATCTGCATCAATAGCAAAGAAATCTGTCAGTGCTGCTTATAGTTTGAAAGCTCCATCCTGTTCATTTGTTGAGTTCCCAGAGTGCTTGTTCCTTTGCATTCCTCAGGTTTTTAAAATTTCTTTAGAAAAACAGAACAGTCTGGCTTAGTTCTGTATGATGCTTGTAATGGTATGTGTCCTATGCCTGATTTATGCATATAGCATTCCTGGAGGGTTTTATTATCTTATGACTATTAATGATCTTACTATCTTATGGCTATTAATGATCTTATTATCTTATGTACAAGCCTCTCCAAGATTAGAAAATCCAGACCTAGGTGACTCCCAGTGCAAATAATTTTTAACATCTCTCTGCCCTGAACCTCCAACAGCCATGGTTGAGGTAGGACATGAGCTAGCCCAGGGGAACCAGGACTAGTGGCAGGAGTTTTAACAATGTAGATTCTCGCCTGGGTTTTGAACAGCTTGCTGCAAAGTATGGATGCTGTTGATCTGATACCGACCTTAGTAAATTAATTGCTGCATTGCAGCCGTTGATACTCATTATATGTCCATGTGTTTTGTATTTAGAAGGTGGCAACCTTAAAAAGACCTTGAAAAATTTCCTAGTCCATGCTTCTGCCCCTGAGGCAGATCAGCTATGCCTCAATCTCCTCTAATGATGTTTGTTTGTCAGGCCTGTTGTCAAAAACCCCTCCAGTGGTGGTTCTGCCAATGAACCCAGGCAACCTTTTCAATGTTTTTCTCTCCCTACCGCTGGAAAGATTGTCCTGAATTTGACAGCAAGAGAAATTCATGTTAGGCGTAACTATTGCTGTTCATTGGCAACAGAGACTGGAAAATAATTTATTTACTTGTTCTTTGCAGAAGAATGTAATCTACCTGGAAGATTTTACCTTTCAGCCTTCCCTTCCTTATACTGGGTAGCACCAAGACTTGTAGACTTTCTTTGGAGGGAAGGCTTTGCATATGGCTGGATATTTTTTGCCTTTCATACAAACTGTCTTCACCTTCTTGAAAGCTGGCAGCCAAACACAGAAGGAGCCTTCTTAGTCCTGTGCAAAAGGATAATTTTCTGGTTTCCAGGCTCTGTTTTCAAGCCCAGCTGAAGGCATTCTTTTTTCAGGAACAGAATTAGTTTTGTACTCATGGCATGCCGTAATCCTCAGATCCCTTTCCAGAGAACTGCTGCACTGAGACATTCTCCATTACTTTGGATTACAGTTGTTTTGGATGAATGGTATTCTCTGTTTCCAGACCAATTTATGCAACTTGATCTCTAACGCTGGCTTTTGAAGCTTTTCTATCCTTGATAGTATTTGCTAAACTAAATTCTGGAACAGATTTAAAAAAGATAACATGAGACTCAAAGCACAGATAACAAAGCAGCAAAGTGATCTCGTTACAAATAGTTCCAAATATTTCCAGTAGAGTCTGGTACGGATCTAGAAGCCCAAATGTAACAAACCTAAAATCTTAATATATTTTAGTTCTATGGTACAACAGGACCCAAGAGAGCTCATTTCAACACTTTGCTAAGCTCTTGATGATAAGTTGTGGGAAACAAAGGTGTTCTTTTTCCCAGCATGAGAATTCCCCCATATACACTCTGTGACAGTAATGGGCTCCCTGTGTGTGATGTATAAATTTGCTCCTTTTGGATGGACAGTTTATAAATATATGGAAACCATATCCATACAGAGATTGATTTTCTTTAATTTCCCGGTTGAACTCCTTTCTATGTTATGCTGTGCTTCTCACTACCTCTTCCAAGAGGACAAGCTATAAACAGAGGATTTACTTGAAAAAGAAAGACTGTAAAGTGAAAAAATTCTTATGTTTGAAACATGGAGAAAGATATGCTTCCCTTTGAAATTAGGATGTGTGAAAGACACACATCTACTAGAATATCTGAAGAGAAAGGACGACTAGCGCTTTGTTTTCAATTGAACTGCAATTTTCAGTCATCAGAGGAAGAACTTTCATATGGATCTTGATTCTCATGGCAATAAAACAATCATGGCCTTGTAACTCAGGTGAGAGGTTTAGAAATGAGATGAAGACATTTACTATTGTCTTGCTGTACTAAAGAGTCTTTTAAGCTTGTAATGGGACATCATTCTTTAGTTGAACAATGATAGATGTCTCAAAAAAAGTGATGGATGTGTATTTAAACTGCAAAAGAGTGGCTAGCTTCCATGAGTTTCACGTTCAGTGATAGTCATTTAGATGACCAAAGAATGACACCTTGTCTGGATGGTCTCTACCGTAAACAAGGAGTAAGGAAAGTTTCCATAGAATAATTCATATAATTAAGATTGACTATTTCTACTGAGGGGATAAATGTCCTAATATCTGAATGTATCTGGGTTTTTCCTTTGGCAAAAATTGTCCCTGTGTAATTCACATGGGCAACATCCTTAGTGGCTGAAGAGCTACTCGAAAATCATCGGAAGACTTAGAGTACCTCCTCAACATACACCAAGTTGCAATGTACTTTTTTTATAACTCTTGAACTTTAACAGTCTCTTAGTGTAATATGTACTATGCTTTTCTTTGTCTGGACCTGACAGGTGAACACAATTATTTGTCTGTTTTCTCCCTGGAATTTATGATGGCATGAGAATGGCTAGTTGATAGAATATAACAACAGGGTTCTGTGTGTCGGAGCATTTGAATCTCTATTTTTGCTCAGTATTAAAATTATTACCCATGGTAACTAGCTTCTGCCTCTTTATGTGGGCAATAGGTAGGCTGAGGTAGCGTTGAATAAATCTCTGAAAATGATGGTAGGCAAGAGACAAAAGTGCTCGCTTGGAGTAGGCATGTACTATGACTCATTGTAGCTGTCACTGGTGGGAAGAAAAATAAGAGGGTATTCCCTCTGAGGAGTTGACTAAATTGAAGAAATACACTGAAGACTAGAAAGAAAGTTTTAAAGCTGCTTCCCTCCTCCCCCTTTTCTTGCTTCACTGAAGCAATCTGATACAAGTGCATTCTATTTCTTGATATTTGAGCTTACCTTAGAGAATTAAAAGAAACAAAGCAAACCTTGAGTTTAATAGAACACTCCTTAGTTCTGCCATATAATATAGACTAATAGTACTTTAAAAGAATCACTTGGAATGTTGATGATCTTAATAACCCATTAAAGAAAAAAGTGCTAAACTACTTCCTGAGAAAGCTGAGTTTTACTATAGGTGCACAAAAACACCCATTTTCTGAAGAATGTTACTTTTAAAATTAAGGTCCTAAATAGGTGGGTGCAATTTGTTGAGAAATAGGCATCTAGATATACTGATTTTAAAAAACCCAACCAAGCAAACCCTTTCCAGTTTAAACAATGTAGTCAGTATATAATCTTCAGAATTTCAAAACGGACAAGAGCTTTTATAGTATCTACTTCCTTTCAGTGTAGGTGTTGTGAAGTCATTCATTACTGCTAGAAGTTACCACTGGGTAGGGTTCTCTGCCTTTGATCAGAGACACAGCTGGGCCCAGGATTAGTAGGGTTTGACTTAGCAGATGAGACTAATGCCCAATATCCTCACTATGGTAGATGTCATTCTTCTTTTCATGCCTGTTAAGAACCTGGGAGTCCCTAAGCATTCATCAGTGTTTTTTCTTCCAGCCTTAAGAGCTCAGTTTTCTATTTTGGATCCCATAAGGAGGTCACCAGGAACTTTGACTTAGCAAGACTCTCACCTTGACATGTCTGCATTGTAGATGGGAGCAGTGACTTGCATCTGCAGTGTTCAATGGGCTGATAACTCACAAAGGCTCTTCCTGGCTTAGGAGTATAACAGCTGCTGCAGATCAACTGCTGGACTATTTGTTTTAGTAAATTGCCCTTCTGTCTTCCATGTCATCCAGTATCACAGAGAAATGCCACGTTATTATAAACTGGCAGAAGACTCTAAAGCAAAGAGTGAAAATGTATGTGTATGTGGTTTCTTTTGTTTTACACAATAATTTTAAATGAATGTGAAGAGAGCACAGAGAGTTTGGAGGTTGAAAGCCTATAGTGGAGAAAATAGACAGGATGTGCTTGTGACTCTGGACATAACTTTATTCTGCTGCCTCAGTTCTTGGAGAAAACAACTCTTTATTGCTGTATTAATGTCATTAGCTGTTACCCTGAGCAAATCTTTATTCCTGACACACCTGGTCAATGGAATAAGCAATATTTTTATACTTAGTCACAAAGAATTATGTGTTTACCCAAAAGAAAAAAAAAAAAAAAGTCCCTCCAGTGGTGATTTAATGTTTGCTGTTTTGGTGGTTTGTTTTTTTTCTTGTACTCTTAGGTCAATAATAAGATTCTAAGAAAAACCACAAACTACCACCACCAAAAAATATTTTCTTTTATTCAGGGGAAGTGTTAGATTTTAGATTCTTATATATCTGACCCTTTATTTTAGAGGTAAAATACAGAGGAGTAAAGTGAATAAAAAACTCTCTAAACCTTGAATACATGAATGCATTTTGCAAATGGGAAATGAAATATAGTGAAATCCGCAAACCTTTAAAAAGCATATTATTTTATTTAAAAGTTAGACAACATAGATGTTTCACCAATTATACCAGCAGACAGAACAATGATTGATTTATTTTTTTTCTTAAGAAAAGGAGACATGGCCAGCAGGTAGAGGGAGATGATTCTCCCCCTCTACTCTGCACTCATTAACACAGCCTGGGGTATCTGGGATGTTATTCTGGGGCTACCAGTACAGAAAGGGTATTATTGGAGGCAGTCCAGAGGAGGACCAGGAAGATGACCAAGAGCTGGAGATCCTCTACTGTGAAGAGAGCAACCTAAGAGTGATGAGATGGTTCAGCCTGGTGAAGAGTAGGCTCTGAAAAAACCTTGTAGCAGCTTTCCAGTATCTGAAGGAGGCTTACAGGAAGGCTGGAGAGGGACTTTTCACAAGGGTGTGTAGTGACAGAGAAGGGGAGAAGGCTTTAAACTGAGAGTAGAGTTCAGTTAGATTTTAGAAAGACATTCTTTACTGTGAGAGTGGTGAGGCACTGGATCAGGTTGCCCAGAGAAGCTTCAGATGCCAAGTGTTCAAGACCAGGTGGGTTGCAGCCTTGAGCAATCTCATCTAGTAGAAGCTGTTCCCTGCCCATGGCAGAGGAGTTGGAACAAGATGAACTTAAAGGTTTCTTCCAACTCAAACAATTCTGCCATTTATGTTTACTGCATCTGGCTATGCTACTGACTAAAGGTGTTCTCATTGTCTATTTCTGCCCCTGTGTCATGCCATACTGATCCATTGGTTCTGTCATCAACACCATTTTGTGCCTTTGTGCTGTTGGAAAATTTGTGAATTTACCACTGCCTCTGATGCTCCTGGCTGATGAGATTTCTGGCCCAAAGTATTCAAACATGAGGAAGCAATGCCCAGAAGCAACTGTCTCCTTGTCTTTAGCTCTGCTCTTCAGTGGTGGCATGTTAGAAAGCTGTTAGGCCTTCCTATGATGTCACGTTACAGAATCACATATTTGCCTTTCGATTTTTGTGTCTTCTTTGCTTTGGACTTTGTGAGTTCCTGCACAGAGTGACAGGAGTACTTTCTGCTAAGGGCCTTTTCCAACACAAACCTGTGTTGTTGTCAAAGATGCAAGAGTGCAACCACACAAGGACTATATAGGGGCTAGGAGAAGAAAGGGATGTGAATTCTGTTTTGATAAATGTTTGGGACTGATGACGTTGTCTGATTATGGACCCCTCCTGAATCAGTGTATAAAATTTTGTGATCATAAGGATCCATTTGAAAATTGGAGCCTTACAAGGAAAACTGACACTGGAGATGAGGGCTGGTTTTTTTTTGCTTTTTCTATGCAAGAAGGTAAAAATAGTGGGTATCAAGGTAATTTTACATGGCAATC
>JAWWMU010000153.1:30362513-30417898 GCA_035048155.1 Cinnycerthia olivascens
GAGGGCTGGTTTTTTTTTGCTTTTTCTATGCAAGAAGGTAAAAATAGTGGGTATCAAGGTAATTTTACATGGCAATCAAGGAAAAGCAAAAAAAAAGGTGCTCATCAGTTTTGTTTTCAAAGGAATCTATTTCAAGCTAATGGTCTTTGAGTTATACAATGCAAAGAGGGTGAGCTAGGGACATGCATGAAAGGAAGAATCAGCTGCTATATGATACAGTTGGCTGTTTCCTAATGTTTCTTAATGAACAAGAGAATGAGAAGGGGCCTTAAAATAGAATTTGGAGGAGGGAGGAGAGAATAAAGTTCCCTAAAGCATAATTAACTAGAGAGACACTTTTCTATACTTGTTTATATTAATCTTCAAAAGTGAGAATAAAAGTAGGAGAAAAATACAAAGGAACTAGGGTGAAGTAACTTTCTCTACTTTCTTAACACTTACAAATTAAGTCTTGCTTAAAAAATAGGAAAAGAAAAGAAAAGGTTGACTTCAAGGAAGGGCCTTCAGGGCAACAATATAAAATTATATGGATATTAAACTGCTCTGTATCATGGTGCCATAATTAAGACAAAGTATCTTAAAATTATTCCTTCAGCCAGGTTAATGCATACAGTGAGCTTGAATTCCAAATTAATAAATATTAATTTTAAAGAAGATTAAAAAGAGCCACAAACCACAAAAAAAAAACCAACCCTGAAAGGCATATATTATAAATAGATTAACAATATCAGTTTAAAGATGAAGAACCTTGTTAAACACTGTCTCACACTATAGAGAGTGTGACGATTTGTTTGCATGTCTCCTTGTGTGAAGACTGTTAGCAATATTTGTCATCACAGACCTTTCGTCAAAGCATTAAAATGCTTGCAAAACAGTGAGCTCTCTATGTTTTTGCACAAATTTCTGCAATGAGGATGCCAAGTGAAGTAGCATAGAGCTTGCCATGAAATGAGAATTTTGCTATAGCTGTCTAATTCCGGCATATGTAAAACATTAATAATCTGAAGGTTCAGCATTAGGTTTTGTGGTGAGCCATGTACCTCTGCTCCTGTGTCCTCATTATGTGATCCTGTGTTTCAGAGTGGTTACAGCACTGGCTGTGAGCACAGCATTCAGTCAGGGGTCTCTTCCCCTCTCTGATTTCTGTGTGATCCCAGAACTCTTACACAGGTGAGCTCCCCTCCTCAGTCTGCTAGTTCTGCTTGAAAAACTTTGGGGCTAAAACTTCATGTAGCCTGATGCTCACATCTACTGGTAGCTAAAAGGGACCATGTAGGGTGTTGCCCTGTTATCAATTCATGTCTGTTTTTGGGCATCCTACATAGGAAGAATGTGTGTGCCTGTTCTGAAAGATTTAGTGCTAAGTATCTTCACTTAAATCCTCCTCCATTGGCAATAACCTCTTTCACTTGGGAGTTGGCTGGCATTACTGTGCCAGCTCTTTTTGTCATTTTTTCACTCACTCATGCCTATGAATTTGTGGGCTGCTGGAACTAGACAACCCAGAGTGTTAGACAGCTGGTAAATTATGATTTCTCAGTATGTTGGAAGAACCTAAATGATAGAATTATACCTTTAAAGAAGTAGAGAAATGCAAAAACTTTGGAGAATTTGAGCCAAGTGTTCTACTAAATCAAAAGTTTGGCATTAATTTAAAATTGTGTCCCCTTAGCTTTTAGTCAAGGGTTATGCCCTCCTTCCCTAGCTTGACATCTTTTTAAACTTAAAAACTGTTTCTAATGATCTAATGTATGCCTAACTGGACAAAACTAAAGTTCAGGTTGCAACTGGAGTATCTGCTATACTTCAGTTCAGTTTGTTGCACTTCCAATTGAAAACATTTAAACTAAGGCACCTTAAAGTATTTCTGTGCTAAAAGTTTGTCACTTCTAGAAATTCTGAATAACACACAGATAATTCTATGAAGATAGATGAAAGATAGAAAGGAAGAAAAGAATACAGGGTTCTTCCACTTGTTGTGCTGGAAAGAGAAGTGCTTGTCTCAGTGTGGGTGAGCAGAGAACTTCTCGGAAGTTTCTGTCACCACTATCTTCAGTGATGACTGACAGTCATTGAAAGTGTGCTCTCTGAACTAACTGAAGAGAATCAGCTCTGCCATGACAAGAGTCTTCCTAACAAGGAGCTACAATTATAGTGAATATGGGATAAATTTTCACTTGGGTGTAGCTAGTTGAGGTCAATGCTGTCATCTTCATCTCTGTGGGATTTGATGCAGGGAAGTTAAACCATGGGGTGAGAGACATATGGGTATAACATTTTGCTCTCATTAATAACATAAAAATGGGAAATTTGAGTATGCCTTAAGTGCATCTTGATTTAGGGACCCCAGCTTAAAGAAACCAAATTCTAAATAAAGTGTGACTCTGGATTTGGTCCATACATCCATTCCTTTAAAGTACAACTTGCCTCATTTGGTGGGGAAGAAGAGCTGCCTCTTCTCTCCCTGCTCAGTAGGTTGCTCTAGAAGCTGTGAAACTGCTCAGTGCTGCCCTGGGGGAGTGCTATCTTGCTATGGAAATGAATTCATAAATTTGACATTTTGCTGGCAGCGACAGGTGGTGTCTGTGAGAGCCTGACTGGCTGCCATCAGTTTGTCTGATGGATTGACTCCCATTGCTGCTGAGCCAAAATTCATTGATTTTGCTCTTGCCCTTCCTTGAGATGACCTTCTCAAGAGGGAGACTGCTGATTTTATACTTTCCCCTTCTACTTTTCAACTTATTCCTGATCCCTTTTGTTTATTTCCTTTTGCAATAAGTCATCTACCTTAATCTCTTCCAATTATAGATTGAAGATAAGGGAGGTAAGTCAATCAGCTGAATAGAAGAGCAAAGTGTACAAATAGCAGCTCTTAGACAGAAGAATGAGAGGTTGCTCCACCTTCCCATAGTTGGGAATTGATGCATTGTCAGAATAATTGTACCATTGTCCCCCTAAAAATCCTTGTCATGAAGAGGAGAAGGTAGGCGTGGGCAGGAAAAGGGCAGACAGTGTAGAAGCAAAATCATTTGGAGTGAATTCAAGATTGAGTCAACTCAGGTTGGTGAGTGATTCTAGAGGGCTGTTACTTACATTAAAAATGGGAAAAAAGCCAGTTTAGAAAAAAGGCAGTGCAAAAACGATAGCTTGCAGTGATTAATCGAGGTTTTTGCCTTTCAGGATCACCTGCTGGGGGTGGTGCAAGAGGGCTTTGCTTCCCTCTCTATAGCAGATAACGTGTTACCTTGAACAATTTTCATCTAGTAGAGCTGACTTTAATCTAAAGCAAGGTAAAGAGATGGTCTGAAAGTAGGCAGCATTTGGTCTCTGGGTGCTAATTTGGCAGAAGTACATACAGTGGGAGCTGCAACCCTTTCTCAGGTTTTTCTGGTAGTAGTATGTCTGCTGCTAAGACAGAATCCATATCTTACCTAGAGACAAATGGGTTCTTATAAGAAAGAAAGGTAAAAAACATGTGAATTAAAAAAAGAAATCTATTTTGCTTTTTTTTAAATCTTGTTTCTTTAAAAAACACTCAAATTCAGGCAAGTTGTAGCTTAAGTTTTGCCATCTGTTAAGTGAAAGTAGTGATGCTTGCCAAATGAAGGCTTTAGGTTCCATCTTTGCTGAGGATTTGAAAGCTGACAATGTGCAACTACTATGGTTGTTGAAACTACACTACAAATAATTTTTAACATATTCTTAAGCACCATATAAAATGTGTTGAGTGCAAGCTTGCCCCAGCCCAGCAAAGTCACAATTTTGTCACACGTCAGAAATTTTTTGAGCAACTTCTTCACAGAACAAGAGGGATAAGGAGGGAGGCCTAGTATGGAGGCTGTGGGTGGGGAGAAACATGAGCAGGCAGGGGAAGGGCATCACAAGAAAGAAGAGAATAGGGGATGTAAAACAGAGGGATCTCCTTCACCCTAGATGGTATTTTGACTTTGGTTAGAAGGGGTTTGTGGATCCCTGTAACAGTGCATAGAGCAATGTTCACAGGTCTGAATATGAAGAGCACTGCAGGATTGTGTTGTGGGCAAGGAACTTTGGGGTTCTGCTGCTAGGGAGGAGAGTGCAACCCCACCTCTTACCACTGATGGAGGTATATGTAATTGCAATGGGGGATGTGGAGAAAGATGCATGCTTCAAATGTGAGTCCAGAGGGACAGACAGGGCAGTAAGGAGCATTCTTCCTGTACAGTGTCAGGAAAAATATTTGTAAACAGACTGTGGGAGAATGGATGGACGAGAGGAGTCCTGAGATTGAAGCACCAGAGGGGATGTGACTCCCAAGACTCCTCTGCCTGTGCTGTTAGTTTCATTTATCTGATCCCTGCCAGATGCAGAGGTGCCAAAATCTCCTGACCAAGATTGTTCTCGTGGGACTGCCAGTTCAGTGTCACACAGTGAGGAGGTGTAAGATGAGCCACCTGCAGTTAGGAATGCTTTTCCTCACTGAACACACACTGACTGGTCATTTCTGTCACACACTTATATCCACTGCTGCTTCTTGGTTTCAATCCAGAGTAAAAGGCTGTAGTTCACTTATTAGTACCTGCTGAGTCTTGCTGACACAACAATGGAGTAGAGCTGGGAAAGAGCTTTCTGTAATCAACTATTTCATTTCAGCACGTGGTGGTAAGATTTTTCATGTGGCAGTAGTTTTAGGATCCAAACCTAATGATAACATGCTTTTTCCATTTTATTTTTAATTTTTGATTTTTTTTTTTTAAATAAATGGCTGAAGCCTTTAATTCCTTGGTGGTAGGATGCTTCATATGGTATGAAACCAAATTCTTAATGACCAAATGTAGTTATCCAGCTCTTTCAAATCCCCATTATAGTTCAAGGAGAACCTAATGTTCTACTCAGTAAAATTCACTGGCTGTCTCAGCTTTACCTTTGCTGGAAAACTGTAAACACCATATTGCAGATGTTACATTCAATTCAACACAGTCTGAAATGATTGACAGCATCTGCTTCACAGAGGCCCAAGACAGAGCTAGCATGAATGCTGCGCTACCTTGTGCTCAAAAAACCTCCACCATGTCACTGGGAACATCATTTGAGGGAGCTCATACTGTGTGGTGACTTTGATTGCATTGCAGTTGCCTTCAGATTGTACTTTCTGTAGCTAAGGGACACAGCACTTTCAGTCTTGGAGCTTCATCATTTCTTGAGCAGTGTGTCTCCTCCCAACACAAATATAAAAAGTCCCCCTGACAGCAGAAAGTATACTTGAGTTTGTGCATTAGAGACAATGAATGACTAGTCAGTTATTTATAATTTATGGTATTTTCAAAAGGGAAAGAGAGAGAAACCTAACTTTTAATTAGAAACTTACCAAGGAGAGAAGCAGTTGTCTGTCTGCTGAAAGAAAAAAAATTCTAACATGTCTACATGGGCAACTGCTAGCAAACTTTTTTGTGAGAAAAAGCAATGTAAAATCCCAAGTAACAAGCTGATAAGGCATTTCAGTATAATGCAACCTGATGGTTGATGTGCTTGGGCCATCCATAACTGATATTGTTTTTCTACTCCATACAAAAACACGCATAAAAACTCAGATTAGTTTTTGTTTGTGTGTGGAGCAGTGGGAAGGTTGAAAGGAGGTTGCCTACTTGTCTTCTTGCTTTTGATGGGGAGAAGAAAGGTAGCAAGGAGGGACACAGGAGCTTCTACCACATCATGGAAGAGTAGAGAAACCTGGATGTCGTGCCCCTCATCAACCAGAATAGTGGGGATGTGGGCTTGAATGGGTGAGAGACAAGCTACATATTTAGCAACAAGAGGAGATATTTGAAAGAAACTTTTGTTGTATAGATGATATTTTTTTTGTTGTAGTAATAATTAAAAGCAAAAGAAATCCTGGACCTAAGGAGTTTTTGCTTCCCTGGACATGGGAACCTGCTGGTGGAGCTCTTCTGCAGAGTACTTGTTTTGAAAGAAGAGTCTAGCAGATACAGTGTATTTTTTGAGTGACTGAGCTTTGAAAGAGTGCATCTACCTTGTGTTTATCTTGAACATACAGTTCAGCTGAGAATGAATGACCACAGCAAGCTGTAAATTAGCATGAGCAAGTTGGCTGAATGGTATTTGCTGATTTTCCTAGGCAAGTAGAATAGAAATTGTTAGAGCTATGTGAGAGCTGACCTGGAAATACATTAAATGTAGTAGGTGCGGATGAAGTTGGGAAATGAGAAAGAAATTTAATACTTGACTGGGGGAAAATAAAGCTCTCTAATTACCCAAATTGTTTAGGTAGAAAATATATTCCTACATGAAACAAAAGATATAAGTCTCCATGACTTCATGGTTGAAACTGCTGTAAAAAAACCTTACAGCTTCAAGTAAGGGATTGAAGGACCCTAGAGCCATGCACTGGGATGCAGGATGCTCTGGATGAAACAGAGGTAGAAATGCTAAAAATCTGATCTGGTGAGTGCTGTATCTGCTGAAATCTTTGGTGCTGACAGCTCTGTGCTTTGATGCAATTTCAAAGCCCAGCTCATGCAGCTCACATGTACTTCTGGTCATAGCCTGGCCTTGCTCCTGGGGTGCTGAGAGCTGGTTCAGAGAGCTATCAAGTGACCATCCCACCTGGCTACTGTGAAAGGACAGCTAAAATGTGTCTGCTAGGGCACAGAGGGGAAGGAGTCCCCTTGCAGTGTCGGCAATGCTCCTCATGGGCACTGTCTATGTATTTCCTGTATAAGAAAAATACATGGCTGTGCACACACAGAGTTACCCTGAAGGAAACAAAAATACAGATGGAGCCTCTGTATGGTTGTTGAAAGAAATGCTTTTCAGCACCCTGTGAAGACATAATACTTTCTCTGGGTCTCTTAGAAAATTGTCTTCAGCTTCACTACTTGGGTGATGCATCTCCTCCTCTCTCTCTCCATCACAGAGCATTTTGGGTTTTTAGAGCAGAGATTGCACTTTGTGTCAGACTGATGGAAAGGTGAACTGTTTATCAGAGGAACTAATTCTCAAGATTTCATTCTGTCCTGTGTGAGACAGTAAACTTGAGGTTGTATAAATCAGCTAGGCTTTTTGCTAGAGGTAGAATCTCTAGTTTCAGCTCTGTATGTTAGGTTTTGTTTATTTTGCCCAGTTATTTTTGTTATCTTTTTTGCATTGTCTCTATGGAAAACATCTATGGTCTCTCTGTGTGCTGGTGTATCTGTATATGCTTTCTGCAAGATCCATGACAGGCATTCTAATAATTTTAGGGTGCTCTGGTCAATTAGATCCATTTGAAGTAGTCAAGAATGCTTTAATTGTCATTTGGAAAAATTCTTCTCTGTGAAAAGTTATCTTGCTGCCAGATGAGGTTGCCAGAGTTAATGTACATCCTAACTTGCTCACCTTTCTTCCCCTGAAAAACCAACGCTCTGAGTGACACATAAAAGATATTCAAAATTTCAAAGACCTCATCTGCAGAGTTAAATTCACCTTTGTTTTGCTTTATGATGCTAAAGCAGGGAAGGCAGGAGAGTTTTATGTTGAGAATCTGTCCTGCAAAGTTTTAAATTAGTCCAGACTGCTTAGAGGCAGGGTTAACAATCAATTATTTTGTATACAATAGATACATTCAATCGGACGTAATAACAGCATTTTAAGAGGAAAAAAAAAAATCTTCAAAGCTATAAAAGTCACCTATGACATTAGGTTGTTCATTGGAAAATTCTGTAATACTTGGAGTTTTACTTTGTTTTTCTAGTAGTTTTCTGGCTAGAGAAAAGACAAAAATAACCATGAGGATAACTTCAACTCTGAATTTTCACGTGTAAATTGAGACTTTCCGCACCTACGGTCTCAGTTCCCCGAATATATGTACATCCACCTTCTCTCTCCTTGCCCCCAGCTGTATTTGTCTGGAGGTACCAGTTGCAAAGAAGCTATGAGAATCCATTTCTAATTCTGCCAGGCAGCAGGTGGAGAATTAGCATAGTGACTTTCATTATGGGAAGCAGGAGGCACTGAGGATCTGGACCCAGATTCAGACATTTCAGTGCACCTGTATAACAAATGTAGGGCCCCAGAGATTTACTGCTGTCTAGTGATAAATTGCTCTCCCAGTTTTTCTCTCAGCAGTTTTGGACTGTAGTTTCAATCTAACACAACAAAATAAGTTAGCTGGAGTCAAGCAGATGCCTTTCAGTTAGGCAGGTGGAGATGTGGGAAGGGTACAGGAGCTGATAGCTGGGCAGTGTGTTCCCTGGACCAGCTGCAGCCGTGGATGCCTGCCCTGGGTGGGTGCTGAGCACAGGCAGCTGTGACTGAGGGAAGGTGTACTCTGTGAGTCCTTATGCCAGCAAGAAAATGAAGTCTGTAAGAATGAGGTCTTGCTTGGCAAATCTGGGGACCTGCAGCTCTGAGCATTGCTCCCCACTTTTCTCTCTAGTCATAGGTAATCCCCAAGGTCTTTGTTCCCCTTCCACCAGCTGCAAAGTGAGGAAAGTATTATTAGCTTGTCTTACAGGCCTGGAAGATAAATTCATTAATATTTGTGAAACATCAGATACCATAGTGATGAGTGTCACACAAAAGCCCATGAGGAAATTAATAATTAGGTATGCAGAGCAGGGAATGTATGTTATGCAGTAAATAAGGTGAGACTACACATTGAATGAAGAGGATGAAAAGAAATATTGAACAGCTAATTTAATCCTAGAGCAACATCCAACTTGTGCAGTGATTGAAGGAAGGGTTGTGTGGAAACTACGCAATTGCATTATAAAGTTTTTATTGTATATATGTATATCAGAGGTCTAAAGTAAGGTCAGTAAAATAAGGTGCAGAGAATTAAATAGGACATTTTCCTAATATTTGATAGCTTACTTTGTATCCAAACTTTATTTTAATATATTTCTTCAGTTTTTAACATAGTTAATTTTAGAGAAGTAATAATTTTCCCTAAACAAAATATATTAGGAACTCATATTTCATTCCTTATATATTTTGGAATGGAAAGTGTGGAGAAAAGATGCTGCCCTATAACAGTAGTGAAAATTTATTTGAATATGTACTGAGGTGAAAATTACCTCATCACATGCCCTTCCAATAACAGGGAAAAGGACAACCTGACAAAGCACTGGTGCATTTAAACAGACTAGAAGTAAATTTCCTGCTGGTTACTGCAACCTTGAATTTAGCACCAGAGGAGTTTAATTGCTGTGATCTGGGTGTCAAAAGTTGACACTTACTAGGCAAAGGACTATTTTTAGTACACAAGAAGAAAATCACCTATGCCTGTATATTGTAAAGAAAGAAAATCCTGGTTATGTTCTGTTTGCTGGTAGGGTAGTTAATTGTAGTGCTGCCAGTTTCCTTCTCTTATTCTTATGGATAGAACCCATATATACATCAGCTACAAAGGGCTAACCTCTCTTTGTCACAACAATCATTCCAGTTAACAAATTTAACAAGGCAGCTTACTTCTGGAATGAGTGTTATAACTAGATAAATAACAGCTAGATAGACTACTGAATTACTTTACCTATTTTTTTTTTTTTTTAACAGTATGTTTACTGGAGAGTACTTGACCAGCTTTGGCAGCAAATAGTATTTGTTGAATAAATTTGACAAATAGTGGTGCAATGTGCCTAGTATTTGATGAATGTAACTTGGCAGGTCACTCATCCTCAGTTGATTTTTAAAGGCTTTTAATTTTCTTGGAATGGTTCCATTTTCTTTATTCTTTTTCCACTAAGTGCATTTATAGGGTTTGCAATCCTAACTTTATTCCCTCAACTTTATCATAATTGTCTTCTGAACCTGTTTCTTCTTCCTCCCCTCTGCTTTCCTCTCTCAACTTGATGTCATGTTTGGTCTCTCCTCTTGTATTTTTAATAGTCTTAATTTCTTCCCTTTTCTCAAATTCTCCTTCCCTCTGTAAAACCAGTGACTTAACTCTCATATGCATGTCTTGGAAGCCTGCCATGTACTTCATCATGGTGGACCACTAGGAAATAATGGTGTTGGCTGTAGTCAGAAGCTGTGTTTAGATGAGAAATCACTTCTTTCATGACAGGCTTCTGGGAAAAAAGAAGGACACTGAGGTATTCATGATTATCATGAGCTACTTGGATATGTTACACTACTGCCTTGACTGGGTGAAATTACCACCAAATTCCCTGTTTTGGTTTATACACACAAGGTATTTTCCAGTCTGCACACCCACCTACTTCCAAGCCACCTGCTGCTGAGTTGATAGCTACAAGTAGTTGTCAGTTTGTGCACTAATGTGATGGAGACAGCTCCAGTTTTACCTCCTCCCTATATTTAAGTGTGTTTTGCTTTAAATGCTCAGTGTTCCTTACTCCTGCTCAGCAGGAAGCTTCCTCAAACTACAGTGCCAGTCCTGTTTGAACACCATGGGATTCCTTGCTATGTGGTGTTCTGGAAAACACTAGCTGCAAGTGGTAAGACCCCAAGTGCTCTCCGCTTGGTGGCTCGAGAAACAGCAAGAACAGCAAGATGAGTTCTGCAGCACCCCTGCCAGAGACTCTGGGAAACAGAAGTGCTTTTTTTTTAATGCCAGGATGGTTTTCTTTCTAGTGATAAAGTTAGAAGTGTTTCTTTTTGTTGGTTCGTATTTAATTGGCAAACTTAGTCTCTGCGGAAATCAGAAGCAACTGTTCAGGTAAGGTGTGTGTCTAATTTGCTACGTGGGTCTTCAAGCTGTGTTGCCCTTTATTTTAATCCTGTGTTTAAAAGGTATTTTTCATCTCTTTTGTTTCACTCTATCTTTTGCAGGTAATTAGCAATTGCTTTTATTCCCATGGAGGTGAGGAAAGAGGGCATAGCTGGCGCCATTGAGCTGAGTAAATTCTCTCAGTGAGATTAGGGCAGGGCTGGGATCGGACTACTCTAAGTCCCCAGCTGCCAGGTTAGTGTTTCGCTCACAGCTTTGTTTTCTTCCCAGGGGTGTGACACTTCAGGGGTCAGGGGCATCTCTGGGATTTGTCTCTAATGCTGACAGTTACTCAGCTCCTGCTGCTACTGCCAGTGCAGTGTGTGTGTAAAAACTAGTGCTTCAGTGAAGCCTCCTTCCAGAAAACTGGCATCTATAAAGATTTGGTAAAGTCCAAGCCGTGTCAGTGCCTCACCTTAAAAGCTTTGTGAGAGAACAAGCTTGATGTTCTTGTGAAGTGAAAGCTTCTGGATGAGGAATTTAATTTTTTTTTCATTTTACTTCCTTAGCTGAGCATAAGCCCAGTACAGTGCTGGGCAGTTGAGGTGCACCCAGTTGGTCATATCCATGATTGCAGCGGATAGTGATTTTTTTCAGTTGCAGTGGATAGGGATTTTTCTCAGTTAGTTTTCTTTCATTCATTTAGTACGTGTAGTGATTAACCAAGCTGATGCATCCTAGTAACTTATAAAAAAGTGAATAAGAAATAAAATACTTTCTGTTGTCTGAAGATATATTGATCATCTTGATGTCCTCTGACTGACTCAAGTGTTAGCTGCAATCAAAACCAAAGCTTATTATTTCAGTTTGATTTCTTAAAACTAAGGCTGTTTTTGAGATTAGACACAGCTCCTACTATTCTTGTATTGTAGAAATACGGCAAAGATTTTCTTTTTTTCTTTTTTTCTTCTTCTTCCTCTGTTATACTGATAATCTCCTGTAGAACAAAGAAATATTTAGTCTGGTTATTTTAGGTTTTTTAAGAAACAGGAGGAGAGCGCAATAATATTTGTGGATGAAAGTGAAAAATTTCTAGGAAGCTGAACATGACGAGCACACAGAGTGGACTGTCTGAAACCTGCAGTTATCTGACTATAGTTATTAAAAATGTGTCATGTAAGCATGATAAAGGTCCATAACATTTTGCAGAAGTGCCTATTATGCACCTGTTATGATTTTGCTGTTTATAGTGCCAATTCTTCACATGGTCTTTGAAGATAATATGGATTAAATCAGTGCATTGTGTTGAAAGACCCCCATCATCACCTTGGGTGAGTTGCTAGGGATGGTCTCTACACAAAAATTGGCAGTTCCAGCAGGTTTTTTTGTTTTTTTCTTTAATGTTAGCATTTTCTTTTTAGATACACAATCAATCTCCTGACTAATCTTTCTTAATAAGTAGTCTAGAATTTTTATTGTGTTTTACTTCTGCAACTTTCATTACAATAGAGCATACAGCACACAACACACAGACTTGACTGATGCACAGAACAGGAAATCTGCTATAGCCCTCTGTGCTGTAACACCAATGTTTTAGGTGTTTGACTGCTGCAGGGGAATCTATAACCTTCCCAAAAGCTGATATGCTCTGGAGACAGTGACAATTTTGTTTTATACACCATGAGAGGTGGGACAAAAACTCAACATGACATCATTTGTTTACATGAAACTTCTTTACCATTTTTGGATTAGCTGTGTAGAATTGGTTCTTATAGTAAGTGCCTTTTGAAAGAGTAATGGAAATGCAATAGTGCAAAAGTCACTCCTTTAAAAAACAAGCAAACAAACAAAATAACAACAACTTCCCCACAGACTGATGCTGAAAAGGAATTTGGGGTCCCTTGCTTTGTACTTGAAGTGAAGATCATTCAGCAGTATGGGTGGAGGATGTGAAAGCCTTGGGGTCATGAACACATGTCCTATGCTCTTAAGAGATACCTTGACTGTAAATTATTCTGGGTCATTATAATTTTCTAACCATATCTTCAGGTTCTGTGGTCCGCAGAAGTGCTATTCTCTATAAGTGCTCATTTTAATCACTACCCTGTTCCATGAATATTTGTCGCATGTCACAAAGGGGAAATGCTCTGCAGAGGGATCCTATAGGCAGTTTCCTAGGCCCTTTGTGACTCAAAAAGCCTCTCTAATGATCTATCAAATTGACTTTTCATAGATTTTGTTTTTTTATCATTTATGTCAGACCTAGGTTTTAAAAAATTTTGATTATGCACATTATCCAACCTTGTTGAGGGGAAGTGAATGACCAACATTGGAATCAACTACTTTGGTGAGTGAGTGCTTTTTTCAATTGAAAGAATGAAACTGCAAATGAATCTGTATCACTATGATTTTTGGAATGCTTTAACTATCGATTGATGTAGAAAGAGAGGACATGCTGAATTGCTGTGCTTTCTTCTCTTTCCTTTGTCCTTTTCATTTTGAAGGAAGTTGGCAGTCACCACTGTAGGTTTGCAAGAATTGATCTGATGGTGTTGCAAAGGCCATGTGCTCTAGACTGAATCCTTCCATCCTCTACCCACCTTTTCTCTTGATTGACTCCAGGATGCTGAAAAAATGAACCAGACACTGAGTCATTCAGTCTTGCCAAAAATGGCATTCCCTGTACAAGCAAATGCAACTCTTAGGTCTGGGGAACTTTGGGGAAGAGTTGTACCTCTGAAGTTGGTGACAGCAAGGCAGGTAATCTGGGGATTTCAGCTCTGGACTTTTAAATCCCACATTAATCCTACTACTAAATATAGAATCCTTTTGTGGATTTGGTCTTAAGTCATTTCCAGCAGGATGGGCAGTTCAACACTGAAATTGATTTTATTTAACAAGGTTGTGTAATTTCAATTATCAAATCTTTTTTAACTTGTGTTAGCGGTCTGTCGTGATGGATTTATATAAAGGAGACTGTACTGGAGTAGGGGTTGAACAGGACAGGAACTTAAGGTCACTTCTAGCCCTACTTTCTGTAATCTACACTTAGAATAAAGCATTAGCTTTATGGCATGACTGCTTTGTGGTTGGTTTGTTTCTGTGGAATGTAGGCTGAAAATCAAGAAAATCTGAGCTTTATTGTTGGTCTCTCAAGCTTTGAAGTCGTAAAGTAAGCATGCAAGGCTGTCATAAAATTGATCTGAAGACTCTATTTCAATGTTTACTGCAGGACACATGTTCCATCCTGATTTATATGCTATGAAGTTGTGCTTAGGTGTATTCCATGCTCTGGATAAAAGCAACTGAGACCAATTAAGTTCTCTGGATTAATGAAGATACAACTGAGAGTGGAATTTGACTTATTGACTTCTCTGGGACTGCATAAATATGAATCGTGAACAGTTTTGTTCATACAAGTGTGGTTGAATCCTATACCTAAATGCATATGTAGCTGAATACAAAAATAGTGTTTGAGATCATTAGGCTAGGAGTGACTACTGTGGAATGAAGAAAAACTACTGTAACTGTGCACATTGTCTGGGGAAAAATCTTATCAGGTTTGATTGCTTTTCTTCCTGCAATATATGCTCTTAACTAAATGCTATGGAGTTACTTTCAAATATGTCTCCCTCAATATGCTTCCTTGAAATTCTATGAAAGAAAGACATTTATTAAATAAGCGGATGTGGTCCACAAGTTCTTTAGAGTGTGAAAGAAAGTACAAAAATTTTTGACTACCTGCCCAGGAGTAGAATTGAAAGGTAAACTGCTGGTAATGGTACAGTCAGGATTAATTAGATTGGAGTACTGGCTACAGTACTGGCCCTGCTGCCTTCTGTTTGCTGGATATCAGAAAGTGGGAAGTATTTAGCCTGGTTTATAGATTTAGCCTTGATTTATAGATAAAGATGCATTTGCAACTCAGTAGGCAGTGCTCTAAGAAAATGTGATTTGGGTCATTTGAGTTCTGCTACTAATCTCTAATAAGGAAAAAACTTATCTGCAACCATTTTAGTTACTAGAAATTCATGCCAGTCTTTATAGAGTTTCTTTGTTGTTTTGAAAATGCTGTATTTAGAGAACTGATTAAAAATCAGTTCATACACAAATACACACATTTTAAAACTGGGTCCTAGTGTCCCTTTTTGTGAGCTAACTAAAGTGTTAAGAGTTGATGTGAGATAAACTTCTGCTATCATTTCCTATCTTGTACGGTGCAAAATTGAGCCTATTAAGAACTTTAAAATTTCAGGACGTGTTTCTTAAAGATGAATTCTTGAGATATGCTGACTATTACTGCCTTCCATTTTAATTGACTATAAAAAGTAACGAAATTATTTAAAAGTGGAACCATTTTTCTCCTACAGTGGAATTCAAATAGCTAAATATTCTTCCCATCTCTCTGTGGCAGATTGACCCTGACTGGACAACAGATGTCCACCAAAGCTGTTCTATGATGTAGCTGGATAGGAGAGAGAAGGTTCATGGGTTGAGATAGGGAAAGGGAAAGATCACTCACCCATTATGGGCCAGGAAAAAGCAGACTTGACTTGGGGAAGTTAGTTTAATTTATTACCAATCAAACCAGAGTGAGATAATGAGAAAGAAAATCAAAACTTAAAAACATGTTTTCCCCCACCCTTCCATTCTTCCTGGGCTTATCTCCTCCCCACCAACTGGTACAAGGGGATGGGGAATGGGCATTGTGGTAAGTCATCACATGTTGCTGCAATTCCTTCTTCTTCAGGGGGAGAATTCCTCACACTCTTCCCCTAATCCACCACAATGTCCCTCCCATAGGAGGCAGTTCTCCATGAATTTCTCCAATGCGAGTTCTTCCATTGGCTGCAGTTCTTCACAAGCTGCTCCTGTGGGGCCCTTCCCCAAGGGGCAGTCCTTGAGGCACAGCCTACTCCAGTGTGGGACCTCCATGAGCTCACAAGTTCTACTAGCAAACCTGACACAGTCTAGGCTCCTGTCTCCATGGATCCACAGGTCCTGCCAGGATCCTGCTCCAGTGTGAGCTTCTTACAGCCTCCTTTGGGCATCCATCTGCTCTGGCATGAGCTCCTCCATGGCCTC
Organism: Cinnycerthia olivascens; assembly: GCA_035048155.1. Classification (NCBI taxonomy): domain Eukaryota; kingdom Metazoa; phylum Chordata; class Aves; order Passeriformes; family Certhiidae; genus Cinnycerthia; species Cinnycerthia olivascens. The sequence continues at coordinate 30,378,244 of JAWWMU010000153.1, forward strand.
CAGGGGAATTGTTGCTCCACCCTGCACCTCCATGGGCTGCAGAGGCACATCCTTCCTCACCATGATCTTTTCCATGTGCTGCAGGTGGATCTCTGCTCCACCAAGAGCCTTCATGGGCTGCAGCTCCCTCACCATGGTCTGCACTAGAGGCTACAGGGAAATCTACTTCAGCACCTGGAGCACCCTCTACCCCTCCTTCCCTGACCTTCATGCCTGCAGAGCTGTTTCTCTCACATATTCTTAGCCCTCTCTTCTTTGGCAGGACTTGCTGTTGTGCAGGATTTCCCCCCCTTCTAAACAATGTAGTTTAGAATCCCAAAGGTGCTACGTCCCATCAATGGCCTTGACCAATAGCTGATCCCTCTTGGAGACAGCTTGCATTGGCTCTGTTGGATGCCGGAGAAGTTCTTAAAGTTTCTCCTAGAAGCCAGCCCTGTAGCTGCATCTCACTACCACACCAATTTAACAGAGAGTCTGTATTTCTTCCAGAATCACTTTATATCTTCCCTTCCATGTGTTTCAAAGATACCCAGCCTTCTTGAGTTGTTATGCTTTTTAAACAGCCTAATCATAAATTAATGTCTATCTGAGAGCCTATTTGCTTCTTTCCAAAGTTTGATTAAACAAATAATGGTGTCATTGACACCATGATGGTGAATCCATCGTGAAGAGAGCCAAAAATAAAAACTTTGTAAACTGCAGTACTAGCTGAGCACTGCTAGCAGAGATGAAAGAATGCTCACTTTAGGCTTTGAAACACTTTTTCTGGAGATCCAATGAAATTCCTTGGGTAGTTCAGTCCTTTTCCACAACACTGCACTAATTTGTGACTGGACAGGACTGCTTTAACTAGTTAGATTCCACTTATGCTTGAGCAGATACTAGCTAACAAATGAGAGTGCAAAATTTTGTGTGATGACCTTAGAGGCATGAGATTGCCTCTTCACTGGTATTTCTGAGAGGTACAAATTCATTTTCTAGCTAGGCCTTTTACTCCTCCAGCCCCCATGTCTTTGTTGTTAGTCAGTCCTAATGCTACTTGCAAATACTGGGTGCTTCCCTCGGGACACTTATTGTTCTACCTTGTACTTGCTGTACACTTGTAATTAAAGGTGTGAGTATTCTTCCTTCCTTCTTAAGCAAACTGTATCCACTTCCCAAGATTGTACAATCTCTCTTACTGGGTTACAGAGATGATGCTGGAAATTGTGTGTTCTTGTATAGAAAATTAAACAGGGGCCTGGGAGGCTGAAGTAGGGAAATAGATTTATTAGCTATCCAGAGAACCTCCTGGCCAATGCAAGCTAATCCTCTACTAACTTTCTTATACTTTGTTTCATCTAAATTTAGCCACTCCCAAAATATGTGATTTCTGCCATTACTGCTGGAAGACTATAACAGGTTAATACATCTCACATAGAAGAAGTTTTTCATGGTGTTCAGTGTAAATTATTTCACAGATGAAATATACCTCACTGTCAGGGAGCAGCCTAAATTTTCACTTTCTTAATTTCCTCCCATTACTCCTCATTATATCCCTTGTACCAATCTAAATAATTCATCACCCTTCTTAATGTTTATACCCTTCAAATATTTATAGGCAGTTATCACGTTTCCCTTTAGTCAGAGCTTAGCTGAGCTGTTCATATTTAGATCTTTTAATCTTTCTTCATAAGAAAATCCTTCTAAATGAGATTGAGGGCCTGATCCTCAAAGGTATGTAGGTGCCTGTCATTGACTTGAGTGGAATTGTGGCCTAGATATTAGTACCATTAGGCAGCAGATTTTTTTTCTCCTCTGAATTACTACTAATTTGTCAGTATTAGATTCTAAGGGGTACAGAACTGAATGTGATATTCTGGGAGCATCGTGGCCAATCTTCCCTGGTTTGCTGGGTCATGTATCACAGTATGCACGTCCCCCAGGGTGTGTTGTGCCTCTTGCTCTCACACTGAACTGGAAATTTGTATCTATGGTAGTGTTCAGTATTGCCCTTATTTACCTTCTGGACCTCTATATTCCAGATTTCTTACAACTGAATTTGCTATTCTGTGCGTGTGAGTACATATATTTATTATAGATGCATACAATATATAAAAAAATGGTACTTACTGCCCATCGTCTGAACATAGATGAAAATTAAGAGGTTCAGCTGAACATTAATCTCTATATCACTACACTATATAGTTTTCCAGCTTCATATGGTGGCATTAATCTCTAGTCTTTGTTTACAGACTTTTTTCAAACTATTTATTGTCCATGTAACTCTGCTCATATCCAAGCCAATTTGAATTAAGATTCTAAGGCAGAATTCCTATATTAAATGCTTTACTAAAATCCAGCTGCAGTAAATCTAGTGCAGGACATATTTCATTGTTCTCAGTCGTCTCTTAGGTCCTTCGGGTATGAATTTTTGTTTGAATCTTCTATTTTTGTCTTGTGCAGTATGAATTATTACTGGTGGTTATGGTTTCTGGTCTATCACAACTGGGAAAACTCTCTCATTCCAGTTAGAGATGGAAATAGTCATCCCATGTTTGGGCTCAGGATAGACTGAAATTTTATTAAAGTACCAATTTCTGCCATCACAAAAGAGTTTGGGCACACAGGCATAGATCTGGAACCAGTCAGAGCTGGACAGGTCAACACACTAGTGGTAATGACTACATTTTTGTGGGCTTAATATGAAATATTTTAAGGTTTTATTTTTTTAGTTTTTCTTGTATAAGTTAAGGAAACAGTTAAAGCAAATATTTTGAAATTAAAATTGAGTACTATGTAAATGTGTGAAAGCAACTTTGTTTTTGAGTGGATGAAACTAACAACCATATCTGAATGAACTTTGAGAGATTTCTTGGCTACATCCAAGTTTTGTCTGAGTAAATAGCTTTTGCACAACTCTGCTTCCATTTTGTGTCTGGCAAACGTGAAATCAAATCTTGGAACTTGATACTGCTATTTTAGATGCCATAGTCCTGGTGCAGAGTGATGCTACATCAAAGCCTGTATATCACCCACAAGCCTGCCAGACTGAACTGTCTCTCCTTTGCTTGTTTTTCTGACAGTGTTTGGGTGGTGGATTTGGAATTTTTGCCTGAAAGGGCTTGATGCTTGTCAAGTGTGTACAAAACAACAAGACTTCAAAATATTACATGGTAGTAGCACCAGATTTGAATGACTTTCCTAAGGCTGACTTAGCTCATCTATGTTATTTTTCTGGTTGACCTTCTTTTATTGCAGGGAGCGTATTTCTCTTTTTAGCATTCAATACAACGCATTTATCATCTTTCATCTCTCACAATTTCACATTTGCTTATTCTGAATCTTGTGATACAGATTGCCATCTACAGCAAAAGTATTTAACTGAAGACCCATTTCAATCTTCGACAGAGCTCCTGTGCATTATTTTGAGTCTTATACACCATTGCCTTCCCGAGGTATAGAATTTCAGCTTCAGTATTGCAAAGCTGGCTTGTTAGTTTTGTGATCTTCTGGCATCGCATGAATTCACGTGAATTCATTACATGAGTTCTTCTGTTGTTTAAATTACTACCCAAAAAGTTGTATGCCTATGTGATGAAACTATGCATGTATGTGTCCAGCCAGAGACACTCGAAGTCTGCCTCTTTCTTTGCAGAGTGCCATGTGAGGGATTATTTTAGGTTACATTATCAAAAGAAAGCTTTTGACAGTATAAAGTCTGGTCTTCCCTGGCAGTGTTGGCCCATGTAGTTCTCCTGACCAATCTTTTCAAAGGTAGGCAAGCCACTTCTATGTGACTTTTAGCTGAAGCAAAGTGAACAACCTAGAAAACAAAACTCAGAATCTTCTATGAGAGAGTGAACACTGAGATGGGCTGCATGCTGGCTTGGACCAAGCTGCATCATTCAGACTTGGAAAGTAAGGAATTTTAATTTTTGCGTTTTTATACAGTGAGAAAACAGGAAAGGAATAGCTGATGTTCAGTGGAACATTTTTTAATATTACTTAATATCCACTTTTTTCTCTTATAATTTTACATTTCTGCAAATGTGTAGTGCTGGAGAACCAGGTCATAGTGTACCTCTGACTGCCCGTAATGATTTCAAAAAATGCCAACTGAGATGAAGTGTTCAGGAATTAAGGGGAAAAAAAGGTTTCCACATATTTATAACTTTAAAAATCACTAAGATTAACTTATTGCAAAACCCAGTTTACTTCAATGTTGTATTCTAAACTCTCTAAAAAGTACTATATCTTTCCAAAATGTGATTAATCAAATGGCCATTTCTTTTCTGTATAGGAACAGAATATTTGGGATTTGATTTCGTTAGGCTATTTTCTTTTACTGATTTGAATTTAAAACTTTCAATTCTAATAAAATAGGAATGGCAGGAAGTTAATATACTTTCTACTGTCTTATTAGAATAATAGTGTTGGTTTCTTTAGTTCTAGGAAATTAATAATGACACCAATTATCGATCTTGTGACAGGTTAAGAAGAATATTATCTCAATACATATTAGTCAGCTTCACCTTTTATCGACTTGACCTTTAGCTTCTCTGAGAAACAAAATTAGGACACATATAATTTGATGCTGTGATTTTGAAATTCTGACACGGTTTGTATTATAATTTTGAAATTGTTAAAACAATAATCTATCAAATCATTAATCTATACTGGTAACCCAGGCAGATAGAATTGAGACAGGCTTCATAACCAATGATAACATATCTCTTGGGGATTTGAGATAGGGTTTTTTTTGTTGATTTTGTATTATTTTTGTTAAATTTCACCTTTCTTTACCTGTTTGTTTTTTTTTTTAAAGAAAAAGGTCTTTTAGCAAAGAGGACATGAACATAGGAATAAGCCTTCTAGTCCAACAGTGTGGGTTAGTTAATATTTTCTGAATTTCAATCCTCACTTCCAATATGCCCCAAAATACTTTTTCTTAGTTTCTTGTGGAAAAGACTATTCTACTTTGGGTTTTGCTGCAGAAAATCTACTTAAAAGCCAGTTTAATAAAAATAAGTTCAATGTGATGAAGATGAAAGTCTACAAATAGTGGAGTATAAACTAGTACAATCTAAAATATTTTGTCATCAAAAAGATACCTAGGCTCCCTGTAGGTCTTGTGGTAGCACCAAGGTCATCCATGTATCTATCTGTCCATCTATCCTATATATCTCCATTTTTCTGCTATCAGAGGAGAGAGACATGAAGGAGAGTCATGATGGAGCGAGTAACATGTCTACTTATGTGGGAGTTATGATTATGAAGACGACTGCATGTACCCTTGTGAGAATGGCCACATCTCCTTGAGAACACCTGAAGGTGTTTTCTAGTAAGAGAATGCCTACAAAAACGAAGTATGAAATTGCTCCAAAGTGAACCTTGCCTAGATTTGGGGAAAACCATATTGATCAAGACTATTTTTCATGAAATATGTAGACTTTCCTTTACAATATTCATAACAGTCACAAAAATAGTGGTAATCTTATTGACCTCTAAGCCTGATCTGTGTTAACAATGAAAGGTTATTCCTGCTGTCAGTGTTTCATCTGAAACAGCAGAGGTTCCTGTGACTGATATGAAGGTTACAACCCTACTGAGAATCAGTCTGATGCCTTGGGATGAATTCTCTTCTGTAGTTCGCGCTCTTAAAAATCACGGCAACCTCACACATGCACAAGTCCAAGCAAATAAACAAATATATCCATGTGAAAAGACAGTGAAGTTGCAAAAAAACCTTGAGATGTGTGAAAACTAGAAAATGTCAGAATTAATCTGTTAGTACATTTGTGTGCTCCAGTGCACACACGCTTGATATAGTGGCCTATTTGTGTGTTCACATACTACTGTTTTCTTAGGGTTTCTGACTTGTACTTAGAATGGGCCTATCTAAAGGAGAAGTGAGGAAAATGTAACAAAGGACATTATTCCCCAGAAGTGCTTTGCTTGTTGTCTATGTTCTTAAGTGTGCTTAGTGGATCAGCTAGGCAGTTGCAAGGAGAGAAAATATAGTTTCTTGCGTTCTATCCTCGAGCATCAGGCTGTAGAAATGCACTTTCTTCCTCCTTCTACTTATAAATCCTGTATGATATTAGGTGAGAGGATTTCACATCATTCTTGTCATGGCTAGCAAGGAGTTTTCCACCATTGTTTCCTGCATGCTACTAACAGACTAAGATAGGAGCATCTTCAGCTGAATTTCTTGGAGTTGTACCATGAACATAAGTGACGGTGTGTAGTATTGGGCACGCTAGAAAAAGTGTTCAATTGTGCATTCTAAAGACAGGTAACTTTGGTTCTTAATAATTTGTGCCATTGTTGCCCATCTTCAGAATATAGGGAATGCTTCAGCCTCACTTGCAGGCAGTGAATGCTAACTCCTTTTCAGGCTCTGTCATGAGCAGTGTCATAGAAAAGACAAGGAAAAATTAATCGCACTGTTTTATGAACAAGGAGACAGACCATGTACTGTGAACACACACCACAGTAAAGAATGAATGACTGTTCAAACTGTCCCCACATTGACCAAAATAGGGATCCTGCAGAAATATTAAAGGCACTGTCACCGAGAAATGTAGCAGAAAAGCTAAGGAACAAGACGCTGAATGAAGTCCCATATAATCATATTTCTGCCACATCACTGTATTTTGTACTATTTTCATGGTTTTCCCTGCAACCTTCTTCTTTACAATTTTTTGCTAGTGATAGGCAATGCAGCAGAGGTTCCTCTAAAGACCTGACTTCCCCAGGCCTTCTTGTTAGCTGTAACTGAGACAACTCAAAGTTTTCAATTTCAAGACATTCAAATTGGATCCAGTCACAGAGTTAAAAAAATGAAACATTATGGATTAGGAGAGCCTAGCCCTGGGTATTCCATAGGAATCACTGTAGGCCTTCAGTGTTATTTCAGCTAAAGCTAGAAAATTGTTTCTTGGGTAAGTTCATTCTGGTACTGAGAGATATTTTTTCAGGCTTATTGCAAACAGTGGAAAGAAACTTGAAGCTATTTTTTCACTTTTTTCTCTCACATGCATAACCAAAATCTACTGTTAAAATTATGTGATGAGAACTTTTGGAGCTGTATGTGTAGCAGGGTTAAAGACCTCATATGACCTGCTCACATAAGTACTTCTGTGAATAGTTTTTGAGATATCTGAGCATCCTACAATTTGTTTGGAAAAAAAACAAAAAACAAACAACAAAAACATTATATACCCCAGTCAGGAGAATTCTGGACTTGATCCCTTCTATTTCATGATGACAAATTTCAAAGAGGCAAATTTCAGCCAGTAAAAATTGCAGTCCATTTCCTATGTAATGCAGTTGCTTCCATACCTGTTCAGTCTTTTCTGGGATCTTCCAACTATGACAGTTTATCAGCAGGAGTACCCACCAACCCAGGCTGCTTAAACACTGTGTGGATTATTTCAGCTATGCTTGGCCTCTCGTGTCCTTATTCTTACAGGGCAACATTTTACTCTGCCAGTGGTGATACGGAGTTTTGTTGGCATTCTCAGACTCTGTGCGGCCCACCTTTGGGTCAACAGAATCTGCTCACCAGTTCTCCCCATTATTTATCCCTCATGCTTTTTAACCTTGAGCATCATCAATCAAAACCAACACAACAAATAAAAAAAGGTAATAGTGCATCTCTGCAGCAAATTGTGCTTTTAAATGCTCTAAGTTTGGCAATTATGTTTTATTCATGGCATATTACTATAAGAAGGGAGAAAGTTCCAGAGATATAACAAAAACTAATGCAGTAACATCTCTTTACATGGCTTTGTATTCAGTGGAGATTCAGTGTTTTGGAAAGGTGGGCTTTTGGAAGTTTTGCAATTAGATGAAACAAATTGTTTAATAGTTGTGTTTCTTGGATGATTTAAATTTTTATTAATTAACATTGGAAGAAGAACAGTGCTGACAAGTCAGAATTGACTTTGATGAAATATAGGACTTTCCTGTAACAAGAGCTCTGATTCTGTTGTTAACAGAAGAGGCAAGAGCAGGAGGAAGATAATTTTTGGTATCCTGGAAGAGATACTACTGCACCAAGAGTTATGGCAAAGAATTTTCCTAAGTTGTTCTTGGCATTTTGTGCCAGGAGTAAAGCAATCTAAAAGGATGGTTATCGAGTAATATCAAACAAGATTCCTGTGGAAACATACACAAAGTCTTTCACATGGGGAGTAAGCAGTTCATACATGCATGGTGTGAAGGATGGAGGGTGTGGTTCTAATGGTTAGATTTTTGTTACAGTAGCTCATTTTTAACAGGGTTTGTGCGAAGATCTTTGTTGGTATAGCTCTGCAGACTGTCATAATCTTAACCTTGGCTCTCCAGTGGGAAGATAAGAATGTTGGAAGCGAAAAGTGATGAATGCAGAAATAGTCTCCACATTTATGAATATCCCAATGTTTGGATCCTTTTGTGTGGGAATTAGATACCAAAAGTAAAGGTTAGAGACTTACTCTGTCACTTACTGGCTTATCTTCCAAAGTAATGAAATCCCCACTTAAGCCTTTTTAGCACTCCTGTCCCATGATGCATGTTCAGTTGCTGCTTTGATCCATGCCATTTTGGGTTTTAATCTCTTCTCCTTCCTGCCTCTTTCTCTCTGCTCATCATCAGTAAAAAGCTGCTTTGCAGAACTTAGAAGTACACTGAACTTTTGAACTGGTATCAATGGTTGGTTATTCAAATTTCTAGGAGGGCAATTGCTACTTAAAATACTCCTATTGTTCCTTTTGAAGTCTTAGCCCAGATAAAGTAATCATTAGTAGTGTTGTGAATCTCTTTGGTACTTTCCTGTGAATGTATTGGGAAATACACATTAAGTACATTATATCCACATGCCTAATATGAATTTAATCTCCAAGTCACTAACTCCCAGGTCTACCTCCTGCTTCCCTCAGGGTGGGAAGCCTTGTAAGCTAATTAGTGATAGCATATAAGCTCCAGCCCTGAAGAATGTTATTCATTCTATTACTTGTGCTATGTTAAAAAATGGAGGATGCTGCTGGGTAATAAAATGCATGGAAGCAGAAGAAATACTTGGCAATGGAAGAAAGCTTCAGTAATGCTCAGACATCCTAGTGCAAGGCCATCCTGCAATCACACATTACATGTGCCTGGTCAAACCACAGCTGAATGAATTTGGGAAACAACCACGAGACAAATTTTAATATATAAATATATACATATGTAGGGAGACATGTGTAAGAGCTCTAACTGCTTTGATGGGTCTCATTAGAGGATACTCAAAGGATTGGGCTATGGCTGCCCTCTGGTCCTGACCCAGTACATTGGAAAATTATATCTGCCTGGTCTCAGTAATCTAGGTAATAAAATGTTGATTGCACCTTTTCCTGTAAATGCACTCTTGAAAATGTTTGGTCTAGTTACAAAGAGATTCATCATTTGTATTTATCAAATGTAGGGGGTTGCCCTATTGGATGCCTTAGCACTCTGCTGAAGCTTTAGCATTGCTGGAAGCTGGCTGCTGGAAGATTTTCCTTAGAATATAATGGAGTAATAAAATATCTTCTGTGAATGGAGGATGGAAAAGTGGGATCCACAGCAGAAGGAGGTGTTCTAAACTGTAGAAATTAGAAATAAAGTATTCAAAACCAGCAGTGTTTTTATGGCACTGCAGTCTCTTCTCCTGTTGGGACTTCTTAGAAAAGTTTAGAAATAACAAAAAGTGTGGGATGCAAAATGACAAAGGTCAGACAAAATGTTCACTACAGATGAAAAGATAGGCTTGGAGATTAACTTGCTCTTTGAAACCTCTTTCTTCTTACAGAAATAGCAGTAGCACAGGCTCAGTGGCCCTTACCCTTACTGAAACCTAGTGAGTTACAGCACATCAGGGACCCTCAGTAACTTTCCAAGCACACCCGTATCAATGCAAATTAGCCACTAATTACTCCAAAACACTGACTTTCTATATCAAAAGGTGTGTGGGAGTTCTGTTAAAACATGCCCCCTTGTGATTGTAGTAATGATGTCTCAATTACATGTGTATGTGTCTGAGAGATGCATGAACGTGCCTATGCAATTTATTTCTGTTTACATACAAACAGCAAACATTTTTTCCTGCACTTGTCAGTGGTCCACTTGTTGCTGGTCATTATACCATCTCCTGTGATAGTATTCAACTGACATTCCAGCAGTGGTCTGTGGGGTGTTTTTTTGTCTCAGTTACAAATGTAAAGCCAAGAGCTTGGATATGTGAAATGCACTGGGACTCTTTAGGTGCAACATGAAATGCTACTCTTGATATTTTACATTATTTGCAGTAGAAAATCTCCAAATTCCAGCGGTGCGGTCAACTTCAAGTGAAATTTCACTGTCTCTTGGAACAGGATTTTTGGGTAGCCCTTAAACAAGCCAGTGCAGATAGTAACAGAGTAGATGCTCATCCTATCCCTCCAGTGTAACAGATTGTGAGTAGAAAAGTGGACATATGCTTTAAGAGAAAAATAGGCTATGGGGGTGCCTGGATGACTTTTCCCAAACTTCCAACCCTGATCACTGCATAAACCTCTGATCAAGCACAGACACATTGGGCTAGTTCCCAATTTCCTGGAATAGATCTACGTGTAATAGGATCTGGAGTGTTTTCCCAGAGTGTGTTGTGCTACATTGCTGCGTGGAATTGAATAGTCTCACCTCTGAAGACACCAGAGGAAGAGCTTTTTAAAGAGGATTTCTTAATACAAAGTTATATAAAAGGCCAAGCATCCCAACCAGTGACGGTGAGACTCTGCAGATGTTGGGTGTGATCCAATATGCTGTCCTGGGACAATTTCAGTACTATTGCACATTATTGCATCCTTCTTTGAGAACTAAAGACATATTTTGACTTTCTTCTTGCATACTGGAAGAGAAAAGGCTGGGATTGTTGTGATGTGTATGTAATCTAATCTTGTTCTGCAATAGAAGCAATAGTGATGTGGGATAAGCTTGATGTTTGCTCTTGTGTAACACACAGCTCTGCTAAAATTACAGAACTTCTATGGTTTAAAAATTTGATTGAGTTTGGTTGCAAAATTTGTCAAAGTTGGATTGCTGAACAGCAACAAATTTTGAAATTAAAAAAACATTAAATGGAAAATAGTAGATACATATACAGATATTTTCATTTTCCTTAGCTGCTATAAGGCTATGAAACTCAGTCTTTTTTTTGTAGTGCATATGGTAGCAAGATAATTCTAGATACAGAACACAAACTGTAATGCGTTTCTCAAGTGCAGTGACTATGTGAGAGAAATTATGGAGTTTTACATTATTATGTATTTGAATTTAGTGGTAAAATTTAACTTGCGCTAAGGCCCGAGTAAGTGAATTGAAATGTGTCTCCCCTCAATCATATTCTTTGCAAATTGTACTTTTCTACATTAACTTCATGACTCAGTCTCTAAGATGTGGTTTCAGGTGGTGCTTCTAATTGCTGATGCTTTCCTTAAAATGAGGAAATTAAAAAAAAAAAAAAAATCTCCATGCAGATACGTAGGTATCTTAACATTATTTTTAATATATTTTAATTAAAGGTCCATTCCAAATGTTAATTTTAGATGAATGATTGTATGGTGACAGGCAACTGAGGGGTCCTGCACATAGCTATATTCCATTAAGACTGTACGACTTGTAACCAGAAATGAGCTAATGTCAAAGCTGATCTTTTCCGAAGTCTGAGTATGTTCAGAGAGGAAGATTACGTTTTAATTATGAATAGAGTGGCCAGTAGCAAAGTTCAGGTCCTCTATGTAGTGAAGCAGAATACCACTCAGCAAAACCATAAAATAGAATTAAGTTTTACCATCCTGACCACAGCAACTTATGTGATCTTAAGCATATTTTGAATTTAGTGTGCTCTAAAAATATACTTAGAGTTTAGAAATAAAAATATTTTTGCTGACTTTAGATATTAAATTTTACAACTTTGATTGTATTTTTTATTAAGCATAATTTTAAGTGGGGTTTTTCCCTAGGATTTAATAGTACCCAGCATTTTCATTAGGTTTTAACAAAGTCTTTAGAATTTCTCATCCTCCTTTTTCTCATCTGAATCAGCTGATACTTTTCCAGCAATGAATTTTGTGGTCTCTGAGCAGTAGTAAATAGGGCATGAGTTGTCTATTGTAAAACTGTGAATTAGAAGTCTTGTGATTTTGAGTGCTTATGGATAGCGGAAGTGGAAGACACCCTAATCATTCTTATATCAAGGATTACAATGAGAGTAGAAGCTGGTAGTGCTGATAAACTCCTTATGGCCTCCTAAATACATATTCATCCTTGTTTCTCTTCAGATGAATGCCATTGTAATAAACCTTTTTGTTTACAACCTCTCTTCTAATCCAAAAAGCTTGTGAATGCATTCCGCATACTGTAGAGAGGGACATATTCATCTATTCGTCTGTCACTGAAGTGCAATCACCTCTGAGGTGAAACATGGTACTGGTTCTTACATTAAAGTACTGCTGATAGTCTGATCACTTCCTTTTTCCTTTTTTTTTTTTTTTTTTTTAATCTCTCAAGATTAAGCCTCACCATAAATCAAGAACTACTTTTTCCCTTTTTCTCTCTTCCTGTGACTTCTTATACTGGAACCAAAGTAGTTCTCTGTCACAAAGTCAGTGCTTATTTTTGAAAAGAGACTGAGTTAATAGAGAACATGTCATTTTGAACTTCAGCAAAGGATCTCAGTTTGCCATTAAATTTGTGCTACCGGTAGACACAAAGGGGCAGCAAAAATGCCAGACAGTCCAGACCTTAATATGTTTTTCACAGTTGGAGGTGGCATGACAGTCCTCTAGTTATTTGACCACAGATTTAAAAATATTTGCCTGGAGCCAAAAGCCAGCACCATACAGATTTCTCACTGTGCTGCAAGATTTAGGCCACCAAGGCTATTATTTTAAGGTGTCTTAGAGAGAAGCATTCCTTTGTAAACAGCCCTTGTCTTTTGAAAAGACCTTTCTCAACTTCTATAATTTTTTGTGCACTGATGACAGAGCAGCCATTAAATCTGGGCAGAGATAATGCCAGGTGATAAATTCTTTTACTCCTGACCTCATAAATCAATTGGCAGAACTATACACTGCTTGGAGTAACAGCGTGCCATTTTTAATTTGCTACTACTGCAGCACAAACTAATTTTAGCACTTTAATGCATGCTCTCTGATCCAGTTTGCAAAACAACTCCTGGTTAAAAGCAATGCAATAGGTGTCTATATTTATTGGCCTTATACCAACAACTGACAACAAGAAAACCACAACTGATGCCAGTATTAGCATTATTACATCTAGGTACTAGTGAAAAAGGTAGTTGTGTTTATAGTAAGATTTGTATCAATTCACAGTCTACTATTAATATTTAGTTTGACTGTCAAAAGTCCCTTGCCGATACTTAGGGAAGAGAGGCAGAGATATCTCAACTTTTAGCAGTCTTAGTTTGCCCAGGGCAAAGAAATCTGATTTTCAACTGGCATAGTTGTAGGTCAGGTTTTCAAAGGTCTACATGATCTCATTCTCTTGAGGAAATTGTGGAAGAAATCTTCTGTGGTCTATTTGCAGAGTTCTTCTCTCATTTTTCCACTAGTATTTGGAAAGGGCCAATGAAAGTTTCCAAGAGAAAGAAGGAATATTTGTCCATCTGTACATAAGGAGTTCAAAAGGTGTTGCTTTGCTGAGTTTGCCACCTTACTTCTGCCTCCAGGGAACAAGTTATGATGTCATTGTGTTTTCATAGTAGCTGCATTCCCTCAGCTCCTTGACCTGTTTGCATGGTGGCTGCAGGGTCAGTAGGATTAGGTGTAAGAATGGACCATGGACATGTTTTGAAGTGTGGAAGGATGGCCAAAGCAGTCTTAATAGAAGAGCCAGACTTCCCCTGCAAGAGGACAAGGTTTTAAATCAGATGAGAAACCAAGAATAAAGAAAATTAAAAAGAGGAGTCATTAATATTTAATCCTTGTCATATTTATTCCTTCAATTTTTTTTAAGAAAAGGTCTGCTGTAATTTTTGTCTTTCAAATGAACTGCTTGCAAAAACATCATGGGAATTTTCCACTTAATGCAAGAAAATCAGAGCGGGAGGGAAAAATGAAGGAGCCTGAACAACACAGGAATGATAAGCTTTGGGATGCAGTGGAGAGTCAGCAACCTGAAGCTACAAAGGAGAGCAGTTGAGCAATGTGCAGGTCCTTAAGAAGGGGTTGTATTCATGCAGAAGCAGGCAAGATTATATAAATAAATAGATTAGTAATTCCCTTCACATGAAGAGTGAAGGCACAGGAAGTGATAGCCTTGAACTGAGCTGAAGAGAATCAGCTTTGAGGAGGTCTGTTTGGTGCAAATCCCCAAAGGAACTATCACTGTAAGAAAAACATCTTAAGCTCTTAGTAACTTTTTTGTTTCAACACTACATGCACAAACTTTTGTAAGTAGTTACATTTTGTCATCTTTGAAACTGATACTAGCTCTCACAGAACTACAAGTAGTATCTTCCTATGGATTAACATTATAGTTAATTAATCATTAAACAAAACCTGTTAGGTTAGCAAAACACTGATGTTCCACTTCTGGCTTTGGGGATACCTTTGAACTTACACAAATATCAGGGTTATGATATCACTTGCGTGTGCGCAGCTTATACAATTTTGGTTGTATGAGAGAGAAAAAAAATAAACCATTATGGCTGAGAGTTTTGTATTTGTAAGATGCCATATGATAAATTCTAGATGTAGAATTATTTGGTTAAACAGGACCTGTGGCTCATTGCTAGGGCTGAAAATACATTTTAGAGTTTTTAACAAAGAGGCCAGAGTCTTCCTTTAGTGTCTACAGGGTGAGTCCATGCAGCCCTCTGAGATTCTTTAGTTCTCCTGTTTCCTGTGCCTTATTGTATTTCTATCTATAGGATATCTCTCTCTATGTTCACATATATAATTTTATTCTTATTATATATAAATGTCCATATTATGTATAGGTATATAATGTATAGGTGATATTTATCAGTATAAAATCTCTTTGTAGATTATCTCCATATATAGATTGCACATAAATTACCCATATTTTTCTATACATCATATAGTATATATGATGTATCTATAGATACATGCACATATAGTATCAGATTATAATCCTAGGCAACTGGTTTTGGAAGACTGTGCCTGAGCAGGAAATGGGACCAAATGACCCAGATAAAATGTATCTCTTCTGCCTTGACCTGTCATTCTGTAGCTAAAAGACAACTTTGTTTTCCAATTAGTAGCGGACTAATGCCCTAAAGGAAGGAGCTGAGTGTCAGCTAAACTTAAAAAATAATCATATTTTTGAGATGTTAAGAAAGAGGTAGTTTTCTTATTATTTTGGCCCAAATCACTATTCATTTTTACAGTTTTGGCATCCTATTTCCTTTCATCTTGCATATCTTTTCCAAGCAGCAATCCTTTTCTGTTCCAACTTCCTAGAGGTGGTGGGAGAAGCAGAAAACAGAACAGTTTGCAGTAGCATCAAGGTTAGTGAATCCCTTTTCTCTCCACAGACCTTTTTGTAGGTGTTATGAGAAGTGTTTTTCTGTGCAAACACTTAGGAGAGCAGACAAACTGCAGCTAAAACATAATTTAGCAGGAAATCAGGGAAAGTAGAACTGAGACAAGATCATTTCCATGCCAGTGACATAATTGCTCCATCATCTTCTTTCCCCATCTATCCATGTACCACAGGAATAATGAAGAATGAACATTCAGCAGCTTAGGTATTCTTCTACTGATTCACCAAAACACATTCCACTTTACTCACACTGCTTTTAACATGAAAGGAAATACCTGTCTTTTGCCACATTTTGTTTTTTTTTAAGAATATGTTCTTGTTGTCGACTTAAATACAGAGAGTGTCTGGCTTTTAGACAGATGTTTGAATTTGAAAAGCTGCAGTCCGATCTCAATCCACTAGGTGAGCTCACAAAGTTCTTGCTAGAGAAGTGGGTCTCTAAGAAAGAAAATACAAACAAATGTAGATGGAGGGTAGCAGTACTGTTGTTATGTTAAGTATGTGTTTGGGTTTTTAAAGTGTTCCACAGGGAAAAAATCTGGATTGTAAAAAGCAACTGAGCTAGTGAGAGGATAGGTGGCCATGAAGTGATTATGAACTCCAAAAACGGGTACTAGTAAGGCTTAGGTACAGGTATAAGTGAAGTTAAATATATACTTGTCATTATGGTTCAGTCTAGTGGTGGATCTCATAAACCTTTACCTTGCTGTGTGTTTAATCAGTCATATTGGTCAAAGAAATTATGTATCTTTAGCATCTCTGGCAAGAGAGATAAAAAGAGACAGGAACTCCCTATAGTTAAAGTGTTAATATTTGATTCCAGTAAGAACTTGCTTTCACAAGAAAAATGTAGGACCCGTTGGGATGTTTTAGAGTATCAACACGTGTTTTGTCAATTTAATTGTGTATTCTCTGTTATTTTTAGTCTTCAACTTGAACTGTAATTCCAAAAGGTGTTGATGCAAGGGAGAAAACAGTGATGAGCAATTAAGGGTCATTAACACAGAGTGACTTTGTGATAGCAGTTGTATCTTTAGTAATTGTTAAAGTTCAGGAAATATTTGCTTTCCATCCTGGTTTTGAGACAGGTGGCAGACTGATTGGTTTCCTTGGGAATTTAACTCAGAGAATGGCTTAGGACAGGGCAGAGGAAATTCAGGAAAGACAAGGTCTGCTTCAGGTTACTTGCTCTGCAGCTGGAACAAGAAAGAAGGGCTGAGGAAAACAATGAGCTTGCTGAAGGAAATCAGGGGCAAATGAGACCCCTGAAAGCACCAATGTGCCCAACGCAGAAGGGAGGAAACTTCTCATTATCTTGTGTGTTGCCTTTCAAGTGCAGTAACTCTGGAACAAATTTAGGGGATGCTTCCTAAAAATACTATCAAGAGTAGTGCTTGTGTCCTCAGGGTATAGATAGAGTGTATTCTACACAAAAGAGTCTAAAAACATAAGGATCTGTTGTATTAGTCCCCATACAGTTGTCTGTACAGTTCCCAAATGAAAGATCACAGCCTACACCAGGACTATATCACAGACTTGGGTTTTTTTACAGAAATCTGTTTAATAGCAGCAATTTACTGTCAATGGCAAGTAGGAGCAAATTTGAAGATAATCTCCTGAAACAGGCTCTTACAGATGACACAGCTTCATATACAAGAGCAATTGCAATTTGTAAGAACATCCTTAAAATGTTCTGTAAAGAATCTTAAAATATCAGCATACATTGTAAGGTCTATTGCACACTTACACAATGCTCTTATAAAAGCATTTATCTACTCTAATCTTCTCAGTCTTTCACATAAATTATTCTTACCATCAGAAAATGAATACCTAGGGCTTTATTTCATTATCTTTTATAGCTGGGTTAAAAAAACCCAAACAACAACAACTAAACCCTACTTTTTTTGTTGAGTAGCCATAGCCACGTACCTCATCCTTGTGTTACATCAACATTCTTAATTATCAGCCTGTGCTTTCCAAAGATAAGTTCTGAAAGAGGCTAGTGTGAGCTGATTCTACTGCTCATTACAATTCTTTTGTCCCATGTTACTTTACTATTGATTCTTCAGCACTGAAGTAGTTGCGTATGATTCAAAGCAAACTTGCAAGGTAGGGCCTGTGAATCTTTCCAAGTCGTATCATGGTTTGTAATTTCACTGTTTTCAAGGGGAAAATAATTTGGACTGCTGGGTTCTTTCAGGTTCTGGGTCTCTAAAGTTCAGCTAACATACACCCTCACATGTTCTTCTTGGCTAAGGATGTTTTGATGGTACAGTGATCAAGGGAAGAACACGTGTCTGCATCGATAAAGAGTGAAGTTCTATTAAAACACTTTGTCCAGAAGACTAGGGAACTGGTAAGTTGTTGTAGATACAGTAAAAGAGAGAAAATGTAATACAAGAGAGACAAATACTGTATTTGGTCTTCATTTTCATCTGGGGTAACACTAGAAAAAATATGCCTGGTCAATGCAAGATTGAAATCCAAGGGCAGTGAATAAATAAGCACTGATTGGACTGACTGTGAATTCATTTTAAAATAGGAAGAGGAAATTTAAAATTAGAAGAGAGTTGAAAATAGTAAGTAGCAAAAAATACATTTCATTTGAGGGCCTAGATCCTGCAAATCATTAAAAATTTACCAGGAAGGAAGTTTAGAGCATGTTGCTTTAAAGCAAGAGTAGAAAAGTTTACTAATGGCAGAAATAGAAGCTGCAGCTGTGAACATATTCCAAAGAGTGTTAGATAAGCACTTGAGGGGAAAAGCACTACAGGTTACAAATGCTAGACTTAATTGGCTATATGCCTTCTTCCATCCTGAAATGTCACTATGCAACCAATGTCAGCTTCTCCACTCATCTTCTCTCCAGGGGATAATAAACACAACCTTTGTACATGTCAAAGTTGTGCTCCTTACATTGCTGTTCAGAATAAATCTGCACATTCAGTTTCATTTTTCTCTCCCATTTGCTTTTGTTAAGCCCCCATGTAACCCTTCTGTTCCAGGAATATCAAATGCCTGGTGGGTTTTATTAGAGAGATCTTACGCGTAAAAGAAGGACATGTTTTCAGGTAACATGAATATACCTCCTGAAGTCTGTCACCTATCTCTTCCTTCTCAAAAGCACAAGGTCAAGGGCAAGTGGTTATCTCAGATCCACAGCATACACTTCATTCATGGCATATCACTACAGTAATTACAGTCCTTGAGGTATCACAAGAGAATCAAACTAAAAAGGGGTGTAGCCTAACTCCTCAGCTCTGTGAGATTAAACCATCAACCTACATGTAAGCAATATTTTTATTTTAAAAACACTATTAGTGGCATTAGGGATAATAATGTTGAAGTGGACCATATCTTAATGTGATTTGAGTTGTTTTCACACACTGGAAGTGAGATTTATGTGTATTTTTTCATGAATGGTGGTAAATTAGAGCATCAGTACACAAAAGAACAAAAATTCATCCATGCAATAACAAGTTTCCAAGGGGAATCCACTTAGATATGTGTGAGAACCTTTGAAGAGAAAATTTATTACTTAGGAAGAGTATGGCCAACTAGCTGAGAAGTTAGGGTTGTTTTTCCACTGACTGACCCTGCTTTTGTCAGCAGGGAATAACTTTCTCAGGATCGCTGTATGTGTCCAATTGTTCAGAGGAGCAGCTACACTCCTGGTGCCTGTGAAATTATGTTTCACGTGGGCAGGGTTCACTGTCAGACAATAACTCTTTTCAGTACTACTGCTTCCTTCCTTCTCTCACTGTCTAGTTGGCACTTTGACTTTCCTACTGCTGAATACTTAAAATATTTGTGTTGTTAGTTTACAAAACATCAGACTCTCATTACCATCTAAAGGTTGACAGCAATACTGCTTAAGTACTTTAGCAGTTGGATTTCAGACCTCATCTTTAATCCATAATTGCTGTGTTGACAGCTCTAGACAGTCACTTTTTTCTCCTTGCACAAAGCCCAGCATATTTGTGAAGGATCCTCTGTACCTGGACTTTCTCAGATAGATTTCTGAGGATGTGGTGGGTTAGCTACAATGGGGTAACAACACCTTTACAAAACCAATTTTACCAAAATACTAGTAATGTATATTTGAAAAGTGCATTAGACACCATCTATTATTATGAAGTCTACACATTAAACTTCATTGTAAAGATCAGAGGCTGTCTTTCACCTTTAAAGACCTGGATAAAAACTGAAGTTTGCAACCAAACAGTTTGAGCATGGGGATGGCCTCTTCTGAGCCCTCCAGCTCTGTTTCTCCCCTGCATCTCTGAAACTTGTGATAAACCTTGCAGTGGAGGTGGAGAGGGTACCTGAGCATCCCAGAGGGAGTTTAGGAGGAAGATTTGTGAGATACAGCTCTTCACTGTCCCTCCCTCATTCTTATGCTTGTGACTTGACGTGAACCTTTGGAGGCAATGGAAAACCAATGCTCTTTCCTAATCTAAGGGTGATTGTTGCCCTTTTTCTTCTGGAATAAAGGTTCTCTTTAAGAGTTTGAGAAATTCTGGCAATACAGGTCAAACTGAGTCTTCCCACACCATAACAACTCAGAGCCAGGCTGAGGCTGTATGGTGAGGATCCTCATATCAGTATAACTCTGCAGTGATTGCCGTGGCATTGACAAAATGAGAATCTGGATTCAAGGTTGTGTTTTTAATCCTCTTGGACCCTTGCCTATGCAGCAGTTATTTAAACATAATTCTCATTACTTATTTGTGTCCTTAATATATTATTACATTAATTATACAATTTTTATGGTTTATTAAAAAAAATGTCCTCAGTTAGGACATCTTAGTACATACTATTTCATTTACATGCATATTTCTGTATTCAAAGCCTTCTGTGGTTCTAACTGATCAAAAACAATAAAAAATTTATAAAGTAAAAATACTCCCTTGGCCTTAACTTACACTACTTTTAATTCAATTTTAATTATTAATATTATAGTTGCTCTTCTCATTTTTGCATTTTAGACTCTGTGGAAGCTAGACTTTGCTTTGGTTTTCTGCCCTGGATGGAAAAGTTAAGCATTTTCAGCTGTTCTTTTACCCTTATTTCACCACTTTCCCTTGTGCTGAATTAGCTAGTATAACTTAGGCAGACAAAATAAGAGTGCCTGAGGGGAAGGTATTTCCTGCTATGGATTATCAAGGTACTATCCTTATTTTTGAGCTGTGATTATGTGCAGGGTGTGCGACAGAAATGAACCAATGTTTTAGATTACTATTTTTTTGAATCAGCCATTCCATTACCTATTTATTCAGCTTTTGAGCAGGGCATATCTTTTAGAATGCAATCATCATCTGTTGCACAGAACTACTGAGTGGTAAAGGATGGCACAGTAGTAAGGCTTCTCTGAAAGTGAGCAAGGAGGTTTTTTTTCAGTGGCATAGGTGTCTCTTGAAAGAGTCTCTTATTTGATCCCCTGATATATTCAAAGGGAAAGAATTCAAGACAACATATAACTGTAAAAGATACAACACATGGAATTATATTTTCTATAGTAACATGGGTTCTATCTTTAATTTATCACCTATCCAGATACTGAATTTCACCCTATGCTTGCTTTTGTCAGGATACTTGAAGCATGCCCTTAGCATATCCTTTTTTCTGGCTCTGGTTGGAGGAGAGATGTAGGTACACACACATATGTACAAACTGTGCGTTTGCAGAGCTTCTGGTTATTCCTTTTATCTGATTATGGATAGATGCAGCAATTTGCCTGAGGGAGAGAAATAGAATAAAAAGGAGGGAGCTTAGAAGGGGACAATAAATAACATAAAAAGGCTGTTCTGTTTTAAGACAGAGTTGTCACTAGATCACCTAGTTTAAGCTTTGAAGTGCAGGCCAAATAATTGCATTCAGTTTCTTTTCTCTTGGGGCCAAATGCTTGAGTGAAGTGAGCCTGGACCAGAAAGGCTGGTGTTCACATGACTTACGGGTTTTTCTGTCTCTTTTCTGGGAAACTGGGGTGACTATTGTTCCTTAAGATCTTTCACAGAGTACTAAGCACTCCTCAGAGAGCTTGGATCTGCTTGAAGTGGCTCCTGTTAACATATGGGTTTTTCTGCTTTTCTGCCTTACTTGTTAGAATTTTTTTTTTTTTTTTCTGTGTGGAAAGTTTATCACTTCTTTGATTAGAAATTATTTATAAAAAAAGAAAAAGAGATTTTACTAAAACCACTGTGGGGAAAATATCTGATCAGTCTGACTACTCTTAGTCACTGTTTGTAGTGGTACTTCTTATGAAAAGCAGTATTGTGCAGTAAATATTCTGACAGCCACTGACTTTTATGGTGCCACTTTGGCAAGGCAAGGGAATTATATCTTTATGTCTCATTCATAGTATGAAATAATATTACACACATACACAGAGAGAAGAAAAAATGCAGTAAAAAGTATTAACGTACCACAAAGGAAGAAAAATATTTAGTAATAGACAATCTGCATGTGTTTTCTAAAGTATATTTTTGCTGAAATTCCTGTCATCAAGGGTTTTTCCTTGCAGCTCAATACCCTGGGAAATATCTAGCCTCAAATTCTTCACTGCCTGTGTATTATAACCCATATATAATAATATATAGGGAGAGAATAGTGCAGTAAAACTCACGGTACAGATAATTTTAAATGGTATCCTGAGCTACTTTTAAGGATTGTAAGTAAAAAGCAATAAGTAATAGACAATAAAAATAAATAATGATGGATTTTGGTCATTTAATCTCTTCTTATTTATTGATGGGGACCTTTGTGAGTCCAGAAAAGGATGAAATATAAAATATACCGACATTATGGCTCCTTTTCTGTGCTATATTCTAGTGATATCAATAGTCTATTCCTATCTGGGTTGCTATTTAAAATAGGGAAAGCAAAGGAAACAGAAAAATCACCCTCTATCTACTTACTATTTGTGAAACTTTTGTGTTGCAATGACCTAGAAAAAAACTGAAATGCCACTAGCACTCTGGAAAATTTACTTGCTTTTTGCCCTTTGTAATCATGATCATATATATATATATATGCTATAATGTAGGTGTATTTTACAATTTTGCTCCTTTCTTCTCTGTCTCATTTCTACACCAACCTCTGTATGCTTCCTATGTAGCCAAAAAAAGAAGAAAATACTATCTGATGACTGCTTATCATCTTCTGTTTAGAAGCATTAGGTTACTCAGCTGACTCCTCTTAAGATTTTGTAGCTCTTTGAGGAAATTGGGCATACGAAACAGCATTTTTTCTAGAAGAATGATAGAAAAAGATCCATTTTTTTTTTTTTTCTGCCCACTTTTGAGGAATGACCTAATGAAAGCAAATAGATCCTCTCTGTTATTATACCACTCACTATTTTCTCCCTGGTCTGGAAGGGAACCTTTCTGTTGATTTCAGGTGTGAGCTGATGGCCACAAGCCCACAAGGTTTCAATTGTCTCTGACATCAGCACTACTGACTACAATGTGTCAGGAATGTCCTCATTAGTGCTTAAATTTTCAGCTCTTTATTAACGGTGTGACAATTGTTGATTGTGTATGTGTGATAAATGGTTCAATATGCAATTACAAGGTCAGCAAAGTGGTTGTTATGAAGTTCTTAATTTTTATAGACTTGAGACACAAGATGCAGTTAAGAAAAAAAAAAATAAAAGAGGAACAGAGAAAAATAAAAGCTTTCTGCAATGTCAACAGCCACTAGAAGCATTTTATATATCTCAGCCATCTTGCCCAAGGCACTGAAGGAGGCATTGACCCATTACCAATGAGATCATGTGTACAGCATTCAAGAAATCATGATGGAAAATGTCTTTGCTTCCCTCATGTCACTTTATTTCCTAGTTTCTCCTTAAAAATAATGTAAAAAACAACAAAAAAAAGAAAGCCTCCTGATTTTATATCTTCTCTTTCCATTTTCATTTTTATTTGTGCCTAAGTCCTCTGTGGGAAGTAGCTAATTTTGTTTACTTTACTACCAGCCCTTTGTGGTAGTCCAGGGCTCAGCAGTGCAGATGTCCCAAAGAGTGAGCAAGTTGGAACTGCTCTTCTGAGGACAGATCAGGTGAGGTTTCTTGCAGGAGGCAGAACATCACCTGGAGGTTGCAGGCATCCCACAAGTCAAACTGAGCTGCTGGTTTTGACTCAGTGATAAACTCAACTCCTCCCACCTTTGTTCAGCATTATGCGTACTGCCAGGGTAACTAGCACTTAACTAACAACGGCATTCTTGATTCTTCACTCTGGTTTAATTCTGCTGCCATTGAAATATTTTCTGAGGACTGAGTTAAATCACTTATTTGCTTCATTGTCACTCAGCTCCACTCACAGGAGTGGAGGAAATTTTTCAATGTTCATTCACACCTTTGAAGGAGTTATTTGATCTTTGTTCTTACTAAAATTATATAGCTTCTGCACATTTGGGCAGATCATGAAATAAGACAATGGGAATGGTATCCTTACATCAAAGCTTCTACAACAATTTGAACCCCATATCCTCTGTCCTTTCCTTCTATCAGCTTAAGGCTTTCAAAGGTTGTGAACGAACATTGAAAAATAAAACAAAAAAAGAGGGGAAACTTGCTTTTCTGTAATGTATTTGAAGTAATAATTTAATGTTTATCCATTTGTTACGTGTCAGCCTTGAAGAAAATGTAGCAGTTAAGAATCAGTTTTGCTGTTTGCTACCAAGCACTGCACTATTTAGCCTTTCTTTTAGGTTGAAGGAGTTCAAAATGACTTGCATTGTTTATAGTGGTTCTTTTTTTTTTCCTAAATTCTTCCATCCTCTTTCATACACTGTATATGAAGTCCTGTTCTGTGAACCACAACCCTAATTCATTTAAATACGTCAGTTCATCAAATAAAGTGCCAGGTGCTGAGCAAAGAGGGTCAGAAACTGGCCATGTGAGTAATGCCTTGATACCACTATCTGGTCCTGGTTTTCTGTGGGTGAAGTCATCTAACAGGCAAAATACTTGCCGTAAAAAAAAGCATATATATATATTTATATATATATATGAATAGAATAATAATTTTATCCTATTTATTTATCCACATATCTTGATGATACACATAGATCTGATGATTTTGATGAGTCCCTCTCGAATCAGCTAATTCTGTGATTAATGATTAATGCGCTGACCCCTCAGGATTTCAGCTTTAGCTCATCCTGCAAAGAGGTGACCATTGTCACCAGTGGGCCATGCACTGTCACCATGTGGGACTAGCTGGGTGGCCACGTGCAGAAGCAGTGCTGCTGTGACTGTTCTGATGTTCTAGCTGAGGGACAGATCACCGTGAGGCAGGAAGCTCAGAAAGGCTGGCGGATGTGATTTCCTCCCCTGTTCTTCTACACAAGCCACCCACCAGCCGGTGTTTCCCCTCTCAGCCCCAGGTACAGAGGTGTCCAGCCACTGTCAGTGCCTGCCCACATGCCCTGCAGTTCACAAGAGAACAGGCTGCTGCCCCATTACGGTTTCTGTCAAAAGGGTTGGGCTGTAAACTCTGGCTCCTGCTAGGAGGTGGAGATAGGCTCTTCCCACTACTCTGCTTGTTCACCTGCAGGGACCTCCACAGACCTCTGCTTGAGTTTTGATTTCAGATCCATTCAAAAAAGTAGCATTTTTTTCTTTAGAAGGATAAATCTGTTAATAACCTGAAAAATCCAAGAAAAATCAGAAGCAGTCTGCAAAGGGACATAAGTAAATCCCCCAAATACCACAAATTGGCCAGCCTTTACTGTAGCTACTTTTTGTTGGTTTTATAAGAGCCTCTTGAAAATTCAGTGTCATCCATTTTGGGGAGCTTTTGTATGTAATCGTGCATCCCTTTGGAATTCTGAGGCATACATTTTTAATTTTCTAATTGATTTGAACTATGTTTTTTTAATATAAAATTCTTACCATTGTAGGTTTTCATGATCACATTAGCCAGTGCTGGTTGCATCATCCACTGGCAGTTTTACAAAGCACTCACCCGCATGTGCAGCTAAAATATCTTCCTGTAGAAACAAGCCTGTGTGTGTTCAGTGGCACTTGTTAAAGCAGGCTGCGGTGCTGATTGATCTGTGAGGCACTCAAGAGGTTTCTTCATCAGTGCTGACTCAGAGACTCTTGGACAGTGCCATGTCTGCCTCTCTCTGTCCACTGAGAGCCAGTGGAGGCTGCTCTACCCTTCCCTGTCCTCCTGAGCTGCTGTCTGACTGCAGGCACCTGATGACTCTGAGTCAGTGTGAGAGCACAGGATGTTTGTGGTGCCTGAGACTGAGCAGTGGGATGTTTCATATGTTCCTTGGGCTGACTGAGGGTGTCTGCAGTTCATCTCCTCCTCCTCATACTGGTATGGGCTGGGAGATGGGACTGCCAGGGTTTGCCTCATGGGGCTGACTGAGCCATAAGACAGATTGTGTTGTAAGAAATAAGAAATAGGCCTAAAGAAATGAATTGAGGTTTCACCAGAGAACTTGGTAAGTGGGTCATGAATCAAACACAACAAGGTCTACTGGCCATCCTTTTTTTTTCTTGTGGTTAGAGGCTGCCGTTCAGTTCTTCAGGTAAGTTACATATCAGAGGCTGAACAGATGGGGAGGGTGAGGAGACATAAATGACCTTATCCAAAATCTTTATTTAACACCTGAAGCTTGAATTATCAGTTACAAAGAGACATGACTGGTCAGAAGCCAAATCTATAGAAAACATGTGCTGAAAGCCATGTATACAGAGAAAATCTTCATTTTAGCATGGACTAGACTGAAAATGAAGGAGTCAAGCAAAGCTTTGGAACTACTTGCAGGGATGAGAATGGTCATTGGCAATGTAGGGTTGTAGCCTCCCGAGAGCAGTCCTGGCATCCACTCATTGCCAGTCTGTTATCCATTTGGTTAGCACTTTCACTGTAGATCTAACTTTGTCTCCATCAGACAAACCAAACTACTTAGTAACTTGAGTCAAGAATGGTCATGCTCTGTAATGAGTTTAGACAGACGATCAAAAATTTAAAGCATTGTGGTTTGGTTTTACTAGGTTTTTATTTTTTTTCCCTTGTTAAGCATTTTACCTGTCAGACTATTGACTTCATCTGGAATCAGAGAAGACCCCCATAATTTAAACCTGAAAGATGAGGCTGAACTTTCTTTGCAACTTTCTTTCCACTTTCCCAGGAAATTTATTTAATTGTGAAATTTCTCAGTCTCTCAGCTTAAACCCATAGTAGTCTTTTAATTTTGAAAAATGCATGTGCTTCACCAAAGAAAAATGTTCAGAATTACGTATTGTTTCAGGGAGAAAGTATTAAGTGCTTAAGTTTATAATCTAAAAGTAAGCTCAGCCTTTCATAAAGAAAGCTGTGTTTGAAGTAGATGCGGATTTAAAGCAAAAGAAAAGTTCATTCTTCTATTTTTCTCTTTCTTTGAAGCTGAAAGGAAAAGCCACTTCTTCAAATGTGATCACATAATATCAACCAGCAAAAAAGTATTTGCTGGATAAAACTAAATATGTAAATTAATCTTGTATCTCAGGCTTTTCTGTTCTTATCTGATACCAAAAACTTTTTCTCAGAATCAGTTTAAAAGGAGGTTCTGAATTTTATCAGCCTTGTCTTCTTTGACTCTGTGTAAAGAAAAGATTATTTTTTTAAAATTTTGGCCAAATAGCAAAGTTACTATTTCCAAGGCTCTCTTTCAAGTGTGACAAATTTAACTACAGAACACTGTAGATGCAGGATCAGAAGCCAGTGCTTAATGAGGAAACCAGCAGCAAACCTTAAGTAAAAGCCAGTGACACTGAATGGAGACTGTGCATTTCTGTGGCAAGTGAAAAGTCTATGGGCTGTCTATATAGAAATAATTATTTATTGTTATTTGTAGATGAAGCAAATGTGTTTCTACCTTATTTAAAACCTAAACCTCTGTGTTCATGGGTTAAACACTGTACCAGAGATGTGTATTTGACCATTACTGAACTGCCACATGCAATTTCTTTCTTGGTTAGTTTTGATCTTGCTGATCTGTCTTTTAATCTCTGTAAGAAACTGTTGATGTCTTCCTTCTCAGTCCCTGCTTCCCTAAATCTTTGGTTTTCTTTTTTGTTCCCATAGTTACAGATATTAAGTGGGAAATGATGAGAAGAAAACAGCTGTAGAAATGTCTGACGTGTCTTTTTTCAATGCAAGTGTTTGACATGAGTGTCCTTTGCCTCTTCCTAGCCCAGACAGTGCTGTGGTAGGACTCATTATTTATCTGCATCTACTGTCATTGCTGTGATTTTTCTTTTGACTTCTGTTTTCACCCCTAAGTGGCAAGAGGCTTTAGTTCATTGCATGCAGTTTCTGGAGTCTGGTAGGAGAGAAGTTTCCCAGAGGCAAGGTCTGCTGTTGGTCTTTGCACTGATCTCTGCATTATCCTTTGTTTTTCTCATTTACAAGTTGACTTCATCATGATGTGGCTTTATATTTCCCTGACTATGTCTGAGGCTGGGAGAGGAAGTAAGATAGAAAGAAATTACTTTTCTTGCTCATCTGAGCTATTTCTGACTTAGGTTTTTACAGCTTTCTGGAGCTGATTTGGAGGGGAGAGGGGCAAGGTCGGGGGAGAGTGTGTGTGTTGACATTACTGCTTTGATGAGCACTGCTCAACCTTTTTGTTTGGTTCATGACAAACAGTGGAGGAGTTTTCTCATATTTGTTTTCAATTATTTGCTGTGTCTCTCCCTTGTGGTCAGCTATACATCATATCACTTAAAAAAAAATTCAATGATGTTGCACCTGTTGGAATTGCTTCTGTATAACTGTAACTCCAACTGCAATGAAGGACAAGATCTAGAAGATCCTTTTCTTTTCTACTGTTGCTAAATCCATGCAGCCTTGAAGATGCTAGTGGTGAAGACAGTATATTTTTTAGACACGATAGCTGAAGACCTCTCCATTCCTTGAGGAGTAATCCAATTACGGAAAATTGGACAGTGAATAAAAGCAGTGAGAGGAGGATTTGGCCAGCTATAAAACACTGAGGCAGATTGTCAAGTGATCTGTGCAGTGTTCTTTGGAGAGTGTTTAACACAGAGTTCAATCCCATTCCATGATAGTTTACATGTGTCTTTATATGCAAAATTTGCAAAAAAAAAATTGTTTGTATATCTCACAAAACAAAGGTAGCTTTGACTACAATAAAAAAAAAATGCAATAATATGTTTGCAGGTTGTGTTGTATCATTTAGTGTATTACAGCTGCAGTTATCTTAAAACAGTGTAATTCACCAAAGTCATTAGGTCTATCCTGATTTGTTTATGTGATTCACTTCCAAATACCTGCCATACAACAGTTCCAGCAAGATTATTCAAGTGTGTGCATGATTGACGTGTGTGTGACTGGAGGAGAAATTGCTTAACTTGTTCTAATCCTTGTATCAATTCACAGATTTATCCGAGGGGTAGGAGAAGGAAGAGTCGTTGAAAAGTCTTTTCGTATGGATGGCAACTGCAGTCTTAAGGACTCTTCAATCTGGCTGAGATCGTGCAGTTCCCATCAGATGCTGCAAGGCTCAATGACCTTGACAATTTGGCAGGGTTGTCCTCATCTGGTGAACACAGTGAGCTGGCTGCTTGTTGCATCCAGCTTTCAGAAAGGAAACAGAGCTTGAAAGTGGTACTTTGTGATGAAATGGCTTGGACTAATATTGCACTTTGGATTAGAGTCACTGTGGGGGGTTAGAATTTTCCAGGACGATGACAGCTACATGTCTTTCTCACTTTCTCTCCTGATGGTGGTGTAATAGTACAATGGCCAAAATAAGGTATTGGCTCCTCCTACACCTGTGCTCCCTGCAGCATTACAGGGCAGACTAAGGGTGTCCTGGGCAGTTCCAGGGGAGAGTGTGCAAGCTCCCCACAGAAATGATTTTGGGTTGTTATGTCCTTTAAGAAGCAGTATAAGTATGTCATAAATTACAGTGTAGCAGTTGTTTTGGCAGCCAGCTGGGTGGGAAGGAAGGTGCTTGCTGGTGTCCGCTAGCCCAGGAGGCCTTGTGCAGACACAGAGCATGCTCTGACTCTGCCTTGGAATGTATGCAGCCTAAGTTTCAGTGACTAAGATAGAAAAGACTGTTAAAATAAACAGGAAGCTATTATTATGTCATAAATCAGTAAAGAGTTTTCAGTCTTATCATGTGGTTTATTCATTGTGTGGCTATTACTACATACACGAGGAGAATGCATATGCTTTCTCAAGGTATTAATTATCCTGTACTGGAAGGTCAATGCAAAATTCCATCTGTAGTAGGTTGCTAGAAGCTGAATGGTCCGTTTTTATGCTGGACACTCAGATTTCAGGTTTTCAGGCTTACGGAGAAGAGGATGCCAACAAATGGTTATGTCTAATGTCTATGGCTGTGTGAAAGTGCAAAGTAAGGAAGTAAGGAACTGGAATTACCTTACTGTTTAATGGAAAAATTGTAGTTTTGATTAAATATCCTTTTAGAGACATGAACCTTAGCCTGTCTGCTTTTTCCTCAACTTTCCTCCTCTAAAATAGAATGTCTTTATGCTCTTTTGCTATTGGCTTGTGAACAGTATGATTATGCAGGTATGTATGTTCAAGCCTGTAGTTTCCTTATAATAGTATCTTATTTTAAAAGAGTGAAGAATCCACACTGTAGTGTTAAAAATGGAAATCCAAAATGATGATAAGCCTGCTGAAGAAGCACGTTTGAGCTTATGGAACAAAAATAATATGCAAGTTGAAAGCAAGAATTTTTCACCTGAAGTTCTGTTCTCCTAACAGAATTTGAAGAATCAATCTAATCTGAAAAGATGTATCATATTATTTATATCCTTTTGATAAACCACCAAAATATCCTTTTAAATTCAGATGGTTTGTGCCTTTAAAAGTCTTCTGAGACTTTCCCTAAAAATAGTTTACAAAGCAACAGAGTAAAATTGTTGGGGAATTGCACTCAAATGCATTAGAGAGTCTATTCCTGTGGCACTTAAACCAGTCAAAGTAATAAATATAAAATGGTAATTTTTCTCCATGAGCTGTACTTGCTGCTCCCACATGGTTTCATTCCCACCCCAGAGTAATATAACATTGCCTGCTCAAACAATCTCCTGGATTCATGGAATAAGGCAGCATGTGGCTGCTACTTTAAGTATGCTCAGAAAAATTGACAATTACAATTAATCCCTGTTTGCCTCAGAGCATTCCATTATTATTTCCATACCCCAAATGTCAGTGATTTTTTTAAATTGTAAGGAAATTTAGACCATGCACTGGATTAGAATGATATATTGGTGTATTAAACAAGACGAGAAAACACAGCAAAGTAGGATATAGCTCTATTTTGGTCCTTAGCTATATTTTTAACTGGTCGCTAAATACATGGGAGGAATAAGCAGAGTAAGTACTACAGATAGCCGTTTGTAGTTGTAGTTCACTTAAGTTTGTTGTTTGTTTTTTTTTGTCTGATGAATTAATCACCCACTTCTACCCAATAAATGTCAATCATAAAAATTTCTGTTCATTTTGGAATTTGTTTTGTACTATGGAAATTCTGTTAGTTTGCTAGCTTGTGGGTTAGCCAGCCCTACTTAGGTTTTTCTTCATCAAGGAGATTTTGGCTTTGTCCTGAGGGTGGCCACAGGTACACATAGTCCTCCTGTGTTGGCCAAATTATCTGTGCGGGCAGTTGGCACATTAGCAGAGTTGGTATATTGTTTTGAGTACTAACTTTAGTTTAAAAACATGATTCCCAAACTCTTGAGAACTGTTTTCAGCATTCATTTCACTGATTAATTATTGGCTTATTTCAAGTTATTTGGTCACATTTGCCAGTATATATGAAGTGCATATATTTGCAGGTTAATTTTTCTTCCAGGGATAATCATGAGCCAATCCTTTGAAGTTCAGGGATGACCACAAATGACTATCATCTTTTTGTTAAGGTACTCAAGAGAGGTCTTGGCATACTCTTTTCTATTCTTTTTTTACGTTCAATCAGACTACATCTGTTTTGAAGTTCTTTCAGATAGAATGTATCATAGGAGACCCACATCCAGCACCTCATGTGAAATGCAACCCTGCTGGGAAGACAGTATGAGCATAGTGAGTACATAAATTATTCCAAAGGGATAGTTTAAGCATACACAGTTCAGGGTTGCAAATGAAATATTCTGACCATAGATTAAACAAAGGGGAAATACAAGAAAGAGACTGGGGACAGTAACTCTGGGTTTTGATCACCTGTAATATTGAACTGAACGTCTTGTCTTAACCTGGTGTCTTTTTGTTTGTTTGTTTGCATGTTTTGTGTATGCTAGGTCTGAAAATTTACTTTGAAGGCATTCAGACTTCTTTTTATTTCTCAAATATAGTGAAAAACTTCAAACTGGGGTGAGGCTGTCAAGTGTAACCAAGCATTCTTCCTTGCTTATTGCCTCTGTTGTGGTTAAGGGCATGTCTGCCTTGCACAGCAGAGCATCTTCCAAAAACTTGTCAGTCAGCTAGATGAACCCATGCAGTACAATGCCTTTCCTGGATTGCACTGTGGAAAAATGAACTGAATGGCTGAAGGATAACTGATATAAGCCGTCTACCCAAGGAGACCTATTCTTTATCTCCCTGCTTGGAACTGAGCATAGTTTCAAGACTCACACAAATTAAACTCTGTTTAATTTGAGTTCTGGTTCATGTTAGTAGTTTTTTTTAGATTTAATCATAACTCAGTGTGATTACTATCAATGGTTGCTTACACTATGTCTTGAAAGAGCTACCAGGAACAGGAAGGGCTAAAGATTGGGAATATTAGCTCATGTGCCACTCTGTTTCTCAGCTCAGCACATTATCACAGGATGTTGTTGGTGATGGTTCACATTCATTCAGAAGGCTGAAAATTTCAGCAGGATATGAGTTGGATTTGTGTCCTATTTAACCATCTTGGTTCAACGATGTTAACCTAGGATTTTGGTAGGCAAAGACTTACGAAGTATAAGTGCTTCATCCAACCTCTTCACTGAACATTTGTCATCATCCCTTTTTTTCCTATGTGAGCCAAGGACATGCCACCTACTTTCAAAAACATCTTACATAAATCAAAAGTTAGGGTGGTGGTTTCGGTGCACTGCTTATTCCAGCTACAGTAACAGGAGGAGGTAAATTTAAGAAGTAGCACCTTGCATTATGATTCTTCATGGAGTATCTCACAACTGAACCACTTGCTATGGTCTGTGCTGCTTTCTAGAAAGAAGGGTTTCCAAAGTGCTTGTGAAGGAAGTCTACTGCTACTTAGAAGAGCAGCAAATTGATGGTTTTCCTTTGGATACTTGGTATCCCTTGGGAAGTTCCTGTCAAGTCTTCAGGCATTATCTCCATTGCTAAAATATATTTGCCTCTTCACTCTGCAGAAAAATTTTTCTTAACCTGCCCAAAACAGGGGCTGCCCCAAACAGCTGTATTTTATTGACTTTTTTTTATACAGATGTCATCTCAAAGGCTTTCTGCATCACCTTAGGGGAACACCTTGAGCCAGCTGGTTTACAGGTCTTGGTAAAGACCTCCTCTTCTTCCTTAGGCTAATGTTCTAGATTGTTTTCTGTTTCTGTCACATCTTATTTTCCTACCCTAATCAGTATAGTCAAAGTGCCTGCAGATTTTATATGTCACAACTTGTAAATTTATTTTTTTATTGTTTTTGCCCTGGGCATCAAGAGCTGTTTTTTTCCCTTTTGTCTATCAATTATGTGTGCCTGAGGGCTGCTGAGGCAGTAATAGGCCATTCTGAAGAGCTCTGCAAGCTTTTCACCTGCTTTGTCACTTGGGGCTGCTATTTTTCTTTGCTGGCAAATAGGGAATAGCCTAAAAAGTCTCTCCCCAGTTTACTTTGGTTGTGATTTTCCATGGTGCTTTGAACTACTCTTTGCTGTGCACTTTCACATCTATATGATTTTAGTGGATGCTTCATGCCTATTGCATCCTATTGCATCATTTAAATGTATATAGAAAAGCCATTTGTTTGCAAGTTTCATTACTGTTTTTCTTCATGAAACCACAAGAAATTTGATTAGAAAAGAGAAACAGGTACCTGTTAAACCCTAAAGAGTGGTTGTCATCCAAAAAATGTGACGGCCTTAATTCACTGATGGTTAATTTTTAACTGTGTGTGTGTTAACCTGATACCCCTGTGGAATTTGCCTTGAGTGACTAAGCTCTTTGCCTGCCATGCTATTTGCTGACTTTCTCAGTTTCCTCCCTTTTTCTACTGGCAAAGCTAGACCCCTAAAATACTGCCTGGAACAAAGTTTAAACTATAATATAGTCTCCCCTTAGTAAGGAAAAATCTACGATGAGGCTGCTCAAGCAGCAGATGTGGGGTTTTTTTTCCTTCTTGGACAGGAAAGAAACCTTGTCTCTGGTCCTTCCATAGATGTATGTGTGCTGCTTGCATATTTCTGAGAAGAGCAGCTTTGGTAGGACTGCCTCCTACCACCTGCCAAACCCCAGGGAGAGTCAAGGCAGCTTCCTACATGGGAGCCAAGAACTTTGCATCTGCATGGTCACCTGTGTGTGTGATGAGCATCAGGACAGGTGCCAATTCATCCATGTATTAACAAAAACAACTCATTTGTCCTGCATTACAAAACTGGTTTACCTTTAGAGGCTGCTTGGAAAGCCCCTAGACAACCTTTCATTTTTGGGACCCATAAAGTCCTTAATTTTCAAGGAGGGGTCAGTCTGGCCATCACCTTTTGTCTTCCGAAGAATTCTGTAAAGTTGACTGTAACTGTTTTCTTTTTCTAAAAAAAGTTCAGAGGAAAAATTACGAATTGTTTGATTTGGAGATGGATGCATTTTGTAAGCGATCCTTTCCCCAACTCTCCTTAAAACAGAAAGGAAGCTCTTTCAAAATATGATATCAATTCTCAGCCATAAAAACAACAATCTTCCAATAGCTAATATGCTCTAATGTTACTGCTGAACACTCCAGGACCTGGATGCTCTTTTACTTGCCTGGTTTTCTGTTATTGGAGTGCAAAGCCAGGGGGGTGGGTTATACCAGAATTTTCTTCTGCAAAGGGGAAATACACTCTGTCCTATTTGCTCTAAACTCCCACAAAGACTCAGTAAAACAAGTTTTTCTTAAGACTCCAGGTTATTTGACTTATTAAGTTAAAGACAGTGTTTCTTTAATAACCTGTCAGTTTAGAGAAAGCTGCACGCTTCCTGTGGCATGTGGCGGTGTTTCATTAAAAATGTTGTGTTGCTGGAAGAGCACTGTCTGTGGGAAATAGCTGAAGTGCAAAGAAGTTTCCATGTCTGATCTGACACTTGTAGATTGGTTCACCGGCTTTTTTTAAGAGGCTTGAAATTTCAAGTGATCAGAGCAAAACATAGATGATATCAAGTAATTAAAAAACAAACAAACAATCAACAACCCCAAAACATCTCCATGCATCAACATTTTTATTGGCCTGCTTTGCAGTATTTGATTTCAAATTCTGCTCTTTGCTCCCAGAGACAGCTGATACCATCTGCAGAGATGGAAGAGATGTCAGCAGTCTTGCCCTCAGGATGCACTCTATGCATCCTAACAAGTTCATAAAGTGTGTAATAAAAAACTTTGAGATATTCATTGTGTTTCACCTGATGAGAAGTCACATAGAAATGACTTCTTTAAAACCATTGTCTTTCATCAAAGAATGGATTTATGGTGGTCCCATAAGCATTCCAGGTTGAAAGTATGATGCTTATGCACAATACACAGTTTTCAAATGACCTTGAACTCATTAATATCAGTGGATAACAACATGCATTACGGCACTTCTACTCTGAGAGAGCAATGCCAAAGTAAAGTTACCATTCTGTGAGCTTTCCAGTTCAGCTGGAACTGAGCTTGGTGCTAAGTCCTTTCTCCACTGAATATATTTGGTTTGCTTCAAGTAATGTACTGCAATTGCTTTGTTTTATTATAACCTTTGTTCTCTGCAAATAGTGTCCATAGGGAAATGAAACCTGCAAACCTGCACTCTGATACTGAATTTGTCTTCTGTCATCTTTCTGCTTTCTTTTATCTGGAGCTTAAATCCAGCCTTGGTTAAGGGTTACAAGTTTTATTTTATACCCCTGCACTTGGATGTGAATGGGCTGTTGAGCTGCCTTTTTAGCAATTTGCATTGTGCCAGAATGCACTTCAAGCTAGACTTTCTAAGATGTGTGAAGGAGCTACTTAATAAAGGAGATTCTTGATAATGGGCTTTTACATAGTACCTGCCAACACAATTCTTTCAGAAAAGCCTGAAAGGAATCTTATGTAAATTCCAGTATATCCATTCAGCTTAAAATTTCTGTTGTTTTGCCCTAAGCTCTCCAATCTATGTGCATTGGCCTTGTCTTTCATCTTTATTTTCTGTGCTATATGTGGTCAAGTAGAAAAAACAACCCGGCCTGTAGGTCTTTGTGATCACCTTAGTTCAGACCTTGCCCCCTGCCCTTTAGTTTTATGTGGTCCCTGGGTTTCTATATGTGTTGAGAGAGTGCTAGTACAAATATCAGTCCCTGAGAGAAGACTCTTCTGAAATGTAAATCAGCTACACAGACACGGAAGTTCTCTGCTGAAAAATATAGTGTGTGAAAATGTACATTGCTCCTTCATCTCCTCATCATATAGCCTTTTGCCATAATACTCTCCTCAAGAAAAGTGACTACACATTGGCCCCCATCAGCGCTGGCTCTACTCAGTCTCACACTAGTTTAATCACCTTTACCTGTTGAGAGTACCAATTGTTAGTAGCTTACTCAGTTCCATTTTTAACAGGAATTTCACCCTCATAAAGAAAAGTATGATTACAGAGAAGCATACAAATATTAAGATGATTTTTTCAATGTTGTTTGGAATTACACTGTTGATCTGCTGTTTTGCAGTGAGACGGAAGAAACCTCTGCACAGATTATTGCAAGGTTGTCACTTGGCGTTTTATTCGTCCTCCCTGGTGGCTCTGATATTTATCTCTGTGAATTGTCAGCTGATACCCAGTTCTCTATAAAAACTCTGTAAAGAAGTTCTTCCCATTACATACTGTTCTAAGTATGGGCTGCTTTTTTTACAGAGGGTAACTATTTAAGGTGGGCCATAAAATTGTCAAGAGCTATAAATCCCTGGAGTTAGTACTGTAGAACATTTAATCTGCAGAGAGCTGGCAATATCTGTAATGGTCATGGCCATATTCCATAGGTGATGGCATACAACATTGTACATGGGACAAGCAGCCACTTTTAGCATGGTTCAGACAACAATTGACTTTGTAAAGCCCACCCAGATTCATCTGTTCTTATACAAACAGAATCAATAACCTCATTGGAATTTAGATTAGAACATATCCAGATGTGAGCCTGCAGGTACCTAAACTCGTCAGTTCTAGCCCAGTCAGATAAACATAGACTGCATCTTTTAGAGTCAAATATGACTGTCTCAATCTCTGTCAATTCCAATAATGTTGTGACTCACTTGTCATTTTCTCTGTCATCGTGCTCTATGGTGTGAGCAGCCAGAGGGGAAAAGAAATTGCTGCATTTCATTGAAGCTTACTGTTCATCCCTTGTTTAGTCTAAAACAGGTTGTTTGCAGTGTAAAAAACATAATGCCTCACTTATAGTATTTCACAGCACCTTTTTATCCAGACTGAGTTGTGGGACACCTGTAATGATAGGTGTTTTTTGACTGTGAATCCACAAAAATCCTGGGGAAATAAACTGGTAGCAACAATTGTGTTCAAAAATATAATACGGATTATGAAATGAGTCAGTGTTAGAAAAGCTCTTTCAGGTTTTTTCTGCATCCTTAGTTTTCAGTGGTTTTCTCCCCACTTCTTGCCCTATTGCCTATATGTCTGAAATCAAGCCCTCATATTTTCACAGGATCACAACTCTACTTTTGTTTTTTCTCTGGGTTGTTCTCATGTTCCTCTTTAAATATATTTATCATCACATTGGGAATGAGCTGACACCATAAAGCAACCTTGATGTTTCTCTTGCTGATAACCCCATTAGAAGGGTCAGCAGTTCCGATTGCCCTGATACTTCAGAAAAGAGTTATTTGGCCTTTTTTATAGTCCCTGAGAGAGAATCATGGACCAGACTCTAAAGTTAAACAGAACAAAACCTTAGATGATAGCAGCATAGAAAAAACACCGCAAACACAGTGGAGCTATTCAGCAAATTCTTCAAAAAGCCAAGGAGGAAGCAGCGGTAGAGGGGAAGGTACCTCGGTGGTGACTCCATAGATCATCCCATGATCCTGGATGTTTGTGTTGCACATCTCTGCTCTCATACACCACGTGCTGACTGTTAACAGAGGGACTTGTTCTAGTGTGGGAAATTTTGTGCTGTGTCTGACAGGAAGGCACAGAATGTCCCTGCTAGGGACTGGTTTCCATTGGGCTGAATACAAGATTCATGATGCTTACCTGCCTTCTGCAAAATGCCACAACATGCGAATTTCAGGCACTTTCTTCTCTACCCATCAGTCCTCATTGTAATTAAGTGAAAAAGAAAGAATCTTAAAATGTTGTTCAGATGGGAAAAGAGATATGGTTTTACTGTTTCAGACAGAGTAGCTAAAGAAAAGTCCTTCTGAAAATCCCCCAGTTCTCAGAAACTAGGAATATCATGAAAGACTGGGACTGACTGCTGGGTGGGGGAATCTGCTCTTTTAGTTGTTGCAGTTGAAAATGCTAGTGAGAAAAATGTACAGCCTAAGTATGAATGTTCTGCTAAAATGAAAACATAAACTTACCCTATATCTTCATTATGACACTTTTAATTGCAAGGTTTTTTTGTGTTTGAAAGAACTTGTTTGTAAACATTACATTATATAATAGAAAGAAAGAAACATCCCAACAAAAAGGCTTTGAATCCAGAAAGCAGGGAAACATTCACTATAGGTCAGGTATTTCTACTAAGCAAATTTTTTAGTTAGTCAAACAAATAAATAGCAGAGA
This sequence comes from Cinnycerthia olivascens, assembly GCA_035048155.1. Lineage (NCBI taxonomy): Eukaryota > Metazoa > Chordata > Aves > Passeriformes > Certhiidae > Cinnycerthia > Cinnycerthia olivascens. The sequence continues at coordinate 30,416,774 of JAWWMU010000153.1, forward strand.
GCAGCTGGACAATGGACAATATTTGACCATTGCCAATAAATATTATCGTTACCTCAGCAGTTTGATGGTCCATGAGGAATTTGCAATGTCTCCTAACTCTAATTAACAATCCTCTAACTAAAGTCTGTTTGCCGCTTATAGGAAAACTTATCTTTTTTTTTTTTAATGTAATTTTTATAATCTTTAAGATTAAGACTATGTTTCTAAGAAATGTCAAAATGTATTCTTGCCAGCAAGGAACGAATTCATGCTCTGAACACTGCAATGTGAAAACACCACTATAATGTTGTGATAGGAAAAACTTCAATTATGCTTTTAAGAAGTCTAAGTTGAGTACGATTGGGATGAGTAGCACTAGGTAAATTCTAATTTTTGTTAATGATGTGTTTTGCAATAAATGCTTATGTACTTTAGCATAGTTTCCTTCTGCAGAAAGGGAAAAACAAGTTGAACTTCACTTTTTTCTACATTGCATTGCCCTATTTTTGGTGAATGGATCCTCTCTATGTTCTTTGTTTCATGTTTTCAGGTGTATATAATAGATAGATGAGGTTGTGATTACAACATGTTTTCCATTGGATTGGCTATTTCTTTCACGTAGGTTGCATTTCATGACTGGTTTGTCCCACCTTCACAACGAATAGAAGGCAACAATCACACTCCTCAGTCTGTGTGAGAAGCTGATATGAAAGAGTTCACTTACCTTTCCTGTGTCCTCATATGCAAGTGAGCTTTAATTCAGCTTTCCAAACTTATATAAAGAGTAAAATTGACTTTAGCTTTTTGTCAGACAATAACCTTCTGCCTGGATGGTCTTGTTGTCTTCAGAGTGACTACAAAGTTTAAAAACTGGAAGAGAATTTAGTATGTGTTTTTAAGAAGTGGCAAAGATCAAAAGAAATTAGAATGTCAATTTCCAGCAACATCATCTACTGCAACATTTTTTTGTATGAGAGTTGTGCTTTTCCTTGATACTTTGTACCTCTACATTCTTGTTTGTGAAGTTATATTGATGAAGGGCAATTTTTCATCTTGTGTAAGAGTTAGTATCTCAAAAAGAGGAAATTGATAACGTATTATTTTTTCATTAGGATAATGAAAAAAGGATTGTGGGAGTTTGTTTTT
>JAWWMU010000153.1:30417998-30444312 GCA_035048155.1 Cinnycerthia olivascens
GTGTTCTTAAGAAGTGGCAAAGATCAGAAGAAATTAGAATGTCAATTTCCAGCAACATCATCTACTGCAACTTTTTTTGTATGAGAGTTGTGCTTTTCCTTGATACTTTGTACCTCTACATTCTTGTTTGTGAAGTTATGTTGATGAAAGGCAATTTTTCATCTTGTGTAAGAATTAGTATCTCAAAAAGAGGAAATTGATAACATATTATTTTTTCATTAGGATAATGAAAAAAGGATTGTGGGAGTTTGTTTTTTGTTGTCATTTCTTTTTTGATGTGTGTACTGGTTTTGGTTTGCCAATTTGAAATTTCACAACCAAGAGCAAAGCAGGCTTAAACTTGAAAGATATACAGACAGAACTAAAAGATGAATAATGAAAATCAGAGTAAAACCTTCAGAACACTCCTCCTCCCTTCCCCCATGCCTTCTTTCCTTCCCACTGACAGTGTACAGAAACAACACTCAGAATTCTCAGTCAGTTTTCCACCTCTAGAGTAGTCTTTCTTCAGTTCTTTTAGGGAGACCAGCATCTCTCGCTGCTATGGAAAATTCCCCCACAAGAAAACAATTCTCTCGTGGCTTCAATCTCCACGAACAGCAGCCACCGAGTGTCCCTCATTCGTGAAGCTCCTCCCCGTGTTCACAACCCTCTCATAGCAGTGGCCTCTGGGCCACATCAACATATGGGGCTGCTATTTTAAGAATAAACTGTTCAAATTCAAAGGTTCGCTTCATCTTCGCTCTGGGCAAAAGAGGTCTTCATCGTTCATTTCTCTCTGCACAAATTTCTCATGGGATCACAGTCACTTCAACATTTCCTCACTCTAGCACTAAATTCCTTTGCTCAGGTCTACAATTTGAACTTTCCATCTCCTCCATACTTCTCCACAGTTTAAAGGGAATATAGTACATCACCATAACTTACAAGAAAATGTCACATCAAATATAAGGCAGCTCCTCATTTTCCTTCCATCTGGGACATTACTCCTTCTTGACTGACCTTAGTAGCTTCATGTTGGGTCTTTACGTGTCTTCATTCCGTCCTTTTCTCTTACTCGGGAGAGGATGTGACCCAGGGGTCTCTTCTGTGCGCTGCAAGAGTTAACATCTCACTCAGACCCTCCCTGCTGATGCTCCTGTGATCCCGGCCGGGTGGCAGCCAGAGCACTTGCTTTGCAGTATTGCAGTATTGCAGTATTTCAGGCTGCACTGGGGCTGTGCCAGGATCTCAAGTGGGCCCCTGCTGCACTTTATTCCAACTGCGGGCCACTCTCTGCATGGGCTGCAGGGCTGCGTCTGGCCTCAGCCACTCGTGGCCAAAGCAGCCGCACTGGAGCAGGGGTGGTGGCCAGGATCTTATCAGCTTGGCCAGGATCTTTTCAGCCCGGCCAGGGCTCAGCTGTGACACGCCAAGGGCTGGCTGCCTCCCGTTCTCCCTGTCCGGCAGCCACCGGGGACTTGGTCCGGCCGCCTGCCAGGCCATGAGGGCCTCGGTGGAGCGGGGCTGGCCAGCCCCACACCCTCTTACATTCCCGGGATTCTCGTCTTAAAATGTGTATTCACGAAACCGTACCTACCCTTTTCATTGGTTTAATCGTGTGTCAATATTGCGAAATTGGCCAATCAAGGTCCAAACCAGGACAATGTGGGGGTTTTTATGTGTTTTTTGTTTTCTTTAAAGCAAAATATTTCCTATGCCTATATAGGCACTGAAAGTTTGAAATGAGAAAAGAAAATTAAAAACATTAATTTTTTGAATCTGTGGCTAAGAAGGAATGAAAAACAAGCCATAATGCTTTTTGAACAAATATCATCTTTACCCTCCCTTTTAGCTTTCTCCTCTACCATGCGGCTATTTTCCTCGTGTATTCATCTTTGCTCCTTTCATCCATTACTACTCCTAGTTCAAAACCATTTCTTCAAAATATAAACATAATACCAGTAAAGATGAAAAGTGTGCTGTAATAACTCCATTTGCCTTGAGGTGATTACAGTCAGCAACAAGGAAAGAAAAGGGAAGCAGATGAAAAGTCAAACAGTTTGTTGCCAAGATGTAGCGAATGATTGTGAAAGAGACACAGATTAGTATGTTCTTCTAAATAAGATTCTATATTATTATGATTCTTGGAATATCCTTACAGACTTTTTCCTCATCCTTTTGGTGAATTTGAGACAATATTGCACTCCTTTTGGCAATCGGAGGCTCAGGTACAATTCGATCATTCAGCAGGGTGGTAAGTAGATACCACTGGTTACTAACAGAGAAAACTTATCCAAACTACTACCCTAATAGTTCTCCTTCCACTCAAAGGTTACTAATATACGTGAATCTCATCTGTCTGGAGAATGCAATTTAAGTTTCCTAGGTCCTATTACAGTTTTTCTTGAGTTTCTTCTTGTTTTCCCTTAGTACCAGACTTTTTACATTCTCTCTTAGTGAGTGCCTTCATTCTATTTCCTGACTTTTCTAATCTCTTTCTGAAGAAATCCGGAATCTAGAACTGGCTTCCAAAACCCTTCTAAATCTTACAAGTAGCAACCTTTGCGTTTTAACTTTGTTGTACTTTACATGTGTGAAAATCAAGAATCCACTTTAGTTTTCTGGCTCTTCACTTCTTCTCTGACATGTCTAGAATATTGCATTATGCAGTGAATCAATTGGTGTTCTGTGGCCCCACCAGACAGAGGAATGTCAGCATTTTTGGTCGTGAAAGCTCTAAATAGTGGTATTATATGTGTACTATATATTACGTGTACATGCGTATTCAGAAGACACTTTTTTTATCCCCTTCTGAAATATTCTTCTTGGCTTTGCTTTTAATTAGCACCAGAAATGCAATTACTGAATTCATAAATCTCAAAGTATATTTAGTTTTCCAGTTAGCAGCATTCACCTCTATTAAGACATATGAAAATAATAACCTTGAAAACTGCTACTTTATACAGACAAATGTATCACAGGGATTTTTCTTGTACTTCATATGGCATCTAAATTATTAACTTTCCTGATGAGACTCACAGAAATTCTTTTAATAAGTTGCTATGATATTAACCTTTTGTGTAACACAAAAAATTGTATTTAATGATATAATTAGGTTTAAATGAAGCTATTTCTAATTTCTTTGGTTTTAATTTTAATTTGATGTTGCTGTACTCCAGCTTTGAAATGTAGAAATGGTGAAATGTATTAAATGTATTTGTGACCACAGTCCTGACTCTACTAAGAAAACAGACAAACCCACCTTTTAAGATGTGAACTTGTTTTCCTCCTGTGGACAGGAGTTTCCAGCCCTCTCTTTCCTTTTGTCTTTTGTAATGACATATATAAACATTTACTTTACAACAGTGGGTATGAAAACAGTAATTTGAGCAATTTCATATCCAAGTGCCTCTTGTGTTAGGTCTCTCTTTGAACGTGGTCCAAGTGTATTTTACTTTTATTTCTATATGAAGAAAGATAATTTACACTGTACTCTGCACATCACAATGTCCCTGGATTCTCAGCTTTGTGCTAACTTGAAAAACAGCTGCACAAACTCCTGGGATAAAAGATTACAGAGAACTGTAACTGTGGATGGCAACGATGCCACACTGGGTTGAAAGTCCTGACCCTCAGATCACTGGTGGGTGAGAGTTTACTCTGGACCTGAAATACTTATATGCCTCTGATGTTTCCTGGGCTTACACTGCTGACCACTACCTAAAAGAGGTAAGTGGCCTAACTGACCCTTTGCTATGACCCAGTGTGCTCATTCTGTCTAGCCAAGTGTCTGGTACACAAACCATGTCCTTCAAACACCAGCTAAGGTATTTCTGTGTGGCACTTAGCCAAGTAAAGAGGCATTAAATGAATCACTCAGCTTGCTAAATCAGGTCACAGGAGGTTGCATCATGCAAGGTGTAATAATGAGAAGAGACCTCTCTTGCTTGTGGGTCCACCTTGTCCTTCAGTGAGATGCAAGTGAAAGGCGATTTTTTTATGAAACTTAATCCTAAAACAAAGAATTTTTGGTCTTTGTCCCATGCTGTCTGCCATCTAGCAAAATTCTGCTTGAGGCGCATGTTTAGAAAGTAAAACAAATATTTGAAAATTTCTGTCATGTTTTTTTATGAGTTTGGATGTATTTTAGTTTATTTTATTCTCTTAGCCAATTGCCAATTATATCCATATTCTTTAGAGATGTGTGTGAACCAGCATTTTAAAAGCTGTGTAACATTTAGTATCTCTGCTGTGTGAGAGACTGAAAACAAGGAAGGATGGATGATTTCCAGGTTGCCTAGGGCGTCCAAACTCCTTAGAGGCCAGGATACTGTCCTAGTTCTTTCTATGCAGTTTCTATCGACTTCTGCCTGAGAAAGAAGGGGAATATATAGCCCAGGAATTGAAACAGAATGGACAGAAGGAATCTTTAGTAAAATATTTTACTATCCTCTCTATCATTTTGCACTGAAATAGTTTGATTTTATTTGCTAATATTGAAAAAAATTACTGCTTCTTAGTACAAGCTATCATGGCAGCAATTATTTTCCATGCCTCTCAAACTCACAATTCATTTAACAGCATTTTTTTGGGCAAAACTAAGAGAGAAATGTTGAAGCATATGCACTTATTGATTATGCAACCTGCATGAAAGATTTTTATTCTGGGAGCCCTTATTGAAGACCTGCCCTTAACTGTAATTTTTCGCAGTTTTGCAAATATTTTACTAGTAGGCCTGGAATTTTCATTTCATCCACTATATTTTTGAAATACATAAAACAAATTTAAAAATTTAAAATAGGCAGTGGGGATAAGGTTAAACACGTGAAAAATGAACCTTGTTTGTTTTTAGAGTATGAACTTTAAAGAAAATCATTCAACTATCAAGTGATAAACACTTCTGTAATTGTTTGAGAAACAGAACTACCTCTCCATTTAAGATAAGATTATCTTTTTTGAGTCAGATATTATTCTTATGGAAATCTAACATCTAAGAATCCAAAAGAGACAAGAACCCTTATTTCCTTGATGGAAGACTCTGAATTGCCATTCAGGCAATTAAAATCCAGACACACTGGACTCCTACGCTGACCATAGTTATTTCCATGCATCTGCTCCTTCTGCTTGGCAAAAGCATCTGGGACACCTGAATTGGAGCTCAGAGGAGTGGTTTTTAACAATTTTCCCGCTGTCCAGACATCTAGCGAGCAAGGAAGCCATTTCGGATAAGGAGAGAGGAATTGCAGGATTTCTTTGGCCAGAAATTTTGTGTCCAAAACAGAGCAAGGTCAGATAAATAAGGTAAAATCAGCATTCCTGAGGGCAGCAGCAGATTATAATCCAGGAGAAACCTTTGGCTTAAGACCATCACTTTCAATTTAAAAGAAAAATGTGCTGAAATTCTTTATTCATTATTAATACAGAAAGAATATTTAACTTTTATTTAACTACATCTATATATATTTAATATAATCTCTAATATAACAAATATTTGACTACATCTAAGCGAGGGATGAGGGAAGAAGAATTCATGGACTTTAACACAGTATTGATTCCTCAGTGTTTTCCCTAAGTTAGGTATTCTGTGGGAGTTTTATATTGAAGACTATTCTCAAAGTGAACTATAGGTTAGGAACATGCTAAGTGAACTATTATTTCTCAAAATTTGCCTTTATTTTGATGCCTCTAGTCTCTTCCTTGAAAAGATGTAGAAAGAAACACCGAAAAAACCTCTTCTGTCTCCTGAGAAACAGGTGGTATGTATGCAGAGTTAGAATGCCACAGTACAGCTAACTTGCTAGTACACACAGCTGCTTATAAATACATGGGGAAAAAAACCCCAAACCTGGTAGGTAGGTTCAAATTGCATATGGAATAAACATCAAATCACTTGCACTGAAGTCTGACAGTGTTAAGTGTGTATAACACCAAGTAGCAGGATAAGGGGCTGATTATTCTCCACAGGTAGAGATAATAGTGTAAGACATGGGAGTTAATAAAAGCATAAGGAATTTTCAAAGCAGTTCTCTCCACTGAAGAAGCCAATGCACTCTGTATTGCCCTAGCTTTGCTATTAACACCTGGGGTTTTTTTCAGTAAGAATAAACTCAAAGCAATTGCAAGTGTCTTTCCACATGCCCTTTAGTTGGAAATTAGAAAAGATAATACCTTCTGAGGAAGAAGGAGTTAAGATTCAAAGGTCTGAACAAAATCTGTCTGAAAAGCTAAACAGAGAAATTGTGTGGAGTCATTTGTCCATTAATCTAGGGCTGTCATGAGAACCCAGATAAATAATGGGTTTAGTTTTAGCCATTTCCTTAGCTTTGTTATCTAGTTTTCCTCCTTGTTTCAGGGCATGTGGTAAAATGTCATGAAGGTCATGGAAACCATGATTATGAGCAATCCAGTGGAAAATCAGAGGTCTTTGTGGGAACCTCCAGTGTTCCTGATTGTTGGCAAGGTACCTGTCAATTTTAGTTGGGATATAATGAATTATAGAGAAGAAACCAACAGAACTGTCAGAGGGGACTGAAGATGCTGCAACAAGTTCTGCAACCCATATGAAAAGTATTATTACATCTTGTGTTATTGTTACTATTAGATGTACAGAAATAAAAAGGCACTATATAAAATAATAAGTTATTTTATATGTAAAAGAAGAATAAACTGCTTTAAAAAGTTTTATGATGCAAAGTTTTTGCAATCATTTGAGTTACGAAAGGCGTGCTCTTGATATAATATTTAATTTTGTAGAGTTGCCAGCATGGGACAAAGTTAATTCATTGTTCCAGTAGCATAAAACAGCTGACAGCAGCCAGATGTATAATTCCATGCCTGTTAAAGGAAAATTAAGATCTTCACTGCATAATTGTTGATACTTGAGAGATAACAGAAATCTCAATTTATCTGCTTAGAAAAGAACAATAGGTATTCTTCCATTTGAGTCTTAGAGTTGATTATACACTATGATTTCCAATCCAATTGTTCAGTGCTGCTATTGATTGCAAAACGGAGGCTATTTTGTGTAGAAGTAAGTATCTTCATCTGAAAAAGGAAGGAAGAAAAATGGCTTCCTGTTGCTGGCTACTGTTACTGGCTACTGCTTAAACAAGAAATCATTGCTATGCAAATAATGTAACCAGAATCACATATTAATGTGTTACAGGAACATTGAAAATATGTCAGGTTTTCAGGTGTGGAAATGATGCTGACTAGCTGGATTTTCAGCTTTATGAGCGTTATTTTTCTGTTTCTCAGAAATTACTGTCTGCTGTATTTTCACAAGGCTTCAAAACTGTGAAAAATTGCCAATAGATATTGAAGTAGAGTTGCTACATAAAATTGAAGACCAAGGTAATTGCCGATGGTCTTTGAATGGGTAGGTTTCAAGAAGACACAGAGGTGTCTCATGGACAATCACTGAGCCCTAAAATACTGTGGAGCTTGTATCTTCTAGATGATTGCCTTACACTTCCAAGGAGTCAATATTTGTCTAGCAAGAAAAGATAACTAGTCGAGAATTTTGTCTGAAAAAGCAACCACTGTCTAGGTAGAATGGAACTACTACATTTGGAATGGTGCTTTTATGTAAGCTTTTGCAGCTAGCTAGTAGCTGGCAGTAATATGGAAATTCTATAATGCCGTTAAGTTCCATATCTTATTGTTTGTATTTATTTTTCTTGTATAATTTGTAACCAATTATTTTTCCACATTATTTTTAATCTGTCAAATGTATCAAAAATATTTAATCAAAGTTTGCATAAGTGTCCCAGATGGAATACAGGGAGAACAAGCAGCATTTCAAACTGTCATCTGAGGAGGCTTAAGATCAATGTATTATTATGGTCTAATAAGGATGAAAGACACACATGGACCTTATTTTTTTGAAGCTCCACAATGTCAACAATTCTTTCTCTAAAACTCCAGAAAAAAGGCAAGTTTTTTTGAAATAAAGAGAGTAAACTGTTGGGATTTTTGCTTGTCTTAGCATCCTGCTCAAGCTCTTCTCATTCTTTTAAATGGAGGGCTTATTTTGAAGCCAGTTGTTTTGAGGACACATAATTTTGTTCCAGAATTGGGTAGTGTGGAGTCACAAAGAGCTCTGACTTCTATTGTTTCAACCTTGTTGTAGTAGGATTTTGGCAGTGGGTGAGAAATGCGCAGGCTTCTTCAGGAATTGGTTATGGTGACAGCATCCAGAGCCCTGAGACAGGAATAAGGGTAGTGAGTGATCTCTTACAAGACAGTGGGTCATGTAAGGAAGGATATCTGACTATTTGAATTGTTGCAAATGGCTCTTCAGTGAGTGCAGAGCCATAAACATCCTGATTCTCAAAGAGCCTGGTTTGCTGCGTGGAGGAATGGCACGGGGTTTGTTTGCCTGTGATGTGAATTGACAACTTGTCCTTACCACTGATCTCACCACATGCTGCCCATGAGGTACAAACTAGATACACTTTGACCTTGTACAAGAGCTTCTGGAATTCTGTTTCAACATGGATCACTGAGTTTTGCTTTAGACTTTTAATCTGGAAGAATTTTTATCATGTTTTAGTATATTCACAATCTCCCAGGTTTCTTCTAATGTTTCTTCTTTCTAATGTTCTTCCAATGGTAATCATTATTTGTGCCTGTATTTGTGTTCTTTCTGTATTCTAATCCCTTCATGCTTTATATTCCCTTTCTTTCTGTGACCTTTTATTCCTTGCTGAATTTATTTCACACTTTTTCCTGTCAGCCTCTGTAAATATGTGCATTGCTATTAGTTTCATCTCAATGTGTATGGGATTTATGCCTATACAGCTTGCCCTCCACTTAATTTAATCACAGGTTAATTTGATCCTCCACTTAATTTGATCAAAACCTTCCTTGAGCCAAATCACTTACATTAAGAAGACTAGTGGTACTTTTTACCCTTTAGTTTGATCAATATCGATCTTTTTAAGCAGGTACTTTGGGGTAATTCAATCACTGACTGTGGATATTTTCCATTTAATTAATAATAAAGAACAACATCCTTAATGAGAGGAGAAAATAAACATAGACAATATCTGCAGAAATGTGAAAGACAGTAATTTTTTGGCATTTTTGAGGGGCAACAGTTTTCTTCTGTTTTTCTTCTATCCTGAATCAGTTATTTTTGTAGCAATATGGTCAATTATCCTGTGTACAATGGGGTGGGCAGGTTGTACTGGTGGCAGCATTAATGAATAGACAGAAATAACAGTAAGGAATTTTAGTGTGTTATTGGTACATTCCAGTGTAGCAAAAGTTTGCTGGCAGTCCTGGTATATTGTATTTGGGTGATTACTAATAAAATATTAATTCTAAATGCCAGGGAGCAGGATGTCAATGAAATAATTTGTGTGTGTAAGAATATTAGTGTTGAAAGAAGTTACAGATAGCAAAATTCTTTTCTGAAGCATGGTTCTTGCTGTATTTAAAAAAAAAAATCTTTGCTTAATTTAATTTCTCTAGAGAGGTCATTTACAGACCTTAAAATAACCATGGAAACTAAAGGAAAACTAAATGCTCAACCTTGCCTTTTTCAAAAGCTCTCATTGATAGGTGACAACCTTCATGTTTCACACTGTAGATTACTTATTTTAGTGAGCATTTATTCACATTACTACTGCTGCTGTTTTCAGGACAAGTATTTGCATTATTTCTTATAAGTTTCTGCTGTCCAATCTGTCTCAGAAAAATGTGCTCAGACATGTACTATGAGATAGTTGTGAGATATGTCTACTTGAGCTAGACTTTCAGAGGCATGTGGTTAGCATGTTAGCATGTTACACCACCACTGATGTAGAAATTCCAGCTCTCCAAAAGAACATATTGTTCTCTCCTTGTCCTTATCAGCCACTAAACCAACCCCTGAGTCTGTTCCAGTGGTTTCTTAAAGGCTATAACTCCTAAACCCATACTGCTACCTACCATACTGGTGAAAGAAACACAGGATTCACAGAAACCACTAACATTTGAAATCTGGTTGACAGAAAAGTGTTCATTTCACCTAAGTTCATCCACCTAAAAGTCAGCTGTCTAGTCACCTATCCTCATCTAAGGCTTATGTGCTCCCAAGTGCACCTGATTTTATTTTATATATGTGGGATTCTTTCTCTGTGTTGATGTTACAAGAATCTTATATTTCTAGCTTTGATAAACAATGAAACTGTGAGGCAGCTGAAATCAGGTGATGAGAATTTCATCCTTCTTGTCAGTTGTTAATGCCAAGAACCACTGTGGCCTGTGTTAAAAAAGATTTTCAAAGATCTGGTGAAGATCTCTTTAAAGGTGATGTTACTGCTTGCATATCAGTTGTTCTTTCTTACAATTATCTCAGAACATGCAAGTCTCATGAGTCCTGTATTAATGAGCAGAAATCAGAGTAGAGACAACTAACAGATTTTAATTCTTGAAGTCAAGATTTCATGAATGGTTTTTAATATTTTGGGCTAAATTGGATTAAACTGAAGTGCCATCTGTGTTTACTTACCTTAATGTTTATAAACTGATTCTTTAGGCTGCAAGAAATGTAGCTTGCCCATAAGTCTCACTTGATACTCTGGTAAATTCAGGTATTTCTCAATATGAGATCTGAAGTTCCATAGGTAAAAATAAAATTATTTACAAATTCAGAGACTACTCAGAGTTACAGCCAGAGGGTACTGCAGCTTTTAATGAGTATACATGATGGATTTTTTAATTGTGCTTGTTTGTTTTTTTGTTTTGTTTTTTTTTGTTTGTTTGGTTTGGTTTTTTTTATTATTGGTCAAGCTTGTTCCAGGTATGAAAATTCTTTATTCAATAAATGGTGATCTTCATGGAAAATGATATTCATTTCCCTTGGTTTGAATGAGTCTCTCAATTAGGGTTGTGGTTGCTCCACACTCTCTTTACAATCAGTACATGTATATGATCGTGATGGAAGCCAGAAGTACATGGCACTCAGGTTGGTTGTACAGGTGCAACTTTATATAGTCATTGGCATCTCAATTGTAATGGGAATTTTTGCATGTGTAAATTTAAACAACTTTTTCCACATCAAATGAATGAAATAGCTTCTTAATCAAGACAACTTCTTCCATAGAAAATACCCTCACTTTCAAATATCTGCTGACCTCCTGTGACAGTGCTTAAAAAGAAGAAAGGAGGGAGAAGCAGCAAAATAAATGGGTTTGCGCTTTTGTTTGGGATGAAGTTGAAATAATTTGTAATAAGTATTTATTAATGTTGAAGTGTGCGTGTTGTGATGGCTTCTAACATAGCAAATGTAAGAAATATGTGACTGTGAGTGAAAGTAAAGATGTAGAATAGGAGGAATTTTGGCAGATGTTGTTACTCTTTCATGTTGCTGTTGGTCCACGGCTAAGCAATGGTCCTGGATTTCGAAAGACTTTGCCATTACTTCCATTTCCTTTGAAGTCAAAGCAGGTTTTGTTCTGCTGGAAATATGTTTTTGCGTATATATGGAAAAAACATATGTGATTCCTGTTAACAGCTCTGACACAAGTGGTATGTAATTTTCTGGTTTCTATAGAAAAAAACATTTTTAAGTCTTTCATTTTTAGGTAAACATATTCAATTTTGTAACAAACCAGATGCTCAGACTGTTACCCTTTTTATTTTTAACATTTTCATAGATTATGAAAAATAGTACTGGTAAACTATACTGAAACAAGAAGTGAATGATCATATTTCAAGCAGTACCTTTCAAACTGTTCTTTTTTTGTAATTATAAAGTTAAACTGCAAAAGCCTTGTGCTGTAAAAATCTCCTGTAGATCTTGTGTATAGAAAAACAGACTAGGAAGAAAGCACTCCTGCATGAATAAGAAACAGGTTTGATATTAAGGAGACCAGGTTCGTATACCCAGTTCTACTGCTATGCTTCTGTTTTGTCAGAGCAATTTTCCCATCTTTCATGTGCCATCTCAAAGAGTGATCTAACATGACATTATTTTAGGTCACTCTTTAGATCACTCAGAAGTGCTTCCTTATGTGTTGATAAAAGCCATACGAGCAGCTACTTGTGTACATCACCATCTTGCTGCCTAAGTGACCTTGCACCCAAAACACCCTCATTAAGAATTCCTCTGCTCTGGTCAGTGGAAGAGTTTGTACCCAGCAGAAGGAATAATTAGCTTGGTGTGGGATGCATGGTCTTGTACCTGAATTCTGGCAGGAATAATATTGAAAACTTTGAAGAGGCAGGAGGGTTGGGTGAGGCAGGGATGCTGATGGGTCTTTCAGCAGTTGTTTCCACACAGAGAATGAGTGGATAAATGTAATTCAGATTATTTTACTGAATTACTGAGTGCAACTCAGTTTTTTCAAAGCAGCTGAAATTATATGCTTTTTAGCTTCTCTTCTTAATACCTTTTGCCATGACTGAATTATTTTCCCCCTCTCACCTGAGTTTGGAGAGGATAGCAATGAAAGATGAGGTATCCCAGAAAACTGATATGGGATGGAGAAATTGGAGAATCAGTGGCTTTCTGTTAGCTGTTGTATAAGACTGATACATGTTTCTGCAGCTGAGTCTATGTAAGGCTAGCAAGGTTGCTTGGTTCAGTAAGTCTCCCTCAATAAAGCCACTTAAACCTAAACGTGTTTACCTTTCTTTTAGTTTCATAGGCAAATTTTCGTGTCAATCACAGCTCTTTGTTTATAATGAGGACTGTCTCTCTCCCAGCCCATCTTCTCCAACTATTAACATTCTTCATGCCGAGTAGACATGGTGACATAGCAATCATTTTCATTGTACAAGTCATTAAGGGTGTTTACAGCAATTTGAAATTTGTAAATATTCTGACAAGTTGATTGCCCCCTGCCCATTTTATGCCCATAATCTGCCGAGGTAGACCTGCCAGTGCAGACAATATTATCATTAACCCAGCATGGGCTATCATGGCAGTATGTTAATAAAAGACCAGAAGAACAACAACAAAAATGCATCTCAAAATTACAATAAACAACCTGCCAGTCACAATAAAAAATGTTGCTACTAGGAAATTAAAAATTGTACACTACAGTGATCACAGCATATGCATCACTACTCCAAAGCATGGCATAAACATAAGATTAGGACTTCTCTATAGATGAGCCAGAGTCTGAGGTACAGCAGAGATACTTTTTTCTCAAAAACATAAAACAAACGCAAATGTGCAATATTCTTGACAGATTTTTTGTTTTCTCCTCATGTTTTATTTTGTATTTTTAAGTTTGCAAGAATTTCACTCTAATGAATGTGGAGAAAGACAAATTTCAAAATGCAGTGACATTATTATTTGGTACATTCTTGGTGTTGTGTGTAAAGAGAAAGCAGAGCAGATGCTGTTTGATGCAATCAAAACAAATTGCAGTCTTAAAAGATCATAAACATACATGGTGTTTTGGTATTATTCCATTATATTATTCTTGGAAAAATATAATAAGTGAAATCTTGAATAGTTATCATTTAAAGTACTGTGAATAATACAATCTTACCCCTGGAACTCATCCTGGATGTTTGCATGTTTAGCTAATGATTTCAAACTCATTTTTAACTTCCCTTAAAACTCTTGGCAAATTGAGATCTTCCATCCTGTTTTTTACAATGGGGGAATTGAAGTTCCTACTTTTCCTTGAGTTAGAAAATATGCCCTTTCCCGTCCTCAGAATGCTCTCTCTGCCTGGAGGGTCCCCTTGGAGGCTTCCCAAATGCCTCTTGTCATTGTTGACAAGTAGTCAATGTGCTTCTTAGATTGGAGCCATGGATTGGAACGGTGATTGGCTGTTTGATTATTTAATCTCAGCCCTGCGAGCATTTCACAGGGGAACACTGAGATTGTGTGCTTTGTGGTTTTGGGTTTTTCTCCTGCTTAAATCTCATGTTCTGACCAAAACAGACAATGAGAAATAACTCCTTCTTGCATGCTGCAACAGTAGTGACATCATTTTTGCTTCTGACAGATAGATTAATATCCTGCCAGGTTATTCATGGGCAAGAGATTGGTTTTTTGACCTCTCCATCACCCTGTGCCTTGGATGGTTCACAGTGGGGGGGATAGCTCTTTCACCAGATGGATGCTGATGTGAGCTTTTCAGTGGCTCTAAGTGGTATTTACCAGTTTTGAGGATCTTATGTAGAGCTTCTGTCTCCTTTCTGTAGTATTTAGGGATGAGCAGGGCTCTTACTTGGAGCAAGGATGAGGCTGAAATCAGCCACTGACTTGAAAGATGAGCTATGGGTTATCCCAGGTGCTGGGATAAGATTAAATGCAAAGGTCTCAGGCCTTGGGTACAGCTGCAGGACAGGAAGGAACAATGCTGGGTGATGAAGTTGTGCTCGTGTTCTGAAAGTGTCAGTGTTTGAGTAGTATTCCTGTCTCTTCAGATTTCGGACATTGCATGATATATTCAACATATACAATGTGAATTTGTAGTGAAATGTAGCCCAGGTGCAGTTTTACAATAGGTTTTTATTACTGCACATGCTGAAATACAAACTCTTACTTCACTCTGGTGGGCACTGATTGCTGATCACTTCTAAAGTGATCTGGTGATCACTTCTAAACCTAGACCCACTGGGTTGGGTGTTGTTCAAAGGTAGTGTTGTGAGTGATTTTCTGCTGGAACATCAGTTCTGTGTTCTGTGCGTGCTTCCGTTCAGATTTGGGTGGTTACAACAGAGTGCAGGTGTTCCGTTTTCTTTTCAAAAGAATGCAGCATTCATTCTGCTAGCAGTGCAAGAAACCGAAGCAGTTGGAAGGTGCCTGGACTTGGTTAGTATCTGAATCAGTGAGTCTTTAGCTTCACTGTGGAGTTATGTTTCAGTATATGATATCCCTCCTACACACCTCTTAAAAAGTAGTATTTTCCTATGGGTAAGGCCATAGATCATAACTCAGCTATGCTGGGCAGTTATTGCCAGTTCATGTTGTAATATGAATCAAAAACCTTGTAATTATCATGTGGGCATTGTTCTACTTATGTAGGAGTGTCTCTTTTTCACTTAACTCGTCACTTTATTTTGCCTCAAACTGATTTAAAGAAAAGTATTCTCTTTCTGGGTTAGGTATTCATTTTTCAAACTACTACTGGTACTATTTCACAGTACTAGGAAACTGCCTGTGAAGACAGGCTTTCTGACTGAGGAGATCTAATCTGAATTTCCACCTCAACTTCAAGGATGGAATTACCAAAAAACAAGAGAAAATTGCTGTGGCTTGGCATCATAGGTGGAAGCATTAAACTGCATCAGCCAGGACTGTAGTGAACAACAAGCAGGGAAGAACATAGGGACTGATGCATCTTCTCTCACTTTCATCACTCATGTGGAAAAAGTGCAGGTTCCCAGCTTCCTAGTTTAGGAAGATTAGTTACATACTCCAACTTACAAGTGAAGAATCAGTATCTTAATCCTTGTGCTTTAATTCTTCATTATTTCTTCTATCTGCTGTTAAATATATATACAGACTGTTAGTGCACCCTCACTCTAAGTACAGTATCTAGCACAGGGAAGCTGTGTTTTCCATTTGTCAAAAAATCCTGGTAATTATGAATGAGAAGCCAATGCCATTTAGTAATCAAACATTGTTATTTTCAACATATATATTTTTCCCCCCTGCTTTTGTTCATGCATCTGGAGGATTGTCACACTCCCTGCTTTTCACATCTAAGTTCAAGGTAATGTGAGCTTTTAATCAGCAGGCTGCCAAACAGCAGCTCTTGAGTTCTGTGGCCAACAGTCAAGTGCAAAAAACTGTCTTAAAATGGAGAAGTTAGAATTTAAAATCTCTTACATTTTTCCCCATGTTTTTTGGGAACAGGTGGCAAGATTTACCCTCTTTGCAAAGGGATTTTTGAGGCTTTTGAAGATGTAAACATTTTCTTGCCAAAATTCATTTATATGAATAGAAATGACAATTTTATTCAGAACATTTAATTGCTTTTTGAGCAGTGTTTTATGATTGTCACACTGCCACATAATGGCTGACCTCTCTGCTATCACTGCAGAGGAAACTACAAGCTGGGAGAATCTTTGTAGCTGGTGAATAATAACCTCAGTTATTTGCCTAAGGACACTGGAACCCAAGATACTGGTACAACTGATGCCGTTGCCAAAGGACAACAGTGGCTGCTGTGATTGCTGAAGCCATTAACCTGCCTTCTGTTCCTCAGGACAGGTGTGTTGGAGGTGGCCAGAACACCAAACAGAGCCAAGACTGGTGTTTGTTTCTCTCTTTCTCATTGCTGTTTACCTCCTGAATAACCTTAGGCAGGATGATTCATGTACGGGCTCTGTGCCTTGGCTGACCAATGTGTCCAACAATGTGGTGGAATTCACTGATCATGAAGGTATCTTATGTTCCTTCAAATAAGAACTGCTTGGACTTTTGAACTGCTTGGACTTTTGAACTGCTTGGAACTTTGTATGGGAGATATTCTGTATGTGCCATGTTCCATAATCTTTCAAATTTCTAATGTTCTCCACCTATAGGATTTATAATATTGTTTAATTATGTATTTAAATATTTTTTTAAAGTTATAGTCTTGAGGCTAACGCCACAAGAAATTAATTGGATCTCCAATTAACTGTGTGATCAGCTGTTATGCACAAGACAAAAAAGTCCCCCAAAAAATGTGAGATTCTACTTTTTCCAGCAAAGGATGCTGGAAGAGTTAAATCTTTCTGGTGAGTGACGGCTGCTGTAACCAGGCCAAAAATAGGATGTGCTTAGGAAGACAGGAAAAAAACCCAAACTGCCTCCAGCATCTAGATTAATAATTATCAAGTAAATAAGGTAGGTAGAATCACTGCTAGGAAGAACATAAATGGATTTATGGGCCTTTATGTGAATTTAAGGTTGCCTGAAGTTTGGTTTAACCCAATGTGTGTCAAGAAAGGTCATGAAATGAATGCAATGATTATAAGTTCTGATGGTGATTGTAGTTTGTGATTTATTCTGGCAAAACAATGAATGGAGCTATGGAGAACAGTTGTAGTGGGTTTCAAGTTCAGTTTAAGGATAATCATTTATATCTCAGCAAAAATGACCAGTCTGTGTCCAGACAGGAATGATGTATTCATCTCTCCAACTACAGGCATAGTCGTTTGTCACGATCCATCTTTTATCAGCACTGGTCAGCTTTCTCTGAAACTCTTATTTTGGAAGAGGTATTTGAATTTCTTATTCTGGTGGTATATAAAATAGAAAAATTTGCCTTTTTATCTTTTTATGGCCAGGTATTCATATGGGTCAATTGAGTCCGTTGGTGGTCTGACTAAATTTATTTGGGATTTGTTTGTTTTATTTCTTTTCATTTCCCCTTTTTAGGGGGATATACTTTCTCATTTGGTATTTTACTTATTGTGGTCTTCTCCAGGATATCCAGGAAATCCTGGATATCTGAAATTTTGGAATGACTTAGAGAGTCTCCATATACACTGGTGAGTCACAGGTCCATTAGCCCAGCTGAGTGTGGGGAGTGTTTTTATTTTATTTATTTTTATCAAAAGATATATGATCCCACTTACAGGTATAATTTCTGGCAGAAAATGTCCTTAATGATGAGGCTAAAAGAATCAGAAGCCTCGTGCCTCACTTATATTTACAGAGTGAGAGCCTTATGAACCTTGATTAAAAGACAGGCAACAAGGTGAAGCTCTCAGTGTCAGAGATTTGGGAGAATTCTGTTTTTAAAGGGAATTATACAAGCTAGCTTGAAGCTTACAAGATCTCCAATGACGCTGTCATAGTTTTCATAGAAGCTTCTAAAAAGTGTGATCTTGACATATTTCCATGAATTATATCTGATGGAAATATTTTTACCATAAGAATTTTGGTGCACTTTAATTGTATCTGCTTCCAGATTTCTACTAAAATCCAGAAAGATTTCATTTAATTAGTTTACACGGCTATAGCTTCCATCTAGCAGCTTCAGTGTAGATGGTTTGCAGAACAAAGTCTTCTTTGTCCTGAGTGCTGAGTGATCTGAATTGCCATAAGAAATACAGTTCTGATACCAAGTTTTGTGTTTCTTGGTCATAAGGCTGTGCATTTTTGTGTAATGAAATGCCACAGGGCAGGATAACAGCATGAGTGTGAGAGACAAGGCAAGTGATGTTGAACTCCTCATTTTAACAACTGGAGCCTTGGACTGACATTAGAATGAGGCACCTGGCATGTAAGTAACAATCCTGCACTCTTAAATAGCAGAACATAACCTCCACATATTGCACGTTCACACTTTTTCTACAGAATGGCCTATAACAAAATTATTTGCTAATTCTACTAGATAAATGGCTGTTGAGCTTGGAATTGATCTCTGGAAGCCATTGTAAAAGAATTCCTCCAGTAACACCCAGTTTCACCTAGTTCTGCAACACCTAAATGGCTTGCCAAAATTTAAACAGATGTGATATTTATATTGTGAGGTTTTCAGCCTAAGTCAATAGGTGAAGAAGCTGTCTAAGCCATAATTAAGTCTCTAATACACTTTGGTCATTCTGAAATGATTCTGATTTGCATGAAATAATACAAAGCTCTTTAGAGCACACTGAGTTGTCTGGACTAGTGAAGCTACTTGGAGACAGAGGGCAAAAAACCCTAAAAGCCTGAACCTGTTTACAACAGGTTTTAGCATGCTCTGGAGGTGTCCGGCTCCAGCAGAACTCTGCCTTGGCTCTGTCCTTTCTGTCCTCTTCCATTAATTAAGACAGAGGATGGCCTAGGTCTGACGTGTTCCCTCTTGGCTATTTTTCTGCTCTGTGCACAATGGAAAGTGGCTTCTTACTGTGCATTTCACCTGTGATGAAGAAAATAACATTTGTTGTTATCTGTTTCTGAAGTCAGGTGATAGGAAAGCAAAAAAATATTGTGGAAGCTGTTAATCCCAGCTATTGCTCTAAGTTGTTGAATGAAGATCTTCAAAGCATGGTTGTTATTGTTCTTGCTTTCAATCTTAAGACTGGAAAAGAGAAGGAATTCAGATTGTAGACAAAAGCAGATGCTCCTAATTCATCTTCAGGAGGCATCCTAGGCTGATAAAAATTCTGCTTTTGAGATGTCAAAGCAAAAGAGGCTATGCCAATAGCAGCATAACGTTCTTGCTTAAACCAAGCTGAAATAAATCCATTACTTAAAGCAGTAGAATTGGAATAGTGTGACTGGAGTTCTTATTGTATAAAAAATTGCATCATATTAAAGAACAGTGTGTATAGATACACTTGGAGCTGCTCCCTCAAATAATTTATTTTTTCTGTACCAATGAAAATGAGGAGGATGCTAATTCTGTTAAATAAAATGAAATATGCTATGTGTCTATGATGACTAAATGATTTTTTCTTGGATGAGTTTAGTTTAATCTGGCAGAGCTAAAACTTGTTCTGACTTGTTTATAATGTCTGATATCCCAACAGTTGATTTGTCCAGAGTTGCTTTACCTATGCAGATCAATGAGGATCTTTATTGGGCAGAAGAATTGCAATTCTCAGGTGATTCAGCAAAGAAGAAAATATAAGTGTATGCATGCACATGAGATCATTTGATTCCATGAGCATATTATGGATATAACATGAAGATACATGATGTGGGAGGGAATACATCAGTGAAAGATATCTATAAATTGACATATCAGGCAAATGTTTTCATCAGAGACCTATTTCAATGGGATTTGAAATATCTAGGTGGAATTTTTTGGTGGATTCAGGGAGACCTTTCTAAGTTTATGTGCTCAAGTTATGGCATGGCAAGCCCTGAAGAAGAACACAATGAGTTAAAATCAAAGCTGTCCTAGTGTTAAAATCGATTGAAACATGGGGAAACTGTCTTTGCCTAAATGTAGTGTGATATAGTGTTCTTCCTTGTTTTTTATTACATGATAATGTCTGTATTTGTGTATTTTTTCTCCCATTTTCTTGAATTGTGATGAATGTAGTGAAAACAGACCAACCTTCTTAGGGAAATGGGGGAAAAAACAGACAGACAATAAAATCAAAGGGCAGTAATAGAACCAATAAACGAATTGCTTTTTTTTTGACTAATGCATAGTCACTGCGTGATGAAAATCAGAGCCTTAGGAGGTCAGCCAGACAAATCTTGTAGATGCATTTGATAACATTAGCATCATAAATAATTTTTGCAGTTATGCAAGCTAAGACAACAACTCAAGCTTGATGCTCTTCATTGAATGAGGGAAATGTTCATTGAGGGAGCAGGAATTTTTCTATGCATATACATATATATGCACATATTATTTCCAATTAGTAGTCAATCTATCTAAAGACTATTTGCCTTTGAAAACTCTGCTAATCCTCTGCTAACTCTGTGAAATCCCATGGCCAAATGGAGTAATATCCTGATCACATGTGATGGCCCTAGTATAGCTGTCATATGTGTATCTGTTTTTCTGAATGACATTTTGAAAGAATCTCCTAAATGAAAGGACTCCCCACTCAGTGTCTGACTTTGGAACCCCTTGAATTTGACACAGTTTGACAGAAACAGAAGCATCCAGATAAAGGTTGTTCTTTCCTATTTTCTCCACATCCCTTCCTGGTTCCCCCACTCATGTCAGTAGTAATGCTAATATGTCCATGAAAAGTGACAGAACACAGAGCTGCTCATAAGGAAGAATTCAAACTTAAAACTCCATCCCTGTCCCAACACACACATTCTACCGCAAACCACTGCATTTTACATTATAACTACATTAATCCTCTGACTGTTGGTGCAGAGGGTTTTGCCCCTCCTCCATCCTCCTGACTTGCAGTGGCTCTGGCCCAAATATGGGTGTGACATATGACTGAGTGGTATGACAGTTCTTGTAGCTAAACTGGCAGAGAATGCCATTAGGATAATTTAGCTATATCATGAAACTGCACACTGCAGGGCTATTTTGTGTTTCTTCTTCACATCCTTCATCTAATTGTCAAATCAAGATGTATAAAGTGGTGTAAGGTACACATCAGTAGTTTAGGGCCTTTTTACTTGCTAAGAGATGCTTTATAGTTCTGGGAAGTGGGGGGGTGGGAAGGAACATAGTAAAAAAGAATAGGGGGAACAAAGAAGGAATAATTAAAAATCATTTTTACCAACTTATCTAGTCTAACAATCTATGCCTTACAGCAGCATAGAAAACTTTGCCTCCAACTCCCAATGTACAGCATCACTTTACCAGAAAAGCCATTTCAACCTGTTTAGCCACATCTTATTGTGAACTCATTATGAAAGGTGTTCCTGGTATTCTTTATAATTTTCGTCATATTTTCCTTCATTTTATCTCAGATTCTCCTGCTATTAACCATAATTTTTCTTAGCATGATCCCCTTGGTGCTTTGTCCTTACTGTGATAAGCATTGCCTCATCATTACTGAATTTAAATCTGAGTAATTTTTACTTTTCCTCAAGTTGATTCTCAGTTAAGCTCCAAAAAGGTCAGAACATCTTCTAGAGTTCAGATCCTTAATTACATTCAAGCAACTTAAAAGTAATTGATTTAAAAGCTTCCCATGATAGTGTTTGTACTCACTAGTAAAATATTTCAGTCACTAATGAGATGCACTTAATAAAGAGGCTTCATTATACAGATAATGGAAATTTAATTTATTGTAACTGTTTGGTTTTTGCAATGGGATATTTGTGACTGACAGTTCCAACATCTTACTGCATCTGTCATTAAGATTGGATGGCCTATGTACACCATTGGTACGTTCAGATTACATCCTCTCATCAGAATGGTGATATTCTCTTGGGAAGCACCACAAACATTTGAGATATAATTTGGAATGAGGAGGAGTCTACTGAGAGCAGCATTAAGTTGCACTTTAAAACTACTTATTTCTCATTACATGTAAGACTTGGTTTGTAAACTCTCCCAGAGCTTCTGCTATCTTTTTCTATGAGGAGGCAAGCTTAACAAAGTTTATGAGAAAAAATACTCTAATCTCATATATGTTTGCCAGAGTTAGAACCTGTGTTGCCATCTGCACTGTTTGTAAAGCAGCAAACACAGGGGCTTTACAACAATGTGTACTGATTGTGATACTGCAAATTTTTCCTCTTGCAGCCTGGATTACTGCGTTTTATTCATCCTAATGCTGCATAGCTCCTCTGATATTTCTTATAGGTAGGTGGAACTTCGAAGATGCTACATAGCACTAATCAACTCTGAATCAACTCTGAAGGTTGTAAAAATCAGAGCTTTGAGCTAAGGATCAGGCATATAAGTACAGAGCAGCAAAACCTCTATAGTAGTTATCTGGTAATGTTGCATAAAGAAGACAAATTACAGGGATCCACTTCAGAAGTCATGGAAATTGGGAAAATATAAAGAAGAAATGCTTAGAATATTTAGTTTTAACTGAAGTGAGCCATTCTCAGCACAGAAGAAACTACTCTGTCTGCAACAGCTAATACTTTCCTTTTACCTACTGTGCCAGCCAGTAATTCCCAGCAGTCCAGAATCATTGTGTTGTATCTATTTGATAATATCACACCAGAAGCTCCAAAGGGTGGAAAGGGTGATGTATTACCTAAGAAATTATGTGGAAAGAAAAAAACATACGAACACAAAAAACCTGAGTAGTTCTGAAAGTCTTATAATGTCAACTACCCTCATGTTAGTAAGGAAAACAACCCAAAATCTTTCATACCAGTAGATGAAAATAGGCAGCAAAGGGTGTGGTCTGGCCAAGCATGTTATTGGATACTGTCTTCCTTATCTTTCTTTGCTTTGAACTCTTCATATTTTAAACCAAGAATTTTGCTTTATAATTCTGTGTTTTCATAATGGTAATAGGGCTGCTGCAGCTGTGACAAAAGGGCTACTGCTCCTAAAGCTTTGTGCTTTTTCTTTTCCTGTTAAGTTGGTCTTGCAAAAGATAAATAGACTAGCCTAGAATAGAGTACTTAAGTTGGATGGGGACCTACAGAATTCGTGTAGTCTCTGTTCCTGAATGATTTGGGTCTCAGCAGAAGTTGAAATATGTTAATGTTAAGGGCTTCAGTGGTGCCTTTTATGTTCCTAAAGGAGAAGATAGTGTTAAATGATCAGTTTTCTGGAAAACCCTTTACTTCTGTTGCTGTTCTGAAAAGAGCAAATTAGAACCATCCGTTCGAAAATGGGGGTGGAGATACGTATTCAGAGACAGTTTGCCTATGATTGTGTCCAGTAGAAGCAAATTTAATTCAGAGATTTTCTGTAATTTTGAGCATTTTCATTTAAATTTCAGCATTCTACTAACTGTATGGTGCATTTAGTTTCTAGAAATTATGACAAAATATCTGTGAAAAAAAAATCATCTACTCACTACTGACCCAACTCATCACTAGAGGTAACACTGGCCAAAACCCCTTCTGACTTGCACATTTCTGTGGGTGAGCCATGCAGGGTCAGTGGCTGGTTGCAGAGGGAGAGGAGAGGCTTGAACTCACCATCCATGCATTGAAGTGTGCTTTAATGGACAAAGATCCTCCTTCAGCCTATGTGATTCCTCAATACCCAGTCTCATCTGCCTTGCCTTCCACTTTTTTTACTTTTCCTGGCAGATTCTGGAACTCTACCTGTATCCATCCTTTTGGTCAGAAAATTTGACTACCTGTCTTGGGTTGTCTATATCCACTCCTGAGTTCCTTCTCTGCCTTTTCCCAGGTTTTTTCCTTTGGCATGACCTGAAGAATTTGCTTTTTCTTCCTGTAGACTCTGCTCTTCATCCAGATAAATATGTCATTCAGGCCTGGTCTTGCACACTGGGGTCTTATTTAGTACATCTCCCCTGCACCACTGACTCCCATTTATCTTGTATAGGTGATCTCAGTTACTTCTCAAGACACACTTGGCCTGAAATGCACAAAATCTATGTCCTTTCATTTAAATTTTTCAGCCTTATTCAACCAGCAGCCAGATCTCTTTGGCATAGTCAAAGTCAAAATTCCTCCAGTCCACGTCTCCTCCCCACATTTATTTGTAACATTGGATGCTCCCCTATCTAGTTCTTGGGAAGCTTCTGGGCTCTGACAGGTGGAAAGAGAAATGCTCTTAGTTCAGGTGCTTGCAATTGCAAGAAAACTCCACTTGACCTAACACAGAACATTCCATGTAAGGAGTAAAAAATGTATGGTTTTTTTTCTTCTATGAAGAAGAAAGAATGTTATTTCTAAATATGGTAAGCTTCTACCATATCAACTGTAACATTTAAAATCCATACACAGCTAAGCTTTGACTGAGTTCCCTCAAGAAAAAGGCTCAGCACTTGACACAGAGAACCCAACACCAGCTAACTTGTAATTGCTAAAGTGGTGTCACCAGGACTAAAACAGTCTCTCTGAGTAGATTATTGTGTGGTTGACATTTTGTTTAAACAGTTCACTTTTAAGCCAGTAGAGGTAAACTCTAGCAAACCAGTAAGCAGTGAAAAGCAATACCCATAAAAGGAGATGTAAAGAAATTTCAGTTGCTGTAGTTTTCATGCAGACATTTTGTAGCTAGGGAATTACTCAGTTTCAAATTTCCAACCCTTTCCTTCTTTGTTGTTCCATTCCAGACAGAAAGTCCTAGGAGAAGTTGAACAGTGGTCAGAGGAAAGTGTTTATAAGTGGTATGAGAGTATCTAGTAGTGATTATTGCACATAGCCCTCAGAATCTGTAATACTCGAGAGGTGATTGTGTACTGGGCTACGTAAGTTTCATGTGAGTGGGGTAGACACACAGCCTGTGCAGAGCGTTAGTTACCTTACCTTTGACGGAGTGGTCTTAAGGAGTTGCCTTTCCCTGAGGATTCATTGTTTATTTCAGAGGTGGAAGAACAAAAAGGCAGTCATGCTGAGCATAAGTTAGTCACAAGTGAGTGCACAAACTACACCAGTTCAGTACTTTTTGTTCCTGTATTTTGTTTTATTTTTAACATTTGAGGTTCATCATGACCTATGCTGTGTGCCATTCCACATCATAGCATAACCCTGGCTTGCAGAAGGAATTTATTTCAGTGACAGGCTGCAAGTTCATAAACTAAAGGTGTATACAAAACCACAGAGCAGAGATGATAAGGGACACAAACTAGCTATTTACAGCTCAGATACACACATGCTGATATTTTTTTTTTTTTCCTCCTAAGGTTTTGTCCAGAGTCTTACTTACTTTGCTCATACAGTAACTTTTAGGTTCTGTTGAGGAGACCAGAGTCTTCTGTTTCTCAGCAAAATTTCATTTCCCATTTGCTTCTGACAGATTTCTCTATTCAGCAGACTCTGAGAAAGTCTTGTCATTCTTGACAACATGGGAAGTTTCGAGCATAACTCATAACCTTTTAATGTTCATGGGTGTTATCTGAATAAATCACTGACATTAAAGTCTTAACCCTTTTTATCCTTAAAATTGACATTTCAGAGCTTAATCTCCTCTGTCTGGCTAATGTTTCTCTTGTTCTGCCAGATGTGTGCAATGTCGCTCATTTCAAAACTGTTTGCACTGTGCCTTGGAAGCTGTAACATCTTTAAATGGAAGTAATTACAGACTTATTCAGGGGCTGTCATGCTCCCTTTTGCATCTTTCATCATTTTTACCAGTGGCATGAGGAAGCCAAGTAGAGAGTGTTCTTTCATTAGGTTTTCCATGTTTCTTTCCACATCAGCGAGAGACACTCTTATTGTCCTGGAGGCCAAGGTGATAAAGTACAGGTGATCCAGCCAATACATTGCCTCTGAATATCCCTCTGTGTCATGTTTCCTTCCCTCAACCCTCATGAGTTATCACTGTTAAGATTAACTCTAATCAGTTCCTCTGACTGTACTTGCTGCTCCAGTTCCCCATCACTCTTGATTATTTTAAACTGAAGAACCATTGTATGAGTGGATAAAGTTCATTATTTTTATTTTGTTTTGTTCAGTTGCTTTTTTACTATTTTATATCCCAAATTAATATCCTAAATTTTTGTATCCCCCTACCTCTTTCCCCATAAATATAGATGGTACCTGCTGTAAGAATTATTCTGCTAAATAAATAATGTCCATTCAAAATGATTAATTTAAATGAGATACGAGTCAGCCAAGTTAAATGAACAAGGTTCTTTGCTATTGATTCTTGTCAGATTTGTCTATGAATATGATGCAGCATGATAAGAATTAACTAACCAATGATTTTGATGGGTAAGGAAGTGGGCTGTGTGAGTGAGCAGAATTTAGATCTCTATATATTGTTGGCAGAGCTTAATTATGGAGCACTCACTCGCTACTCTTTGGTATTCTTCATCATCGTCATCATCATCATCAGTCATCATCATCATCATCACTTTTAGGCTGAAGTTGTCTCATGCTTCTGTGACTATTAAAAATAAAAAGCCTGTTGCT
>JAWWMU010000153.1:30444412-30456798 GCA_035048155.1 Cinnycerthia olivascens
TCATCATCATCATCATCACTTTTAGGCTGAAGTTGTCTCATGCTTCTGTGACTATTAAAAATAAAAAGCCTGTTGCTGTGGAGCAGCACCAGTCAGAGAGCTTAACTAGCAGTAAAACTTTTGTTTTTCACTTCTTTCTTAAGAATATGTTCTGGTTGTCCACTTTTCTGTCTGCTGGCTTAGTGTCATCTTGTAATAGAAAAAAATCATTCAAAAGTTAAGATACCAGTCTAGCATTAGGGTAATAATCTGTATTTAGCTCCCTGTCATGACAACTGTCCAAAATTATTTTTAAAGTTTGTGATGCAAATGAGATATTTGGTCTCTATCCAATCAGTAAGACCTCTGGTCCTGCAGTTTCCTTAAATGTAACAGGCAATAAAAGAACTCATGCGTCTTTAAAAACAACACTGCATAATCTGTTAAACATGAATAGCATCATTTCCAGAGGCATGTGGAAATGAAGACACTTAAGAATATAAAGCACTTAAGTGTTAAAGTAGCTGGTGACAGATCAGTTCTAAAAGAGAGAGCTTATTTTCTCAGAATGAGAAGGTAGGAGGTTTTTTTCAAAAAAAACTTGCCTGCATACTAGTGTTGGCTTGCTCTTTGGGGACCATAATTAGTAATATAATAAGCAGTGTACATAATTCAACTCTATTGTCTTCTACTTATACACTTTAGTATTTAAGTCAATATAATATTCCTCTCTTCTTACCACTCTATCTTTCCTGTTCTGCTGATACAATACGAAATGCTTTCTTGAAACCCATATAAAATTTGAACACTCATATATTTTTATTATACAGTCTTTCTGGGTTATATATTCCTTGCAACCTAAACTCTTTTATTGGCAACATTTGATGCTTGGATGATGTAAGGAGCTCCACACTGGTAATCAGATTTGTTGGCTATAGCACTGCTGAATTTAGGTTTCTCTAAACTGTTCTGTCACTTTAGTTCTCAATTAATAGTTCTAAGTTCTGCTTTAGTATACTTTGTGTCAAAAACTTGCATAAATTTCACAACTAAATAAAAAGAAACTTCAAAAATTAATGTTTAGAGTAAGTTTTACAATTCTTCTTGTTCCATTGCCCTCTGAGCATTGATTTGTTTGTTTAAATTTTATTTTAGAGAACCTTTTGCTGAAACGGCTTTTTTCTTTCTTTATACTTGTACTGAGTAGGCCATATTTTATAGATTTCATGTTTATGTTCTTTTCTCATCCAAAACACTCTTATACTTCATTTTACTTCAGGAAGAAACATCTGTGCACAGCAAAACTGGAGGAGAGACTGTAGCAAGCACACCATATGTAGTCACAACTCTGAGGGATTCATGATGCCCATGTAGGATTGGTGCAATGTTAGCACAGGATGAGGTGAGTGCTTGCACTTTTTCACAGGTTTTGACACCTTCACAGTCATAGGTACCTTGTCATTTGCTTCTGTGCTGGCTTTTTTTCACACTTGGTTGTGAGCTTCTGGCAGAGCTTAACACTGTTCTGAAAAATGTTGCTGCTTAGAGCAAGAGTTGCACACCTTTTTGAAAGCAGGGCTTTGCATCATTTTAATAGCTGCAGGAAAGAAAAAGAAATACATGGGTTACAGTTTAACAATTATTTGAAATACTGGGGTGGCAGTGAAAGTACCTGGTAAATTACAAATTTTATAACTGAGTGTTTGATCTGTAGTAGTTAAAATGAGGGGGAAAAAAAGAAATTGCAACAGTTTGGTAATCCATTTTTGGGATGTATGTGAAATTCTGTACCCAGAGGAGGAACCTTCTTAATGCAAATGTTTCCAAATGTTATCCTCAGATGGACTGATGGTCTCATTTTGAGCTTTGTCTCCTGTGGTATTTCATGTTGGTCTTGGTGCTGCCCTGAATAAGCTCCAGCTGGCTGATCTTCACTACCCCTCCTAACCAGAATCAGCTGTACTTCATCTCCAGCAGGGCATTTGGATACCTCCAGAGCTTTGTTGCACTGCACAAAGCAGGGCAATAATTCCTTGTTTTCTTCCAAATGTCATCCTTACCTAGGGCTGTTAGAGACTTCAGGAGTGTGAAAGGGGACACAGAGGGAGTAAATAATCAAGACAAGGAATCATGGGCTTCCTGCTTCCATGCTGGAGGCCTGCAGAGTGGGTGGAAACAATGCAAGGAGCAGGGATATTGGAAGACAGGAAACTCCAGACTGACTTCAACCTGTGGAACTTCCTGTTCTGAGATGAACTGCTGTTCAGGACGAGGTGAGTGCCTTGAAGGACACTACAGCCTAGTTGGAAAACAGATATTTCCTGAAGGTTGACCCTAAACTAAACACCTTCTAGGACTTGTAAGCACAATGTTGTATCCACAAATCTCTCTCAGGACTTCTTGGACAACATTTAACAAGGCATTGAATGTGGTCTTATATTGTCACAGTTTTATAGAAAACTGTCATACTATTTACTGTAGAATGCTCATAAATCATACTCAGTAATTTGATCAATAGAACATTGCAATACAGCTACAGTACCTTATTGAATAACACAGATTCATTAAAATTCTATAAGAGCCATGTCATTCATTTTCAGAAGCCTCTTGAATTCCAAGGGAACATTTTGCTTTCCTCCTTATTATTCCTTATAGGCTTTTTTAAAAGAAGAGTTTCTGTTTAGCTAGGTGTTGGTGGTGCTCTAGTCTCTGGATCTTTATGAGGCCAGGAATATCAGCAACCCTGTCCAAGTACTGTGGACCAGATCCAAAGTACACTTTGCAGTCAGTGAAAGTCTTTTCATTTATTTAAATAAATGTTGGCTCAGGCCCTGTAATAGTGCCCAACTTTTTCTCTGTCATAATGGTCATTACAGTGCTTTTAAAAAGTCTGTCTTTTTCTTTCTTGGTAAATGAACCATATGCTAGCATCATAATTTGTTCAGAAAACACTGTGTATATATTCAAAGGGCATTGGATTTCTCTGTGAGTTATCAGATGTAGGAGGATGTTTCTGCTGAGCCATTTAGGCACACGTTCACTGTTGGTGTTACTGTCTCTTCCTGCTGTGGTGATAAGTGCATTAATACCTTTTTTTTTTTTCTCCAATGTTGCTGCTTTTTTAAACTTTTTTCTGCTTTGGGCTCCAAAAGAACATATCTAAGATTATATATATAGGTTGTGGTGTCTGTGAATAGGATATAAAGTATTGGCTCCCATCTTCATTATTTTTCCCAGTATTTCTACAAAATACAGTTGTTTAGTCACTTCCAATATAATATCTGATTTATCAAAAGGAAAATGCAGTAAAATTGTAATGTAAAATCTCTGATTAGGAGTGTGAAGCTGAAGGCTTGGAGTTTTTCTTTGTTCTCATGATTTTTACCCTGAAACTGAACTCATCTGCTATTCTCTGAGCTTGCTTCTAGAGTCTGTGCAAAATATTCTCATATCAGTCCAGCTGGTGGGTGCAAGCCTACACTCTATAAAACTGTGTGGTTTAAGAATAGCATTTCTTCTGTAGAGTGTCCATTGTATTAGGTCAGTCTACTGCTAGTGTCCACTGCTAGAGCCATGGAGGTAATAATGTAACAGTACATCAACCAGCTTCAGTATTTGGACCTCAGAAATCTCAGTCAGCTTCATTGCCCATGGATTCAAAGCTTGATGAATCCTGCTAAACCATAGAAAAAGGAGGACTGAAATAGCCAGACAGATCTATTGAAATAAATTAATAAGACCCCCCCCCCACCGCTTGATACAGAAGGCAGTCTAACTTGACAAGGATGGATAGCTCCCCAAATATTTCATGTGTCCAAGCTTTGGACAGCTTGATACTTTTTGCCTTTAAATTGAACTGGATTGAAAATAGAGATTTGAGCCAGCCTGATGATAAAATATGATGGGTAAAGAAGTGTGCAACTTATATCTATCTGGATTTACCTTTTCATTTTATGACACACACGCTCATGGTTAATTAAATTACTGTGTGCCATGTTGTTGATGTGCTCTGTCTCAGCCTTAACAAATCTTTGATGTGTAGCTCACCCTAAACATTAGAGACAATCTGTGGGAAAGATGAAGGGTATTTTTTTGAATGTTTAGTAAATAAGCACTGGAGATGGATACTAGGTATACGTCAGAAGCAGATATTTTAGTGGACAGTAAAAGAAAAAAAGTAGGCAGACTATAGGAGACAGTGCCTTTCTGATACCAAGTAGCCTCTTAGTATGTTGTCCCCCATGCAGCTGGCGACAGGGAAGAGCTCTTGCAGGCAAGATTTTTTTCCTCCAGTGAGAATTTTCCAGCCAGTGTTGCTGGTCTCTCTAGGAAAGTGGCTGCTCATATACACATGACTTGGATGGAGGCCTATTGTCTTTAGACTATGATAAGGAAGAACAGAGGCAGACAGTAAAAACAAAAAAATTAATTAAAAGTTAGAAACCAAATAGGGAAGTCCACAAAAAATGAAAATAGAAATGCAAAATAAGAACGTTAGCTGTTGTCTGTTTTTTTTACAGAATTGAGCAACCCTAGACGTAAAATCTTGTCATTATACGTCAAGGGTCTACTTTGATGTTAAAGGACATCTGACTCTGTGTGGATTTTTGGTCACTTTACTGGGAAATACTAAGGACAAGCTCAGTTTTGGGGTGATTTACTGATACTGGGAGTATGAAGCATGTTTGTTCACAGGCAGTGACACACAGGGCATCTTGTCTTCCTGAACACTAGAAGTAGATTGACCTAATGGTAAATGAAATTCATTCCCTAGCAGCTGGCATATACCACTGAGATTATTGCAAATTTGTCATATCTTGGTTAAAATGTCTGTCACTGAAATACATCGTAGGACAGCATGCCTTATCCTGGTTCTGTTATACACAAAAACCATTAGAAGAATTTAAAAATCTTATTTCCAGAGAAAGACAGAAACAAAATGGTTCAAAGGTCCTCCATCCTTTTTTATGAGTAGATAAAAACAAGAATGGATATGAATACAGAATTAGCTACTGATTACAGTCTCATAAAAGATATTTTGCTAGTCTTTTTCTTACATTTGGCTCTCTAATTTAGCCTCATAATAAAAGCTGATATCTGGGGGAAAAGTTCTGTGTGTAGCACTATTATCACGTAAAGATTTAGACTAGGATTAGGTTGAAATCATAACATTTGCTGCTGTTACCAAAGGTTTCGAGAAAAGGTTAGATGAGAATGTGTAAGTATTTACAATGCTCCTTGACAGGGTTCCACATTAGAGTTTATTGCTCAAAAGTATCATCCTTGTTTTGCACCAAGTGTTATTCATAAGTGCTCAGCTTCAACGTGTTACTGTAAAAGAAGGAAAAAGAGGCATCTGAAAAGGAACAGGTTCTATCTCAGCACACACTGACAGAGGCAATGTGATATTCTTTTTAATCTTTTAAAGGTCATATTCTTCCTCCATCCCTTCATTTCTCTTCACTTAAAGCTTTTCCTCAAATGTTAATACATGACCACTGCATGCCTGTTGCCTGATCAGAGGCGTAGGCATCACATGGAATTACAATTATCATGTGAGGAACCATGCGAGGGTTCTGCAATGACCCTGCTAAGTACCATGTGCTGCAGTAGCAGCAAGAGAATTTCTCACTTCAGGGTAAGTTGATTACTGCAGGTGGGATTCAGCTCCTCACTTCACTTACTGCCACCTCCATACCTGCCATGTATGCTTTATTTTCAGATTTTGGGGCTCTGAATCTCTTCTAGAAACCTCCAGAAGTGGCCCTAGAAAGCTCTGAGCTCACTGTCTGCACTGATGTGATACAAAAAGTACTGTGTACTTGTATCCTACAGCTGATGAACAGAGAGAACCAAAACTGCTTGGAAGATGCTCTAAATTAAGTTGCTGTCTTATGTTCACACAAAAATAGTGCTACACTTACATACTTTTTGTCAACACAGAGCATGGGTCAAGGCTGGCTATCAGCATCTGTGTTCTCTAAATTTGGCCCATTAAACATGAAATACATGACTACTCTAGAGCATGAATGAGTGTTTGGATGAGAGTTTTTCACTGATAGCTTTTACAAAAATAAATTTCTTTTTCCCCTTGAATTGAACCAGAATAGCAATGGTGGTTGACACGTTTTGCTCTCAACTGAGAGAGATTTTTAATGCATCTTGGATTAGTGGGGTGCAAAAGTTTGATAGTTTCTTACCACTGAATGCACAGAGGAGCAAGAAAACCACTTTTTATCAGCTCTGTTTATTTGGTCAAGCTTTGGAGCTGAGCATTTCACTTCAACCTTTTCTTATATAATCCCTTACAGTTTCTCAAATTTCCACTTTATTAAGTGCTGGTGCTTCCTTGATACGATAAACACAGTTTTACAATCCCAATACCCAGAAAGTTGCTAATTAATGATAATGAACTGGTCCTGGACAAAGAAAGAATCCCCAGTCTGTAATATCTTCTGAAAGAGTGACACGTTACGGGTTTCTTGGAGCATGACAGATGGTTCTTATTGTGAGAACTGAGAATATTTAAGTAGTGAATCCACTATGTTTTCATCCTAGAT
Source organism: Cinnycerthia olivascens (assembly GCA_035048155.1). Lineage (NCBI taxonomy): Eukaryota > Metazoa > Chordata > Aves > Passeriformes > Certhiidae > Cinnycerthia > Cinnycerthia olivascens. The sequence continues at coordinate 30,450,952 of JAWWMU010000153.1, forward strand.
TTTTTTCTTATCAAGAAATATACAAATACTTCAGGCAAGGCTTACCAAAGAAATCACAACATGACAGAAGCTTTTCTGCAGGATGTCAAGGAAGGTCTTGTAAACTCTCCCTGAACTAAACTTTCTACACGCTTTATGAATAGTCTCTCAAATTTTATCTATACATTCCCTATATTTGTGCATGCTCTCACCCTTCTTTTTGATAATTATTTTCTGGTGAAACATTCTTAAAATTTCCTTTTATTTAAAGTACCCCAGGTGAAGATTGGTTTCAGAAGTTTTTATTTATGTATCTTGTGTTTGGCCAAATTTTCTCCTGGATTTAAGATTTCTTGTTTTTCCAGAACCACTATCCATACCAGTGGGTATTTTTTCAAATGCTGGCAGTTTTTGCATAAACTGTTACTCGTCTTAAGATATAATTTCTTCAAAGTGTTTAAAAGTTGGACCAAAGTCCCTGTTGACTTCAGAAAGAGTAGGTCCGGACCCTGATATTCAAAGGATTACAGGATTATATTGTTTTGTCATATTTGTTATTTATTGACTAGGTAACAGTGATAGTGATATTTCCCTTCCAAAAGACTCTCAATATATAATTGTGCATCTTAAAAAACGTGATGATCAATTTCCTGTCGCAAGATCAAATCGCCTTATCTACGGGCTGCTGATGTCTCGTTACCAAGTCCTGTTTTTCTGTTAGACCCATCAGCCTACAAAATCACAGGTTTAAAATGTGAATGTTGGCAGAAATTGCACAGAAACTATGAGGCAGAGTTACTGAGCTTGAGTAGGCATCTAGGTGATTCCACAAAGGTTAAACAGGAAAGCTCTTTCTAAGGCTCAGAAACTCACTGTGATAAGACAGTGCTGAGGACAAAATCAGAAACGTAATACACAAAAAATACCCAAATTTTGTTTCAGAACCCACTACCCCATTTCAATTTGTACTGAGTAGCATGACTTAATGATTTTAATACATTTAGAATGTATAAAGATTCAACTATTTTTAAACTATAGTGGCATTTTAGTAAAACTGTTAGCAATTTGAATATGGGAAAAGGAAATAATGAAAAATACAAAGGAAAATTAAAATATTTAGAAAATCAGTAGGGAAAAAAATGAGTCTTTGCAATGCAGATTGTGTCCTACAGATTCTTAGTTGTCATCCTAAATTAATGCTAGTAGTTTAAAAATAGTGTATTATTAAATATTTCTGGAGTTCCAAATTAAAATAATGTTTCTTTAAAACTGAGACAAATCTTAGCAGAAAAAAAAAAAATTGATATAAATTTTTTATTTTGTAAAAATACCAATTGACCCTATTCAGTGAAAAACTAATTCTGATATCATCAAAGAAATTTGTCCAATGCTGGTCTGCCTAGAAATTTTTGTGGCTTTTTTCCAAAATGGAAGATTTTCTACTCAAATCTGTAGTGTACCAGTACAGAACATTTGGCTTCACTTCAACCCATTCTAGGAAATCTATGGCTGAAATTTTTGCGTGTTTTCATTAACACATCTACCACCACAGATCCACAGGCAACAAATTATTAACCTGCTGCCATCAGATCAGCAGCATGAGAACAGGAAATGCAGAGCTAAACCCCATCTGGGTCCTGCAAGTGGAAGCTTGAGGCTGAAGTGATCATCCTGATCTTTACTACTGATACAAAAGAAGGAGATAACATAAAGAAGGAACCAAGAAAGGTATCCTTTCACATGACTTCTTTCATGCACTTTCAGCTTCATCGCTAGAAATAAAATTTCTTGGCTTGTTTTTGGTTGATTTTAACTATCAGGTCACACATTCCTCTAATAGACTTTTAGCACAAGTGTGTAATTGTAATTGATCTGTTTTTGGCGTGGATTGCCATAGGGGAGTATTAACTAAGAGTAAAATTGACTGATTTGTATTCCAGATGTCATGGCATCACTATGAAAGTACAACAGCAGGGCTGTTGGTCTGCTTTTCTCTAAATTTCAATTCAGTAGCCCTCAAAGACAAAATATGGAACCATCAGCTAGGGGCATCTGCTTTGCTATCAACCAGTAAATAAATTTATAATACTGAGATGTCCTTGATCTGTCACAATACGACACTAGTGTTACTCATTTCAGGTGGATCTTTTTAGAAATCACTGTGGGGCTTGTGTGGCTAAAGGAGGGAAAGAGAAATATAGATACTTTCTTTTTTTCTAATCGAGATACTGAATTTGTTATCTCAGAGGAAGGAACAGCAAATTTTCTAAATGGCAAAAGGCAAGTAGTGTTTCTAGCTGCACAATTTTTGTAATTTATCTCATATAAAAAGTTTGAGCTGCATGAGTTACTACTCTTAGATTATTATATGATTTTCCTGTGTAGACAACTAGGTTCTATTTGCTATCCTATGTACATGAGCAGGGATGTAGATGGAGAAACAGTCTGCATTTAATGTTGAATGACTCATATCCTAATTAACTCAAATTTTAAACTTTTTAATACCATTGGGTTGAGAAATTAGTAAGATGCTGGGGTTGGTGGGTGAAGGGATGATCCAATGGAAAACCATGAGCAAAGTCCCTGGCACATGGAAAATTAATTCTGGAAGTAAGAAACTGTTTGGCTAAGGCTGAGGGGTTTGTGATAAAAGACTGAGAGTTCTTTATGTGACTGTGTGTCACAGAACCTACATCAGGCTTTAAAATCTGACAGTTTATGTAAGTCGTATGCACTGTTTGGTTTGGGATTTTTTTTTTCACCACTATAGGCCAGACTGGGTGAACTTGCCATGCTTCTTAAAGCTCTTAAATGTCTTTTGATAGATGTAAGTAATATCTTTTTTATTGTTCATGAACAAGAGGGTGGAAAGACCGGGGAAATATAGGAACATAAATGAAATAAGACTTTTATGGAAGCATCAAGTCCAGGAACATATAGAAAGATTTGTGTTATTGCATTTAATTTCCTCCAGATGTTCTTGCAAAGGGGGGATTTGGATTAACCTGGGAAGGTCAATGGAAAAGCATATTTTCCTGAATTTGAGAATAGGGGAGAAAAGATCCTTATATTGCTCATCTGAAAGCTTTACATTTACCAGAACAGTCAGTTATTTTGCTTACAGTGCAGGGAGGAAAATTTTTGAAAGAAGCATCACCATGGCAGCTATTAAAAGTCTAGGAACTTTTCTGCTGTTCAGAGTCTCTGAAAAGCCAGTGGGGACAAGGGCTTGTGTGTTAGCATTGGATTAAGATTGTTTGCATTTAGTCTGGGTTTCATGTGACTGAATGTTGACACTGACTGAAAGAGTGAAAGAACAAAGAAAATAAGAAAATGCTATCACCAGAAACAGCTTAAATTAGAATCCTGTTTGACAACATCAGCAAAGTCTGAAGTTTCTTATCAGTCATAATCAACTGTTTCGCAAAAGGTTTATCTTATGCGGAAAAGTATGTCATATTTGAAGATTGGGAAGTAATTGCTCTGCACTTAATAAAAATGTGGTGGGAAACTTAGATGGCTTACAGAAGTCATATGAACTAATATTGTGTCAAATATGGTTTTTTAGCCTGGAGAACTAGAGACACATTATCTGTGTAAATTGCTTATTTGAGTAGTGAAGATTGAATATATGGGGTTTTTCCATCTTGTCTTGCTCATTACATCTGTATTTCATCTTTGCTAATGATTCTCCTGTTCCTGGCAAGACCAAAACCTGCTGGCAGGATAGTGGGGCTGGTATCTGTTTGTGTAGCTGCTTTTCTGCTCAATCTTCACTGAGACAAACTGAATTGTGAAGACCTATAGGCCCAGAAGGGCTAGTAGGTAACAAAATTACATTGAATGTCCTCTCTAGAACCTTTCTATGTTTCCCAAGCCCACCACTCAGGTGCCTTTATAAAGAAAATTAAAAGTAAATGCCATACCTTAACACAGATTTGAGCTGCTGGAAAAAAATAAATTATTGCCAAATCTGTGGTAATGAGTGTCTTTCCTGTAGAAGGAAGATGATTGTGAAGGTTTAGATTATTTTTCACTGTCTTCTCCAGTGCAGGGAAAGTGCCAAGGTAGAGATGTGGATGTTACTGGTGTGCTAGACAAGTATTTCCACCTGTTCCTTTGCTTCAAAGAAATAAGGTTGAAGACCAAAAGTTCTTTTCATCTCTAGTAAAACTAGAATTTCCCAGATCTCTGTTTGCATGTCTGTTATTTTCCTGTCTTGGCCAATTTCAGTAAAGATGTTTACTTGAAGAAATATGCACTGATTAAAATAGAAATTTACCTCTCTTCCAATCGCTGGTCCCTATCTTCCGCAATGGAAGTAAGAAATATTTGTCATTATTAAAAAAATGAAAAGGCAAGAAGTTTTCCCATGGTGGTTAAATGAAATTTTTATTTTCTCATTTATTTATTTGTGTATTTGTGCTTTTGCTTCATATACTTTTATATTAAAAATAAGTACCCCCTAAGATTTACTCATTTACTTTCCACTGCATGGGGCTCTTCTTTCACATATAATATCATGTTTTCCTGGCAATGTGCTGGTTTTTGCAACTGTTTCCAGATGGGATGGGGACCATGTTTCTGACTTTTACTTAGAAGTAAATAGTGATGGATTTTCTTGCTATTTGATGAAAATCACACTATGTATTCCTGAAAAATCTCAGGCTATACGTGTTTTCAAAAATTACTATGCAAATATGTTAGAAATCATAATAGTCTAACTGAAGACCAATCATGGATGCAAAAAAAAAAAAAAAACTAAAAAAGAAAAACTAAGGCAAAAATGAGACAAAAATGTAAATGCTTCAATTGATTGAAATAGAAACTTCTCTAATCTCTTTAGATTTCAGGGTTGTTAGATTGGAGGAGCCCAGGAGAGAGAGGGCAGGGAGTGTCAGAAGGACTTGGCAGGGTTTCTGGAAGGCAAGATGCAGAGCCATCAGTCATCATCATTATTTATCTGTACATGCCTGACTGCAAGTCACTGCAACACAAGGGAGTCAGATTTGTGTTCCAGTGTGGTCTGCTCCAAATCCCATTTCAACACTTATAATTTGTTCTAATTTGCTTCTGTGTATGAAGATGAATTTAAATGTTCTTTTTCTAAATATTATTATAGAATCATGGAATTGTTAGAGTTGGAAGGGAACTCTGGAGATCACATAGTCCAAACCCCCTGCCAAGGCAGGATCACCTGGAGATGGTTACACAGTACCATATCCAGACGTGTTTTGAATGTCTCCAGAGAGGGAAAGTCCACGACATCCCCGGGCAGCCTGTTCCAATGCTCTGCTACCCTCGATGTAAAGAAATTTTTCCTCATGTTGAGCTGGAACTTCTTGTGCTTTAGCTTATGTACACCACTCCTAGTCCTGTCACTGAGCATCAAAAGAGTCTGGCACCATCCTCTTGATACCCGCCTATGAGATACTTGTATTTATTGATGAGGTCCCCTCTCAATCTTTTTTCTGGACTAAACAGGCCCAGCTCCTGCAGTCTCTCCTCATAAGAGAGATGCTCCAGACCCCTCATTATCTTTGTGACATCCCCTGCTGTACCCTCACCAGTTAATCCTTGTTTTTCTTAAACTGTGGAGACCAGAATTGAACAAAATACCCCAGACATGGTCTCACTAGGGCTAAACCTGCTGACCACACTGTTCCTGATGCACCCCAGGATCTCATTGGCTCTTCTGGCTGCAAGAACACTCATGGTCATTCAAGAACTCATGGTTATCTTGCCATCCTCCAGTACTCCCAGGTCCTCAGCAAAGCTGCTCTCTAAAAGATCAGACCCTTACCTGTCCTGGTACTTGGGGTCACTCCTCCCCAGGTGCAGGACCCTGCACTTGTCCTTGTTGAACCT
>JAWWMU010000153.1:30456876-30466914 GCA_035048155.1 Cinnycerthia olivascens
GGTGGCTCAGCCATTCCCCCAGTTTTGGGTCATCAGCAAATTTGCTTAGGGTGCTTCCTATCCCTTCATCCAGGCTGTTGACAAACAAGTTGAATAAGATTGGACCTAGGGTTCCTTAGGGAACACCACAGACTACAGGCCTCCACTCATCATAACCCTCTGAGCTCTGCCATTCAGCCAGCTCTTGATCCACCTCACTGTCCATTCATCCAACCCACATTTTCTGACCTTACTTATGAGGTTGTTATGGGAGATAGCATCAAAAATCTTGCTGAAGTCAGACAATATCTACTGCTCTTCCCCCATCAACCCATCCTGCCACACCATCATAGAGGACCATCAGATTGATCAAACATGATTTCTCCTTGGTGAATTCATGCTGAATACTCCTGGTGACCTTCTTTTCTTCTATGTGCTTAGTGATTACCTCCATAAGGATCTGTTCCATCACCTTTCCAGGACTGAAGGTGAGGCTGACTGGCTGGTAGTTTCTCAGGTCCTCCTTCTAGTCCCAGGTCTAGAATTGATCAAATCATCAAAATGGGCTAAAATAAGAGTCTCTTTACCATGTGCATCCAGTTATGGTGGGAATAGATACCTGGGATTATCTCTCATCTGTGCAAAGCAATAAATGCTCACTAGCACACCAGAGAATTTTTTATCCTCTCTGAAACATAGTCCTGTGTATTCCATATCCTGACTCTAAGAAGGAAAAGAAATAACACAAACCAACTCTAGATATTTTTTTTGACTCAATTTCTGTGCCAGTGCCCAGTGACTCTTCCAGTTCATCACGTCTCCTCCTCCAAGGATCTGCATTACCCTGAGTGAAAAGCTATCTGCCAGAAATGTAATTAAAGCTCTTGAACACAATTATCAGCTCTTTGCAGCCTTGCAAACTCAGTCTTTGTGTGGTAACCATTCACTACCAAATCACATTGATGAAAACATTCCCTTGTGGAATCCATTTATGTGCTGTGTTTGCCAGTGGCAGCTGTGTGATGACTTCAGTGGGTGTCACTGAGGCAGACTGATTAAGGAAGAGGTAGAAAGGGACAAGGTAACTGAAGAGAAGTGAGAAAAAAGAAAGTAAAAAATACACCCAAATCAAAACACAAAGCCTTCTGTGCTGTGTAGAAACCACATCACACACATGTGAAATGGAGAGAACTGAGGGTGGTAGAAAACCTTGGGCTCAGTGCTACTCTTCAACTCTCAAACTGCAGTTATCCGGCAGGTGCCTTTCTGTTGTTTGTGATGATTTGTGGCAGGTGGTTAAGTGTATAATTTGGTTTTCCTCAGAGGTGCTATGCCTTTTGGTGTCGTTTTAAGCTCCACAGTTGGTCATCAAGGGAAAAATAATGACACGTTTTGTTTTCTGCTCGTGTTCTCAGCATAGGAGAACACGATGATAACATAACACAACAGCTTTGTCTTTAGTTATTTTTCCCCAATATTTTACTTTCTATTTTTTTCCTAGTAATATCTTGGATAGTAGTAAGAGGACAATAGTCTCCCTTTTTCTTACCACAATTTTTCACTGAACCACTTTTGACTAAGAGAATGTATACTGACATTCATAACATTATCAGGCCAGGGACTCAAGATGAAATTGAATGCATCTCTTCTACACTTCAAATTATGACTGTTCAGATGAAGATGGGTAGTGAAAAGGTTTAATTTCAGTTTATGTTGTTAGCACAATCCTTATAATGTAAACATTAACTGAACATGCTCTGTGTTGGTGTGGAGCAATCATGCATGCCCAGTTTTCATAAGGGGGGTTTGAAGGTCAATTTTCTTAGCAGGTTCCAAGCATGTTAGTTAGAGAAACACATTTACATCTGATCAGCTACACTATAAAAGATTATATCCCCAGAATCTAGCATTAAAAATAAAAATTTAAAAGTATTTTGGAATAACAACTTTTGTGTAAAAGTAGATGACATTTTTAAATTTATGAGTTATGGAGATGTAGATGTGACATGATTTCTTGCCGTCGTTCCCTGTAATATTTTTTTTGGTTAGGTCATCATGTACATCCTTGTAAACTCAGGGTTTTGATTCTAATATTCATTTATCATGGAAATCTAAATACACCAAGTTGTATTGACCTGAATGCCCCATGTTAATAATGAGTTACACTGCTTTTTCAATGTGCATGGCGTGCAGCATTCTACGTCTGCTAAGTAATATTCTGTACATCTTCAGCCAAGCAGTATAGAGGTTCTGAAATCTGTGATTTGTTTCTTAAAGTGTTTTATCCTTTTCATGATCTTTATTGCTTTCCATGCTATGAACAAATGACTTTGTTTTCTTGCATGCTGAATCATGAGTATATGACACATTTTCTATCAACCTTTTTTTCTCATGTTCACATCATGATTTGCAAATGTTTAGAGCTTGAATAGAAACATGCAAGTAACTTTGCATTTTGGCCACAAAAGTAGTGTGATTTATTTATTTATTCATTTGCTTACAGGGGAAACAGATCATTAAGATACACATCTCATTTCCAATTTAGATACCTCATAAATTCTGCTTGGTTGATAAATTAATGGAAAGGTCTAGGGATTTCAATCTGGGAATTTCTGTCACATAAAACATTCCTCTTTCCCCTGGGATTTTATTGACTTAGAAAGAAAAATACAATCCCTCATTTCCGTAGATCTACCTCAGGAGGTAAGGGCCATAACTTATAAGATATTCAGAATGGTGCAGCAATGTACCGTACTGTACAATATATGGAACAATAATTGATTTCTTTGTTCACCTGCCAAATAAAAAGAAAATGCCACCAAGTTCAATTGGTTGTGATTAAATCAAAAAGAAAGATTTTCCTTTCTTTTCATAAGGGGAAAATGTTTCGAAATTTCCTTTAGTGTCAAAGTCCCTAATTTTCCCTGAATTATTTACTGTATTTTTGTTTTCATCTAAGACAGGCAGCAAATAACTTGAAACAGCTAGTTGTCTTTGTCCTTTTACACTAAGAAATTGTTCACAATTGGAGCAAGGCTCCTTGATTCACTCTTCCCTTTTCCTGCAGTCTGTGAATTTGTGTTTGCCCAGAGAGGCCATGGATATGCAGGGAGATGGCCTCGCTCAGTCTGCATTGCTCAGGAACATTTTCTTTCCCCACTTAGAAAGAGAAACACTCAAAACTCACTGATTTTAGCTATGTAATGAGCATACTAATCAAGATAAGTGAGCAGGTCTCTCTTCCTCACATTGACTCATACATATCATACAAAACAATAACATGCTGTAGCATATCAGACAGTATATGCTCGTGGAAAGTGGAACATGATGGCTGAAACAGCTGCAATAGGCCGTGAAAGCAGAATCCAGAGTTTCTACTGTGCCATTGCCATAGCCAAGAAGTGTTTATTTGTGACCTTTCAGTGATTCATATTTTTTATACTACAGAAAAATATTTTGCCTAATTTCTAATTTTAATGCTCTTAAATGTGAGAAGAATCATACCAAGAAGTTCATGACTCTAATTCCTATTGAGTCAGAGGACATTCAGGAATCTAGACTTTATAAAGTTCTCATAAAAACTCTTGGCATCTGCTTAAATATACATACATGTTCATTTTAAATATCACCCCAAAGTATTTTCTTGAAAAGAAAATGCTCTCTCACTCTTTGTGAGTGAGTGAAATGGAACCTACATGATGTTTCCTTTCTGCTAATTAAGACAGAGGCATGGTAAGGTTTAAAGAGACTCCAAATCAAATTCACATTCAGGTTTTTTTTCAGTGTTGATCATAAATGTCAGTATCTCTTGATGATAAGTCACACTCCCACCCATACTCTTTCTGCCTTATGTGAATACATCACATGAGAGAGAGAAGAAGGCCCACTCCTCCTTTCATATGGCCAGCATGAGATCAGACCAATCTCCCCATGATTGTTGAGAGGGAAATTAGAAAGTCTTGAGTAAGTTGAGGAAATAAAGGTGAGAGAGCAAGCAGCTCTTTCCATTTCCGTCTACAGCTAAGGTGGATGAATCTTGTTCAGCCCTGGAAATATGATGCATTTCCTCTGCGCAGTGGGAAGTCCTTACCCTTTAAATGCAAATTATTTTAAACACAGCGTAAATGTAACTGGCAATTACTAATACTCAAGGTATATGTCCATTTTTAGGGAAGGGGTTATGCAAAGGATTAGGGACCATGCTTGAGTCTTACTGCACACAAAATTCTTTGGTCTGAAATTAATTTCTGGTATTAGATTATTCAAAAGATAAGCAAAAAATTACCCTATCTTTTAAAAGGACATATATTGGGACAGACATGGCACAATATGATGCTTCTGACATATGATTGATTGTGACTGACTGCAGCAGAGGATGACAGGTTGCTTTTGGGAAAGGCGGTCCTCAGTGTATGCAGTTAATACTTGTGTTTGATGCTCATTGACTAGTGACTGCCTACCTTGCAGACCTTGTATTTGATGGTGCTTTCAAACACTGAGTCAGACCAGCTGTCCAGACTTTCTGGAAAAGGTGTCTCTTTATGGTAGGAACAAGTTGTACTTAAACACGGTATACTATCCATCCAAAGATATCTAGCTTTATTCAAAAATAGGTCAGATGAACCTCTGAGTATACTGCCGAATGAATACTCTTCAAGAGAAAATTATTTTCTTTGTTTTTTGTAATTTAGCATATTGTGGTTATCTCTGGAATAGTGGTAAAGTCACCAGACTGATTATATCTTCTATTTTTTAAACTGTGTCATATGTTTTCCAATTTATTTTCACTCTCAAATAAAAACCTTACCCTAAATAATTCTTCATGGAACAGTATAAATCAATGTCTCACTATGAAATCCTCTAAGGCACTCGGTCTCTGCAGGCTCAGCACAATTGCATCATCTGGGCAACCAACTCAAACCTCAGGTTTCTACACTCTTGAGAACTGACACAGCTTCCCTGTAACTGGCTCTGGGGAAGGATTTCTGTTCTCATTCAGCTTTAAATATTGTTAAATATATCTAAAGCTCTTGCATTGGAAAGGACCAACATGTCCAGGATTCCAAGAAGCTTCTGTCTCCATTCCTGCTGAGGCGGACAGCATGGTGGGGCTTGTCCCGTCGAATTTCTTTTGAGGGGATTCAGGTATGCATCCACATCTTCTCACACAAACATAGAGGAAGGTGGAGGGAAGAAGTGCCCTGGGCATGTGCTGACTTGTGCCAAACCCCCAAGATTTCTTGTAAAGCTTCTGAAATATTCAAATGGGTACTTCTATGAAACAATAGATGCTTGATTTCTCCATAGACTAATCTACATCCACTTTTACCATGAATATTAGAAAAATTGATGCAGTCAATATTAAAATGTAAACAGACAATTACGTGACTCAGAAGTGAAAGAATATTTTTACTACATAAAAATGACAGTGGCATTAGAAAGCTCTACTTATTCAAAACTCATTTTGTGAACTGGCAAGGCCACTGAATTGTCCAAGTATTTAAATCTAGTTTCTCAGACAGGAAATTTATGCCAAATTTTATAATGTTATTGCTATTTATGCTTGAAAAAGGTATCTATATCATTCCTAATGATTTATAGGAAAAATTCAATGCTGACTTCAGAGTTTAAAACTAGGCATCTTGACTGCTTTTACTAATTTCTTAAATTGCCTTTTGACTTTTTGTGATAGGAGTAGTTTTGAGTGTTTTGGTGGACTGAGTATCTTTAAAAATTGGTTTAAATAATTTTCTAATTAAAATACTTGAATTAGTGCAGAAGGCAGATGGGACAGTGGAGTGTATCTTAGAGGTAGTAGTCAAACAGGAAGTGCTACCAAAGACAAGGAATATGTGCCACAGACAACAAGCCTGCTGTTCCTGGGTGACAGGAAGATAGAGGAGCGCTGAACTGATGACAGAAAAAACAATTCACTATGGCTGGAAAAACAGAAAAGTTTCAATTTTAGAAATATCACCAATTTAGTTTCAATTTTTCTTATGAAAACTGAAGGAGAATGTTTTGTTGTTTGGTTTATCCTAAATCCTAGAGACTCAAATTTTCAAAGAGCAATGATTTCTGTTTGTGTGTCTTTGGAGTGGAAATTCATGACAGAAAAACCAGTCTGCTTACAGGCCTTTGTTTTTTTGTAAGAAGATGTTAACTAAATGCAATGTATTTTGTTAAAGAAGTTGTCTGTGATGGGAACTACAGTAAGTCACACAAGCAGCAAGGATGAAGGCTGCTCTTCCAGAGTAGGACGGGAAAAAAGGAGAAATACTGCCTGTTAGTTTAGAAACTGACTTGTTAAAGAGTAAAGTTCAGCAAGTCCTCATGTCTTTCAATCAAAAACAGACAGAAAAGAGAAACAAAAATGTTGTAATCTGGAGTAAATGGAGAAGTTCTGCCAGCTGTCTGTGTGGATTTTTGTTTTGCTCATTAAACAGCAACAGTAAGCAGAAATAGCAGAAAGACACCAGGGTCTCACAAACTAGATTTTGTAGTCATAAGCAAACATGAAAGCTCCCTGTTACCTTGGATTCTGGTGGTTTGTAAAACATAGAGATATAAACCAGGGGGTGGAGGAAAAATTTATTTGTGAAGTTGTTAAGTGAAATCTCAAATCCTGAAGTATGCTTTCTGTAGGGGTATGCATGAAGCAATACTGAAAAATGCAACTTTCAGAATACAAATTCCTGGGAATCTTCAGCAGCCTGATAAGAGAATTTTCTTGGTTTGGACTGTGTTTGATGACTTGGAGTAAGCACAGCTGGCACCTGAGCCCTGTAAAGCTGGAGGGAAGGGCTATTTTACATGAACAGAAATTTAGACATACTTTTTCTCCAAATGGATTTTCAGCTTAAAGTGTTATTAGAACTAAAAATTCCATCTTTGCTGCTTAATATTGATCTCTTACTCAAAGGTTTGCTGGAAACTCTTCAAAGACTTTTGGAGTCGTGTACACAAATATAATTTCTCTCCATAAATCATAGCCTGTTTGGTTTTGATGTAAATATTGAAAAGCTCAAACAATACTATTTTCCTTTTTCTTCTTGCTCTTGAAGATGAAAATCATTGTATGGATATGTATATAAGACATATCTTGGAAGGATAGAGGTGTGGTAATCTTTGTACATATACCCCCACTCCAAATATACATACACCAAATATTTGTCATTTACCTGCACCCAAAACTAAGGCTCAGCACTGTTTTCATTACAGTCAGTTAAGAAATCCGTGTTGACAGAAAAGAATTGAGACACTCAGCTCTGCAGGCAAACCACATGGACAGTCCCTCCATAGAGCTTGCTGGAGGAAGGGAAAGACAATGCCAAAAAAGAATATTTTTTACACTCCTCATGTGCTTAATGATTGTGATGGAATATCTAATGTCTGTGAGAAATGAGAAAAATCTTGTCTTTTGAATAGCCTATCATAAAATACTGGCAGTTTTCTAAGTAGAAGAGAAAATGCTAGTTTCAGGAAGATGAACTGTGACAGTTTTATCTATTTTTTAATTTGTATTTTAAGGAGGTCTTAGTCCCTCCTATCTGAAGCTTAAAAAACCCTGTTCATACGGTTTAGCATATCTAAGCTAATGTATCTGAACTTGTCTAAAATTATTTGGATTGGAAACTGAGATGGAAATTTCATGAGAATGTGATGGGAGAAGTTTTCAATAGCTCATTAGACCCGGCACTGGTGAAGTCATCTCTTGAGTTCTGTCTCCAGTTATGGGCCACTCAACTCAGGAAGGACATTGAGGTGCAGGACCTTGTCCAGAGAAGGGCAACAAAGTTGGTGAAGGGTCTGGAGCAAAAGTCTGATGAGGAGCAGCTGAGGGAGCTGAAGGAGGCTCAGGGGAGACCTCATCGTTCCCTACAGCCACCTGAAAGGAGGGTGTAGCCAGATGGGAATCATTCTCCTCTCCCAGGAAACCAACGACAGGATGAGAGGATGCAGTCTTAACCTGTGCCAGAGGAGGTTTAAGTTGGACATTAGGCAGAATTTTTTTACAGAAAGGGTGATTAGACATTGGAATGGGCTGTCTGGGGAGGTGATGGAGTCCCTGGAGGTGTTTAAGGAAAGACTAGATGTGGTACTCAGTGGCATGGTCTAGTTGACATGGTGGCATTTGGTCATAGGTTGTTCTCAATGATCTCAGAGGTCTGTTCAAGCTTAGTTGGTTCTGTGATTCTGGGATTAGTTGCCTGTGTTGAAAATAATGTAGAAAAGTGCCTTCTTTTCTCTCTGGCCAAAGAAAAAATGAGAATTTCAAGGACAGGAAAATTCAAAGAAAATACTTTGAAATCATAAGTTCTGTGACCTGATTAACGAAAGATTATATGTTATTATTTTATTGATGTCAATTGATTTTCCTCTTGTTATTGGTGTAATGATGTAACTGCAGAGCTTGCCCACCCTTTTGTCATTCTCTTAATCTGTCCATCTGAGAGATAAGGGCTTCGCTCTTAGTGGGCAAGTCGTTGTACAAAACCAAGATAAAATACGTAGATTAAAACTTTGTTGACAGATTACAGTGCTATGATGAGTGTGTGCCAACTTAGAATAGAAATTTCATTGCACTGTGGGATCTTCTGTTTAGGGAAGCAGAACTGCAAACATAATTTGTAATGTTTTGTGGTTTAGTGATACCTGCTGGTCTGTGATACATCAAATATAACCAGAAGTTGAGCAAAATATAGACCTTAGATTAGATTTGGCACATCAAGGAAAGTGATTACGTGTTCTTTGCATGGATTTATTCAAGACTGATGAGGCATTTTCACCAGACAAGAGAGGCTTTGCGCACTGCATTTCTGTAGCACTGTATTTGCCCTAAAACATACACAGAAAGGATAAAATCAAATGAAAGTTCGGACATACCCATTAGAAATGTTATTCTGTGTTTTGCTTTTCTGCTCTTGGCAGGAATTTCTGCTGAGATAAAATGCTACTATGAGTCTCTGGGATTCCTTTGTATTAACACAATAGTGGACCATGTTACCATGATAGAAGATGAAAGTATCAGACAAAACATATTGCACTTAATAGTTCAGTACTGATGTTGTGACTGACATCAGTATTTTGAAAGGAGGCATTAAAACATGATAAATAGTTCTACACCTGGTCTTTATGACTCCTTTTAAAAATCTACATGCTGTTTTTAATATGCAAAGCTTGATACAAGGAATGAAGATTGTTCTTCCACTACACAATAATTATTAACAAGTTAACAAACTCAGTTCTTTGAGGTTGCTTGTGAAATTATTATTTTCACTATTAGTTTGTGTTCTAAGAAGAAATAAAGGGGTAAAAATGTCAGTCCTTAGCCTTTAAAACTAAGATTATAAACTTTTTTCCAGTTTAATTTTTTCATTACACCTATAGACCATTCATTCAGCATGAATTCTAAACCTTTAAAACCATTGGCTATGAGCAGCAGAATTTTGTGAAAACTGTCTTCCTGTAATTTTTCTGATGAAGCTCAGGGAGGTCACAAAGCAAATTAATTGTGCAAGTCATGTCTTAACCTGACTGTTTCTGGTTACTAACTTTTTTTCTCCGAGAAGATCAAGCTGTCAGTTAAATTTCAAAGATTTTTCTGAAGACAGAAGTTCTCAAAATTCATCGCCTTTGCATAGTCTCCCGCTATTTAACAACCTCATTAATCATAATACAAGCACCAAAATGGCTAACTAGTTAAAATGCACAAAGTCAGAAGCTCAAGTCATCAGGAAGGTTAATGCCAGTTGGTGCCTGTTGCTGTTCCATGCCAAGTCAATGCTGCCTGTGGCTCTAGTTGCTATCACTTATAAAAATCCCAACCCTAGTGGTTTTAGTAAGGTTTTTTGATTTGATAGGGATCCTTGAAAATTATATCCAAATCTGTGTAATGTAATATGTGATTTAATCTAATAACTTAATCTTAATTGTGCTGATGAAAAAGATGGCATTGGGACAAGGCAGAGTTTTTCACAAGAAGTTATTAAGGAAAATAAGGATTAGAGAGTGAGAAACTGATTATAAAAATTTAGAAGGAAGGCAGAAAATACATAT
>JAWWMU010000153.1:30476673-30495002 GCA_035048155.1 Cinnycerthia olivascens
GAACGTAGGCTTCCACTCTGGAATCCTCTTTACAGGGTTATGAAAATGAACAGAAAAAGTTGCCTATCAACCAGTAGCTGTTAACAGAGGATATTACACAGAACAAAATCCGTCTTGTACCTGGGCTGAATCTGGACTATGAGACCCACCTTAAGTGAAACAACATTAATGATCAACTCACGCTTCTAAGGTATGAAAGAATCTCCACTGGACTGATACAGAAAAAAACATCATTAAATAATGCCAAATCCACTTGAGAGCGAGTGTCAGTATGGCATGGAGGTGCAGAACTAACTGCTGATTCATCCTGACAGACAGGTCAGGCAGGCCGACTCATTAACTCAGAAGTGTAAAACATTGAGCTTTTCTTTGAGGCAGGAGAAAGAGAGAAGGGACAGCAGAGGTCTTGCAGGCAGAAGTGATAAGAACAGTCAGTTCAGGAGGGACTTGAGGACTAAAGCTTATGTTTATGAATACATTTCTGCCTGCAACCATTTCCTTTACTGGAAATAAGAAGAAAGTCTGTATCTGAACTCTGTGGGAGGACAGGTATGTAGATGGATCCAAGAGGCAATCACGGCTCGAGAGCTCAGCTGTCCTGGGCTCAAGAACACTCAGCAGCAGCTTGGCATTCCTGCTGCTGTCCTCTGCTGCTGCTGCTGACAACCTTTTCTGGGGCTCAAGCATGCTTCTGAGTTCTCCAAAAGTACAGGAGAGCTGAGAGAGCTGCTCGCCCACAGCCCTCTAGCAATATAACCAGTGACATTGTCTTCCTACAGCTGACTCTTTGAGTGCCCATGGCAAAACCTTGCTTCATGGATTGGAGTCACTAATGCTGATAATTGCCCACACAGCTCTTGAAGGCTGTGCTCTGACTGTCCCGGAGATGGTAGTTTTACGTTATGTCAAATAGATGTGAGAAATGGCAACAAAATCAAAGTACTCCTATCATCTGTCTCTCCTAAAATCCGTGATATGGTTTCTTTAATCAAGTGATTAGAAAGTTTTCAGAAAAAGTCCTGACAAACAGTGTACAACATTTCCATTTTGAACCAGACACATTTTTTCTAAAAACAGCAGTATGTCTTTCAGCAGATTGTTCCATGGTGGGGTGGTTTAATTCCACTTGGTAATTAAGTCCCACACAGCCACTTGCTCACTTCCACCTGCCAGGATGGGGGAGAAAATATGAAAGTAAAAGTGAGAATACTTGTGGGTTGAGATAGAGAGTTCAATAGGTAAATCAAAAGTCACACAAGCAAGCAAAGCAAAGGAAAGAATTCATTCACTCATTCCCATGGGCAGACAGGTGTTCAGCTATCCCCAGGAAATCAGGAAGTATTACTTGGGAATACAAATGCCATCACTCCAAACGTCCCTCCACCTTCCTTCTTTTCCCAGCTTTATATGCTGAAGGTGATGCCATATGTTACATAATATCTCTTTGGTCACTTGGGGTCAGCTGTCCTGGCTGTGTCCCTGTACAACTCCCTGAGGCAGAGGCAGAAAAGGCTGTGTGAAAGCCCTGCTCAGCAAGAACTACAACATCTTTGTGTTATCAGCACTGTTTCCAACTCAAATTCTAAACATAGTCCCATACCAGCTACTGTGATGAAAATCAACCCCAGCCCAAACCAGCACAGATAGATGAGGGGTTGTTAAGGATGGAGGGGGGTCTCTCCTTCAGGCTGGGGAAACATGAGTCTGTTTGAAGTACAAAGGCACTGAGTCTGTGGTGCTTTTCTCTACGCTGCTTTTGCAAGTAGCCCATTCTTTGGAGGAATTTCTAATTCTTTGTTGCTTCCTGTAAACGAAAGCAGAATAACGGATATTTTGAGGCATGTGTTGGAAAGCAGGAGCATTTCACACCACAGAAGGGCTGTTTTCTAATGGGACTGTGTTCCTATCTCTACAGGTACCAAAAGAACGATATGAAGCTATTGACTATCTTGTTTCCAGGCTTCAGTTCTGATCTCAGTCTTACAGCTTTGGAACTGTCTGGGAGGATTAACAAAGGCCAAGATATTGATGGACTGCATCTGACACACTGCAAAGGCGATTACTTGTATTTTCCCATGATAGTGATCCTACAAGATATTGAAATGTCCACAGAAGAAACAGGAAACCTTACTTCAAAGCAAGAAATATCCTTTTAATTCACTGGATCACAAAAATCTCATGACCACTCAGTGTACCAAGATATTGCAATGTTAGAGCGCTGAGGGACAGGATCAAGAGTTGAAAAACAAAGCCATTCTGGAAAAAAAAGGAGAAATCACAGAATAATGAGGCTGTAAGAGAACTCCAAGATCATCAAGTCCATCCTATGCCTTAACATCTCAACTAAACCATGGCACCGAGTGCCACATCCAGTCTTTTTTTAAGCACATCCAGGGATGGTGACTCCACCACCCATCCAGGTAGAACATTCCAGTATGTCATTACTCTTTCTGTGAAAAATTTCTTCCTAATATCCAACCTATATTTCCCATGGTGCAGCTTGAAACTGTGTCCTCCGGTTCTGTCAGCTGCTGCCTGGTGAAAAAGACCAACCCCCACCTGACTACAGCCACCTTTCAGGAAGTTGTAGAGAGTGACAAGGAGACTCACCCCTGAGTCTCCTTTTCTCCAGGCTAAACACCCCCAGCTCCCTCAGCCATTCCTCACAGGCTTTGTGTTCCCAACCCCTCTCCAGCCTCGTTGCCTCCTCTGGATGCGCTCCAGGATCTCAACGTCCTTCCCAAACTGAAGGGCCCAGAACTGGACACAGCACTCAAAATGTGGCCTCACCAGTTCCAAGGGGAAGGAAGAATGACCTCACTGGCCCTGCTGGTCACATCATTCCTGATACAGGCCAGGGGCCATTGGCCTTCTTGGCCCCCAGGGCACAGAGCTAGCTCATGTTCAGCCGGCTGTTGACCAGCACCCTCAGCTCCCTTTGCGCCTGGGCACTGTCCAGCCACACTGACCCCAGCCTGTAACTCTGCAGGGGGCCATTGTGACCAAAATGTAGGACCTGGCACTTGGCCTTATTAAACCTCATCCTATTGGATTCTGCCCATCAATCCAGCCATTCCAAATCCCTCTGCAGAGCCCTTCTACCTTCCAACAGATTGACACAAACTCCCAGCTTAGTGTCATCTGCAAATTTACTAATTAAAGATTCAATACTCTCATCCACGTCATCAATAAAAATATTGAACAGAATAGGCCCTAGCACAGAAACCTGAAGGATACCACTGGTGACCAGCCACCAGCTGGATGCAACACTGTTCACAACAGTGTTAGGCTTGCAAAAGCAAGCTTAATAGGAAAAACAAAAAATCAAAAATTAAATTAGTAGACAGGGCTGGAAGGAGAAGGTTGGCCCTTCAGGTAAGCTAAGTCCAGCAAAGCTTCACCTTGTCTTCTTGTAATGATAGATGCTATAGGTATACTAGTTGAATTCATCCAGGGAACATACCAGCTAGTACAATTTGCTGGGCAAGACTGGTATTTTTATGTGATTTAGAAAACAACATAATATTTATTCAAATTGACACACAACTGCATATTGTACAGTATATTATTTATTCTATTTTGCCTGGAAAATTATTGCTTCACAATTCTGAAATATATATTAAATTAGGAAAATAACTTTTTAAACCTCTGCATCTCTTTCAATATTTTTCTGAGCCAGAGGAATTATTTTTAAGTATTGTTCTCCTTTTACCTCACTTCTTTTGATATTAATGAGCTACAAAAGTCAAATTCAGTCTAACCCGGAGACCATTACACATTCATGAAGTAAAATAGATGCATAACAGCAAATGATGATTTATGACAAAATATTAAAATAAGAGAGTTTTTGGCATAGGCCACATATAATGAGAACTAGTGTCACAAAATATTCCCAAACCCAGTCATGCATATTCTGCTTTATATTAAATATGTGTGTCTCAGAGGGCTGGAAAGGACTCAGCAGACCTTTTCAACAGGACATTGAATAGATAAAGCACTTGTTAGATCAAATATACATACCAACTTGTGGACAAGTAAATGATGCTGAATATAGCACTCACTGTGTGGACAGAAAATCAAGAGAGAAGTTTTAGAGGGGCAGAACCTTCTCTGGAGAAGCATGCTGGACATTTCCTGACTGAAAAGAATAATTATTGTGTAGACACTGCCAAAACTATGGGCAAAATCCAGGGTAAAATAGTAAAATAAGGTAATGACAGACAAAAGAAGATGTGAAAGGATAAACTTGAAAAAGTGCTGTGCCCCCATGCCCATTTCTTGGGATAACAACTGGTTACCCCTGCTGTTTTACTAATACCAGTATTGGCAAAGTCATTTTTTTTCTCCCCTACCCACCCTGCAAGTAGAAGTGAAAAAAAGGAAGTTGTCTGTTGGCTTCTGGCACCACTTCCCTCAATGACATCTTTTGTCTCCTGGGAGTTGTGCCAGCATAGCAGAACTGGTTCCATATCTCTCCCTGGAAGCAAATCCTTGTTGGCCAAGGGTTTTGGGTTTGTCATCCCAGCAGGCCGGACAAAAATAAGACATTCATCCCACATGCCTTGCTCAAGATTGAAGGCAGCTGGTGTCCTAAAATATAAACCTTTGTTATTCCCATGAACTCTCTTCCAAGAAAATAGACTGCTATTTCTGAATTAGATCCATCATCAGAAGCTCCAGTGATTTACACTTCTGTCAGGTCTTTCATCCAGAAATACCATTCATAGACTGCTGCATTAACTGATTTATCTCTTTCAGGCCAAACACAGAATTTTTAGAACATGGCTTTTATTGAATGTCAGATGGATTTTGGCCAATATTGACACCATGAGCTGGGTCTTTCACTGTCCTTTCTGAGCACTGCAGAAGAATGTGATATAACCTATAGATCTTTTATCTACAGTAGAGCTCTGGCTGAGTTCCAGTATGTCAGCTGCTTAACAACCAACTGTGTCCAATGTTTCTGCCAAGGGGAAACTCTTACAGGATATACGTGTAAATGCAATGTGAGTACACATGGGGATTATAAAGTTAACTGCACTGAACTGAACCAAACTAAAACAGGGCTCTGTCTTTTGGACAGTGCACCTTCTCAGGTTTAGGAATGGCATGCCAGGGTTCCCATAAATTATGAAGCCAGGGGAATAATAATAGTCTGGATGAAATGACTGTGGATTGCTCATAGAGAACTCAGAATCAGTTTTGAAGTATCTTATAGCTGACCTCAAAAAAAAAGTGTTCAGGGAATTAATTATGTCCGTATAAAGTGAGACTGGGCTTGGAGGCTAGGAGCCACTGCAGCTGAGATTCCAAGGAAAGAAAGAGGAGATATAGAGGAAGAGGAGTAGAAAGGGTGGATGGAGAAGCAGGAGGAAGAGGAGGGTTAGAGGAGGAGGAAGAGGCAGAGGAAGTGGCTGAATCGGTCTTTTGGGGGGTTTATGTTCACAAGATGCTTGATGACTTCTAAAGATGGATTTGGGTAGGAGGACCCCCAAGCCAACATACTCACACCTTGTTGTTCCCCTCAAAACAGTATTTCTCATTCCCAAACCTTGAGTGGCTGAAGAAGGAGGCTGTGAGGAAGAGCCTCCATAATATCCAGGTAAGAGAGGAGGAAGTCACTTCAGCTTTCCTTCTCTCCTCTCTTCCATCTTTTAGCTGAGCATCCCTCCCAGCTGCTGGCCATCATCCAAGTCGGTTTTCCAACCTTTCACAAAAGAAAGGGAAAATGCCTTCTCTAAAGTGACTTTAGGTCTCCAGTTGGGTGAGGCGTCACCATTGTTTGGGCTCCTCTGTGCAAGGAGACATGAAACTTCTGGAGTGGGTCCAGCAAAGGGCTACAAAGTTCATCAAGGGACTGGAGCATCTCTGTTATACAGCTGAGCGAGATGGGCTTGCTCAGCCTCAAGAAAAAATGACTGGGAGGGGTCCTTATTGGTGTCTCAGTATCTGAAGGTGGGGTGCCAAGAGGATGCAGTCAGGCTCTTCTTGATGGTGCCAAGCAACAGGACAAGAGGCAGTGGGATGAAACTGATGCACAGGAAGTTCCACCTATGAGGAAGAACTCCTTTACTGTGCAGGTGACCGAACACTGGAACAGATTGCCCAGAGAGGGTGTGGAGTCTCCATCACTGGAGATATCCAAGAACCATCTGGACACAATCCTGTGCCAGGTGCTTTAGGGTGACCCTGCTTGAGCAGGAAGGTTGGACCAGATGATCCACTGTGGTCCGTCTTTGAACCTGATCCATTCTGTGATTGCTAAGGAAGTAGACATCTTTCTGCTAGGAGAATTAAAAATTAAAGGAGCTGTTTATTCTGTCTGTGTAATAATTCCCTAAAGACACTGTTGTAAAAATGGTAAAAATGTTCAGATCTGCATGTTCTCTGAATACTTTCTTGTACTCGTATTTTTCCTCCTCAGGAGTATGGTAGATGGAAAGGTTATGGTATTCTTCAACACAGTGCTCACATGCAAAATATCAATCATGCCAATCGTGATAATGGTTGGGGCAAATAGACAAGTAAGATCAACATCTACTGGGTCTGCATTGTGGGACATAGTTAAAGAGTAAATCAGCACAGGTGAGTAATGTAGACACAGGCTTAAAACAGTGAAAATGCCACTGTCACCCTTTTCCATTTTAAGACTTAACATTTTATGTGATTCTTAATGCCCACTAAATTTCACGTTCACATCTGTCACAGCGAGGTGTCCTCTGCAGAGAGCAAAGGTTGCCTGCCACTGCTTTGAAAAGAGTAGAGAAAAAGCAGAGGATCATCACTCTGCAAAGGAGATGGATGCTATCCAAGAAACCAGCTTATGTAAAGGGCATTCCTTACAGGCATCTTTGCTGCCATCTCTAATAGCACTGGTCTGGACTGACAACAGCTCAAGGCAAGTGTAGATGGAAGACAAACAATATGTCTGTCACAAGCACATTAGTTAATAAAGCTTTTGTTACACCTTGATTCATTGTCTAGTTGGGAGTCAAGACTAGTTATTAAACATTTCAGAGAGAGGAAGGATTGCTATGACAACAACATGTGGATAATTCATCTGTAGGGGAGAGGGGACATGAAATAATAGAACAATTGCTAAAATCTTAAAGGATTTGTGTGCATCAAAAACAATAATAAAAAAAAGTGTTTCAATCTATGCTGTCTTTCTATCTGCAGCTTAACAAACATCTGTCATCTTTGGTGGCTTGAATAATACAAGCTAAAGTAAAAAGTCTGCAGCTTCTTACTTCCAGTAAATTAAGAACAAGGGCACAAGAAACCCATCAGGTAAGGTCTCTGAAGATTGATATTTTGGGTGTCTGGACTTGGTTACAATTTTGCATTTGGTTTTTATCATAAAAGTCAGAGACATGACCCAAAATATAGTAAAATACTATCAAGAGATGTTCTTTAGATTAAGTTCTATTTCCATGAGAACTTTCCAGTCTCAGAACTCTTTAAATTTTTCTTCCAGACAAATTTAAAGGAATTGGGGAAAAAGTAATTATATTACAAAAATGAAAGTAGTCTCACCTCTCCATTGCTTTATTTTAAGTATCATTCCAATCTCTTACCAAAAAGGTTTTTGCCTTATATTTTGTTTGATTCCCTTCAGCATGCAGCATGGCATTTTCAACAAAGCATGGGAATTCTTACTTAAGAATATTTTTGTTTTTAAAGATGGTTCATTTTTCCTTTAAATAAAGATAGTTGTCCATAAAGTAATTAAATACTGTCCCCCTAAAAAGCTGCCTTAAATTAATCTACAAAAGCAAAGAGTGTAGACACCAGCAATGTAACTTTTTCTGGCCTATTTTCTCTCTCTGGACCTGAAGGAGAAGCTATTTTGAAGACTGATCATGATGCCAGTTCAGGCTTTTGTCTCTCTTCTTGTACCATGGAGAAGTGTGTAGCCTGCTTACCATGTATTCACACACAAGGAAACCTAGATGAGGTCAAGACAGAGAGAAATCTATTCTGAGTCTAAAAGGAAGAGAAGATCATATACTACTGTTTTAAAGGCAGTAGTATATGAAGGTTATTGAGAAAGGAAGAAAGAAAGAAAGAAAGAGAAAAAACTCAAAGATTTTTTTTATCCAGTAAAAGAAATGTACCCAGCTCTGAAATCTTAAACTACAAGCCTCCTCCATGTCTCTGATTACATAAATAAATACATTAAAATAGAGCAATATAGATTAGGTTTTTAAAATCATATTTGCATAACTTAAAGTGAATTTTAATGATAATGCAAATGTGTGATTAGTTAATAAAGCTTGATACCTGGTACTGTTTTCATAATATTAATTTAGGCAGCTTCTTTCCTGTGGTATAAAAACTAGTTACTGTGGCTACATTACTGCATTATTATGCTCAGTAAAAATGTCCTTAGAATTTTTTAGCATGTGAAATAATCATACAATACTAGCATGTAAACTGATAAGAAAGAAGGTAGTAATTCCTTTATCTGCTAAATAATATAGGATCTGAAATAGATCTATACAATGTAGAAAATCAACTCTATATAAAATCTTAAAGCTCATATTCATGACTACTGATAAATCACTGTTTTTTTGATTTTCTTTTCCCACTGTGAACTTGCATAGACACTATTGTCATTCATTCCAGAACTCTCAGATTCAAAATAACTTATCTTTAAAAGTCAGATGTGGACTTACTGCAGCAGTGAATTCCAGAAGTAAGTTATACTTTGCCTACCTCGATGAGGCTTTTTATGTGATTTGGATTTACATTTTCCCTTCAGTCTTTTTCCCCTTGTACTTTGAAACAAGTTTAATAAAACTCCTTCTCCTTTACCTTTTCCACATATTAATTTTTTCTTTCCTTCCCTTTCCTTCTTCCTTGTTGAAGCAGATGAAGTAAGATTGCACTTAAAAAAAAAAAAAAATCCAAGAGAAGAACAGGTAATTGATCTTTTCAATTTGCAAAGCAAAACTGCCTAAGATCAGAAGTCACCGATGTGGGCTGCCCATACCTGCAGGCACAGCAGGGATGTGAAGCAAACTACAGCACATTGGCATCAGGAAGAATAACAGGGTTACCTGGCCAGAGAATTTAGCTCCAGTGGCTGTGGTGTTCATGAGACTTTGTGCGCAATATGGGGGACTCAGGACTTGTTCACATTGCAAGATCACTGTCCAAGATGCAATTTCTTCACTCTCTTGCGGGACTCAGGAAAAAGGTAAGGTTATTACAGTAAGTATATTTTTGCAGCAGCTGATGCAAGACAGAAGTCCCATCTGTGCACAGACTGACTTCCTGCATGGTTCAGTCCCACAAGGACAGAGCTGTAAATTACAATTAGACCTCTATGCATTTCAACAGCTGAACTTGGCTACGTAAATGCTACAGGTAGATTTTACAGGTAATAACAGAACTGTGAAATGGTGTCTCCTCTTCACCTGTGTTCTCTTAATAAGGGATGTGCTGCCTGGCCCAGATACAATCACCTTCCAGGATCTAGCTTCTCTGAATCTCCAAAATGCAAATTTTCTCTATGATTTCCTCTTTAAAGACATGTTTATAATTCTTATTTTGCATTGAGAACAGAAATGCAAATGTCCAAAATCCAAGGAGAAAGTTCACTCTAGGGCTGTTCCTAACCTAAAGGAAGGTGTAAACCTCATTGATTTCAATAAGCAATGAAGGAAAACAGCTTACTTGCAAAATGACCAGAAAGAGAGAAATGTGAAATTGTACGAGCCATGCTAACCTAAAGATATTTCCAGTTCAGTGGTGCTGTCAAAACATTTAAGAAGTCCAGGACAATACTTGAACATCATCTGTGAATATGCAGCCAATATCAAATGGGGTTTATACACTGTTTCTCTGGAAGTGATGTTGATCTACATGGTTATTATGTTTTATGGGAAGACATCAGAAAAAAAAAGTATCAATTCCCATTTAGTTAGTTTAGTTAGTTTAACTGTAAATGATCTCAGTCAACACTGGCAGTAATGTCATGTAACTGACATTAACAAACACTGATTAGTGAGTACTCAGAAAAATGCCCTCTGAAACTTGTATTTTGAGAAGTACAATAAACTGACAGAAGTGTCCTTCTGTCTTTTTTTATAAGCCCTTAAATATAGAGAAATCTTTCTGCCTGTTGTAAAGTTGCTGCTATTGTTTTTATTGCAAATAGTACTGCAGTTGCTTACAACACATTTTTCAGTTCATGTTGTTTCTCTTTCTTCAAGGAGAGTTTGGCCAAGTATGTCAAAAATAGATACCCAAAGTTAGGTTTAAGTTTGCGTAGATCATTTAGCAGCTTCTGTTAATGTCAATTAGAGTAAGAGTATTCATCACCTAATCAGCACTCAGTAGTTAAGTAAATCTTACATAGGTCTATACATGTATCTGTCTGTTTGTCTTTCCTCTTATGTTGACAGTTCAGGCTACTGCAGACCTAAGGTCTCTGAGTGGGAAATGGGGTAGGAGCAACTTGGGGCAAACCTACAGCTATTGTTAGTGAGCTTGTCTGAATAAATAATGAGAAGTGGAAGAAAAACAAGGTGTTTTTCAAAATCATGAAATGACCAGAAAGGACCATGAGTAAATACACCTCCCAAACATCTATTAGTGAATGCTCAGTGAAGGTTAGGATGAGTTTTTCCTCTATAACTGTGTAAAGCAAACGTCAGCCTGAAATGCACAAACATTTACCAGGAGAATACTTCATGTAGTTTAAAATATCCTATTTAGACTTTGTGCTGGGATGAAGAATTATGCAAATTATCCAGAAAGAAAGAGGTTGAATTGTGTAACAAAGCATCAAAGTATGAACTGTGAATGGGGAGTCAGTAGAACAAACTCTTTGGAAATGATCTGTAGGCCTGGAACAAATTGCTGATGGCATTTCCATACAATCTTTATTAAGCCTGAGACTTTTATATTCTGGATGAGGATAGTTTCCTAGTGAAGAGTATGAATGTACCTGCTTGGAAATTCTCCCATATTTGCTTATGTTTGCAAATGTACAGGGTGCCATCCTTCTAAAGTGTCCTATCACAATAAGTTGCCAAGAGCATCCCTCTCCATCCTTGAAAATATTTGATACCTGACAGGACATGGTCATGAGTGACTTGCTCTAGTGGACCTGCTTTGAACAAGAAAGTCTGACTAGAAGACCTTCAACATGACCATTTTTATCTGTTCTTTGATGCCTTCGTTTATTCCTATGTTTAACTTCATCCTGTCAAATGTTTTGCTGATGAAGTTCTATCCATATCAAATCAAGTCTAAGGCAGCCACTGCACTTTTGCTTCAGGTGTAAATGGAAACCACTGTAAAGACTGATCCAGCATTGCCCATGATTTTGGATAGTCCCATTTATGAGCCTAGCATGTTATGTGCTGTCATGGTGAACTGATGACACAACAGCAGAGAGAATTTTGTTTTCACAATGCACAGGCGTAACACAAGTGACCTAGCATGGATGGTAATGGTAATGTGTATCTCACATTCTCCTGCTGGAAGAGGAGAAGAGTAAGAGATTTATCGTAGTCTTTTTAGTAGAAATCAAACTAGTGCTCAAAGAAACTGAATTTTCCCTATAGCACACAGTCACTTAAAATACAATTTAGTTTAGGATATGAACATCGACCCAACCATTCCAGTATTTTTTGTAGGCATGATATGAGCTCTAGCTATTTGAATTGTTGTTTTTCCAGAAATTTCCTAAATAATGTTGCCATTTGCCTGCTTAAAAAAAAATCCAAGCCAAACCAAACAAAAAAAACCTCCCCAAAAAACTGTAACCAGAAAGGGAAAATCAGACTAAGTGTTGGTTTTTAAAGAAAAAAAGAAAAACAGAGTCCAAAAGCTATAACCAGAAAGGGGCAATCAGACTAAATAGTGGATTTGTCTTTTTTAAAGAACAGATTCATCATGGTCATTCTTAGAATCATAGACTTGTTGAGATTGGAAAAGACCTGTAAGATCATGTTCATTTTTTAACTATGTTGTCATGTCATGCTTAAGAAAGCTCAGAAGCTGCAAGCTCATAAAGGAATATAGAAGAGCTACTTGAGTTAGTTGATCTTTAGAAAAAGCTAAGATATTTTAAGAGGGGAAAGAAAAATAATTACCTTTTTAATATCCTGCTTGCATTATGGTACATGCATCTATCAACAGATGAGAGAGGCAACTTAAATCTCAGCAAGTAGAAGCAAAGACATATATGTCTTACTGTGATTTTAATTCCATATATAATTTTCTAAGAGGGAAAAAAAATGAGTAGTTTTGATATAATTTAGAGGTATTGGTAAAGTATTCAATGGTTAGCATTGTAGGAAATTATTAGAAGATAAACCAATGAAAAGTCAATAGGGAGAAGCAAAACTTACATCAAACCGTGGTAGCTGTGCTCCTGACCTAGTTGCTGTTCAGGATCTGTTTTTAGAGATAAGGCTGTTATGACTGGAATGCCTGACATGATTAGATGCTGTGTCATGTCCTGTTTTGATCATAAAATCTATGATTTGTGTTGAAATGGACCTTAAAGATCATCTACTTCCAATTCCCCGTCGTGGGCACCTACCACTAGACAGGTTGTTCAGAACCTGGTTTAAAACTGTCTTGAAATCCACTGATTTATACAGGTCTTCAAAAAGACTTGATGAACTGAGAATGCAGGAGAAGAAGAACATAAGTAGAATGTAAGTCTAAATGTTTACGTGAGTTACTGATGTCATCTTCCTGACCAGAAGGTTCATGGCTTCATTATTTTATCCTGGGACCCAGATTCTCTGTCAGGTTGTAATACCAAAAAACACAAATAATGAATACTGCTCAGCTAAAGATTACATTTTCTCAGTGCATAGTTAAATTGACTTAATTCCTAAGTGTATTTGGTACACAACTCAGTGGATGTTAAACACCCTGTCAAAAGAATAATATTGGGAAAATATTATGGCAACTATTGCTTCTAGTAAAAGCCTTTGGTCCAGGGTCTGGGAATCTCATGCAGACAGTACTATCAGATATCAGCTGAAGACTGAATTTCTAAATCATCTGCTGCCATGGATTCTGGGTCATCCCCATTCAACTTTTTGTTGCAAAGAACCTTTAAGATACCCTGAGAGGGAAATGAGGTCTAAAACTAAGGTCTGCTTTGCTCTGCTAATACATCATGAGATTTTCAAGGTGAAAGGAGGTAAGAAATTTAGCTCTCTCCCCCGTGTAGATAGGTTGGTGGAAATTCAAGATAATTAATGTAGTCAGGCTATGCTGAGACTCCTCTATACCTCCCCAGAGCACTTAGGACATGTATATCACAAAGGTCTTTAGAGATAAAAGAAGTGTAAGGTGAGAGCTTTGATCTCAGATGGCGCTTAATGACTTGGACATTGCTCATGGTAATAACTATGACCACTCTAAGGAGGGGAACACACTTCTGTAGTTATTTAAAGGATTACTTCCTTCTGCCATTTTTTAAATTGCAACCTACAAAATCACATCTTTTTGGACATATAATAATGGGCAGCTTAGAAGATGAGATTGTCTCCTTAAAAGACAGTATCAGAAAAAAGAAGCAATAGAGAGTTTGCTGCTTTCTTTTCAAGTTTAAAGAATATGAAAACCTTTTACTTGGTTAAAAGGTGTGTGTACACTAAAGAAGCCAAAAAGTAGGAAATAATAAAACACTAAGAAACAGTTATGTTTCAATGGAAGGATCTGAAGTGAGCCATATGATGAAAAATTATATGACTGGCTTTTTCAGAGTAGGTTTTCATTTCCAGAACGGAAATTATGTGAAGATTAATGGTTCCTTCCAAGACAATCTTAAATAAAGAGCTCAGGAAGTCATCAGCGACGAGAGCTATTCTTAGCTTGCAGCTTGGGTATCTGTGATTGTGGGGCAGTGAACAAATGTTTCCCTCCAGCTGCAGTGGTGGGCACCACTGTCCCCACAGGCACGTGGTGGCAGCTTGGAGAGATCCTTAGAGAGGTGACACATCTGAGTAAGCACAGAAACGAAGCTACCCTGATACAGCCCCAGGCTGCATTGCTACTATCTGTTTTAAGGGCCTATCCAGCCTCTTTGGGAAACTACAGGAAGGAGTAGTCTCATGCTTCTAAATGAGATGCCAGCAAAACTTTGCACCATTTGCTAAGGTTTCCCTGTGTTTCTTACCTGTAAAAGGTTAGTAATATAATTTCTAGCTCTTGAAATGGAATAACTTGAGGTCAAAATAGTCTTCTTAATTGTACATAGCCGTTTATAAATATATCCCTTTTTTTTTTGTGCTTGCATATATGGTGGTAGTCATTTAGAATGTGGCATCCTTGCCACACAGTGATGTTAGACGCAGTGAATCTCTGCACTATACATAGAAGGTTTTTTGCAGTGAGTATCCAAATGCTACTTTTTAAAATGGTACCTATAGTATGGTGTGTATGCATGTGTGTATCCACATGCAACCGTAGCAATGTTCACATGCTTCCCCTGTAGGAATCAAACAGGAAAAATACAGGTGAAAGAGGTTCCTGTTCCTATTCAGTGTTCCTGCTCCAGTAAGCAATGATGACTGCATTTACAGCGCACAAATTGCCCCTCTGAAAGAAGAGGGAGAATGGAAGTTAGCAAAACTCCCAAGAGAAATTTTTGAAAATCTCCAGATATATGTCAGACTTTTCCAGTCTGAAAGTGTCATTTGCTCAGTGTCTACAAAGGGAGACCACAAGTAACAATTATGGAGTGTGTTCCTAGCTACCAATTGCAGTTATAGTATTAGAAACAATTTGCATGGCTGTAGGGTGGGAACACCTTGCAATTAAAAATGCATAATTTGTTTAGAGACAGCCATGGGTGAAAGGAGCCTTAAGCTAAGTCTTAACTAACTTGGAAGGTTTCTAGCAGGTTATGGCAGTGAAAATGTAATGAATGACAAATGCTTAGGGCCAGTCACTGGGAGAAATCTCCAGTGAGTTCATTCAAGAACCTACTTATAAATTTATGACACAATTAATATACATACATATATATATATACGTATCCCTACAACAGCACAGAACTTCAGCCCTCAAAATAGCTCTGGGAAAGTTCAGAATACGAGAACAAAGTAAAAAATCTTTGAACAAAGATTTTCCTGTGGAACATCTGTGCTATACCATTTTGAGTGACTTTTTGTGAGACCTGTTGGAAAAAGGCAGCTTAAGATAAATGAGTAATATTTGTTCAGGGGAAATGAAGAGAGGAAAAGCAAATGCTGATGGATTTTTCTCTGCAAAAGGGAAGATTTCAAGGTGACTTAGAGAAGCATTCGACATGATAAAGGACTTGGTTAAAGCTGAAAAAGATAAACAATGTTCACCAATGAGGAGATGAAAACTTGGCTTTATAATAGCCTTTTAACTGGATTTTGTATTATTTGGGCTTCAGCTAGGGAAACGTAGGGTAGCAGGAATGACTACCTGTAATTAATTTCTAGGTTCATAGGTGCAAGATACTCAGAAAAATCTTCGCTCTTTTTAATGAAAGCAGTTGTTACTTGGAACATAAAGAAAGAAAGGGGTTTATTTATGTATTTAAATTATGACTTATACAGAAATATTAAACACAGTGGGTAGAAAGATCCTGCACAGATGTGAATTGAACTTGTGTGTGTCTGTACTGACAGAGAAATGAGCAAACTGACTGGATTAAATGGAAAAAAGTAGCTCTCCATAATGTTCATGGGAAAGCCAAAAAGTTATTTTGTTAGAGTCTGAATTATTTTTTACTTTGGCCCAATTTTTTGCCTTTGTCTTTCAGCAAGGGTAAAGCTTTCGGTACTGAAAATATGGATTTATCGTTACCAGGTCATTTTCTTGGACAGAACAAGGAGGACAAAAATCTGTTAACTTTTCCACAGGGAAACTTCAAGTCTTTGGGATACTGTTCTGCTTTAATATTGCTATGGTAGTTTTTAGTTGTTTTACAAAGGTTTAGAGGAAAGATTGCCTTTATTTTAAAGAGCTAATAAAAGGATGCATAGAAATTGTGTTACTTACCCAAAACACAGAAAACTATGAGCATAAAGCAGATTTCCCAAACATTTAGTTTAAACCACAAAGCTCTGACTTGAACCTACTCTTGCAGTAAGGAAGACACTAAAGCATTAAAGGATTTGCCTCTGCGTTAGTCTAAGGAGGGCTGGAAAAAATGTGGAGCAGGCGTAAGGAACAAACTGTGGGTGTAAATGCTCTTGGCATGTTTATACTGTAAATTAAGGCATGTTTGTGGTCTTGAACATCATCTTTGATAAGAACCTTTCAGGAAACTTCCCTGTCTGACCATTTAGGAGACACTCTGGCAGTCACAGTACCACCACCAGTGGCTTTAGCTGATGGCATTGAAGCCACTTGCTCCAGTAATCCAATGGATGCCCCACTTGATTCCCTACACACTTCACTCTCTCAGTCAGGCTAGGTTTCCTTAATGGCATGATCCCAGATTTTCCATAGCAGAGTCTCATACCCTCAGTTCCTTTAATTTTACCATGAAGCAGCAACAGAATGAGAACTCAAGCTGGTGCCTCTGGGGAGTGACCTCAGAAAAAAAAAAGAAGAAACTGGGCTTTTTGCCCTCACAGTCTATGCACACAGGGGGTCTTCCAGCTGTTCATTTAATTTCCTCTGCAGGGGATTCAGAGCCAGGAGAGCTCTGTAGTATGAAACAAAACATACTAGGTTTTGCTAAACAAATGAAAATGCTAATGTAGACACCCCAGAAATCACTCAGGACTTCTGATGCATCTTTAGATGTGTGCTTCCTGAATACTTTTTCTTAGACGCTGCAAGTCATTATTCAGAATTTATAGTATTTTATACAGTGGGAAAGATAATGACTACAAATCTCTGAAAATAGGATTTTCAGTACTGGTCAGGCAGCGCCTCAAGTACTGGGTCCAGTTTTGGGCACCTCACTACATGAAGGATATTTTGCTTCCCTAGTGTGTCCAGAGAAGGGCAATCTTTTCAGGTGAGTAGCAAGGCAGAATATCTCATCTGTGTCCAATCTTTGTTTTTCTCATACCAACTGCACACTAATAATTGATGATTTTCCACAGTTTTCTGTAGCTTTTTGCCATATAGGAAGTACATATCTGCTGTGCAATCCCATTGGATTTAATCCCACTAAAACCTCCTTTTATCTCTTTGCTCCTTGCTGCATATCTTGTGGAGTCAGATGAAACCCCTTATGGTTGACTCCAGGGGCTTCCCTTTGGTTTTTTATTGTCTCATTATCAGTTTTGCTCAGATTATGAATAAAGGGATTATTTTTCTGAATAGGAATTCATATAGCCTGGGAACCCAATACTCTGGATGTTGCAGGTCAAGCTGTGTTCCCTTCTGCTTCTGACATCATCACCGCCAATAAAAAATCTGCAGCTGGGGACTCAGCTGACAACTCTGTCAGTGATGCATGGAGAGAAACAGACTCTAGCTGCTCTTTCAGACCTGCAGTAGAGCTATGGCAGGAACTGAAACAGAAGTTTTTTCTTTGCTTGTAACTGAAACAAGCAGGTAACAGGTGACTACATAGAAGCCAAAATATTAGAACTATTTAAAGTACTGAGTTTGATCAGTTTGATTTGAGTTTGATTTCTAAATGGTCACGAAACTTCATCTTGACCATTCTCTTGCTCTGCACACGATGTGCCCCAAGAGGTATCTCCTGCAACAACTTTTCACTCTATCTTTATTCCCTCTTTGTAGTTGCAATGAACCTAATTTTTGGTTTCTGCACTGTGGCCAGCAGGTGTAGGGCAATGATTGCCCCTCTGTACTTGGCATGGTGAGGCCACCCCTTGAGCCTGGTCTTCAGTTCTAGGCTCTTAAAACAAGAAAGACTTTGAGGTGCTGGAGCAAGTTCAGAGAATGGCAACTGTGAAGGGTCTGGAACACAACCCTGAGGAGGAGCAGCTGAGGAAGCTGGGATTGTTTAGCCCAGAGAAAAGGAAAGTATGGGGGCACCTTATCACTCCCTAGAACTGTCTAAAAGAAGGTTGTAGCCAAGTAGGGATAAGTCTCGTCTCCCAAATACCAAGTGGCAGGAAGGAAATGGCTTCAAGCTGCCCATGAGGAGGTTTAAATTGGATATTAGAAAAAAACTTCTTCACCAAAAGGGTCGTTAGGGATTGAAAATGCTTGCAGTGGGGAAAGTGGTTGAGTAGCCATCCCTGAAAGTA
The DNA here is from genome assembly GCA_035048155.1 of Cinnycerthia olivascens. Classification (NCBI taxonomy): domain Eukaryota; kingdom Metazoa; phylum Chordata; class Aves; order Passeriformes; family Certhiidae; genus Cinnycerthia; species Cinnycerthia olivascens. The sequence goes on from JAWWMU010000153.1 coordinate 30,494,871, forward strand.
TTTAAAAGGTGTGTAGATGTGGCATTTAGGGACATATTTTAGTGTTGGACTTGTCAGTGTTGGGTTTATGGTTGGACTTGGTGATCTTAAAGGTCTTTTCCAACCAAAATGATTCTGTGATTCTATGATTCT
>JAWWMU010000153.1:30495102-30546103 GCA_035048155.1 Cinnycerthia olivascens
AGTGTTGGGTTTATGGTTGGACTTGGTGATCTTAAAGGTCTTTTCCAACCAAAATGATTCTGTGATTCTATGATTCTCATTCCTCTGTCTGCATACCAGTCACTATTTTTCTCTCAACTTTTCTAGAACTTCAGCAAATCTGCATTTTTCAGGCTGAAAATATTAACATTTCCACTGGTCCCTGATGACTAATTTTGTGAGATATTTTCCTTTACCAAAGAAAATAAAATTGTGTGATATTACCCAATTACTTAATTTATAATTTAAATTGAATGAGGTTTTTTCCCTGGGTAAACTGGAAGAGGAATGCTTTCTTTTATGAAAAAGGTCACAACCTTTGCTGTAAGAGATGATCAGTTATGCAGTTACTGTGACTAAGACTAGTTTTAAGCAGTGATAATATATCTAGGGGACAAAGGCTTCTAAATTGTGACTTTCTGCTTCTAAATGGTGACTCAGGTGAGGAGAGACTGGGAAGCTACCTGATGATTAGTCTGAAAGTATTTCTTGGCTTTTTCCTTAATCTTAATAAAAAAATACATCACCAAAAATAAATCCCTAAATTAACAAACCCTGTGTCACAATCAATAGCAACCACCTCAGAAGGAGATCATATATTGAAGAAGAAAAAGAACAAGTTAGAAAATAAGATATCTTCTTTTTTGTTAAGGTCAGAAGTGAAGGGTTTGGGGATCTTTTTGTCAGACAGAATTCAATTTTCCCTGGACTTTAGATCTTACAATCCATGCAATTTTTGTAAAACAAGAAATTTAGAAAAAATATTCTGGAAAAGGAATTGTTATGAAGGAAACACTTAGAATTTCTGTGGATTGGAACGCATGAAAAAAAGCAATCCTAACTCTGGGGGAAATTTGCCCCTCTGACTGTACTTTATTCTTAAAAAATTCAAGCAGATTTTTTACTTCACCACTCAGCAGTTAGGGCGCAACATAGAGGTAGATCCCTGGTACCATGGATTCAGTACTTTTCGGTAAGGAGCATGTGAGAGTAAAGAGTGGCTCGTTTCCAGCCTGGTCTTATCCAGAGCAACAGGTTATTCACTTGACATATCTAAAAGAAATGATCATTGTTCTCCCATTTCTTTCCATCTTTAAGGGCTTTCCCACTTTTATTTTCTTCATAGAGTTTCAGATCTTTAACTCCATGTACCCAGAGAAAATCAAAGCTGCTATTCTCTGTTTTAGAGCTTAACAGTCCTCTGATGAAAGTCTACTGAAGAAGTTGCTTGGCTTTTCTTGGTTTCATAGAGCCACCCCATGGGTGTGTGCTCTGCGATCTGCACACCCTCAGGGTCATTCACTGATGGGATGTCATGCTGAGGAAGAAAAAGGGAGTCAGCTTTGATCACTGGCATCGCACAGATTCAAAGGAAAATAATAAGAACTAAAGAAAAATCTGAGATGAATTGAGGAACAGCAAAGGTAGCACTGAGTGAGGCTCTCTTCCAACTGTCAGAGGGATGGATATGAACTATTCTGGAAGTGCAATGTGGGGGAAGACACTGGAGTGACATGGGAAATGGCACAATGTGCCTCACTTCTGGATACCTTCAAGTGAAAGAGCCATCTCTGTACTGTAGCTTTACTGAAAAAGTATGCATGTGCTGTTAATGTGCAGAAAGATAGGTGAGATGATTCCTTTCCTTTAATCACAGAATATTCTAGGGGGATTTGGAAATTGTTGACTTCCACTGGGATCAGTAGGACAGAAAGAAAAATCACCGTGTTTATTTCTGGGCCCTCCCTCCAAGGCTTTGCAGGTGACAGACCCAGTGCAAGCATCCATCTCCGCTCTGTGCTCAGTAAGCAGAAAATGAAACAGAAGAGTCAGTGTGACAGTGAGTGATTTCAAGCCACTTGTAAAGGCATGCATTCAACCCAAGGCCATCAGCTCAGGAGCCCTCACAACAATAAGGTAGGTTTTAATAAAACCACAGTCACCAGAATCCAAAGGGATCTTGAACAAGACAAACAACAAACACAAAACCTTCTAAAATTCATGCTGCTCATCAAGGTACAAAAATTCCTCATGGCATTTTGTCAGGATTTGAGGTTACTATGGGTATCTTTTTCTGTCCTTGTCTGTCTTCAGCCAGGCTCAGCTCAAGAAATTCCTCCCAAAACAAACTGCACCAGCAGATGGTAATTGCTGCTCTTCTCTTTTGTTCTTGGGACATCTGGATAAACTGTATAGCTCTTTTCACAATGTCTTGGCACCCTCAAACCATTTGTTAAAGACTAGACACAGAAGAGTGACTTATATGTAAATCTTGGGACTGATGGAATTTTTGCCATTTGCTAATAAATTAAAAATGTATTGCTCTATGCAACATATACAAATATGCTATTTGCCAGAATATGCTACTCAAAACTGCACTAAGCTGGCTCACAAAATTTTAGTATCATGTTCTCTTCAACTTTGAACAAGCATTGAAGGACACAACAGAACATTTTACAGTGGGGTCCTGGATGCTTAGCTAGAGATATGGACTCACTCCAACATTATCAGGACTCCAGTGTTTAGGTTCTGAACTATAATAAATGGCATTAAAATATTAAAACAAAAGGCACTTTTTTACCTGGATCTTCCTGAGACCAAATAGTGTCTTTACCCAGCAATCTGTAGTCAGCCTTTCTCTTAACCTCACCTGGAGGGTGTTTGCACTAAACACAGCCAGCTGATTCAGCCTCTTACCTGTGATTTGGGAGGTGAAAGATCAAATCCAAATCCCAATGTCTGGGCCAAGAAGTAGTTAATTTTTTAATATGAAGTGGAAAATTTGTAATGGGAGGCATTGAGAGTGTTTGAATCTGTAACAGATTCGATAGGAGTTGGAGCTTTTCAAGAAAAGTATGCAATAGACAGCTTCAGAAAGCTGCTATGGGCAAACCAGATAAAGACTTCAGACTGGCCTTTGTGCATCTCAGATGCAGGTTTTAAACATTTACTGGTGGGATTTCTCCTCTCTTTCTTTTACTGGATAAAGACCACATTTGAATGGCAAAATCTCAGCCTGATTTTCAAAAGTAGATTCTTGTTTACCACCCTACTCTAATTTTCATCTTTTTTTGAGAACATGTGCTAGGACATGCTTTCTGCTGCAGCTGAGATCAATAGCAAATGATACCTTTGAAGAACAAGATTTGAGGGATTCTGCAGGAAATCAAAGGAAACAGCATTATACAATCCATGTCTTCCTTGTTCACCTTATATACTATTTGTTCTTTCCAAGCAGTGGCTAGGTGTATATATCCCAAACCAGTAAGTTATAAAGCAAATTGAATAATAAAAAATTACTTCACTGGAGTTACACAGTCAATGTATTCTGAAGGTTTCTTCTCTTGCCCCCCTCAAAAAGTGTTGAAAGGGAACCAAGAGTGCAATTTACACTTTTGATAGCTCAGTCTATCAATTATGTAGGCAAGGCCTTCCTACAAACCTTATTTTAAGGTACAAACATGCATTGAGGAGAGAATTGTTCTTTTCTGCATCCTTTCTTCATGAAACAATTCAAACAAGCTCTTTTTAACATTCTGATCTTCTGAAGGACCCAGCCTCATGGCCAAGATACTGAAACGTTATCTCCACCAAGAAATCTTACTGGGTTTCCCTTCTCAAAGAGAAGCACAAAGGGAGAAAGCAGAGCTGAGGGATGGTGTTGACTGTGTGCAGTTGCATGTAATACATCTATCCATCACCTTTTGGAAGAAACAGGCTCATCTAAACAGTGACCCTTTTAGAAAGTCTTTTGGGGGTGGGTCTTCCCTCAGAAACTTGGTAAAAGTTGACTGTATCATCAAAGCAAATTATCTCATCTCCCTCAGTGACCAGTAGAGAGAGCCAAGCACCTTTAAAAATCAATCAATCCTTTTCCCTGGCACAAATTTCCAAAGCAGATGAGGTATTTTTTTCTGCTTGTTGCCTCTTTATCCCCATTGACAGCAGGGACAATATAAGAGGAGAACTAAGAAGGTCAGGATATTAAGCAAATGCATCAGAAATTGTGGAGAATCCTCTCTTAATATGTAAACTTCATTGCATTTCACTCTGAAATGAAGATTTGTTTGTTGCTCTAAGGTCTCTCCTACCTCAATTTCAATTAACTCTTTATAACAAAGTGGGTGTTTGTTTGCTTTTGTTTTGTGTGTTTGTGAGTTTGTCTTTCTGGAGTTTTAGGGGTTGTTTGGGATGGGTTTTTTGGGGGGGTTTTAAATAAAGATATGTGCTAAGAAATGCAAATTTTGGAAGAAATTTACGTTTGAAAGAGCTGAGTTAAGCAGGGCGGGAATATAATCAGAAAAGACAGGCTTTGTATGCCATACAATGTTCTGTAGTACAAAAAGATGAACACTGTAGATCTGTGCCTCAGTGTGATGACAAGAGCTTACACGTTTGTGTGTGAGTGCAGAGATACACAGGTTGATTTAGACTGGATAGTGATTTGCTTGAAGTAGAGCCTCCTGTACACCATTTCATTATGCTCTAATATAGAACACAGCTGCAGGGTGATTGATGCCTTTAATATCCCCTTGGGTCATGCAGAAAGTGTTCCATGCCCTGCAGAGTTGCAGGGTGTTGTGTAAGCTTGCTTAAAATGGATCCATCTTTCAGGGAGTTCATATGCTAATGAGCTCTGAGGATGACAGCTCAAATATATATGATACATATAATTTTTGTTTGAAAAAGCTTTCTCCATCAAGTTTCTACTAAAGCTGTGATTTCTAGTGTGGCTAGTGACCAAACCCCAAACACTGGCATTGCAATCAGGTTCTTAATGCTTACTTTCCACAAAACACCAGGAACACGTCTTCTTTGCAGTGAGTTTCAGCAAGAGTAACTATGAAAGCATGATTTGAGGTTTTTTTGTCATTTGTTTGCTCTTATTGCTATTACATTACACCAATTTAGTCTTTTATATCTCTAAATCCAGTGAGCCAAATTTTCAGCCTGAAGTTACTGAGTGTAGCTACTTAGACAGCAGCAGTGTGGGGTTATTTTACAGTAAGGAGGACCTTGACAGCTATAATGTGACGTTCTCAAACTATTCAATAATGCTTATCAACAGCATGTAAGCTGAAGCGTAGAAAGCAGCATTCATATCAAAACACAGGTTTTGTGTATATTGTTTACCAGAATTGGGATTTGGGACAGGACTACAGCAGTAATATAGCATTTGCCATGTAGTTGTCTTCCCTTGGCATGATCGTTAAAGTTATTAAGTGACCAATGTGTAAGTAAAGATGATGCGTGTAATTTGTGGGTTTTAATTTCAGATATTGGTGTATATTATATCAGAGTCTGTGCACTATCTGTTCCTTTCAGCAAAGCTCTAATTTCAAGTTCCAAGTATAAGAGAATACAATATAATATGATTGTGGTCATTTTATTTTCTTCAATAAAAGCAATCATTGCCTGTAGCTGGTTTCAGAGTGTTGTGAACAACTTGAAACTGTTACTGACTATCTGTTAAAAGAAGTCTCAAGCCTGGCAAATGCCTTTGGAGAGTTTTTGTAATTGACATTACAGCTAGCTTTTAGATGGAAAAGCACACTGTTCAGAACAGCTGGCAGTCACTGAAGTAAAATGAAAGGCATTGTTTTGCAAAAAAACACAGGTGAGTGCAAAGAAAGCAATAGCCTAATTCTTTTACCTTAGTCAATTAAAAGTTAGTATATGCATTAGGAGCTTGATCTTTATCATACTGAAATTAATGGTAAAATTCTCACTGTCTTTAATAGCAATACCAAAATGCAAGATAAAATCACTTTATTTATATATAAATATCTCTAAAAGAACTATTGCCCTCAAGTTTTTAACATCATATTTAGTTACAAGAATAATGTTTTGAGCAAATGACTTATAATCAGGAACTCTGTATCCTCTTCCTGGAACAGAAAAGCAAATTTAAGGATTTAAGGACATGTGCTGACTGAAGCCACTTTCTGGAATTAAAATTTTTATTCTCATCACTGATCACTGTTCTCTGTGTCTTTAGCACTAGCAGTGAAGGTATCATCTTGTTGAAGTGGCAAACACTCTTGCCATTGGTGTCACGGTAATGTCATCTGGGTAACTCCTTGCAGGTCCAGGATCTTGGTAAGTATCTTCATCTTTACAACAGATGAGCTAATGCAGATACTATGAAGTTAAATAATTTTATATGTTCTGCTGTGTTTAGAAATAAAGTGGTATGTAAATGCAAGGGTTTGCTGTGATACTGACATATCATTTCAGATGTGAAAGACATGTGGCTTCCCAGGATGCCAAGCCTCTGGTTTAGATGTTTTTATTGACTTCTAAATGATCTATTTGGTTAAGAGCTGAGCACTCCCTAAGTCCTAACCCCCTTTCTTTGCAAGGTGGAGGATAAGTGGGGAGCATTCCAGTGTAATGTTTTGCCAGCAGCAATCTCTCAAAATGCTTAGAAGTCTCTGTCTAAAGCTGAGCAGTAGTGAAACAAGGAAAAGATGGTGATTAATAGAGGATTACTTATGCACCTTAAGGTAAGATGAAAAGCTAGAGTGATTAGCACAGTTCTTAAATTTGCTAAAGTGCCTTGCTCATATTGCTTTTGCTTCCTTGGAGTCTGAAAGCTGATTTTAGTCAACTGTTTTCTTCTATAGTTGGAAGCTCCTGCTCTGGAGAAGTGTGCTGATTCTAGTCTATTAACTGCATAAGATAGAAGCTTCATCAGAAGGGCAAAAGTCCTGTCTTATTCCACCTTCAATCTGACCACAGCCCTTTAGGAATGTTATGGTCGTGCCCGTATCCAAGGTATGCTGGGCTCTTGCCTCTTTTCTCTTTAGCTTGGTTTTCTTGCATAAAATGCTAGACTCTTCTGAAAGTGCTCTGTGCTTCCCTTCCACGTAAATGGAGAGCTCTGCTTGTGTGTCTGTTTGTCCATCCTAGTTCTCACATGGTCCTCGAACAAGGATTATGGTTCAACATACTTCCCACCAAAATGCCCAGGCAGTTTTCCCTGGCAGCAATGCTGACTAAAACACATTGTAATCATGACATAGAGACCCAAGTCATACATAGAAAGGTTACAGCACAGGTCTGCTTGGAGAGCCTGAGGTAGTTAATCTGTTACAGTCTTGCAACCTCAGTGATGATCGCTTATCACTCCAAGAGTTTAATAAGGGGCAAAAAAAAATTGAAAAAATTTGCCACAAGTTACAAAAATTGAGTCTAGAATGTGCAATGGTACCTTGATTTTAACTTCAGCAATGGATATGGGGGGAAGCCACAGTTCTGGAAAGGTTCTGATTTGGAAGTCAAGCAGATTCAGATCTAGATCTAGATTTAAATTCCAGGCCTGTATCCATTGCAATATGGCATGTGCTTGATGGAGCACTGAAATTGGAACTGAAAAAGTTAATAAGCTCTTTTTTTCTGGTGTTACATCCATGTTTAATTTCTCTTCACTGTTTGCGTTTACAACGCATTTGAAAGTCTGGCATTTTACAGGAATATAATAAGACTGGTAATTAGAGCAAGCTGAAAGAATCCAAGCCAAAGTCAATAGTTATCTAATTTTTTTTTCTCTTCTAAGCAGAAGCTTGTCAAGTTCAACAGAGAAATTTTCTTCATTGTAATTTATTACAAAAGTTATAAAAAACAAGATATCTTGAAAGAGTAAACTTGTATCTTTCTTTCCAAACCTGATTTAGCAAGTTGAGGGAGATTAAACTTGAAAGGGATTATATTTTTAACTCAAGCTTTCTGCACCAAAAAAAAATCTCACTCCACAAACAAAAACATTAGATGACACAATTGCAAAATTGGGCTCTATTCACCGGAGAGAAAATGCCTGGCTAGGATTCAAATAATCCTCTATGGCTCTTCTATGAGAAACTGGGACTTGGGCAGGCACAGTTGTGCTGCTTGGGTGCCCACATCTACAGGGCGCTGGGACACAGTCAGCTACAGAAAGGAGAGAGGCTGTTACACCTGACAAAGGTACTAAGAGATGGAGAATTTCATAGGGTGTTTAAGCATCTTGCAAAACATTAAAACATCTAATAAGAAAGCTTACGGCCCAAATGCTGCACTTCTGCAAACATTAATACAGGCTGTTGTTAGCCAGGGGAAATACTTTGTGAGGCTCATTAGTTTAATTGGTCCCTGTCATCTAGTTAAAAAGGAGGAAAGAAATGCTCCTGACAAAGGAGCAAGTGGTGTTTTGCTGCTGTAGCATTGCTGTCTGCTCACTGGCTAGCATGGGGCATATGCATCCATCACAGCACAGCAATGTTGTCCTGCACTAGCACAGGGCAGCAGCAGGCAACAACTCCCCAGCACAGTTCTGTGCCTAAACCACTACAATTGGTAGTAACCAGCTTGGGTGTGCTCATGCCTCAGCCACTATGGCACAGATTTGGAGTGCCACCTGCCTGAATGCTGTAGGTCTTTTTGCTGTGGGCCGCCATGGGTGCTTCTCCTCCTTCACTGCTTCTGAGGATGAGTGGCTCACAAAGATACTCATCTCTAAAATCACTGTAAGCACAGCTGTGTGGGAATCAAGATTCAGTAGGGACTGTTTTTGTAGTAGCATGAATGTCCTGTTGCATAAGCAGGGATAAACCATGGACCTCTACTCCCTAATCTGTGGCATGGATCTAATATTTACTTAAGGCACAGCCTGTTTGGATGCAGATGTGTACATCAGGAGACCCTTCCAGGGAGGGAAGGCACTGCAGGCAGGCGATTACAGCTGTAACTGGCTCTGCACAGTTCTAGTGGTGACAGAGGTGCCAGCCGGGGTGTCTCGCAGTGCTGGCCTGGGCAGGTCTAGGCTGGTCCCTGCTGAACCCAGCTAACAGAAATTCAATGGTGGTGTCAAGATCCATGCAAATCTATTCCTGCAGGTGTCTTGCAGTACCTAAGTTAAGTCGACTAAGGCGAAGCGTGTAGTCTGCTTTCTAGGTCATTTAAAACTTGCGGCAAAATTAACTATATTGGTTTGGTTAATTGTCCTCATCCAAGAAACATTGGTAGCTCCCCTGGGTCACTATAGCAATTTCTTTCATGCTGTAAAATGTTTACTTCTCTAGAGTGAAAATGCATAGGCTGTCATTATGTGACTCTACAGTTTCACACTGATAAAGGCTACCTGTGCCTTTATTTTTTTAAGCTAGTAAACAACTGCCAAATACACTGGAATAGCCTAAGATAATTATTTCTACATTTTTTTCTTTTCATTGTTTTTGATTTGATGTTACGTGATTGATAACAACATTTTGTGCTTTGGGAATCTTGCTCTCTTTGACTATGCTGGTTAGCCTCTGCTTTTTCACAGAAGTCAGCCAAGCTAAGTCTTTTCTTTTGATTCATGCAGGTTGTAAGGTCAGTTCTGGTAGGTATGATTTGCTAATGAATTCGTGCTCCATTTCTCAGCTGGCTGGTTCTGCAAGTAGGCCTGGACAAATACATTGACATTTGAATTTAAGGTGACATTGAGACTTGGGTAAAAAATTTTCAGAATAAATAAGGAAACTTGTACAATACAAAAAAAAAATTAAGTAGAATAAATAAAAAAAATTGATAATAAGAACATATATATGTGTTTATGGGTAGGTATATATTTGTGTTATTGATTGCAAAGTTTATATAATTTCATATATGTCAGCATCAATCTGAGGGATTCTTCTGTGCTCCAAAGGAAAGGGAAAAGGGAAGCAAAAGCAAAGGAAGGGAAAAGGTGTCATGTGGCAAGCAGCATTTAAGGAGTGCATTCACTCCTAATGTGGTAAGTGCCAGCTCAGATATGACTTGCAGGGTCACTATTGGGTGTCATTTCCCACACAGGTGCACCAGAGGATGGGACAGAGCATGGGCACAGCATGGCCATCACTCCCCCTCACACCACTAGCCATCCCAACTGGGTCATCTTAGCCAGGTGAAGTCTAGTCTCAACTAACTTTCCTACTCCTGTAATAGGAAGAGGCTAGAATTTGAATCCTAGGCTGCAGTTAATCTTTCAGCATCCACCACCACTATGCCTGAAACTGAGAATGGATTCTAGAGGAAGGATCTCTCTATAGCAAAGCTGTTTCTTAAAATCTTTGACTCAACATTGGAAATTTTTTCTTTGGTTCAGAAAAGATCAGTCCGACAAGGACAAGGGTAGGGGGCAAGGCACCCCCAGGGACTTCAACTTTGACTGAATTTTCCAGTTTTGACTTGTACTTCCTGTGTGAGTGTGCTCAAGCACACTCTATCCACATTCCTGTGAATAGAGACATTTATCCATGTCTCTATCCACTCTGAGGTGAAACACAGTGTGCAATACCGCTTCATTTTTACTGCCATTTATTTGTAAACAGCTCAGGGGATAAAAAAAAATCTGTCTCATTATTTCCTTTGACAATGTGTTTCCCATCCTTAAAAATTATTTTTGATCCTCTACGGTGTTAATTAGAAATTATTAAGGAACTGAAGGCTTTTCAAAAGACAACAACATTGTGTGATCCTTGGGGTATAAATGCGTCTGAAAGGTAGAAGAAAAATAGGAATATCTATGAGGGAAACTCCAAACTTTCTCTCAGCATTCTCAGTGGTTCTGACCAATAGAGATTCTCATAATTCATTTAGGGTACCACAGTAGTGTTGGGCTCACCCAAAACACAAACTACAGCTTAATTTCAATGATAAGAAGGCAGTGTCTCATGGATAGAACTGGGAATTGGCTTTGACTCATTCCTGGATCAGTGGACATCCAAAACTACCTTTGCCTCTTCCAAGGAAGGTGTCCTAGATACTTTCTGCATGTCATATTGAAGTTATTTTGCTGCAGAAAGGAGAAATCCAGAAAATGTACTGTGAGTCAAAGAGGGAGAGAGTCATGGAAAAATAGGGATGTAACGCTAGAGTTGAGAGAAGGGGGACAACAGTGAAAGAGGACCCCAGTGCTTACTCTATGTTTCTATATTTTGTATTAAACCCAAAGTGGGTAATATGTACCATTGTTACCGAAACGTATTTTTTCCTTTTGCCAGTCATTAAATGAATGAAGGGCATTAAATGAATGCATGGCCCGAGACATGAATGAATTCTGCAGAAGAAAATGATAGGCTGTGCTTCAGGAACGGGCTCCAAACAGAATGTCCCTCTTTGCTGCTAGTGCCCAGTGCCATGGCAATAGAGGAGTCCATGTTTTTAGTTTGTTGCTACATTCTAGTCCCTCCTACAGAGTCCCAACAGATTGTGAGAACCTGGTGTTTGAAATAAAAATGCTGTCATGCCTAATTTCTAACCACCAAGATCTTTTATGGGTTCTTAATCCTTTCCACGGAATTAAATCTTAATCCCTTTACCCTGAGATTTAAGGTGAGAATGTGAGTTTTCTGGAAAATCTCCAATATAAAACTCCCTTGGTTTTGCATAGAACACACCACAAGTATAGTTACTTAACTTGCTCAAGAACACCTGGTCAAAATTAATTTTTTGGAAGAACTGGTAATTCAATTTCTTGGCAATAATTTGCATGTAAATAGGCATGCAAAATCTTAATTTTAGTTCCTCTGAAATCACAACATTCAGTGTAGATACGTTAAGGAATTTCACTGGAGCATAAGATAAGCTCCAGAAATTTTGAATCCTTTAGAGTATCACATTTGTGCTATCACTCAGCAACTAATTCCATTTTTTATGATCTTGCCAAGATGTTCAAACTACATTAGTTATGTCAAATTCTTTGATTGGTATTTAAACAGTTTTCTCTTCCTTCCAAAAATGTTGCCACTTTAACTGCCCAAGTGTAAAACACAGTTGCAGAAGGGTTTATGTGTGGTAATGAGACACACTAATCTTACCTGCTCATTCAATGTAGATTCAGATTTGTGAGTCTGAAAATAGTATAATGTGTCTGAGATTAGTATAATGACATACTCTTGCTTAAATTTTGCAGAAGTAATACATTAAAAAAAAATATATGGAGATTAGTGTCAAAACTTCTTTTAGTGGATAATATCTTGAGGAAAGGGGTCTTAGGTTCAAATTAGGATAATTGCAACTAATTGGATGTAATTTAGAAAGCAACGTCTTCCAGAAATGGTGGTCAGCTAATGAGTAATCCAATCCATCTAGCAGATGGATCGCTGACTGCAAAGCAATTAATTTTAAGTTTCAGTGTCAGTTATCTCTGTTCCCACATCGCAAAGTAAACACAGAACTCCAACAACACACAATGACACACAATGTCAGGATACAAGTAGGTGCTGGAATTTTTTGCTGGTATTATCATTCTCTGACTGGCTTCTTTAAGCAATCTTTACTCACAAGGTTTGGTTTTCATTCCTTCTGGCACTTGACCACAGGACCAGATTTCATATAAATAGTATTCAAGTAGGATCCTCACCAAAATTAAAAGGTATTTTTAAGCAGAGAAATTATGTATATTCAGTTGGTGTGGCAAGTTTTTAGTAGCAGGGGTGCCAGGGGTGACTTCTGACAGATGATACTTAAGGCTTCCTGTGTGTGACAGAGCCAATTCCAGCTGGCTTCAAGACAGACTTGCCAGTGGCCAAGGCCAAGCTTGTCAATGATGGTGGCAGCATGTCACTGGTAAAGTACTTTAGAAGGGGGTAAAAAACCAAAATAAAACCAGCAAAACAACAGCTGCAGCCAAATAAGAGAGGAGTGAGAGTATGTAAGAATGAACATTGCAGACACCAAGCTCGGTAAAGAAGGAGGGGGAGGACTTCTTCCAGGTGCTGGAGCAGAGATTTCCCTGCAGCCTGTGGTGCACACCATGGTGAGGCAGCGGTGCCTCTTTCCATGGGGAGTAGAGATCCACTTGCAGCCTCTTTAGAACCTCATGAAGGATCAGATGGATGCCCAATGGAGAAGCCTGCACTGGAGCAGGCTCCTGGCAGACCCCATGGATGCATGGAGAGAGGAGCCTGTGCTGGTGCAAGTTTGCTGGCAGGTCTTGTAACTCCACGGGGGATCCACACTGGAGCAGCCTGTTCCTGAAGGACAACACTCCATGGAAAAGTCACATGCTTTTTTATGAGCAGTTTATAAGGAACTGAGGAAAGTACTCACTTTGGAGAAGTTCATGGAAGATTGTCTTCTGTGAGAGGCATCCCATGCTGGAGCAGGGCAAGATTGTGAGGAGTCATTTCCCTGAGGAGGACGGAGGGGCAAAGACAACTTGTGATGAACTGACTGCAGCCCTCATTCCCCCATCAGGAGTAAAGTTAAGGTTGGCAAGGAGGGAGGGCTAGGGGAAAGGTGTTTTAAGGTTTGTTTTTATTTCTCCTTATCCTATTCTAATTTGATAGGTAGTAGGTAAAGTAATTTTTTCCTCAAGTCAAGTCTGTTTTGCCCATGAGAGTTACCTGTGAGTGATCTCTCTCTGTCCTTATCTTTACCCATGAACCTTTTTGGTATATTCTCTCTCCGTTTGTTCAGCTGAGGTGGGAAGTGATGGAGTGGTTTTGGTGGGCACTCACTTTCTTGCCAGGGTCAACCCACCACAAGGAAATATTCTGTTTAACCGGTGCTCATTACCAGTAGCCTGGTTGAAAACTTATCAGTTTTATTCATTTTATAGCATATCAGTTATTAACCAGATTCACTCAGTGACCCATATCTTTCTGTGGCACTTGTCCTAACACATGGGAAAATTTGGAAATCAGCAACCAAGGCAAAGGGATAGTGGCACTCCCTTCTATGGTATTATCCTTGTGTTTGCCCTCCTTGTCTGTATGTAAAAGGACAAGAAGAAGGTGGTCTGGTCCAGCCTAGCCCATGGCTTGATGACAAGGATATTCTTTCTTATGCTGGACATGTCAGATCTCTGCTAGAAAAAAGGTTGAAGCTGGGTTTCCTAAGCACACCAGACTCAAGAGGAAGGGAATATTAAACAAAGCTGCAGAAAGAGTAGGTAAAATAGACCTGCTCATTGTGCAGCTATATCCTTCTTTACAGACAATGTTATATGCTGGGATAAATACTTGAAATAGCCACTAAATAGGAGGCCGGCAGCAATCAGTGGGCTTTGTTAAAAAATAACAGGTCTCTGGGTTGAAAGGAAGAGGTGAGTTACTTGTTAAAGTATCTGATTTAAGAAAAGCCACAGGAGGAAAAGGTGAGATAAAATTACAAAGCCACGAAAATAGCTGCTTAATCACTCATTTCCCTACTTCAAGGTACAAACTCTACTAAGAAGTCCATAGTTGAGAAAAACTGGGCTGTCTCCATAAAGCCAAGCAGTTTTCAAAAGCTCTCTCATAACAGACCCTTTAACAACTCAACAAAGCATAATCAGAGAAGAAACAAAATAACCCATCACAAATCAGCTGGTTTTATGCTTCTTTTCCTGTCCCATTATTTGTGCTTCAGGACATTTTAGAGATTGATCATGGAGATTTCTGGGAGAGGTCAGAAAGGTGCACATTGGCAAGCCAGACAAGTGTACAGTTATGTTTTGGATGAAGAGCAGCAAGATTTTGAGATGTACTGAAACATCAAACTGCAAATGGTTCTTCTCTAAAGAAGAACCATTTACTTCTGACATGTAGGAACAAAGAAACAATATATTTTGCCCAGCAAAAAATATTTGTTTTTCTAGGGCAGAGTCTCTCAAAGATGTCTCAAATAATCTCAGCGAAGATCCAGGATCCCAGGAGATCATTTACAGCTCTTTTGCCTATTTTCCTCTCTTTTATGTTTGCTTTCCTGGACGTACATTTAAGAAGCTTCTGTTTGACATTTAGTTTACCAATAATCACGATTTTACAGAATAGCGCCATTTACTGTTATACTAACCAAACATGATATTATTGAACATTTTTGAAGAAGTGCTTTATGCTAGTGTTGATTAGCATTCAGCAAACCCAACTACCAGAAACATTGTCCCCAAGCTGAAATACAGATGATCTCCTCTAATACATGTGTAAACTGGTATTAGTGTCAGTGTCATGTAAACACTACAGCAAGACAAGAAATACTGCGAAGGTAAATTAATTAATGTTGGTGATCTGCTTCAATGTTACAGTAAAAGGAAGATCCTTTCTTTGAATAGCCAAAGTTCTGCCCTGGGCTGCATGTTTGATTTGAAATGATGGGTTAAGGATCATTTACCATCTACACAAGGCATTCTGGAGGCATTCCTCTTTTTGTACTTATCTGCTTTCTGACACTAGCCTAGGCCTAAGAATCATAGAAAGATTTGGTATTCATTTATTTTAGATTTTGGAGCACCATTCATTTTCACTGGGTCCTGAAGTGCATGACCTACTTCACTGCAAGATGTTTTAAATCTTCTGAACCGTTTTCATGGGGCAGTCCTTCACACAGAGTGACTGGAAAGAAGACTCATTTAGGAGGAAAGTGTTCCTTTCTTTGTTGCTCTTCTGCTAGATTCTGGTAGGAGTTTGCATTCCTATTTCAGCTGAGGCTTGTCTCAGGTTAGAAGCCCTCATTTCATTTCGACAGCCTCACAGAATCTGGGGTGTTGTGTCCAAAAAGGGTGGCAATCAGTGTTATGAGAACATACTGGGGTCTTGGAGAAAAAAACAGGGAACACTGCTGTGGATTTAGGGAGTATAAACCATGGGAGGAACAGTACAACAGAGGAGAATGGTAAAAAGACCCCCTAGAGTAGGATCAAGCAACCTCACACTGAGCTCCTTTGTGCCCTCCTGCAGCACCACCATGGCTGGGGCAGTCTGGTGAGGGCAGCAGGGACACAACCCCACATCCCAGGAGAGCTCTGAGGTGGGGCACACTGAAGAGTAGGGCTGCAGGAGAGCCCCAGAAGGGACAGCTTGCTCTGCCAGTGAGCCCAGGTCAAAGGTCCCACTGATATCTCAGATCAAAAGGAAATCCTGGTGTTAGGCAGCCCAGGGTGGGGGATTGGCACCAGGGCTAGGAGATATAAGCTTTATTGGCCCACACAAAAATTAGCTTTTCTCAATCCAAGTTAGTGCATACCAGCTGCCTCATTATCAAATAGTTAACATGATGGGGGAAAAGTCAGAGGAAAACGTACCCCAAGCTGGAAGTGTTTTGTCTTGTTTTCTTTTTAACTGGAGACCTGCTGGACTCCAGAAATGACATTAAACTTCCTTTTAGAAGTAATTGAAAAGAAAAAGACAATCAAGGGATGAACAAATGAAGCCTTTTCTTACTGCTATATGAATAAAAAATGTTATTAATAAGCCCTTTCATTTCAGGCTTCCACTCCGCAGTCACACGTTTTGAATGTATAACCACACAGATGAAAATCTTTACCTCTTAAGTCCTTCACAGCACTACAGATGTTTTTGAAAATAGAGAAAAGAAGAAAAGAAGGCACGGACACAGAGCGACAGAGGACAGTGGGAATATAGATTTAATCAAAAACTCTTTAAAAATTACTCCTATTTCTCAGTTTTCAGTATTTATATTGCATAGCCAAATCTTTTTTATAAGAATAGCAAGTCTCATTTTGCTGTTTTAAGTTTTTTTAAATTTTATTTTGTATATATTTGTGTTTGATTAAAAGGAAAATCTAAATTTTATTCAGCAGTGAGAGCAGCACCCATGTATTTTGGTTCACATCCTGCTGTTAAGACCTGGGAAAGCTAGAAACAGCAGCAGGCTGGCAAAACAAGGGTGAGAAGAGAAAATAAATCATTATCAAGCCAAATACAGTTTCACCCTACAGAGCACTTCTCACTTTACATTTCTGTGAGTAAAACATTATTTTCATGTATTAATTTTTGAATTTATATCTAAACCTGAATTTTTGTAAGATTAGTCTATATCTTTAAGGACATGCTGACTATTCATTTTGTATAGTCACAGTGCAATGAGAATATAACAAGTGTTCAGAGGTGACAAATGGTTTCTGTAGTTGTCTTTTGAAAAAATATTGAGCAAAACAGATTTTGTCTTTTTGGTACCCTTGGCAGGGTTAAAAGGAGGCATTTGAACATGCATATCATTGACTAATGCTGAAATTAGGACTGATTTAAGAGGGTTTCTTTGAACCCCTGATGGACATAGCAAAGAAAAGCAAGCTCTATAAATCTAATTGGCTATACACTACAGCAAGTTTATCCCTATTGTTAATTGTATTAACCTACAAAAGGATTCAAGGATTAATTAGAAATAAAGACCAGGAGATGAACTGAAGATTCTCAAGGGAGACACTGATACGTATTATCCTTGAACTGTATAATTATCGAAATCCTTACTATTTTAGAGTGGTGTGCTCACCTGAATGTAACCCTAATTGCCTCTTTTATTCTTAGCTGCGTGGTTTTGTACAGATTGCTAATCATATTTCAAACCAGAACCACCTGCTGAAGACCTGCAGAAACAAAAGTGGAAGAAGTCATAATGTCCTAATTTGACAGGAGGTTATAGCACGGTATTATTGAGATCAAACTGGCTCATGCTTGAAATCAAGAACAAACCACTCTTCTTTGACAAAAAGGTAGGATTCTCTTCCTCAGCTTATACTCAGATTTTCCCTCAGGTTAAGCTTTAGTCAAAAGAGAGGTGGTGCCTCATTAAAAGGTGGGACAAATGAACTCAAGTGCTTCCTTGAAGGGAAAAATAGACCTCGGAGCATTCATTTTGATGAGTGACTGTAATACTACACAATGTTGAGCTTGTCTTTAGCATTGATCTATCCTAGTCCAGAGCACTACCTGGCACCTACGAAAGGCCACAATAAACACCAGCTGGGTATAATGGAAAGGTACCAGGGACTGACTTGCTCTGTAAAGATCTGCTTCCATCCCTGTCACTTTCTGTGTGCTTTCCAAAGCTTTCCTCCTGGTCTGTGGCTGTCTTTTTGTACCACTGTATATCTAAGTAGCATCCTTAGAAAGTGATTTGAAAGTGAAAGTAAGAAATCCCAAAATACATATTGATATTTGATGTGATCACCAGTAAAACTCCAGCTCGCTCTTTCCCTGTGCCAAGAGTGGCTACCCCCAAACCTTAGTTGGACTGGGTAGTGGTAAAACAAGGCTGCTCCATATCCCAGCCAGAGGCTGCCCTCAACAACACCGAGTGTGCCTGCACCGAGGATCGGAGCAAAAAACAGGGAGGGGTCTCTCATATGATTCCCCCAGAACGTGTATCCCAGGAGAGGGACAGGGATGAAAGACCAAGAGCAGCACAGTACACTGTCTTTTAAAACGGGGAGGTACAAGGAGAGGGTACAATTCTTTAACCTATAGAGGAGAGAGTGGGGGGAGTGCAAAGCAGGGTTTAACAATATTGCAACAATGGAGAAATACATGGGAGGGGTACAATTTAAACAAACCTACCGGGTGTGGAGGTTTAGGGGATTTCCCAGGGGGAGGAACAAGAAGGGGGTTGGCACAGGGAAGGATTGACAACTAGGAAGGGAGCATTTGAGAACAAGGGATGGATTCAACACAGGATTGACAGCTTTAACAGCTTTAGCAGGTGGATCAAGAAGTGATGGACAACTGGGAAAGGGAGGAGAAAACTTGGACCAAACCAACCAACCTGGGGAAACCAGGAACGATTTATTAAAGCAATTACAATACAAACCCATATTAAAGAAAAACACACCACCAGAGATATTGAAAAAAAAGGCAGAAAAGTACCTTGTAGGCAGTCTTAAAAAAAGGCAGGAGAATAAACCTTTAGATCTGTTTCTTTCATCCATTGCAATGACTGAGAAACCTTGCTTATTCATGTCAATGCAAATATGTGACTGTTGTGTTTGCATATCAAACAACTGGTATTCTTTCTGACTTTTTTCCTTTTTTTTTCATGCCAACAAGAATCTGATGTATTTTGCTGCTTTTGAGAAGAACTATTGGTACTATACAGGTACAGAACAACAGCAAAAATTAAATTTTTATATTATTTTGGGCTAAACCAAATAATATTCCTGTATCCTCCCTGTACTTAAGCCTAAATATACATTGGGAATTCTGGATATTTGGGGCCCTGATCCAACACTCACTCAGTGTCAATATTGTACTTGATTACAGGGGAAACTCTTGCAGGCCAGCAGTGATGAATCTTGATGTTCTCAGGTGTTGAGAGTTGGCCCAGGTCTCAGTAACCACTGCTTTTCCAGCAGCAGCTGTGAGCCTGCCCACTGCTGATGTGTAATGCATTTGTCATGCAGCCTAGGCTGAAAGAAGTTAAACAGAGTAGAAATCTCTTGTCTGGAGCTTCAAGCAGAAGGAAGGTAACTACTTGACTTCTCTCTTGATGCTGATGTGAACACAGCACATACTGTCCATAGGTGGTGGCTGATGAGAGGATCTGTGGTGGGGCTGCTTGCCTGAGGTGACATTTTTATAGTAACACCAGGTAAGCAAACATTATTGGAGGGGGGGATTTGAAATTGCAGTGCTTGAAGCTGTCTTTGAAAAATGTATTAAAGCAAAGTGATTGGGGAGGGAGGGACAGACAAAGAGAGTGGAATTTAGCCCATTCTTTTAGAGGGATTGAAAAAAACCCTTCTCTTCCCAAGCACTCTGAGTAATCCATGGCTCTTTTGGGCCATTGGCTTCAGTTGTTTGGAAAACATTGGATGTTACTAAGACTATGTGCTAGTCAGGTGGCAATGTGATCAATCAGCTGGCACGAGCTATGATCCACAATTTTTACTGTAATTATGTAGACAGGTACCACTTCTGATTTTTTTTTCCTACTTTGTCTCTTTGTACTCATGGAATGATTTGGGGGCAGATGAAATGTCACAGTGCACATGACTGAAATGTGTGAAAACTTAATTAACAGAATAATTACACAGTAGAAATGAGATCTTGTCTCAGTGAAAATCTGGCAGGAATCTTGAGCTCTATGGAATATGAGTCCACATATGTGGTCAGTGGAAAAGCCATTAGTCACAAAGTGGCTGCATCTGCTGGAAAGAGTTAATCAGGTCCCTAACTTCAAAAAGCACGGTATGCCTTAAAATACCCTTCTCAGACATGCTGTAAATGAATATGGGATTTTCTCCCAGCTACCGGGGTAAATCTGCATAGCTCAATTAACTTCAGTTGTTTTATACTAGTTACACCAACAGAGAATCTGGACAAAACCTAATAACATCTCTATATCTAATAGTCCAGGTGTATGAAAATTGGGCATTATTCTGCATCAGCCATCCCTTTATAGCCAGGATGAATAGCAGAAGGATTTGTGATTTATTAAATGAACTCCTTCTCTACAAAGTTGAATCTATGCTGCCTCCCATGAGTTTCTACACTGGCAGGCCATGTGTTTCTTCTGCATATCATACATTTTCTGTGAAAAATATTAAGATAATCAGACAATCAGTGTAATTTTCTTGATATCTAGAGACACATTGCCTAATCATTTTACTCGTATCAATCAAAATTTACATCATGCCAGAAATTGGTCAACTTACTTTTTATTTTCTAGCTTCCTAAATTATTTTTATTTTTGCTTATTGGACAGATTGAACTCCTAAGAATTAATTTGAAAATAAATGAGTGTAGATACTAGTTGCAGTTCATTTTTTTAAGCAGACTGTGAGTATAAATCTAGAGGTTTTTAGTATTCCTCTTTCATGTTATTATACATATAGGGCAATATTTAGGCCACTGAGTTGAAGCAAATCCTGCAGTGTGATTATCTTCTCATTGAAATGCTCTCTATTGTGCCTATTTGTTTGATGTGTTTTTCTTGTACGTTGTATTTCTGATGGCTTTGGGGTAAAATAATCATTATATGTCACCCATACTATCTCTTTTAATCTCCAGAAGATTAAGCATGTTTATTTAAAAACCCCTTTGATAGTGTCTTTACTAACTCAGCTATTTTATAAAATTGGAAATAATGAATCAGGGAGATGCAATTTTGATAATGCCATTTACACAACTCCTATGAGGCTAGCTAGGAAAATAACTGGAGTAAGTAAGTATCTGACACACACATAGTGAGAATGCGAAAAATATTGTAATTTCATGTAAGTTATGAGGTACTGGAAAAATACAGTCAGCAAAAGCAGTTCAGTTAATGAATTGCATTCTTCAGGGACTTCTGGACTCAGGAGATGGGTCATGGGATCAGGAATGGTTCCTTTAATCTCTTTGTCACTGGTTCAAATCCAATACGGATAGAGAGTAATTAGAAGTCACTGTTATTTGAGGGCTCTGAGATGAACCTTTTGAAATGGAACCAGTGAAGGGACACTGCAAAATAAACCACCCAAAACCTAATATATCTGGAAAAATCACATGCTTCATAGCCAGTAGACAAATTTCAGAGACTTACTGGAGCTGGGTGTGGGCTGCTTGTAGTTGCTGACATGAAACTGGTACCCATCCATCACTGAAGGGACACTTGTGAGCTTGTGAAAGAGGGGTCTGCAGAGACAATCTGTGTGATGCTTCCTGAACCAAAGCTTACACACTGCTGGGAAGTCCATACTACTCCTCTGCAATTACAGCTCTTGCCTGGTGTTCTAGTTTCTGGAACAGGGAACACCACTCCTCCTCCCTCATCTTGAGGATGTTGTTGAGGTTCCAGGCTCTGGGAGCTCTCTGATGCCCAGCTATCCTCCACAGGCTGGTAAAGACAGGACATGCTTTATTCTGTGGGCTTCCTGAGTGTCAGGTGTGACACCACACAGTGGTGTGAGGACTGCTGTTAACCATCCCCAGTCTGGAGTTTCAGATTACAAGAGGGAACCAGGAGGTCCCAGTGTCCCCGTGGTGTGTAGTGTTTAAATTGTCCCAAAGAAGGGGTGCAGAGGAGGCCATGAAAGGCACATACACGGTATCACATGCCAGTCAGCACTTTAGCAGGCTACCAGAAGATGTGCTTTAGAAATAAAATCTGTAAGGCTGAAATGTCCTCAGATTAGACAGATGAACTGCTTATACCTGACACTAAGGGATTTAAATTTATCTTTTTTTATTTTCTCTATCAGTGCAAAATCAGAGTGAAGGGATCATACAGTCTGCTTTCAAAAAAAAAAACTTCTTGACAGGAGCCATGTTTTTTGATTATATATACACCTTTGTTTTCTGAAACTTTGTATGCTTTTAATCTGTGAATCCAAATTCTCTGGAATTTGTATAAGACTGTGGAAGGAGCTTTTTTTTTTTTTTCTTTTTTTGTGAAGTATGAGGTTCTGTAGCAACCAAATCAAAGACTGGAGAGATTAATCTATTTAAGCCATCTGAAACTGTGATTTGGCATATAGTGAGAACAGCTGAGACAGTGGGGGAAATTTCACACAGATTCTGTCCTGCTAGCTGTTAAAGTGATTCCATTTACACTCTGCATTTTGTTGTTTTCTAGAAAATAAACTCACCAAGCTACCCAGATTAGCTGGTCTTGGAAAACTGAGGTTATTTTTAAGACAAAAGATATTCCTATTCCCTAAGGAGAAGGAAAAAGGAAGGAAGAAAAAACAACACTCAGAAGAACAGGAAAACAGGAATTAGTTATACTGTTAATTTAATGCCCCATTCCATGCCTTGGTCCAAATGTGAATGACCTATCCTCATAGCAGGGGGAAAAAGCCCTGGCTCATATTCAGATGTGTGAAAACACAAAATTTCCAATAAGCAAGACATATCTCACCAGGCTCTGGGAATGCTTTCCACAATGACCTGCATAATTAAAGTCTGCACTGCCTTCTTGGCCCAAGAGAAGTTAATGGCAAAGCAGCTGCTAGCATCCATTAAGTGTATTTAAGTGCTGTTTATAGGGAAAGATTAAGGTGCCTTTTGGGCACTGGGAAGTAAGACATAAATACGTGTTAGCCGTTATCAACATGCATACTTGTAACAAACTGCCTTCAGGGACTGAAAGCTGTAGTCACATATTTCAGGTGTCACTGATAAGTATATGTGTAAAAAGAGCAACCTATCACAGGAAATTTACTGTAGGGGATGTTTTGCATTTGAATATGAAATGAGGCCTTCATTTAATGACCAGGTTTTTTGGACCTTTCAGTCATGTTGCCTCTAATATCAAAACAGAGAAATTATCAATTATTTTCATGCCTCATATGAATGTTTTGGAAATAAAGCATTTTTATTTTCCTCTTTTTTTGGAAATTTTATCTTTTTGTTACTCTAAAAAAAGATTCCCTATATGTCAAATCTCAGTTTTTACTAAGTCTTCTTGTCAAGGCAATCCTTGTTTCAAAATTATTAGGAAGCACCACTGCCAGACTTTCATGATATTTTTTCATTTGTACCTGGTCTGAGTTTTGAAAAACTATGAGTAGAGAAAGGAAGGAAGGATGAAAGAAAGCAAGCAAGCAAGAAAAAATGAAAAAATCGGGGAAAATGGGACATTATATTCATTTAATTTTTGTAATACATTTAGGGATGGAAAAAAAAAGTATCATGAAAACAGAAAGAGCCATTCTGCAAACTGTTGATATAGTGTGTTGGTTTTCCCATGGATTTGAATTTGTGGTTGTTTAGAGCTGTGATGGAAAATCCCTAAGTGCTGGAACATTTTAAAGTGTTTATTTCTTGCATGAACTCTTTGATGTGTAAATGGTGAATGCACGTTGCTGCCTCTTCTCCACAGAGCCACTGATAGAGTCCCACTCTTTCTGCTCAGCCTTCTAAAGTCTCTTCTGAAGATAGCCAAGAAATCTGCAGAGATTCCATTATTTCTGAGCATTCTATATCTTTCACTTAACTCAAGCAAGAGATACAAATTTGAGGAAGCAAGACACAAACCAGTATGCAAGCAGCACCTATGATTCTTTAAATCATGAGTTTTCATTGATAAAAATAGTTTTTTTCTTTTATGGTACTCACTGTTTCAGTTTTGTTTCAGATTTCTTGTAAAATTTAGCCAAAATATACGTGAATGCTATGTACTAGTGAATTATTTCTTTTTTAAATTTTTTTTCTTTCCTTCTGTCATAAAGTTCCATCTGCTCTTTTTTAAGAAACAGAGAGTCAAAGAAATATTTCTCCCTCCTCTGGTCCCAAAGCAGATTTTTTGTTTGACCTGTTCTGAGCTGACCTGTATATAATGGGCTACTGAGGAGCCTCAGTTCAGAGCTCTCATTGGCACCAATAAGAAGCTCTTCATGGCTTTTGCTGCAGAGGTCAGGATGACTCTTGGACCTGGACTGTCAGTACAGATGGGAATGAACTCTTTACTACCAGATGGCAAATAACATTGACTGAGATATGGCAAATATCGTTTGCTTTTTCCTGTCACTAAGGAAAACTTAGTTCACCATTAATTCAACTATTCCTTGTAAGTAATTTTTTTCAAAAATGGCTTTTCTCTATGGTGTAGGCAAAACAAATATTCCCTCTGGGATGAAACCCTGCTCCTGCCTCTCTACAGGTAGATGCTCTCCTCACTCTCTTCCAGCATAGAAAGTTGTTCTGACAAGATTGCTGAAAGCAATGGGCTTCACATGACAGATGTTCCACAAGAAAGCCAAAGCAAAGAGCCACTTGACTTACTGGCGCTATCATACTTTGTAAGTAGCAAATTGTTACATAGACAAGATGATAAAGAAGTGCATCTAAGATATAGCAGGCAGTCGAGTTTAAAGGTTTTCTGTCTTGCAAAAGATCCAAGAAGGCCTGGCATCTACTTCAATGTCTACAGCAAAGACCTTTGTGTGGACACAGATGTCAAGCAGGGGATCTTTGATAGTAGCTGGAGGCGATACATCTGTCTGCTGCCTTTTGTTAACTTTCTTTTTAGGTCAAATTCAGAAATCGAGCAGCCTGGCTTGCCCGATACACTTGGTACAAAAGCTTCCCCTGCTGAGGTTCCTGCCAG
Source organism: Cinnycerthia olivascens (assembly GCA_035048155.1). Taxonomy (NCBI): domain Eukaryota; kingdom Metazoa; phylum Chordata; class Aves; order Passeriformes; family Certhiidae; genus Cinnycerthia; species Cinnycerthia olivascens. Next base: position 30,519,871 of record JAWWMU010000153.1, read on the forward strand.
GAGTGGACAGGAGATCAAGGCTCCCAGAGGGATTGCAAGTAGGCTGGTGAGGAGAGAGTGCTGCCTCTGCTGGGCTGGTATGGGCTGCTTTGGAGTGGCTGTCTATGGCAGCAGAGATGGTGGTGATAGGCAGCCTTTTGCTCTGGAAGGTGTGCCTTGTCCTCCTTCCTGGCACTTTAGCTGTCCTCAGTTTGACAAAAGCTGCTAATTTTTATTTCCCAATTATGCCAAAGAATAACATCATTATCTAGAAAAGTTTAATTATTTTTATTATTTAAAATAAAATTTTCAAGTGCATTGCCTGAATAGAGTTTAAACCCACAACCCTGACACTATTAGTGCCGTGCTCTAAACAACTGAGCTAATCTAAGGGTTGGGGCTGTCTAGCCTGGAGAAGAGAAGGTTGTGTGGAGACCTCATAGCAGCCTTCTAGTATCTGAAGGGGGCCTACTTTTCCTCAGGAACTGTAGTGAAAGGACAAGGAATAAAGGGTATAAGCTGAGAGGAGGGGAAATTTAGCTTAGATATTAGGAAGAAATTCTTTACTGTGTGGGTGGTTAGACACTGGAACAGGTTGACCAAGGAGGTTGTGGATGCCTCAACCTTGGCAGTGGTCACAGCCAGATTGGATGGGGCCTTGAGCAATCTGGTCTAGCGAAAGGCAACCCCACCCATGGAAGGGGGGTTGGGACTAGGTAATCTCTAAGGGCCATTCAAACCCCTTAACATTCTACGATTCTGTGATCTAGCACAGCCAGAGAACAGCCAAATCAAGCCTGAGGATATCATAGAAAAGAGAGAAGATCCAGATCCACAGAGTAAGTAGCCTTTGATGCTCTGGGTATGTCAGGTTATCCTTTGAATGTTAAATAAGACACTAACTGATATTTCTAATATGCCAAATAAATGTATCACAGTAGTGCCTCTAGTTATTGGTAGCAGTAGATGAATATAACTCTCCATTAAACATGTTGTTTCACATAAATCAGAGTATTTTGCAGAAGTTCAATTTTTTTTTTACTTTTTACAGAGAAAATTCAAAATAGAATGTTGGAGCATTTAATTTTGATGGGTTATTTAAAGTATTGTAAACAATTCCTATATATGTATACATATACAATTTCCTATAATTCCATGTATAATATTAGGTATACTAAAGATGTACAATTACAAAACCAAATGTAATAAAAAAACAAAATTAAATGATTCAGAGGAAAATGTTTTAAAATTATCCATTGCTGACTTTTTTTTTTTTTTTAAAGAATTAGCAATCATAGGAAATGGTTATTCTAGGAATAGTGTTTATTCTAACTGGGAACTAGAATTGTTGAAATGCAGAACAGTTCACCAGAAAAAATTCAGTTCCCAGCTGGATCTTTCCACTGGTTTAAGTGACTTATTTTGGACACTGCTAAAATAATCCATGGCAAAGTCGCTAGATAGCTCTAGGAATTTGTGCAGGCTATACACTCAGCTTTGGGTTGCTGGCTCAAATCCAGAGGTCCTGCATCTGGATTTGAACAGGTACAAGATATTGTTGATAGCATGACTTAAGCCGTGTGGTAGGAGATTACCTCCCTGGGTGTAGGTGACAGTAACAGAAATAGCATTAATCAGTCCACTTCAGTATTTCAGCCACGGTTTGACATAGCAAAGCAGGGAAGCCTACTGTGCTCCAGACTGAGCTGGGCTTGCTCCATGGATAAAAATGTAGTTTCCCTATTCCAGGTCCAATCCAGGTTTTATTAGCACTACTGCTGTGGTGCCAAAGGAAAAGCTAGCAAGAATAAGAAGAAAGCATCAGACTAGGTAATTGGTTAGAGATGGTACCCTGGGAAGACAGGGACAAAAGGCAATGAGCTGTAGCCAGCCACGCAATCCAAAGTAACAAGCAGTCAGCAACGAATTAGCAACCAAGGCAACATTAATAATTTAACTACAGAGTTCACAATAATTTAACCATGGTATCCAGAGCACAAAGCTAATGGTGATATAGTGAATGAAGCTAGAAAGTGGTAATATTCAAAAAGTTTGTAAGTGTCAGCACATATAAGAATCTCTGTTGGAAAAGGCAATGTTCAATTTTTTTGTTCTTTCTTGTTTCCTGAAAAACACAAAAGGCAAGCATTTACATTTTGGTAGTTGCTATTTAGTATTTTCCAGCCATGAAGGGGTGGGCTGTCTCAGAAGTTCCTATTGACAGCCAACTTACAGAGTGTGATAGACCAACAGTTCTTGCTGTCTTTGAAAACTGAATAACAAATGGTTTTGCTATTTAAAAGTCAGAAGTGGAGGAATGGATCTAAGCAGAAGAGCACCCACCCAAAAGACACAAACCTCTCTCTGCATGCCCCACCTGCAAATTCTGCCTTCATTTAAGTTAACACTATGTTATAACTCATACTAATTCATGGAGGGCTGCAAAAAGAAGTATAAATTGAGAACATAGGAGTGTGACCGCTCAGAACAGGCTTTCAAAATCTGTTTTATCACTTGCCTACACACAGAGTCTTACCACTCTACTGCTATGATTAAAATGGTAGAACCCCTCTCTAAGGATTCCACCCACTATTTTATCACAGAAGATATTCACCTGAATAAAATTCACAACTATCCCATGTTGCATTCTCTCACTCTGTGAAGTTAAATGCTTTTCTAAAAGTGACCATATAAAATGGCTGCTGTTTTTACACCTGGCGTGCTTTGTGTATGTATTCATAGGCAGAGCTTTTACTGTGGTGACAAAAAATGAATTTTTACAATCCTTTACTTGCACTAGCATTGAGGAGTCTATACAGTCAGGAAAAAATGAATTAGATTCAATTGTGCCTCACATATCCTGATTAAAACACTACTGCAAACTCCAACTGCAGCAACAAATTCTGCTAATTGCATTCCGCAAACTAGCTACAGAGCCTGGGCTGAAGGAAAATTTAAACTCCCAAGGAAAACACATTATTATATTATATACTGCAGGCTGCTCTCAACTTCAAGTTGCAGTAGCCCACCAAATCAATTGGCACAGTCTTGGAGCTCTGTGAGTTCCTGCTGAGCTGGAAACTCTGCAAGTCCTAAGTGCTCACCAGGTGCTGGGGATATTTTGGTTAGCTCTGGGTTAGTTCTAAGTGCACACTACAGGAAATGGTTTCTGCTGCTATTGACAGAATTTCTCCAAAAGAACTATATTTAAGGAATTTAGTAGATGCACTAGGGTAGTGGTGGGGCTGTAATGTTTAGCATTTGATCAGTTTATGTGCAAAAACTATGTCAAGCTAGATTTCCTTCTGTGATAGGCAGATGAGAATGGGTCCAGAGAGGCTGGATCCTATGGTCATCCCTACATCTCTAAGTGCATTGCAACTGCTTTTGCTAAATTTATATTGGTCATACTCAGCAGAAGGGTAGCCCAAATTGTTCAGGATCTTATGGATAAAAGATTAGTCCTGTGGAGATACTAAAAGCAAGGCTAATTTTTTCTTTGTTAGACAAAAATGTAATATGAAGAGTACCACTCCACTTTTTTTTTTTATTTTCTGAGGCTCAAAGCCTCATCTACATAACAATGCAGTGCTGTCATTAGTAACATGACTCCTGGGTACCTTTTCTGAATTAACAAAAATATTAGGCATGTTATTAATACCACCCATTTCACATGCTGATGTGATAAATGATTATTTGTACTGCTTACCTTCTGTGTGGTTTTAGATTCTGTCCCAGTTTTTATATAAGTGAAACCTCTAAGCATCTGGGCCTTGAGCCCCCACCGTTGTGCAGGCGGTCTTTAGACCAAACCCAAAGAAAAGCTGAATAATAATATTCCAAGCAAGAAAAAATGCCTGGCTGAGCCCATGGTTCAAGGTATGAAATTTGGTCCATGAACATGAAATGGGCTTTGTGCAACATGTACACAAAGAGCATCCTTGCCAGGCAGTGTGTCTGCTCCCTTCCACAGCCAGCAGGGTGGTCTAGCCCCCAGCAGACTGACAGAGGTTCCTGCCTCCCCTCCACTGCTGAGCCTCTACTAGAGAGCTAAAATATTGGAAAGTGAGTTTATTTGGATTTCTTTAACTGAAAAGATAGTTACAGGAAAAGTGGTTGTGGTTGGATTATATTTTATCTCCTTAATCTCCTATGTGTCTATATAAGGTCTGCAGCAACAACACACTAGCAAACACTGCTAAGTCAGACTTTACTCTTCAAGCCCTTCACACTTCCTACTCATTAACTACAACCTTCCCATGGATGTGCTTGGATGATTTTTCCTGCTCGTTCCTGTTTGTCATGTCCTCTTCTTTGAGTACTTATCTTTGAGGAGCAGAAACCAGTCTTGGCTTGCTAATGAGAGAAATGCATACAAAGAGGTGCCTTCTACATCTCCCTCTGAGGACCTCAGGTCACAGTCAGCAGAGGAATTGGCAGTAAATTGCTATAAATGAATGTCTTGAGGCGTGAGCTCCATCCAGCCTCAGTAAGGGTTGTTAGGCAAAGGCTTGCAACAGAATTCACTGAGGAAAGCTCTGCAGAGCTGACCTTGGCAGGTGACTAGGAAGCCCTAATCCCTTTGGGTCAGGACACTGCCATGTGTTGAAAGGATCAGTCTTCGGTTTATGGAAAAAATTGTGATTCTTGCCAAAGTTCCTTGATTGTTTCAGACAAAGTAGATTCATCAGAAAGACTTGTTTTTACAGGTCATTCTTATTTTTGAAGATTATCTTCTGAAAACAAGAGCCTTCTTTGCTGTCCTTTTGATACATATAATTTTGTCATGTGCATCCTTTCCCAACTGATTGAGTAGTGTTGTTTCAGAATTTCAGACCTCCTCTGGATTTTAAATGTACTACAACAAATCCACCTTGGGATAATCTCCATGACAGAAGCAGTACTGCTTTCAGTGATTGCATTGAACATATATTAAAATATATTTATCGATTTTGCAAGACTTTAATGAGCTTTGGAAAGTTTTCCAAACTATTTAACACCCTTCAAAGAAACCTAGTATGAAAAGAAAATGTTACTTATATAAAACACATCAGGATGCCATGAAGGCAAGAGCCATTTACTGTGCTCAAAGTGGATTTAGGACTCAAAATTGTGCTAAGAAAGTTAAACTGCCTATTAGCCAGTGCCAGCTGCACCAGAGGCTGCTTTCAGATATATTTAATGGGCAGGGATCCAGCATTACTGTTACATGACTTCCATCTTTTGCCTGTCCCTGCAGTATGTAGTGGTATTTTCATATTGTATAAAGCCTATTTAGTAGTGAAGATCCTTTCTTGAGCAATTTTATAGTTTCAAGACTTAGGCAAAGCAAAAGAAGAAACACCAGCACTCCCCTACAAAAAAAAAAGAAGAAAAAAACAAAAAAGTTATTTTTCCCCACATAAAGAAAAATTAGTCTATCAATTTAAAACATCTGTTCTAAAGGGGTTAATCCTGTTGATCTCTTTTTATTTATTTTCCTTCATTTTTAATTACTTTTCTCTTAACAGATCAATGTTACAACATATCTCTCTTCCCAGCCCACAGGGAATGACTGAAGCTCCTGTTTGACTTTCCCTGTGCTTTTCTGACAACTGTACTGCTAGCTTTGCCTTACCTTTTTTGTTTTTTTTGTTGTTTTTCCTTAGGTCTCGGGTTTGGCTAATAGAAGTTCTCTGCTGTGAAGCCCATCTAAAACATAGCAGGGTCATTGTTTCCCTCTGGCAAAGGAGTTTTGGTTTGCAACAGGTGAGGATAAGCTGGTGCAAACAGCAAGCTGTGTGGCAGTAATGCCACCAGCTTTGAGGGTTTTTATCAGAGTACCTCACTAAATGACACATACAAAAGAGGACATGAAGCTGATCTCTGGAAAGGCAGTACAGAAGATTTCTGAGCTTGTGCAAGATCCCAGCAAAGTCCAAGTGAGTGCCCTAGCGTCCTGTCATTGTCCTTTCCTGTTAGCACATGGAGTGCAATGGGACAGCAGTCCTACTAAGAGCCTCCAGGGGCTACTGCAGTTCAATAAATCACAATAAATAAAAAAATCCAGCTTCGAGTCTGATATGGGCTGTATTAATCTCTGGTGTGCTATCTTGGACTTCAGAAGAGTTACATGCAATGGAATATTGCCCATGGAGCCTTTGCTGACTGCTCTCGCATTGCCAGGAGGGATAAAGGATCACAGTGAGTACAGACTATTCTCTTGGGATACAATGTTTTGTCCTGTTTTCCTGGGGGAGGAATTAGTCTTTCAGTACTCTTTCTTGCTTTGTTCCCTGCTTTCTGATAATATTATAAAAGTAGCATCTTTATCTTATGCTGGGTTCTGCAGAGAGCACATCAACTTTGTGTACACAACAGTTTTTTCACTCTTTGCTAGGGCTTTAATGAAATTTGCTTTTATTTGAGTTAATAAGAATCAATGTTTTACTAAGTTTCTCTTTGAAGATACCATGCACCCTTGATAATTCTCTCCCACCACATGGGGTTTGGTTCACTGTGAAATGTCGCACACACCATACGAGGCGTAGCAAGAGAATGTGCATATGAGAGAAGGAACAGTCTTGAGAGCAGCATATTTAAAAAACTCAAGAGTTTAGGAGGAAATCTCTACAGGATATCAAAGCAAATTTCACTCCAAGTAGGTTTCAGTTTGTCAATAGATGTAGCACAAAGGCTTCCCGTTGTTTCACAAACAATGAATCTTCTCCAGCCTATAAATAATGTAAAGACAAGTCTCAAGATTTTTAAAAAATTCTGCTAGCTCCAGGCTACCTTCCCAGCATGCCTCCTTGTTTACAACTTCCCACTACAAACATATATTATGTTTGTTTTCAGACAAACATCAGCTTTCCTGACTCCTGCAATTAACTTCCAGTACATATTAGCAGCAGCCTTTTAAGCAGTTTTTATGTCTAGTGATACTGGGCAGCATGGTCATGGGATGGTTGGCTGTACACCATGGAGAAGTGATCTCCTTGGCAGGAGGTGTGTGCTGCAGCCCCTTCACCTATAGTGCTAATGAGTTACTGCCATCAGCTGCCAACCCTTAGGAAGCACCTGCTCTTCAGGTAAACTCCCTTAAAGACATTTATAACGGGAAAATGAAATGGTGTAGGCAGTAAAGGTGCTGCCACACCTTACATAGATCTTGGGTTATAAATGGGATCTACACAAAGGAACGGATTTGTAAAGTTCAATTTTTTGTCCAAAGGTTATCTTTTGTGTGAGAGGGCCTGAACTCCCTACATCTCCAAGAGTGCAGGTGAGTGCCCTTACTGCTTGAGCTGCCTTCTGATTTTGTTGTTCTCTCATACTGCATTTTTCTCTGTAGGTACAGTAAGCCCAGGGAAGAGACCCTGAGCTTGGGCTAGCGGGTCTTTCCAAGGTTAGGGCCCCTTGCACAGCATGGAGTCATGTGCTTGGTCTCTGGCAGGATGCCGCGGGCACAGACCCTGTGTGTGTCTCTTCCTAACCAGCAGTGTTTCATGGAATTTACAGATGCTTGTCTCTTTTGTTTGGTGTCTGATCCTGTCCCTATGGATGAGGTGTACTCTATAACAAGTGTTTGTTCACATAGTTTTTAGAATCTCATTAGATTGCAGATGATCAGAAAGAAGTTTTGTGTGCTGTCAGAGATACAGGATCCTGGGCATTTATAGAGCTTACAGAAAGGAAGCAAAAGTCAAGACACTGCTGGAGTGTGGGCAACCAAGGAGATGTGGGTAGGAAGTCTGGAGTTAAGCAGTTAAACTCCACTTTCTTTTAAATTCATCCACTTTCACTCTTTATTGGAATGATCCTGAACACACTGTTCAAAAAAATCAAATTTGGGTCAAGGACAATTTAGTCTATAGCTCTATGCTTTACATGAAATTTTGTAATGATGAAAGGCTTCTGTCTGAGACCTGAGTCTTGGCTAATTCTAAGCATCCTCAGAGTTTCCGCTTTGTTATCTACTCTGATTTTCCTGGAGGCATTTTACACATGAAACAGAGCTCTTAAAAGTGAATGAAATTTATTTAAAAGTGCATTTGAGGTTCAAGACAAATAGTTCATTCTAATATAATGTAAGACCAAGACTATAACAGAGTATGGCCCGTACCAGAGAGCTGAACTGATAGTTGGGATCGGTCCAGGAACAACTGCAAGCCATAACCATCTATCCATCAGATTTTTGATGCTGTGTAGGAAGGAGCATCCACCCAGATCTTTTCTATATCTTGGCTGACAGGTGTCCATCCACATAATGACAGCAAGAAAATAAACTGCTCAGCCACATTCTGTGTGACTGGACACAGAGGGAAATTTGCCTCTCCCCTACTTCGGGCTGGTTCACTAAGGATAAAAGGAAGTAGTTTCTTGGACAAGCTATGACTGAACCATTGCACCAGTGATATCCATTTAGGAGCTTTCAGCTTGGCAGTTGCATAATCATGAATTGTACCTGCAAAGTATAAGCAAGAAAAAGCCTCGAGTCACATGAATTTAAGAAAGCAGCAAGGAGGAGGGAAGGTTCATGAAGTCAGATGCTGTTTCTGTTCAACCCCAAGAAGGTGAACTGTTCTCAGGCTTTCATTAGCTCTTAAAATTCCAGCTGCACATCTAATTTCCAGCCCCTACATATCCAGCTGAGGTATTACTTCCTTACTGCCCAAGTCAGGTTTTGTGTTCTACAAATGCTCTACAGAAATATCATTATAAATCCATAGCTGAAAGGGCCTGTGCATCTTAAGTGCTCCATCGTTTTCTACCTCTGAATATTCTGCCAGCAGAGATTTAGAACATTGGCTCCGTAAACGCTTTCATGTCAGGACTAAAGGCAACACTTGTTTAATTCATTCTTTGACCCAACAGCAGCTTTATCTTAGGTTATCACTTGTTAAGCTCTCTAGAATGTTTTAAACATGAAGGGGGCTGCTGTGTATATATACCCTGTCTATTGTATTTTACTTGTACAAATTTGACAGTAGTGATTCATAAACATCAAAACCATTTCCTTTCTGTGCTGCAAATTATGCTTTCCTTTAGCTCCATTCACAGGGTGTATAACCCATTCCAGACAAAAGAACAAAAATTTAAAAAAAGAAAATGGTATGTATCCTCTACCCAATTTGTAAGTCTTTATTGTAGGTCACTAGAGGTCACAGATTTATATACATCTGCTTCTCTGTATATATTTTCATACATACTTGTGTGTATAAAATAAAGTTTTAGTGTGCATATAAATATACTTGTATGTACAGTTTGGGTACATTTGTATTTATAAGTATAAATATGCACACACATGAGGACAATTTTATAAGCTGTGGTGTAAATGAAGGACTGGAGTTATACATCAAATGTACTGCAATCTGATTGGAATAACAACTAAGGTTTGCTGTACATCAAAACAATTTACACTACTCTGTGTAAACCCATCATTTCTGTAAGCATAGTATTTATCTCTAGGTTGTCAAAGCACAACTGTGTTTAAAATCAGCATCTAATAATGTCCCCTCAGAAATTGCATCAGCTTTTGGATTTGCATTATATAACACATCAGAAAATCAAAAACTTTGTGTTATAGAGTCACAAAATTCTTGATCTCAGTCTGTATATATAAAACACCAGCAATGGTGTTTTCTACACCATAGGACAGATAACTTTTCACCCAAATACCCCATTCTTGGGTTGAAGTCTGATTCCTCTCTGAACATCGTGACAAGATCTGAGTACTTGCTATCCTTTTATTGGCTCTTTGAAAAACCCGAAACAATCAGCCAAAATAAAAAAAAACAAAAAAACAAAAAAACAAAACCAAAGAAACCAAAACAAACAAAAAGTGAACAACAAAAAAAAAACCCCAAACCAATAACAGGGTAGGAGCCTCAAGGGGAGACTTGCAATGCTTTGCAATACATTCTCCAATCCAGATAAGCAAGGACTGCAATGCAGACAGAGCAGTTTGGCCCTGAGCAACCATAGGCACTGGCAGCAGCAGACCTCTGCCAGATGCCTTGGCCCTGAGTAATTGCTCTACGAAGATATGGTAAAAGGAGTAATGTGAAAAAATTACCCTGAGTGGAAGAACAGAACAGCAAAAGTTACAACTCTGTCAGGAAGGAAGTAGTTTAGAAATGCGGGAGATATCTAGACAAAGTTTATATTATCTGCTTTCTAACTGCAAGTATCAGCTGCCAGCAACAAGCGGGATACTTTGAAGAGAGATTTCTCCTTTAAACCTGCTTGTTTTGAAACTTTATGGTTTTAATAGTTTTTAGCTGGGGCAGGCAGCAAAACCTATGAAAATACAGTGTGGAAGTGCAGAAAGAATGTGCATCATACAGAATTAACTGGTTGTGGCAAGTGTACAGAACAGACAGCCAGGTGAACAAGAAGAGTGTGCTAAAGTGAGTTGGAACGAGCCCTGACTAACAAAACCAGCAGAAAATGTTACCTACAGTGAGATTCAGCTCTACTAGAAACAGCTGTCAAAAAAGTTAAATGTCTAATCTAATCTAAACCCTTATGCTCTAGAGGCTGGTGAGGCACCAGCACAAAAGACAGCTCCACAGGTTAATGAATCCCAACTATTTAGAAGACAGCTTTAACCAGAAAGATCTGTCCTCTCAATGGAGTAAAATCAAATACCAAGGATAAAACCTCCTTACTTTTTCCACATCTGCACTAACATGAAATGAACCCCGTTTATGACCCAAACTGATCCTCATAAGGAAAGAACAGTACTCCAACACAATAGACTTGATGGAACACACAAAATCCTCTGTTTTTCATGTGTGGTTGGGTTGGAGGGAAATAAATTTGTGAAATACTCCAGTACTAGGCACTGTGAAAGATGCAGACAGACAGTGGTAGGCATTTCTGCTAAACTAAATTCTATGCCATGAAAGCTAAAAGGGTTTTAACCATATAACTATAACGAAAATATCAAGCCCCAGACAAGGTAGACTAAGGTTCCTGATGCACCTGATACCAGAAAAACTTTCAGTTGCTGGAATTTTAGTTCCTTTTTGAATTCAGAATGGCATCTATTTCAGTTTGCTGCCATAAGTTGTAACAAAAAGAAAATCATAGCTCACACTGAACAACAAAACCATACTTTAATTTGGTTTTTTTAAAGAACATATGCATATTTTTAAGAATTATAAACAGAAAGCCCTGAGACCAGTTGGCGCTAGCAATTTTCTAATCAATGCATGGATTTTTCTTAAAAAAATCAATAAATCAGCTGTCAATACTATGCTTATTCTTCCATTAATGTCATAGCCATGAAAAAGTTATGTCTGTAATGTAATATACTCCACTGGCACTGAGGTAATGACATCTTCTTAGAGCGTGAGTAGAAGAAATTATTTCAGACATATATTTTCAATATCTATTTGAAGTTACTATGTTGCAGTGAATATAATGTGTTTTTCCTTGCTTAGTCTACAATCAAGTGCCTTAGCAGGCTGAAGTTCTCATAGCTTTAACTTTCTTGCTTGGCAGAAGATCAGCCTGTTTTTGCTGCTAACATTGAGCAAACTTACAGATTTCAATCCTTCTGGAATCCTGCTCTGAGATAATGAGCTATAGTGTACCTTTTGGCCTGCAAAGAAATTGTGAGTCTGGGACCACTCCCCTCAGCCAATGTAGGACCTCAAAGAGGGGCTGTTGGTGAAGAAACTTCACCATCAATGTCATCAAAAAAAATGTGGCTTTTTAGCAAAATGCTTGAAACACATGCAGAGAACTAAATTAGCCATGAACAACAATAAAACCCAGTCTATCACCACTTTAGAAAAGAATACCCAGATGGAATCTGTGGAACTAAATAAGCCGAACTTGAATGGAATTATGCAGGGGAGTTTTGTTTCCTTGAGGGTCATATAGAAAGAAAAAACTGTACTACACCTTTGATGTAGTTTTAATAAATATTCAAAGTCCCTTCAATTACTGCCTGAATAATTACCATGAATGCAAATAAAATGGGGAAAACCAGAATGACTTTCTGGTCTTCCTCAGGGCAACAGACTTTGGAAGTAGCGGCACTGTATTGTATGTGAGGCAACTTCAAAAAGAGAAGAAAGGAGAAAGCTGAGATTAGTAGGTGGTGTAAGCCTCTCAAAGACACTACATTGCTAGCTGTGCATGCAAAAGAGTCTACATTAGCACTACAGCCTTCCTCCATGGTGAGTGGCTACAGTTTTGGAAATGATACTTTCTTCTTTGTGATCTGAGGGAAGTCTCTGTGCATTACCTTGCTGCCTGCTTCAGTGAATCTTTACAGCAAAATAAACCTGGCTGTCAGAAACAGAGAATGTTTGCAAGCCAGAACACCTATGAAGACACTTCTCTTGGTAGTGAGAGTTTAATTCCAGGGATCATTTTGAGCACATCTTGTGCTTTGATCCACCACTAGGGTTGTTGAGACCAGCCTTTTCCAGAAGCACACTATGATCCCTCTTCTGATTCCCCACAGAACTCCAGCAACACCACTTCTCTCATTAAAACATGCAGGGCTTTGTGGCAGCTGTTTTTAAGCCATTAGAGTTGAGGAAAATATTTTGTACTGTGCTGGTGAAGAACATTGGAATGTTTACATGGTGTCTCTAAAAAGGCTGAGATCACCAAGTCCTATTGTTCTCTCATTCTAAAGGTCCAAGAAAGCCTTTAATTCATATTGAGGAAGAGTCATCTTGTTCTCTCATTCCATCCCTCAAGCTGCCAGCTGGACAACTCTGTAATCTCCACAATGACAGTGTAGGTAGGGTCCTACTCTCAGGTTTTTTCATTCATTAGCTCAATATTCTCATTATAATTACTACTTCACCTGACTCTGTGGTTGCAAGGGTGGCATATGCCTCAGTGGACTCTATACCTGCCAATTTTCTAAGAATTCTATCAACACACACTGTGCGGACATGTCCCCAGTCTCAGAGAATCAAGTAGCAATGATTCAACATCCTGTGGATACACAGTCAGTTCCTGTGATGCTGCTGTCTCCCAGTGGATCTGAAATGTGCTGGTCTTAGCAATAGTAGAACTTTCCTAAAACTTAAAAATGTAGAAAAGGGTTCAAATACTTCATGCTTGGTCAAGACACTTGAAAGACTGAGGAATACTGAGGATGATGGATAAACACTCTGGAAATCAGAACATGGATCTGAAAGTCATCATTCTGTACTTCAGTTTCCTGGTTTGCCTTTTATAATTTCTTCCAGCAGACAGCTGCATTAGGGGACCTATATGGGAAATGCTGGGCTTCCTCTATTTTTTATTTCCATATAAAGGGCAGTGTCTGCTACTGGCTCTTGATATTCACATTTGTGTTTTGGGGAATGCAACCTACATCAGTCAAAGCATGTGAGTGACAGGGAATTCTGCACAGGAAGCAGGATCCTTCTGTTCTGCTATTCCTGGTTAAAAAAAGACTCCCTTTGTGATTGTCATTCCAATGATCCATGACTTTCTGGGTTGATTAGGAGCTATATTTATTATGTCTTGCCTTCTTCTGTGACCCAGCAGCAAACAGGCTTCCATTTACAAACGAAAGTAAAATGACATCAGCAGTTGTCAAATACAAAAAGACAAAACTGACCAACATATTTTGCTTTAATACTTCTAAGCAGATACTGCAAGTAACAGAATGCATGCACAGGGGAATAGTCAACATGGATTAAAACAGTTGCCAGCACTCACATCTTGGCATTTTGTGGTCAGCTGGCCAAAGATGAGCACAGCAGTGGCTTCAGGCAGCTGCAGCAGCTGAGCCAGTGAACCCTGGCACAGGGACAGACCCAACAGGTGCCAGCCAGGCAAGCAGTACCTATGCATGGCAACAGCCTCCTACGAGACCTCAGGAAGACATGGAGATGGTGCATGCCCTTCCAGCTATGTTAGGACCTTCTTTGATGTTACAGCTAATTTCTGCAAGACCAGTGCTGAGGGAAAAGGAATTTTAAAGGCAGGGTGGTGGTGGGTCTCTAACTGCTCTACTCTGTGTATGGTCGCAGAGCTCCTATCAGTGACCAAGCCATGCATGTTTTCTGCAGACAAACTTGCCCAGTAAGCTAGGGGAAGTCCACATGCCAGGTTTTTCTGGACCAGCCCTGGAAGCACTGCTGAACTTTGTGCCTTGGGAGTCAAAATTTGTACCTTGGAGCACTCAAAATAATCCAGTAAATTCCTTGTCAGCATCTAATAATTTTCTTTATCTTTCTTCAGTTTTCTATGCGACTCAGAGAATCAAGAGGTTAATTCATTCCATAGATCAGCTTTCTCCTTTAATCAGGTATCCTGTTTGGTATTCCCTTATCTGATCACCTAACCAATTATTTTCCCTTGTACAGAAGGATGAGTACATGAGGACCACTCAGATGAGAATTGATGAAGACTTGTTCCTCAGAGCCCAAATCAAACTTTTTCTGATGCTATCAGTGGATGCTACCCAGCTTTCAAAGACAGGTGCTCATATATTTCTGATCTTTCCTTCCCACCACAGAGAAAAAGGGCCTGAAACACAGAGAGAAAGTATTTTGCTATGGGTTTATATTCTTTCACCCATGCTTCTCTTTCTGCTTCTCCTAAATTCCCTTGATCTTTTGGTTCTGAAAGTCATCGTACCAAGTTTCAAACATATCAAATCACTCATAAGTTCTCCCTCTGAGAAATATGTCAAACTCCTTTTGCATGTTTATCTCCGATCCTCCTTACAGATACATTTAAGAGCTCCCCTACTTTAACATCCCTCGTCTTCACCTTGCTTCAGATGAGTCCTTTTTTCTTTTCAAAACTAAATGCCAGATTTTTTTTGATCTCAGGAGTGAAACTGACTTCTTACCTCTGTTTTTTTTAATAGCTGAGAGGAAGCATTGTCACTTTCGAAGATTCCAGCTCATGGTATTTTCTGCTTGAATAGAAGTTTAAGCATAGCCAAAGGATGTATTTTTCACCTTAGATAATATGTCACTTCTCTAAGGGCAAGAGGCTCAACAGGTAAATAGGCATGAATTTTACAGAAATCAGCTAAGTTGGACCAGCTGAGATTCTGGTTGGAGAAATCAAAAGCAATTTGTTCTAGCAAGAAAGTACAGTCAGCAATTTACTTTAAGTTGCTTTTCTTGTCAATGTATACTTTTGGCTGGAGGATGTCAAAGAGTTTTCTTTTGAATCTTTGTACTTTTTTGTGGTCCTATTTGGGCGTAAATTCACCTTCACACTACATATTCACTTTCACTTGCACCTTGCTTTTAGACTGTGTGCCGAGCCTGTGAAAGCTGTCTGACATATCCTGTGGCTGCCACTGAGCAAGACCGAGTGGCCTCTTTTTCTGCTCATTGGTTTCTCATACTTCAGTGACTCTCCTGTTCATTTTTGGAGGGTCTTGTAGATCCACTTCACTTCCTACACAAACTAGCTGCTGCAGTTGAGTAGGCTGAAAGGATCCATGCCTATTTTTCTTCCACATTGCCCTTTCTTCATGCATTTTTTCCTCCCTATCCAGAGGAAACAATACCTGAGTTAGGTGGCAGAAGTTTTCATGTTCCAACAAATTATGTTTATTAACAAATTATGTATTTTTATACACAGTTATGACTCCTTGACTTATTTCCATTTTCCATAATTAACAGTATTCCTTTCTCACATAGCTGGGAAGGTATGCATCACCACTGCCGCCTGGCCAGTGTATTTGGGAAATAAAGTTTGGTGGAGAGGCAAAGTCCCCAACAAAGAAACAGAACGGGATCTCTGGAGTGCTGTGATGGCTCTTCAGAATTGAAGTATTTCAAGCAGTTTCTTGGTTTGTCTGCTCAGGTTTTCAATGAAAAATTGAAATGTTCTGTGGGAAGCAGAACCATTTCATGAATAATTAACCGCAACTGAAAGCTCGCCTCTCTGTTGCAAAAGAGTTTGATGTAAAACTTTTCAGTTGCTTCCAATTAGGACAAATGTAGAAGTCTCTCTGTGCTGTCCTGGGGCTCAAAAGGCAACACAGCTGTTGTCCTGTATCTTCAGTAGCAATAAGCATTTGATCAGCTTGTGTGCTTAAGATATAGGCATGAGAGAAAGGAAACAAGGCCTAATTTACTGGAAGTCTCCTTGAATTCTTCTCAGAAATTATACTACTTGGCATTCTTTAGGCCAGGGATAAGGCTTAGTTTATTCTTGCTTGTTTCTGTTGTATGTTTGATTGCTCAAAGGCTTATATTTTTTCACACTTTTGTTTGAAAAATTCCATGTTTCCTATTCTGCCATTGCACTAGGTTTATCTCCTGTTTGCTGTAAGTGATATATTTCACTGAGATGGATTAAACTATTTAATTACCTCTATGCTGATGTGTTTCTAAATTACATTCTGTAATCACTGAAGATATATACTGAAAAATTATTATCCCAGTTTTGGTGTAAGAGAGAAAACTGAGACTGCCTGTTGCTGCATGGACAACCTCAGTTGAAAGATCATCAAAAGCCACTACAGCTGGTTTGGGAAGTCTTGACTGCATGTACATTAGTCTCTCTTCCAGCAGGATATGTGCTTTTAATCCTCAGGACTTCCACAGTCAGTGGGCACCTTTTCCCTGATCATCTCCCTGTTTTCTACCTGACTACTGGAATATGGGTAACATTTGGTGGAGGTGGTACATAAACCCTCTGGCTGCTTTCATCATTCTGTCAAAGGGAGGAAAACAATCAAAGTGCTGCAGCAAGAAAACAAATGGCCAAGTAGCTGTTGAAGCAGGAGGTTCCAACTCACTGGAGTTCAGCTCATTACAGGCCATATGCCTGAGTGGCTCCTCTCACTGAGTGCTGCACCCAGATATGGAAACAAGTGTGAAAGTGCCTGTGGTTCATCAGGCCTGATTTGCTATAACCATATGCAATCACTGAGAGCACAGAAAATAAGAACCTGAAGAGGCTGTGGGGCTAGCAGGAGAGAATAATTGACAAAATATAGCATTAATATACATATTAATATATAGATTTCATAAATATTTATGTAAAGATCATAACAGGCTTAAAAATTTGGTTTTTCAAGCTCGCAGCAGATGATATTGTTTTAGTCCACAGGCTGTATTCATAAATTATGCAGCTTGGTATAGGTAGGGAAATAAACTGAAATGTTCTTAAACTTTGAAATATCTAGATAGTTTTAAACATCATGGGGTTGAATTAATAGTTTCTCTTGACAGATACCACTAGCTCATGCCCTTTCAGCTATGCTCAATGTTTGCAGGGCTTACTGTGTAAATGAGGGACTAAGCACATGACTCAGGTCCTGAATGATGGATGTGTTACAGGGACAGAATGACAGAACTGCCGGAATAAGGAGAACAGAAAGGGTGGAAGGAGTCCGGTTTTTACCTGGCATTTCAGTTATCTTTACTTGTCAGAACTCTTTCCAAGAGCACTGAGGTGTCAGGCCCCAGCCAACCATTTCAATTGGGTGTTAGGAAGTCTTAATTGTCTAGAAAAGGGAAGTGGCCACCGGCAACCGAGAGCTTTTTCTAGAGCTGCTATACTCCCCATCCTCTCTGCAGAGTACTTATTTCCTCACAGGGCTTAGTTACTTAAGGACTTACTCTGGAAGACATGTTCCTGTGAATGTGGCTTTGCTAATTTGGAGAAAGTATTCTTAGAATAATGAGATATGCACTTTCAGTTACTCTGGAGGAGGTGCTCCATTCTAGGTTCATACTATGTCCTTAATTCTCCAAAGAAGATGATGCTTCATCTCTCATCATGCCTTCCATATTTCTGTGGCCAGTTATATAGCTCTGTGGCCTTTTTGTCCTCTAGACTGGGGTTATGTCATCTGTCCAGTAGCTCTGTGCACGCATAATTCACACCACTGTCATAGTTCACTATGCTACTTCAGCCCACCCACATTTTGTAAAAAGGATGATGACAAGCTTTATTTTATTTCATTTATACTCCCCCTTCATGTGAAAGACTCATGTCCTACCTTTGAAACCTTTCACCTTTATTTTCCACTTTGGTGGCTTGTGCTTCCCCTTCTACATCACCCAATTGAAAGCTTTTTCTATGGCTTGAGTGCCTTGCTTAACTTTCCCAGCAACACATCAGGTAAGCATGGCCTTTCTAATTAAAATGAGCCATGTTGACAGCATTGGTCTGTCTCTGGTTTGGTTTGAAATGCTGTTACATGAAATGCTAGGAAGGTGTCTAGATATGGTGCAGAGTAGGCACCACATGCACGCTGTTAGAAGTCATTAGTAATCCCTCAGTGCCAGTTGCTGTCCTCATCCATGTTAGTTCAAAGGGAAAAAAAATTATGTAACAGTATTTTCACCTGCACAAGATGTTTTAAACAGCCTTACTTTTCATATAACAATAAGCAAAACTAGATATGGAAAGTTGTTTTCTTAGAAATTAAAAATATCGTCTTACCAGTGTTAATAAATTTGCCATTCTTTGCTTCTGTGTTGCATAAAGGTCCATTAATTATGCTGCTGTTTCTGAACATGGCTCCAAAGAACAGGGTGACCACCTTTTTCAATAAAATTGTAGATTTACAATTTTCCAGCTCAATGAATTGCTGGTATTTAAATATATCGAGAGGCCAACACCAGACTGTTCTGCCTCCCTGTGCTGCACTTTACCGGGAAGGGGGTGCTGGAAGGGTGCGTGAGGAGAGAAAGAAGAGGAGAGAAAGAAAAGGAGCAGAGAAGAAAAAACAGGGCAGGAAGGCATGCAGATACGATGGTAGGAAAGCCTTCAAAATCAGAAGAAATTAGAGTGCCTGGAAGGATCTCAGGCTCAGAGGTGGATGGCCCCTGGTGTCTCCCCAACCCTTCTGTTGCTCCCAAATGAGAGCAGTGAACATTCCTGGGACCCCAGGCAGGGCAAGGCTGATATCTCCCAGGAGATATGGTACGTCATGCTGGCTGTGAGATGAGCACCAAGCTGGTCTAGCTGCCTTTTGCCTCTTTGCCCAGGGAATATCAGAACAAAGCACAAACTCTGCACCCTGCCTCAAATACAGGCAGATTTGACATGGCCACACAAATATGTGGGATGATTCCCACTTTCTGTCAGCTCTCCTTGGCTGGGAAGGGGAAAGATAAGTCCATGCAGGTTTTCCTGTAGTTGCCTGGAACTGAAAACGGTATTATCCATCTGCAAAGTTGTACATTCTTTCAGCAATGAGGAAGGCAGGAAGAAAAAATAGTAGAAAACAAGGTAAAGTGACTGAAAAAAATAATTTATCTAACATAAAAATCATCAGAAGGTAAAGGGATGGGGGTAGCAACTAAGGCAAATCTGGGTCTTACATTTTTGTGCTTCTGGCTTGTGTTTGTATGTTATGACATATAGCTAAGGAACATCCTGTGTTTGCCTTACCTGAGTATGACAAACAGCCTTTCTTACAGACACAAAATAATAAAATATCCAGCTCATAAAGCTCACCCTCTCCTGTCATTGCTTATGGAAACAGTAATGCTCCTGAGGACACTTGAGTACTGGTGGCATTGGACACCACTGGAAGCAGCATGACAATCTTCTGCTAACAGCTCAGCTGAATCCCAGGAAACTGATTTAGAGGTGAGAAATGACTTTTCGTACATGGATCATCTGCTGAACACAGTGCCAGCTTGTGCCTGGTTTTAGGCAGAGATGGACCAGCCCAGGACCATCCCACAACCATGCCTGGTTGTGCTGTGAAGAGCGGCCAGGCTGTGCCCAGCCGAAACTCCCTGCCACAAAGTCTCTCCAACTCTGTTTTGAAGGCTGCAGAGACAGAAGAGAGTCTCAAGGACCTTTAAATATTGGCTCCCTGATTTTCTTCCACTCGTTTTTGAAACTAAACGGCTGTGATAACAGCCAGAAGGATTTTAAGTCTCTCCTCTTTTGTAGGAAGTTTTACTGTAAATTCACTCTGGCTTCCAGGTTACACACATTGAATTCTGCTGTGTGTGAGGCTGAGAGAGGAGGCTCAATTTCCATGTGGTGAAGGCTTCAAAGAGCTTCTGAGGGAATTCCTACTGCTAAAATAGCACCCTTCTCTTTCCCCCCTTCTCATTGTCCTTTTTCCTAACTGCCACTCTACTCACATCTGTGCTCTGTATTATTGGATGAAGAGTTATTTTTGGTTAGTTTGTGTCTAGTACTTGGATGACCTTGATGCTAATCTCACTTGGAGTGCAAGCTTTCTATGAGTTTGGCATCTAGGTTGGAAATTATGTGAGGGTTAGCTCCCCACAGATGACTCTCCTGTGTATCTGAGACTGTCACGTCTGTCTCCCTCCAGAAGCCAGAAATCAAGAGAAGGAAATATTTCTAGAGCACAGTGCATCAGACTTACTTCATTCCTATTTTAGGATGAGATAAATAGCTCTCAGAGGGAACTGCTTCTTTCTGGCCACCTCATGGAGGCCATGTTTGTAGTAGGCATCTCCATTATGGATAGCTTCCTTTAGCTGAATAAATTGCACGGCAGCCACTTCTATCTTAAAGTTTATCCTTCATAATCCGAGGTGGCACAGACATTTTCCTTCTGCAGAGATGTTGGGAACCTTAAACGCAGTAATGCTCACAGGGCATCTACGTGGGGAAGGGAGAGCAGTATGGGAATGCTTATCAAACTGTGAGCATGATGAGCTGCCCTCCAAAGGCTGCCAGCGAGGAGTTCCTCTGGCACGGGCACCTCTGCTCATGAGGAACACAGGGAGGCACCTCCATTGCCTCATCTTTATCGTGAATTGTCAGTAACACGGGCAGGTCATGATGTAGATGGTTGCAGGAGAGGCAACACTGAAACCTCAGCCCATATAGATGCTGAAGATCCTCGAAAGAAGTCACAGCCATACATTAGTAGAAAGTAAAGATACTCTGAAATTATTGTCAAAGGAGACTGTGGAAAAAGAGCTTGATGTAAAATGTCTTTTTAACTTCTTTTTACTGAAATCGCTTTACTTTATTTACCTTTATCTCTATCACACACACCCCCAAAAATCCAGGATTCCAGCAAAACTATATTTATTTTAAGTATGTGATGTAAGAGACGGGTTTTAGTTTTGCCAAAAAGCAATGGGTTTACTGAAACCCTTTTTAAAAAAAAAAAATTCTTCTCCAAATACAAGAAAGCTGCACTGAAATATTTCTTTATTTTTTACATATCACTTTAGGAAATTAATTTTACTACTTGCTTTAGCAAGATCAGGAGTTCATCCAAATTACTGGGCATATGCCTGTTGAAATATTATAATTTTCTCTAGAACCTTGCTCATGAAAGTCATTCTGTTGACCATATTCTTCACTATTAAAATTCTAATCTTATTTTTTCCTAATTTTTGAAATTTTTAATCAGTCACAGTTCTGTGCTACCACTTTCTTGATCTAAACATGGCAATAAATAATTGTTGACAAGGTACGAAAATATATCACAAAAATTAAGGCAAGGCTGGGGCTCTGCTGGTGTTTGCTTAAATTACTGCGGAAGAATATGCATACTTATTATGAAAACTCACCTTCAGAAAAAGATAACTATTTGCAGATACAAATCAAATTTGTTTCTCCAATATATCTCAGTAGATTTGCCAAAACCTCTAACAGTATGTTCTCCTGTTTTGCCCAGGTGGATTTGAAAGAGTGCTTTCCTTCTCGTGGCCTCCTACAGGCACACACACATACATGTGCACACAGGCACAAACACACCAGGGCAAGTACACAGAAACTTCATCAGGCATTTCACTATGGGTTGGGCCCTACTATTTAAAGCTATGTAAGAGTATTAGGGCTTTGACTGAATTTCTATGGCATATGAAGAACGAAAAGTACAAAAAAGCATGCTAAAGACTGGAGACCAGATAACAGTACATCAGCAACTAATTGCTATGTACATGGTGCAGCTGCAAATGAAACACAGCAAGGGACTAAAACAAATTCTATCATCCAGGATTACAGCAATGGTCTGAGAACAAAGCTAGAAATTCAGAGAAAAACAACCCAAAAGCTCCAAAATAACAAAACAAACAGTTGGATGCCCTATGGGGTTTTTAACAATTTTGTAGCTGGAAGGGT
The DNA here is from genome assembly GCA_035048155.1 of Cinnycerthia olivascens. Lineage (NCBI taxonomy): Eukaryota > Metazoa > Chordata > Aves > Passeriformes > Certhiidae > Cinnycerthia > Cinnycerthia olivascens. Next base: position 30,541,876 of record JAWWMU010000153.1, read on the forward strand.
CTTTCTATAATTGTTTTCCATGACAGTATTGTAACTCCCTCAGGGTGGAAAGAATAACTCCTGGCTGCTTTCACAACCCAGACTAGCAGCAGTGATGTTATGTCCTGCAGGATCCTTCACTTTTTCTCACAGCTTCTCTGCACTGCAAGAGTGAGAGGGGAAAGGGAGCTGAATCTGGGCACTGGTGTGCAGCAGGGTATGGGGCTTAACGAGGCTCTGCAGGCTTTGTCTGTGCTCGTGGCATTAAAACATCATCTCTATCATATTTTGCTGTATATATGGGGTGCTCTTGTTCCCTCCTCATCAGGCAGCAGGGGAAGCAACAGAGCTGGTGCCTTCTGGGTGTACCAACCCAGTGCTTCAGGGCTGTCCCCATCCTTCTTTCAGACAGGCTGCCCTAAGACACTCTTTCAAACTTCACACAGTCTACAGGAGCCACTCCTCATACCTTTGGACTTTTGAGTGCCTTCCAAATGTCCAAATGGGGCTTCATCTTGCTCAGTTAAAGAAGTTGTCTTGTTTTATTTAAATAATGTGTAAGGTCCTGTTGTAATATGATTTTTTTCGTGGAGATGAGATGTATGTGCCCTAGGGTAAATGGAAGAATATCACTAGGCAATGATGTCAGTACACGAAGAAATTAAAGTAATACCAATTTCCTCACAAATGCTCTGTGCTTGCACAGCAGAGTGGGCCAAGTCTTTTTATGTGGGAAGACAGTAGAGAAACCGTTCAAAGGAATTTTAGATAAACCACTCCTGTATGACTTTTTGAGAATTATTACTATTGAAGATAGATGGTTGTCAAAGACAGACACAATTACTTTTCATTTTGTAAAATGTACAACTTACAATAGTGCTGGTTTTTAAGGTGCTGTATAGTTTGGGGTTTTTTTCCTGGTGTTGATAAAGACTATTTGTCAAAAATGTGGCTATTAAGCCATTTTCAATCCCTCCTCTCCCGTGCACATATGGCAAAACATAATGAGTTTTCAAACTGGAAAAATATTTAGCACCCTAAAAATGATCTCTAGGTTGATTTGAAGAATACATCCACCTGTTGTCCTGAAGCCTTACTGAGATAGATGTACTGCTTGTAACATATTGTATTAATATACCTTATATAATATACATTATTAATATACCTTAGTGCCTTATTCAGAAATACAAACACCTTATAGATAAAGAATATCAATGGGATAAATAACTTTTCTGTTTGGAAGATAACTTTTCTATTGAAAATATTTTGACCCCACTAATTGCATGAAACAGCGTTTAAAGCAAACTCAAAAGTTTGCAGCATAAAATATAACCAATTTTTGTTTAGTCTTCTAAGCTGTTGACACTACACAGTCCTTTTTCCCAATGCAGCCTCAGCCCATTGCCTTTCCTGGTTTAAACACTGCAGCCAGGCTTTGAACAAAAGGTGTGTTCCTCTAAGTGTGTGGGTGAGCACCCATGGTGGCTGAGTTCTCAGGTCCCCACCAGGAAGAAATCATGCTGATTTTCTGCAAACATGCTCCAGAGCCTACAAGTGGTTGCTTTTCCTGCAGGGAAAATATTCGTGAGTGAGATGCCTTTCAAGGTGACTACGGATGGCAGAAGTACCAGTCAGTGAGCCATAAGAGCCCACAAGCTGATATATCATTGTATACAGCACAAGGGAGCAACACATGCTATGAATTCCCCAAAAGGCTTCGGAATAGTTGATGCTACTTTGGAAATACCTTTAGGGCAACCAAGATTTGAATCTGTCTCCAATTTGGTGAGAAAGCAGAAGCTGGTTTCAGAATCAGTGGATGGCAATGGAGGTGTTCTTCCAGGAATCAAATTTATCACTTATTTGTACTTATATAATAAGTACAATATAATTATATATATATATATATATATGTATATGTATGTATGTATGTATTAAGTAACATAAAATAGTAAACTATATTTCCAAGCTTTGGTGGATATAATTTTACAAGAATTGAAATCATGTGAACAAAAAACGTGAGCCTGCTTTGATTCTTTTGTTTTCTCCCCAGTACAGATGTGGCACTGTGCAAGCAGCTCTCAGATGGCTACAAGTTAAATTTTGTGTCTCTCTGGAGTAAGAAGGCAATTTCATTGCAGCTGAGTGTTGTGCAGACAGAGTAGCTGTAAAAATCTTCAGTCATTTATTTTAGTCACAGAAGTAATAACTTTATTACTGGAACAGAGGCAAATTGCTGATGTTTAGGGGTAATGCTTTTTTCCTCTTCATATTTGTTGTAATATCAGACAAGGTTTTACTGGTGTCACACAGACATTTGCTAACATACGAAAGAATTTGATCTTCTTGGGAGAGTCTGGGTTTAGATAATTTAAACATCTATTTTTTATTTTATTTTGTTGGATCTTATATTTCCTTATAATGATTAACACGCATCATTTTATCATGTTGATTATTATATTTTCTCCTTTTTACCACACGGAACTATTTTTCTTTATACTCTTTGGTAGAGTTTTATATTTCTCCTCTTTCACCAGGTAGGTGTCAGCTACGCTTGTATTTTCTCTTTTTAATTCTGTTTTCATGCTGCTAAGCAGAGCTGGTAATTTGGATGAATTCTTGCTGCAGTTTCAGGAAGAAGAACTGACTGAGCCAGCACAGGTGGTCTGCAAAGCTTCTCCACTGGGATGATCACATGTTTGTGTACTCCCACACTCACCAAATGGAAAATTGGTGAAAATGGAGGATTGTGATAATCTGTATAGACAATTCAGATCTTTCATAGCAGTCTCCTGGACAAAGGCGGTAAGATGGAACCATGCCAAGTCAAGAGACCTAAAGATTTTTACAAGAACACTTACCTTGACTTACCAGCATTTGTGTACCTCAGTTTTAACCTGCTGGAGTTATGTATAATTGATGTAGGGGTTGGGAAAGTCATCTGACATCAGCATAAGGAAAATGTTAAGCTCTCTCAGTTTCTAGCACATGATTTTTAAGACATTTTAATCGCCTCTCTTTCAAGTGTGGATTTACTGGGGAGGTCAAGGGGTCATTAACACTTCCACTGCTCCTCCACCATTAACAGGCAAACTCATCAAGGACTGGTGTTGGACACTATTATTTCATTAATGAACAAACCTATATTCGGTTTTATTTCCTTGAGCCAAGTCCTCATCATACTATTTCTTTTACAGTATTTGAAGTTTAGAAATAGTTTTTCATTTAAATATAATCAGCTCAAAGCTCCAGTAACAGACCTTACTGTTTTCAGACATTGCAGATGTCCTAAGAGGAAGAAAGGAGCCTTGCCCAAAATCATTTTGCTTTCTGTTGCAAGGACCAGAGCCACAATGGATAAGCTGTTTAATCCTGCTGCACCAATTATTGTACCTCACTCTGTGGGCAGTAGAGAGGGGCAAGGTCATCACTAGGCAGCCTCTTGATGCAGATTGACAAACCATATGAAACTAAAATGGGATAAGTGGCATATCAAATGTGGTAAAGCAAGGATAGTTCTTCTGCCTGCTCTAGAGGCAGGCTGATACTTGCCTACATATCTCTTTTTGAAAGTCACTCAAGGATGCAGAGGTTTTTTTCAGCCAAATACCCCTCTGTATGTAAATTTATTTAATTGGTGTAATTTTATGGTTATGTACGTGAAGGCAGAAGAATATGACATCACTAAGTGCACCCTCAGACACCAAGCTGAGTGGTATGGTTGACACACCTGAAGGATGGGATGCCATCCAGAGGGACCTAGAAAAACTCAAGAAATGATTGCATAGGAATCTCATGAGATTTAAGAAGACCAAGTGCATGGTGCTGCACCTTCACTATCAGTACAGACTGGGGATGAACAGATCAAGAGTCTGCCAACAAGGGCTTGGAGATGTTGGTGGATGAGAGGCTGGACACAGCCTGGCAGTGTGCACATGCAGCCCAGAAAACCAATCATACTCTGGGCTGCATCAAAAGCCCAGGGAATGGATTTTGCCTCTCTTCTTTGCTCTCATGAGACCCTATCTGTAGTGCTGCACCCAGCTTTGGGGCCCTCAGCACAGGACAGACATTGACTTGTTGCAGTGAGTCCAGAAGAGGGCCACTAAGAAGATTAGAGGAATAGAGCACTTCTCCTGTGAAGAAAGGGGAAAAGAGTTTGGACTGTTCAGTCTGGAGAAGAGAAGAGAAGAGAAGAGAAGAGAAGAGAAGAGAAGAGAAGAGAAGAGAAGAGAAGAGAAGAGAAGAG